>CM049188.1:3639157-4839157 GCA_026770425.1 Boechera divaricarpa
TACTTAAAACTCATTTGGCGGCGAATGGATCTCCTAAAAGAAGTTCTCAGTTTAGGCTATAACTTCCTATTTACGGTAATGGTCATATCATACTAAGTTAATTCTCTAAACCAATTGAAACCGAAGAACTTTTTAAAAGCTTTTCAGGATACCCGAAGACTAGTTAGAGTTCGAGACCAAATGGCCAAAGGCTTGAAATTGAAACTACGCATAGCTTTTGTAAGTAATCACCAAAGATTCGAAATCCAATGTTTCAGTTTTTCGTACTTTATATATCGACGTCATACTTTAAACCAAATCTTGACAACAGTCTCTTATATTAATGTTCACTTTCTTCTGATTCCATGATTTTTTTTTTTCTTTTCTCCACGATTCTATATATTTACGTAACATATCTGCATATTATGCTACTCGAATAGCCTTTTTTCAGTTTTTTTATATGAAATATAGAACCGGATAAAAATTAGAATATAATGGTTCGGTTTGATATACAGTTTCGAATTTTTTATGAATTCACATGCCTAATAACGTTATTTATTGTTTTTTACTGATTATATAGGATGCTGACATCTTATGGTTCCGTGGATCCCATTTCCTCGGTTCTTGTCCAACGTCCATTTCCAAATATCTTGCGATATGGCTACAATGGAAAACCTTATGACAAGAACAACTACGTGAACGCTGGATTCATATATGTACAAGGCCAACAACAAAACTCTAAATTTCTACAAGTATTGGTGCGACTCGAGCAAGAGATTTCCCAAAAGACACGACCAAAATGTTTTCAATTCCATCAAGAACGGAATCGTTCGTCGTGGAACTTGGGATCACGATGAGGTTCTTGGACAGAGGTTTACTTCGGTGGGTTTTGTCAGCCAGAGCCGAGACATCAATCCTTGGTTAATACTATGCATGCAAATCATGTTGTATTGGTTTAGAAAACAAAGTGAAGTGAATCTTAGAGCCGCTCTCCAAAGATTGGAAGCTTAATATTTGTTGGCGAATACAACCGTGACCGAGACTAGATGGAAGCTATTCCACCAAGGTGTAGTTATTAGAGGTTGTGAATCTACAATTTCTCTAAATGTAAATGCAACCGTGACTAGACTAAATGGAATATTCCACCAATTAAGGTGTGGTTATTAGAGGTTGGCATGAATCTACAAGGTCTTAAATGTAAATGATCAATCAAGATAATGAGGCCATCGAACTCACGTTTACCAATTCAGCTATCTTCATCTTTTTTTCCTCCTCAGATGCTCCCGCTTAAGCCACTAGATCGCATCTTCTGGCAACACGCATTATATTCCTCTATTAGATAACTTGGGAAGGAAGACGTGTATCTTGTGGACCATCAAATCCCTTCTATAAAGTGAAAACCATGAAGCCCAAACCGAAGAATATTCTAGATCTCCATATTACTTCTTGTACTAGCATGTTTCCTTTATATGTTAGAGTTAGATTAAGAAACATTACATTATCTTGGTGTTTGCATTATGTTAATTAATGTTATCACTATATATATGTATGTCGAGACCTCGTATGAACAACAGCTCAATCAACTATTCTCTTCTACAATATTTGACATCCTCATAGAGAAAATGCAGAATCTGAGTAAACAAATTAAAGGGGATAACTCATCGGCAGATTCTTCTCTTCAAATTTCATTATCACTTATCTGTTCATCAATTTTCTTTAGATAAAAGCTAGGAGAGTTATGTGGAGTATTAACGGCCAGTCTCAACGTAGAGTATAATACAGCTCCAGCACAATCTGCAGATTCCTTGTTGTATATCAACCGGAGATCGGTAATCACTTAAGTTGCATTGTCCACATTGAAATTCTTTTCCACGACCCATAAGAAGGTAGCTTCAACCTCTCTCTCAAGTTCATCAGTGGGATCATTTAAATCAGTGTTAATATACTATCAGATTCAGAAGACAGGACAACACTTTCATCGTCTATGTCGTCACCATCCATAGCCTCAGTGATCTCAGCAAGTTTATCAACGTAATGCTCTCATCATCATGAGTGAACCCATATGTAACCTACTCCATTAGGACCAAGGTCAGATACTTTGGACTCCATTTGCAAATTTAAAACCGAAAAAAGATCTGCAGTTTCGGTTTCATTGCTATTGTCTTTATCGCTATCGCCTTCAATACGATTTTGAGTTTGGGATTTCTAAAATCGAGAAATAATTAACGAAAATAAGATTTAAAATACTTTAGATCAATCTTTTTAATTGCTTTAAAATTGAATCGGTTCAGTTTTATATTGAATGGACGACACCCATAACATATAGGCTCTAAATGGTGATCATTATGGAAGAAAAAAATGAGGAAGCGAACGACTTGCCTCACCACCTGAGCTGGCTCCAAGGTTTGCAAGTTGGGATCTCTCCCTCCCTTGACACGATTTAATTTTTTTCATCAGTTGGGATAACAAAGTTCAAAGCTCTATAACGCAGCGTACCGCCACTACTCGAAATCGAACTACAGTGGAGAGAACCAGAAAGACATACACTAAACCGCTTAACTAAAGACATGTTTTTTTAAGACGATTCGGTTGTTGATTTTACTTGTTCTTTCTTTGCTTTTAAGTCAAAACTCTACCATTCTTCTCTACTAGAAATCTATCATGTAATGCTATATGTTGATTTAATTATTTATTTTTGTTTTTCAAGTTTTGGTTTTATTGTGGATTTTGTTTAATCTAATTTAAATTGAGGAAAAAAAGTGAAACAAAAAAAAGAAGACAACATCATATCAAATGGATATTTTTTTAATTTTATCGTACATCAAACTAATTTAATATATGATAATGTAGGTAATATAATAAAATGACTTCTCAAATCTTTCAATTTTATAATCATCAATACATTGATAGTAAATTCATAATATCATATTTTATATTAAATTACTGTCTATATATTTCAAACACTAAAAAAAAAATTTAGTTTTCAATGTCAATGGCTATTTAGTTACAAAGAAATAGTGCTCGTATTTGTTAATATCGCAATGAGATCACAATGCATCCAAATTTAGTTCTATTTTTGAGTGTTCCAAAATGCTTTTTGTTTATTATCCTATTGCAATGAGATCACAATATGCATCCAAATTTAATTATATTTTTGAATTTTCCAAAATGCTTTTTATTTATTTCCCCTTATTCAATTATTTTCATTTCCCTTTAAATTTATATATTTTTTTAGTATTTCTTTAGTTCTATTTTCTTTATTTATATTATGATTTATATCTAAATACTATATAATAAGATAGATAATATCACTTATATGCAAAAGAATATTCATAAATAACTAATGGTTTTAGGCATAAAATATGTAAAGTTTAAAACTATATCCATGAACCTGTTTTAAGAGACTACACCCATGATTTTGTATGTGTATATTTAAGTGATGAATATCACATATATATACGCTACATTACATCTAATCATCTGATCATCATCACACAATGGTACATATGAAATCTAATAAAGTTTTAATAAAAATTAGTATGTTTTTTTTTTCCTTCTAATATTTGATTTTGGATGTTGTAGGAAATTATACTGCGTGTTGTGTTCTTGTTGACTTCATTGCATTATGTTCTTGTAAATGGCCAAATCTATGATGTGCTTAAATTTGGTGCCACGGGAGATGGTATTACCGATGATTCGAAGGTATTATATTGGAAAATATTATCTTGTTTTACTCTATGAAACTATCTGAATTTTGTAACTTTTCAAATAATTTTTCAAACCAAAATATTATCATATGATATCTAACATTTGAGTATACATAACTATTATTAGTTTTTTATTCATTTTCCTACAAGTTAATCATAATCGTTGTCACAAAACTTTTGTTATTTAGTTAAGATTTCTTATACATTTGACTTTTGATAAAACAAATAGGCTTTTGTGGAAGCATGGAAAGCTATGTGTGGTAGTGGTGGGGATCCAAAAACATTCCTTATTCCTTCAAATACAACATTCTTACTACAACCTCTTACGTTTCAAGGCCCTTGTCAATCTCCTTCCGTACTAGTTAAGGTAACATCAATCTATCAATATCTTTTAAAATCGATTCACAACTTTACGAGATTAAAAATAATTATTTTGTGTGAATATAAAAGGTAAATGTGTTCATTTATGCAGTTAAAGGGAAAGATTGTCGCGCCTATCAATAAAGCAGCATGGTCGGATTATAAGTTATTAAGATGGGTTAGTTTTAATGATATAATCGGTTTAACAGTCGTTGGTTCGGGAACAATTCATGGACGTGGTTTGTCTTTTGGAAGGTGAAAAAATTATATATATACAAAAGAGATGTAATTTATTTTTGTAATATATATACATATATATATATACACAAAATGTGAATCTAATATTTTTCTTTTCGCATATTCAATATATCCAGCCAAGAATGTCAGCTTCTAAACGGCCTACTGTGAGTTTATCTTTTTCTCACTAGATTTATTCTCAATTTCAAAATGAAAATAGTTTTTTAATATATATTGATCGTCGTCAAATTTCTTGGAATGTTCATGATGAATTTTTTTTTTCCATTTTCTTACAGCAATTGCATTTTCAAAGATGCAATGATCTCAAGATAATTGGAATAACTTCATTCAACAGTCCGAAAAACCATATATCGATTAGCGAATGCAATAGAGTTAAAATAACGAAGATAAAACTCGTAGCACCCGGCGATAGTCCTAACACGGATGGAATTGATATCTCTAGATCAAGTGATGTTGATGTTTACGACACAATTATTGGAACTGGTACACAGCTAGATATCTTTCTTGCACATTCAGTAATTAAAAAGTTATTTGAAATGGTATAATGGTTATTTGAATTTTAATTTTCTTAAAAAATATTCCAGGAGATGATTGTGTAGCTATAAACAATGGAAGTGTGAATATCAATATCACAAGGATGAATTGTGGACCTGGCCATGGAATAAGGTATATATGTGTGTGATTGATCAATACCATTGTACTGGTGACACACACACACACACAAAAAAGATCAATACCATTGTACATATACTAATTTTTTTATATTCTATATATAATATATTTTCTTCTTTAAATTACAGTGTGGGAAGTCTAGGAAGAGATGGAGAAGAATCTATAGTTGAGAATGTCCAAGTGACTAATTGCACTTTCATTAGGACCGATAATGGAGCTAGAATTAAGACATGGCCGGTAATGATTTTCTAATTATATTTTTCCATATTAAAACTAGATATGTTGTGACAATATTGATACAGTTTCTTTTAAATATTGTTTAGAATGGAAAAGGATACGCAAGAAATATACTTTTTAAGGACCTCACATTCATTGAAACCAAAAATCCGATAATAATCAATCAAAATTATGTCGATAAGGGTCGCCTAGACGTGGAGGTAAATCATCTTAAGATTATTATTTCTATTAAATAAAAAATATTAAAATTTTAAAAGCATAACTAGGCTGCAAATATATTTGTATATGTTTTGTTTAGGAATCAGCAGTAGCGATTAGTAACGTGACATTCACAGATGTTCGTGGAACGTCACAACTCGACGAGGTTATAAAGATAGATTGCAGTAAAGTCACATATTGCACAGACATTGTTCTTGATAAAATCGATATTGCTACGGTCGATGGAAATAAGCCAATTGTTGAATGCACTAACGTGTATGGAAAGGCTAGCGATGCTCACGAGGTCGATGGTTGCTTCCAAAACTAGTATCCGTTTTCATAGAAAATGTGAGATATAATTTATTTATATAGCTAATAATGTTATGTAAGGATGTATGATCAAACTATTTTTAATGCATGATCGAATAAAATAATTTTATATTTTATGTTATTTCGATATACTCATGAGTACTAATAATTAATGAGATTATTAGAATAACCAGATTTTAACTTTTACCAGCATTGAGCGGTTTGTATGATTTTCATTTACTTTAGTTTAGTTTGCGTCTGTTGTTTCTCATTTATGCAAATCAATAAGAGCTTGCAATGAATTGTTTCTCCTATCTCTTTAATCAAATTGCATCATAAGATAAATCAACACATGAATGTTTTTAGAAAAATACAATTTGCAAGTCAAATATTACACACATAAATTTTAATAAAAGTGTTGTAGTTAATGATGATTTTAGGAGACTTGCAATATACAAATCAGATTTGCGTATGTGGCTAAAATGTGCATGAATGGTGATAAAATATTTTCTCTGTTTGGACCATAAAATCGGGTCTTGCCATTTAGGTAATTAACCCGAGATCCCTTGCTTTTTAGTGAATTTACACTTTTTAATATCTATTAAAAAGTTTCTCGCAAAAGAGAGAAAAAGCTTTATGTTTTGGTGGCTTCCATAGCTCCGGCGTCGGTCAGGTCTTTGTTTTTGAGGTAGGAATTTGTTAGTGTACAACTGGTGGTCGTGGTTGGGTTTTTGGAGCAATCGGTGGCATGGTTGTAAATCTGACCTAAAGATGTTCGATCTTGTATGGAAACGCTTATGCTTTATGATTAGGGTAAGCGGAAGCTACCTTAATTATGTATAAGAGATGTTTGAAGATAGATACCGGTTAAGTCCGTTCGCGGTTGTAGTTTTGGATGAGAATTTGAGTTTCTTAACTAGCTGCATGAATTATTACCCTCTTCCTCATCTCTTTGTACATAGATAAAGGCTTCTCTCGACTGCCTTGCTCAAGTTCTTTATCCTACGTTGCACGTCCGTTGTAAGATCTATTCCTTCATAAAGGGCTACAAGGTTGAATCGTTAATTAGCCGAGTTGACAAAAGTTTCTATTTTCCTTATTTGCAGTTTCTTCGGATTTGGATTTTTGATGTTAATCGGTTATTAGATGTTGTTGTTCGATCAGGATCGAAGGTTTGGGATTCCATCAGCAGCAGAAGTTATTGCAATGGTGTATTCTTTTGGTCAAGAAGACTTGTGTTTCAAGGTAAGGTACCCGACTACCAAATTCTAAAGGAAGAGATCTCTTCACAAGGCCTTATTCAGAGAACCCTTGCTGATGTCTATCTTTCAGCTTTTGTATTTCCTTTTATGCTTTAGTGTTGTTTGATTTCTCCTTTGAGTTTTAATTTCCGGAGATATAATCATGTTTTACCGGTTTTTGTAATTCTACTATTGAAGATTTAATAAAATTCCACACAGCAAAAAAAAAAAAAGAAAGATTTCTATAATGAGCGTGAATGTGAGCATTTGTATCTTTTGATTTATTTGTTTTTTTTGTTTCTTAAAATAAAGATAAGGCGAATCCGGATATCTTGGAATATCAGAGTATTCAGATTTAGGGATTTGAACTTCAACTATCAGGATCATGATTCATAGCTTCTACATATCAGGATTTTAGATATATATCCAAACATCAAAATACCCATAGATATCCAAATCCTTATCCATATAAAGTAGTACAAATAATATGTTTTCTTTTTTTTTTGGTCAACGTACAAATAATATGTTAAAAACAGTTTTTTATATAAAATGTTTTGAAAAAAAATCTAATATATTAAAAACAAATATTTACTTTCATATAAAATCATGAAATATTATTTAAATATTATATATATATATATACACTTTTTAATGGATATGGATACCGATACCAAAACCTTAAAATCAAGCTACATTAAAATTAAGAGATTTTTTTGTTCGGATTCCGATCTAGAGTCCTCAACTATCTATATTTTTTGGTACAAATCGGTACAGATTTTGAATCGGATATTGGATTACATAATTTAAAATACTCTAATATTTATTCTTCAATTTTTTAATATCAATGTAGTTTGACTATAGAAAATATAAAAATATATAATTAATTAACTGAGATGAAATTTTAACAGAAAAAAAAATCTTAAACATCTAAATAAAAAACGTAGTTCTTAAATATTCTTTAATCTCTTTATCCCTTTTGACCAAAGAAACATCTAACTATTTTCATAGATAAATAAATCTTCAATTTTAGGTTGATTAAACTTATTTCATTTCATCGTTATTTAACAATTTAATAACAACTAAAAATTGTTCCGTGCTACAGCATAGATTAATAAATCTAAACAAATTCGATTTTTTTAATTAAAAAAATAATAATCGAATATCCGATTTTTTGTGCAAATCAATATCCGATTGTGCAAATAAAATTAAATAATTTTTTAAAAATCCGATTTTTGGAATATTAACAAATCCTATAAAATATCTGATTATTAACAAATCCAATTTTTTGGAATAGTAAAAAATCATTTTTTGGAAATATTAACAACTCCAATTTTTTGGAAATAGTCAAAAATCCTTTTGGAATATTAACAAATCGGATTTTTTTGTTAAACATAAATTAAATGATTTAATTAAATGATGTCATTAAATAATCACATAATAACTAATGACAAAAATATTTTTAATGAGAGATTAAAATTTGTTCTTTGAAATAATAGCAATGTGATGTTAATATTAACACTTTTTAATGCTTATTTATAAATGTAGTGCCTAAATAATATATAGGAGATTGTAATATTCATAAAATTTTGGAAAAGATAAAAATATATATTTTTAATTAATATTATATATGTTCAAGGCGTATATTTGTTTATATATTACAAAATATGTATCAATTGAAGGCATGGCATATCAAATCTCTTATTATCATAGAAAGTTATTAAAGCTGAAATATTTAAAATATGTTGCTAGTGTAATGGTGTTTTGAGATTTCCTTAGACTACTTACAATGGAGGTGTTGAAACAATACAATGGAGATAATGAATTTGTGTTGAAATCCACGTGGATTAATTCATGTTGAAAAGATTCAACATGTTGAATTGGTTGAAAGTGAGACAATTTAAATCTATGTGGTTAAATATAGATTTTTATTATAGAATAAAATATAGATTAAGACATGTGTTGTATTTTCATTGGCAGATGAGATTATTGATATTTTTTTTCACCCAAATGATTTGAGATCAAATATTTAATAATAAAATATTTATTTTAAATTAAAAATTATAGCAAAATTTATCATTTTTCATACTCTATAAATAGAGACTTGATTCATTTGATTTGGACAAAAAAAACCATATGTTTTGTGAAATGAATCCCAACAATAACTTTTTTAACACTCAAAATTTTACTGATTACTTTTTTAACTACCCAAATCCCAACAATTACCAATATCAAAGTCAATCTTCCAACCAACCTCAAAATATCCCAAATTATAGTTTTCCACCAAATTTTTTCATGCCGTCAGTTGTTCCAAACTATCCTCCATATTATGGATTGATGTCTCAACCACCTCCTAATTCTTCTACTCCAACGGATAATGCAAATGTTGGAACAAATGATTTTCCCGAATTTTCTACACAAATAGCTCTTGGTGGTATGAGCGGTGCTAATGAAGCCAATCCGAATGCAGAAGATTCAACTCCTACTCGTCAAAAAAATTCTAAATGGACCATTGAGCAAAATTTGGTGCTACTGAGTGGGTGGATTAAATATGGAACAAACAGCGTTGTTGGTAGAAACCAAAAAAGTGAAGCATATTGGGGTAAAATTGCTGACTATTGTAATGAGCATTGCTCATTTTATCCTTCGCGTGATGAAGTTTCGTGCAGAAATCATTACAACTACGTGAACAAAAGACTGTGGAAATGGATTAGTGCTTATGATAATGCTAAGCGTATGCAACAAAGCGGATGGTCTGAGAATGATGTGTTGGCAAAAACGCATGAATTATATTCAAGTGATAAAAATGGTAATTTCAATTTAATGTCAGAATGGCATGCTGTTTATGATTAACCACGTTATGGTAGTCAAATAGAAGGAAATACAGACTCTGGAAGCAGTGGATCTAAGAGATCCCGTGAGAGTGATGGAAGTGGCTCCAGCTCTGTAGAATCCATTGCTCGTCCAATGGAAAGGAATGCAGCTAAAAAAAAAGATAAAAAGAAAAACAAGGGCGCATCCATGGAAGTGATCAACGAAGAATGGAATGAATTCAAACAATTTCAAAGAAAAAGAGTTGGAACGGTTGGACAAAATAGCCATGAGACAAGAGGAGGCTAACTAGTTGATGAGAGAAAGAACTCAACTAAGAAGATGAAGATGTTTATGAAGTTAAGTGAGAAGGAGTATCTCGATGATCGAAGCAAAGAGCTGCTGGAGAAGTTGAGCCACGATCTATTTGGAAATTAATAATAGTGTTTTGTTGTTTTTTGTTTTAATAATTTGTCGATTTCTGTTTTAATAATATTTGTCGCTGTCTGCTTTGATAATGTTTGTCCATGTCTGCTTTAATAATATTTGTCCATGTCTGCTTTAATAATGTATGTCGTTGTCTGCTTTAATAATGTTTGTCCATGTTTGCTTTAATAATGTTTGTCAGTGTCTACTTTAATAATGTTTGTCCATTTCATTTCTTATCTATTAACAATGTCAATGTAATGTTTGTTTGTAGTCCGAGATTTTAACCACTCAATTTCTTAATAATAGGTACTCATTCTTAATTTTAAGTATCAATACCACAAATCTCAAAATACTAAAAAACTATCAATGGATCCATCTGAATTTCTTTTTGATATCAAAGCTTACAAAAAGCAGTCTGAAATTGAAGAGAAGTATACCGTCAACCGATTTAGGGAGCGTCGAAACAAAATAGAAGAAGACTATGCACCTCGTAGAAAAAGAAAATACTTCCAGAGATATCATGTAGCGGCAAACCAGAGACTGATAGACGACTATTTTGCTGATCAACCTACATATGACGATGCAATGTTTTGTTGGAGATTCCGGATGCGAAAACATATTTTCCTTCGGATTGTTGGAGATCTACCAAGCATCAACAACTACTTTCCGCAACGAGTTAACGCGGCCAATAAAAAAGATATATCTCCGTTAGCAAAATGTTAGCATACGGTGTGGCGGTTGACGCGCTCGATGAATACATCAAAATAGGAGGTACTACAGCCTTGGAGTGCTTGCGTAGATTCTGTAAAGAAATTATACGATTATATGAGCAACTGTATCTAAGAGCTCCAACTCAAGATGACTTGCAAAGAATTCTGCATGTAAGTGAAATGCGGGGTTTCCCAGGGATGATAGGAAGTATTGATTGCATGCACTGGGAATAGAAAAATTGTCCTACGGCGTGGGAAGGTCAATTTACTCGAAGAGAAAAGGGAACCACCACTGTTATTCTTGAAGCAGTTGCATCTCATGATCTATAGATCTAGCATGCATTTTTTGGATGTCCAGGCACATTGAACGATATAAATGTTCTAGATCGTTCACCAGTTTTTGATGATGTTGAAAATGGAAATACTCCAAGAGTGAACTTCTTCGTGAACCAGCGTCCATATGATATGGCATACTATCTAGCGGATGGTATTTATCCTTCTTATCCAACTTTCGTCAAATCAATTAGACTTTCTCAAAGTGAACCAGACAAGTTATTTGCACAACATCAGGAGGGATGTCGGAAAGACATCGAACGTGCATTTGGAGTGTTACAAGCTCGGTTTAAAATCATTTGTGAAACAGCTCTTATGTGGAACATAACCGATTTGACTCTCATCATGAGATCATGTATCATATTGCATAATATGATTGTCGAGGATGAACGAGATACATATACTCAACATTGGACTGATTATGATCAATATGAGGCAAGTGGATCTAGTACACCACAACATTCTCGACTGAGGTGCTACCTGTATTTGCAAATCACGTGCGTGCTAGATCTGAATTGCGTGATTCAAATATACATCACGAATTGCAAGCAGATCTAGTCAAACACATATGGGCAAAATTCGGAATGTTCCGTGATTAAAAAGTTTTATAAGTTGTAATTTAGAGTTTGATAGTTTGTGAGTTTAATTTATTGTACTAATTAAGTTAAGTGTGTTTTGATAAAAGTTAAGTGTGTTTTAATAAAATTATAAGTTTAAATAAAAATATGGGGTATGGTGTTGAATTTTATTAAACAAAATCATTGTAGTGTATAAAAGTAAAATGGGTGTTGAATGATTAGGTGGAAGAGAGAAAAAATGATGTGGATAAAAAAGTAGAGTGTTGAATATTGAAACTAGTGTAGATTGTTTTAGAATAATGTAGTTGAAATAAACAATATTTCTTTTTCAAAACAATAAAAAATAAACAATATTAAAGTAGATCTACTCACATATCGCACTAGTTAGCTTTGATCAAAATTATTTTATTTTATTTATTTTGCACGCCATCGTCGTGATGACCCATTTAGAAATTAGATGAGATTGACTATAAATAGTAACAAATATCTTAAAGAGGATTAAGACGGATGAAAAAACAAAGCAAAGAGGTAAAATCAGCACCACGAGCCGAAGTTATACGGGCCAGCTGGATTTAAGCCTTGTTTCTAGTATTTGTAGAAACAAAGCCCTCACTCATCTTCATCGAATACGATCGGGTGAGCTTACATTTTTGCTAAAGATTCATATCAACGGCTAAGATCTTCGATCCTTGACAATATTTATTAACCAATCATATCCCTTAAAACCAAAACTCATCGAAATATATTCAGATCTGCGCTAGGAAAAAAACCTTAAACCAGTTCTTTTTTATGGCTGACCTAGCTGATACTACCACTGAAGTTGCAGTCTTGTGGGACTACGAAAATGGCTATGAAGAGGAATGGTTAACTAATCCTTCCACCCTTCATTCTATGAAACAGAATATTAAAAAAGGTCTAAAGCTTCACAAGCAGAAATTTGTTGTAGCTAACATATACGTGAAGTGAATATACGTCTTTGGAGATCTACCAAGCATCGACAACTACTTTACGCAACGAGCTAACGCGGCCAATAAAGAAGATATATCTCCGTTAGCAAAATGTTAGCATACGGTGTGGCGGTTGACGCGCTCGATGAATACATCAAAATAGGAGGTATTACAGCCTTGGAGTGCTTGCGTAGATTCTGTAAAGGAATTATAATATTATATGAGCAAGTGTATCTAAGAGCTCCAACTCAAGATGACTTACAAAGAATTCTGCATGTAAGTGAAATGCGGGGTTTCCCAGGGATTTTCTCTGGGAATGGAAAAATTGTCCTACAGCGTGGGAAGGTCAATTTATTCGAAGAGATAAGGGAACCACCACTGTTATTCTTGAAGCAGTTGCATCTCATGATCTATGGATCTAGCATGCATTTTTTGGATGTCCAGGCACATTGAACGATATAAATGTTCTAGATCGTTCACCAGTTTTTGATGATGTTGAAAATGGAAATACTCCAAGAGTGAACTTCTTCATGAACCAGCATCCATATGATATGGCATACTATCTAGCGGATGGTATTTATCCTTCTTATCCAACTTTCGTCAAATCAATTAGACTTTCTCAAAGTGAACAAGACAAGTTATTTGCACAACATCAGGAGGGATGTCGAAGGACATCGAACGTGCATTAGGAGTGTTGCAAGCTCGATTTAAAATCATTTGTGAACCAGCACGCATGTGGAACATAACCGATTTGGCTCTCATCATGAGATCATGTATCATATTGCATAATATGATTGTCGAGGATGAACGAGATACATATACTCAACATTGGACTGATTATGATCAATATGAGGCAAGTGGATCTAGTACACCGCAACATTCTCGACTGAGGTGCTACCTGCATTTGCAAATCACTTGCGTGCTAGGTCCGAATTGCGTGATTCAAATATACATCACGAATTGCAAGCAGATCTAGTCAAACACATATGGGCAAAATTCAGAATGTTCCGTGATTAAAAAAATTTTTAAGTTGTAATTTTAGAGTTTAATAGTTTGTGAGTTTAATTTATTGTACTAATTAAGTTAAGTGTGTTTTGATAAAAGCTAAGTGTATTTTTAATAAAATTATAAGTTTAAATAAAAATATGGGGTATGGTGTTGAATTTTATTAAACAAAATCATTGTAGTGTATAAAAGTAAAATGGGTGTTGAATGATTAGGTAGAAGAGAGAAAAAATGATGTGGATAAAAAAGTAGAGTGTTGAATATTGAAACTATTGTAGATAGTTTTAGAATAATGTAGTTGAAATAAACAATATTTCTTTTTCAAAACAATAAAAAATAAACAATATTGAAGTAGATCTACTCACATATCACACTAGTTAGCTTTGATCAAAATTATTTTATTTTATTTATTTTGCACGCCATCGTGATGATCCATTTGGAAATTAGATAAGATTGATTACAAATAGCAACAAATCGTAGAATCTTAAAGAGGATTAAGACGGAAGAAAAAACAAAGCAAAAAGGTAAAATCAGCACCACGAGCCGAAGTTATACGGGCCAGCTGGATTTAAGCCTAGTTTATAGTATTTGTAGAAACAAAGTCCTCACTCATCTTCATCGAATACGATCCGGTGAGCTTACCTTTTTGCTAAAGATTCATATCAACGGCTAAGATCTTCGATCCTTGACAATATTTATTAACCAATCATATCCCTTAAAACAAAAACTCATCGAAATATATTCAAATCTGCGCTAGAAAAAAAAGCTTAAACCAGTTCTTATTATGGCTGACCTAGCTGATACTACCACTGAAGTTGCAGTCTTGTGGGACTACGAAAATGGCTATGAAGAGGAATGGTTAACTAATCCTTCCACCCTTCATTCTATGAAACAGAATATTTAAAAAGGTCTAAAGCTTCACAAGCAGAAATTTGTTGTAGCTAACATATACGTGAAGTGAATATACGTCTTTGGAGATCTACCAAGCATCGACAACTACTTTACGCAACGAGTTAACGCGGCCAATAAAGAAGATATATCTTCGTTAGCAAAATGTTAGCATACGGTGTGGCGGTTGACGCGCTCAATGAATACATCAAAATAGGAGGTACTACAGCCTTGGAGTGCTTGCGTAGATTCTGTAAAGAAATTATACGATTATATGAGCAACTGTATCTAAGAGCTCCAACTCAAGATGACTTGCAAAGAATTCTGCATGTAAGTGAAATGCGGGGTTTCCCAGGGATGATAGGAAGTATTGATTGCATGCTCTGGGAATGGAAAAATTGTCCTACGGCGTGGGAAGGTCAATTTACTCGAAGAGATAAGGGAACCACCACTGTTATTCTTGAAGTAGTTGCATCTCATGATCTATAGATCTAGCATGCATTTTTTGGATGTCCAGGCACATTGAACGATATAAATGTTCTAGATCGTTCACCAGTTTTTGATGATGTTGAAAAATGGAAATACTCCAAGAGTGAACTTCTTCATGAACCAGCGTCCATATGATATGGCATACTATCTAGCGGATGGTATTTATCCTTCTTATCCAACTTTCGTCAAATCAATTAGACTTTCTCAAAGTGAACCAGACAAGTTATTTGCACAACATCAGGAGGGATGTCGGAAGGACATCGAACGTGCATTTGGAGTGTTGCAAGCTCGATTTAAAATCATTTGTGAACCAGCTCGCATGTGGAACATAACCGATTTGGCTCTCATCATGAGATCATGTATCATATTGCATAACATGATTGTCGAGGATAAACGAGATACATATACTCAACATTGGACTGATTATGATCAATATGAGGCAAGTGGATCTAGTACACCACAATATTCTCGACTGAGGTGCTACCTGCATTTGCAAATCACGTGCGTGCTAGATCTGAATTGCGTGATTCAAATATACATCACGAATTGCAAGCAGATCTAGTCAAACACATATGGGCAAAATTCGGAATGTTCCGTGATTAAAAAGTTTTTTAAGTTGTAATTTTAGAGTTTGATAGTTTGTGAGTTTAATTTATTGTACTAATTAAGTTAAGTTTTTTTGATAAAAATTATGTGTGTTTTAATAAAATTTTAAGTTTAAATAAAAATATGGGGTATGGTGTTGAATTTTATTAAACAAAATCATTGTAGTGTATAAAAGTAAAATGGGTGTTGAATGATTAGGTAGAAGAGAGAAAAAATGATGTGGATAAAAAAGTAGAGTGTTGAATATTGAAACTATTGTAGATAGTTTTAGAATAATGTAGTTGAAATAAACAATATTTCTTTTTCAAAACAATAAAAAATAAACAATATTGAAGTAGATCTACTCACATATCGCACTAGTTAGCTTTGATCAAAATTATTTTATTTTATTTATTTTGCACGTCATCGTGATGACCCATTTGGAAATTAGATGAGATTGACTACAAATAGTAACAAATCGTAGAATCTTAAAGAGGATTAAGACAGAAGAAAAAACAAAGCAAAGAGGTAAAATTAGCACCACGAGCCGAAGTTATACGGGTCAGCTGGATTTAAGCCTAGTTTCTAGTATTTGTAGAAACAAAGCCCTCAGTCATTTTCATCGAATACGATCCGGTGAGCTTACCTTTTTGCTAAAGATTCATATCAACGGCTAAGATCTTCGATCCTTGACAATATTTATTAACCAATCATATCCTTTAAAATCAAAACTCATCGAAATATATTCAGATCTGTGCTAGAAAAAAAAGCTTAAACCAGTTCTTATTATGGCTGACCTAGCTGATACTACCACTGAAGTTGCAGTCTTGTGGGACTACGAAAATGGCTATGAAGAGGAATGGTTAACTAATCCTTCCACCCTTCATTCTATGAAACAGAATATTGAAAAAGGTCTAAAGCTTCACAAGCAGAAATTTGTTGTAGCTAACATATACGTGAAGTGAATATACGTCTTTGGAGATCTACCAAGCATCGACAACTACTTTACGCAACGAGTTAACGCAGCCAATAAAGAAGATATATTTCCGTTAGCAAAATGTTAGCATACGGTGTGGCGGTTGACGCGCTCGATGAATACATCAAAATAGGAGGTACTACAGCCTTGGAGTGCTTGCTTAGATTCTGTAAAGGAATTATACGATTATATGAGCAAGTGTATCTAAGAGCTCCAACTCAAGATGACTTGCAAAGAATTCTGCATGTAAGTGAAATGCGGGGTTTCCCAGGGATGATAGGAAGTATTGATTGCATGCTCTGGGAATGAAAAAATTGTCCTACGGCGTGGGAAGGTCAATTTACTCGAAGAGATAAGGGAACCACCACTGTTATTCTTGAAGCAGTTGCATCTCATGATCTATGGATCTAGCATGCATTTTTTGGATGTCTAGACACATTGAACGATATAAATGTTCTAGATCGTTCACCAGTTTTTGATGATGTTGAAAAATGGAAATACTCCAAGAGTGAACTTCTTCATGAACCAGCGTCCATATGATATGGCATACTATCTAGCGGATGGTATTTATCCTTCTTATCCAATTTTCGTCAAATCAATTAGACTTTCTCAAAGTGAACCAGACAAGTTATTTGCACAACATCAGGAGAAATGTCGGAAGGACATCGAACGTGCATTTGGAGTGTTGCAAGCTCGATTTAAAATTATTTGTGAACCAGCTCGCATGTGGAACATAACCGATTTGGCTCTCATCATGAGATCATGTATCATATTGCATAATATGATTGTCGAGGATGAACGAGATACATATACTCAACATTGGACTGATTATGATCAATATGAGGCAAGTGGATCTAGTACACCATAACATTCTCGACTGAGGTGCTACCTGCATTTTGCAAATCACGTGCGTGCTATATCCGAATTGCGTGATTCAAATATACATCACGAATTGCAAGCAGATCTAGTCAAACTCATATGGGCAAAATTCGGAATGTTCCGTGATTAAAAAAATTTTTAAGTTGTAATTTTAGAGTTTGATAGTTTGTGAGTTTAATTTATTATACTAATTAAGTTAAGTGTGTTTTGATAAAAGTTAAGTGTGTTTTTAATAAAATTATAAGTTTAAATAAAAATGTGGGGTATGGTGTTGAATTTTATTAAACAAAATCATTATAGTGTATAAAAGTAAAATGGATGTTAAATGATTAGGTGGAAGAGAGAAAAAATGATGTGGATAAAAAAGTAGAGTGTTGAATATTGAAACCATTGTAGATAGTTTTAGAATAATGTAGTTGAAATAAACAATATTTATTTTTTAAAACAATAAAAAAATAAACAATATTGAAGTAGATCTACTCATATATCGCACTAGTTAGCTTTGATCAAAATTCAACACAACATAAATACCTACAAAAGACAGCTGTTAAATTCCAAATCTAATCTAAAATGCCACTACAAAGTTTATAAAATCAAATATTTTTACCAATGTAGTATGTTTAAAAGTAGTCGCATATTCTTTCTCTTGTCTACTTTGGGGAGAATACAATAAACTCTTCTATTTTGGTTTAAAGTTACGTTCAGGCTTAAGGTTTCTTCTGTAAGCTAATAAATCACATTCTACCCCAAAAAACTCAATTTACTCAAATTCATACGCAAACTCCTGCTATTTTTCATTTTTTAATGAGTTATTACAGACTCATAAGTCTTTATTGTACTTTTTTGTCAACTTAATGACTCGTAACTTTAGAAAAATAAATAAACGAGAGAAGTAAAATAAGTCTACCATGGCAGCCACAAACATTTGTTTATAAAATTATTAACTAATGACTACTAATAGAAAACGTCCACGCGTTTGGACTCTAGTGGACAAGCGGTCTAGTGAGTCTAGTCAAATTATTGTATAGTCTTCTGTTAATAGTTAACTATATTTATTATAAGGGAATAATAAAGCCGTCTTTATGATCTTTCTGGTGACATGAATCTGAAATTTTGTTTTTGTTGTTTGATACTTGTCATTAGTCTAATTTATTTAAATAAATATTATAGTGTTTTCTTAATTATAAAATGTATTTTAAAATTATTAAAATTCTAATCAGATTTTTTTATACATATGAGAGTGTCGTTTTGAAGATAACATTTTCTTTATCATCCAGGTCATATAAGAAATTCATTTCATTTTAGTCTGAAATTTTTCAAAAACATTTTTAAAAAATCAATTATTATTGAAGAATACATATTTTTTTTGTAACATCTGATTATATTAATAAGAATTTGGTTTGGAGTAGTCACAATGTAACGCCTGATCATGAGGAACATAATTATATTATTATTGAAGAATTATAATTTTAATAACAATGCACGATTCTACCACTTGTATTAATTTTTGGAATCAGTCTCTTTTTTTCATTTAAAAAAGCATAAACAAAATAATAAATTAATAATGAACATTGCTGTTACAAGAATACCAATATGGTGACTTTTGCCTTGCTCTCATAGTCTCATACGTTATTATAAGAACCGACAAAAAAACGAAGACTAAAACGAAGAAAAAACACTTCCAAACAAAATAATGAGTTCTTCGTCTTCCTCCTCCTCCTCCTCTTCTTCTTCTTCTTCTTCTTCTTCTTCTTCTCGCAGTAAATTTATGGATTCAGGATTTGTAATTGGACAAAAAGAAGTAACAAGAATCTTGATACTGTTTCTTGGTTTAACTGCTTCATGTCTGGTTTTATACAAAACGGCTTATCCTCTGCAACGACTTGATCTTCACAAATTCCCTCTTATCGCTTCTCCATCTCCACCACTGCCAAATCTCAACTCATCAGAGATTTCTCCAGAAACTGTAAGCTCTCATCACTATTTAGATCTGATACATACTCTGTTTCTGCTCTTTATACATACTCTGTTTCGTCTTATTTTGGCGTTTGAATCTGTAATTTTGAGACCAATGTTGTTGCTCTTTCAGACAAAACCAAAGCTCAGTTTCAGGGAGATTTTGGAGAACGCGTCGATGAAGAACAGGACAGTGATTATAACGACATTGAATCAAGCTTGGGCAGAACCAAACTCTCTATTTGATCTTTTCTTAGAGAGTTTTCGTATTGGACAAGGAACACAACAATTGCTGAAACATGTAGTAGTGGTTTGCTTGGATCCCAAGGCGTTTCAACGGTGCTCAGAACTTCATACTAATTGCTACCACATTGAAACCTCAGAAACTGATTTCTCCGGCGAGAAAGTTTACAACACTCCTGATTATCTCAAGATGATGTGGCGCAGAATCGAGCTTCTTACTCAAGTTCTTGAGATGGGTTTTAACTTCATCTTCACGGTATTGTCTTCAATTTGTTAATCCCTCTAAGATTCTTCTTCAAATGTAGAATTAATGTCTTTGAAAATGGTTTTGCAATCGTTTTAATTTTTCACAATTTTGTAGAACTTTTTCTTCTTCTTCTTCTTCGGTAGAGGTTTTTAGGGTAATTTTCCTCGATTTTGTAATGTTCTCAATCGGAGCTAATGGCTTATAAACAATTCGTGTGTGTTTGAATGTAGGACGCAGATATAA
Source organism: Boechera divaricarpa (assembly GCA_026770425.1). Classification (NCBI taxonomy): domain Eukaryota; kingdom Viridiplantae; phylum Streptophyta; class Magnoliopsida; order Brassicales; family Brassicaceae; genus Boechera; species Boechera divaricarpa. The sequence goes on from CM049188.1 coordinate 3,659,435, forward strand.
TGTGGCTTAGAGATCCATTTCCTAGGCTATATCCAGATGGAGATTTTCAAATGGCATGTGATAGATTTTTCGGAGATCCTTTCGATTCAGACAATTGGGTCAATGGTGGTTTCACATACGTGAGATCAAACAATCGAAGCATTGAGTTTTACAAATTCTGGCACAAATCTCGTCTGGATTATCCAGAGTTACATGATCAAGATGTGTTCAACAGAATCAAGCATGAGCCTTTTGTCTCTGAGATTGGAATCCAAATGAGATTCTTTGATACGGTTTACTTTGGTGGGTTTTGTCAAACGAGCAGAGACATAAACTTGGTTTGCACAATGCATGCTAATTGTTGTATTGGTTTGGAGAAGAAGCTTCATGATCTGAATCTTGTCCTTGATGATTGGAGAAAGTACCTGTCATTGTCAGAACCAGTGCAGAACACGACATGGAGTGTTCCTATGAAGTGTTTGGAGGATTGAGCTTTCCTTTTTTTTTTTTTTCTGAAATTTGGATGAAAAGTAATTTAATAATGAAGAGTTTATTGTTGGTGCAAGGAATATTGTTTAACTCTCTAATCTAATCAGTTTTTCTTTTTCTTTTTTTGGTTATATAATCTTCCAAGCTTGTAAATGTTAATTTGTTCGAGCCGAATACTAGAAAGTAAAATGATCTTGTGGTGATTTTGGTTTGAAATGTTAAGACTGAATAAATTTTGTGTTGTGAAATGTAGCGATTTTGATTGGTAATATGAAAAGTGATGAAATGATAATGTAACTTCATAAGTTTTATCAACCACGAGTATTGTTTTAGTCATTAAACCAATTTGTAGATTTAAATTGGTTGTGTAAGTTTTAATTTTGATTTGGGCGTAGGTTCGTTACAATTTTTTTAACTTAGAAGAGATGGGCTCGAAACCCATGATGCCAGGAGAAGCACAACATAAGTGGCTTGCCAATTTGGCCATGATGCTCTCGACGGGTTGTAATAAGTTTATGATACTGATATGTTATACAACAAAGATATAATGTTATAACTATAAGATCAGCATCAAAGCAAACAATCATTTTAAAGGGTCCCATCTTCCTGCTCCTTAAATAACAAAACCGCCATCTTATAAGACTAAGAGTTTTTAGATACAAATGTAAACTATAGTATCATCGTTCTTAGCGGTTCATCTTTGTGCTAAAGAACAAATGTGTTATGATCACCGAATTTTCAACTAGGTACGACATCAAACTGAAAATCTTGGTTCAACTTGCTTTGCAAAAAAACAAATAACACAACCACCCAATAAGACAATCGCAATATATGCTTCCCAACATTCATGCAGCTTTATTCCTAGTGGCCATTAAACACAGAGAACATGTTCATGTCATGCCTAGATCCAACTACCACCCACGAGCATATTCCAACATTCATTTGATGATTATGTTTTTGTTTTCTTATCTAACAACTGAAATAAAATACTGAAGACATTAAACATATAAGAACAATTTCAGTTGTTGTGTTCACAATATATACCCGTTATCGAGTAAAATACCACATATATAAAAAAAATATCCCAACAAAAAAAAAATCATTTTATTTTCTATCAGAAAAAATATATATATATATTATGACAGTTGACAGCAATCACTTTCAAAGGCCTCAAATGGGTCCCAAATGTATGATCCTAATGTCAATCACAAGTAACCTAAGTTCGGCCCAAACCTGATGGTCCACTTTACATATTTTTTTATTAAATAAAATACATATTGTTGGGTAAAATAAATAAATATCAGTAAAAAAATAAAATTTCAGTCAAAAGGACATTAATTTAAGGTTACTTATGTCAAATAAAAGAGAAACAAAAGAAGATTATCATTTTTTGTGGCGGCGTTTAAAAACATTAATATTTGATCTTTAACTTTATCGTATAAAACTGAAAAGCTCTCTCTCGTATCTAAACGAATTTAACCCCCTTTTTTTTTTGGTCAACAAAACGAATTTAACTAAAACAAGCTAAAAACAAGACAAAACTGGAAAAAAAAAAACTTTAAAAGATCGAAGTAGAAATTAAAGGTCTAAGCTAAGTAAAGCCAAAATTTCAAAACAAAAGATCCATGGCGGATTGGGTCTCTCTCTCCTTGGATCGCACTTGTGTAAGAAGAAGAGAAGGGTCCGAACCGAAACGGAGGAAGAAAGCAAAAAAAAGGCAAGATCTTTGTGTTTGTTTGATGTGAGAGAGGGACACGTGGCGTGAAAAGAGAGGTAGAGAGGTCACTCTCCGTTCCCGGTTCTGTCTCGTGCGGTGCGTTGGTGCCATGTCAGAGTCCGTTCCCCTATGAGCCCGGCGAATCCGAATCATATGCCTTTCTTTTCGCTTCTCTCTCTCTACCTATCTATCTATCTAACCCAAACCCATCTCCAAAGACTTGACCTTTCTCTCTCTCTCTCTAATTTATTTATCGTTTCGCGTGTCGCCCTCTTCTCTTTCTCTCATCTCTCTCTTTCCTTTCACATCTCTCTCTCGTTGAGGCCGTGCCCTAGAAGCCCCTTCCTTTTTTTCTGCGGGACTTCAATCCCTAACTTCCGTCGCCGGATTTCTCGTCCTTGATCATCGGACTAGTCTTTAACTTCTTTATTCCGATTTGAGATTGCCAGATTTGTAAGTTGTTTTCTTCTTTCTCGGTAAATTCTTCTTCTTTTTTTTTTTTGTGCTTATGTAATTTCGATGCTTAGTTTGGGGGTTTTGATGCTTCTGTGAGGTTAATGCTGTTTGATTAAGGACTGATTTAGTGTGGTTTGGTTTAATTGGGTTTTATTAGTCTTGTTTCTAGGTGAATTGGGTTTTTTCTCAATGAAGCTTTATGGTTAGTGCCAATGTGTGTTGTTTTGCTTCATCTCCCAGCTCTTTCTCTTATGGTTTGTGTTTGAATTTATGTTTGTGTTTTACTTGAATACCAGTGATGAAGTTTCTAATTATGGTTTGCTTGACTAGGTTCAAGTTTCTAAAGTTCTGCCATTTGTGGTTGGCCAAGTTTATTTACAATCCCCCTTATACTATGAATTCTACGCTAGTGTTAGTTCAGTTATATATATGATCATTGATCTATGTTTCAAAACTAGTGTATTTGCCTTAGAGACAAGTTCAAGGCTATAAAACACCGTATTTTGCAGTAGAGGAATGTAATAAAGTATGAATTTAATGGAAGTATTCTCAAGGAGTGAGGGAACAAATCGTTTATTATCAAAGCTGTACTAAGATTAGATTACTTACTAGGTTTGTGTCTCAATTTTAATTAAGACTTTTGAGTACGGATGGTGATACTTCTAATGTTGTAGAGTTACCACCATATTTTTCGGGGACATCATTTAGTTTCTTAGCTTCTATATCTTATATGATTGGATGACGCTGTTTGATTTCATATATATGTAAAAGTGAATTAGATTGTGGTTACGGGTCGGTACACTGTGCTTTGTCCGATGTGCATGCCGTTTTTAAATCAGGAAAAGGCTCAGTTCCACATTTTCAATTTATTGTTCTTATGACTATCGACTTGCACACCGTTTCTGTCTGTTTGATGATTCTGCATCTTTGATTTAAGTGATACTTCATTTTATCTTATCACGTTATTGTTCAGTATTTCTGAGCATGTGCACAATTCTAACTACCTCCTTGTTGTTCCAGTGTCTCTTGATCTTAGATTATGGTTTGCCTTACTCATTTTTCTTTTGTAATTTTAGTGTAGAAACAGAGTTCCTTAAAGGTCAGTATTCTTTAGTTACTACTGTAGCTGTGATTTACACATGAAGGTCTATCCGGTTCTCTATCAAGCATATGGTATGAAAACAGAAATAGAAGATGAAAGATTCAGGCAGTGAAATGATTAATAGAGATTGGGTCATGAAGCAGAAACGAAGAAAACTTCCGTCTATACTGGATTTATTAGACCAAAAAGTGGAAAGTTCAGTGGCTTTTGATTCTCCGGAATACACTTCTTCCGCTAAACCAACTAAGCATCGGCTTAAGACTGATTCAACTCCTGAAAGGAACTCCTCTAAGAGGAAGGGAAATGATGGGGTAACTTCATCTTATCTTTCTGTTTTTTTTTTTTTTTTTTTGAAAAAAATTTTTTCCCCTTTTTTTTTATGGTAATGTTCTATTAATCATTTTTTTTTACAGAATTATTTTGAATGTGTGATATGTGACCTTGGTGGTGATTTACTGTGTTGTGATAGTTGTCCTCGGACCTATCATACCGAATGCCTCAATCCACCTCTTAAGGTAAACGATTTTTTTTTTTCCATGTGTCCTTCGTAGTCTTAGATTCGCAATACACAAATTTGGAAAACTTATCTTACTCCTTATCGCATCTCCTCTAGCGGATTCCAAATGGTAAGTGGATCTGCCCTAAATGTTCCCCAAACAGTGAAGCACTCAAGCCTGTGAATCGTTTAGATGCCATTGCTAAGCGAGCAAGAACAAAAACCACGAAAAGAAATTCTCAAGCCGGACCAAAGTGCGAGAGAGCTTCTCAGATTTATTGCAGTTCTATAATTTCTGGAGAACAATCTTCAGAGAAAGGAAAATCTGTATCGGCCGAAGAGAGCAAATCCATAGGAAAGGAAGTTTATTCGTCCCCGATGGATGGGTGTTCAACTGCTGAGCTTGGTCATGCATCTGCGGATGACCGACCCGATTCATCGTCTCATGGAGAAGATGATCTGGGAAAACCTGTCATACCCACTGCAGATCCGCCTTCTGATGCAGGATTAACTTTTCTGTCATGTGAAGATCTCTCTGAATCTAAACTATCAGATACGGAGAAAAATCATGAAGCACCCGTGGAGAAGTTGGAACATGCTTCCAGCGAGATTGTGGAAAACAAGACAATTGCTGAAGTGGAGACTGGAAAAGGTAAAAGGAAAAAACGAAAGCGTGAATTAAATGATGGGGAAAGTCTTGAAAGGTGCAAGACTGATAAGAAACGTGCGAAGAAAAGTTTGTCCAAAGTGGGTTCTCAGAGTACCAAATCACCAGAGTCTTCGAAAAAAAAGAAAAAGAAAAATCGCGTGACTTTAAGATCCTTGTCCAAATCTCAGTCCAAGACGGAAATACCAGAAAAAGTGAAGGTATTTTTACCTAATTATTATAGATTTTGTAGAGATTCGACTATGTATTGTAAGAAACCTTAAAATGTTGCATCACGCTTTTTTCTTTAGTGTGTTGTAGCACTAACAAATATATTAAAGAATAATTGAGAGATCAGAGATTAGGTAGAGTTACAAGATTCAGAATCGTTTCAAGCTTGTTTTTCTGTCACTCTGTATTTAATGCTGAGTATCTTCTGCATTAATATAAAGAGTCTTTGGTCAGTATTGCATGTAGTGTTACCTGTTCTGTCCTGAATATCGTGGCTCTCGTGAATTATGATTTTAAGTTCTTATATAACCAGTGTGATATTTTGTTCTGATTAACATGTTGCAACAACTGGCTATTCTCCACAAACTCAATATTGTTTTGCATTTATTAGAGTGGTTTCTCACAAGTAGTTACGATACATGTGACTATACCTCTGTTTCGGCAGATGAATTGTGGATACCTCTTTTAACTGTAGGAGCTTGGAATGTTTCTTCATTAGGAATTTAGTTATATAGAGTTGAAATTTTAACAAACCATGTTTGGTGGTCCTATTGTTTTCATTCTTTATTCATTGTTGTTCTTGTATCATCTTTCATTTAGTATATGTTCTTATCCACTTATACGTACTAATGCAGAAGCTTTCCAAGGAGGAACGTCGTGCAATACGTGACAAAAATAAACCTTCTAGTTATTTGGATGATAAAAACTCTCTTCCTGCTGGAAACCTCCAGGTATCTATCCTTGTGTCACTGCCATCAGAATTATTTTTTGTTCCTTCAGAATTGTCTATTATGATGCGCCTTCATTTCTGGTGACTCATGTGTTGTTCATGCTTGTTAATATATGTTTTCATTCTTTTGTTTGTGGTTTCCTAACAGGTTGATCGTGTTTTAGGATGCCGAATCCAAGGTCTGACTAAGACCTCACTGTGTAGTGCTCTTTCAGATGACTTGTGTTCTGATAAGTTACAAGCTAATGACGAGCGGGATAGCTCAGTACAAAATACAAATGCTGAATTAGTAGTTGCTGAGGACAGAACAGATTCTTCTTCTGAGACAGGTAAAAGTTCCAGGGATTCACATCTGAAGGATAAAGATATGGATAAATCTGCTTTAGGTACTGAGGGTATGGTTGAGGGGAAAGAAGAGATGCTTTCAGAAGACAATTCTGATGCCACATTGAGTAGACATGTGGATAATGAAGATATAAAGGTTAGTGGAACACCTGTATCTGTTGAGAGGGAGATTCTTGAAGAAACACATAAGGAAACAGGGGAAAAATGCACTGTGGTTGGGGAAGAAGTTGAGGAGCCTGTTGCTGCTAAAACTTCAGACCTTATTGGTGAGACTGTATCATATGAGTTTCTTGTTAAATGGGTAGGAAAATCTAATATTCATAATACTTGGATTTCTGAGGCGGAGCTAAAAGGTCTTGCTAAAAGAAAACTAGAGAACTACAAATCAAAGTACGGAACAACTGTAATAAATATCTGTGAAGATAAATGGAAACAGCCTCAGCGAATAGTTGCTCTTCGGGTTTCAAACGAAGGTAACCAAGAAGCTTACGTAAAATGGACAGGCTTAGCTTATGATGAATGCACGTGGGAGAGCGTGGAGGAGCCTATTCTTAAAAGTTCATCCCATTTGATAGATCTTTTTCATCAGTATGAGCAGAAAACATTGGAAAGGAATAGTAAGGGTAATCCCGCAAGGGAAAGGGGTGAAGGTCAGCAAAGTGAAATTGTTACCCTCACAGAACAACCTCAAGAGCTCAGAGGAGGTGCCTTGTTTCCCCATCAGCTTGAGGCCTTGAATTGGCTGCGTAGATGCTGGCATAAATCGAAAAATGTAATACTTGCTGATGAGATGGGGCTTGGAAAAACAGTGTCTGCTAGTGCATTCCTTTCCTCTCTTTATTTTGAATTTGGAGTTGCAAGACCTTGTTTAGTCTTGGTTCCACTTTCAACAATGCCAAACTGGCTATCCGAGTTTTCTCTTTGGGCTCCACTCCTTAATGTTGTGGAGTATCATGGAAGCGCAAAAGGACGAGCCATAATTCGAGACTATGAGTGGCATGCTAAGAATCCTACTGGGACGACCAAGAAGCCGACATCCTACAAATTTAATGTCCTTTTAACTACTTATGAAATGGTTCTGGCTGACTCATCTCATCTACGTGGAGTTCCATGGGAAGTTCTTGTGGTTGATGAAGGGCATCGTCTAAAGAATTCAGAAAGTAAGCTGTTTAGCTTGCTCAACACATTCTCTTTTCAACACCGTGTGCTTTTGACTGGCACCCCTCTTCAGAATAACATTGGTGAGATGTATAATCTGCTCAATTTCTTGCAACCATCTTCATTCCCTTCTTTGTCTTCTTTTGAGGAGAGGTTCCATGATTTGACAAGTGCTGAGAAAGTAGAGGAACTGAAGAAACTTGTTGCTCCTCATATGCTTCGTCGGCTTAAAAAAGATGCCATGCAGAATATTCCTCCAAAGACAGAGAGGATGGTCCCTGTCGAGTTGACATCAATCCAGGCGGAATATTATCGTGCAATGCTAACTAAGAACTATCAGATACTACGAAATATCGGGAAAGGGGTAGCGCAACAATCAATGCTTAACATAGTGATGCAGTTGAGAAAGGTTTGCAATCACCCATATCTCATACCAGGTACTGAGCCGGAGTCTGGGTCATTGGAGTTTCTTCATGATATGAGAATAAAAGCGTCAGCCAAGTTGACTCTGTTGCACTCCATGCTTAAGGTGCTACAGAAGGAAGGCCATAGAGTTTTGATATTTTCACAGATGACAAAGCTTCTAGACATTCTGGAGGACTACCTGAATATAGAATTTGGGCCTAAAACATTTGAAAGGGTGGATGGTTCTGTTGCTGTAGCTGATCGTCAGGCAGCTATAGCACGTTTCAACCAAGACAAAAATCGGTTTGTTTTTCTGTTATCAACACGTGCCTGTGGTCTTGGTATCAATCTGGCAACAGCTGATACTGTTATTATCTATGACTCTGATTTCAACCCTCATGCTGATATCCAAGCTATGAATAGAGCTCATCGAATCGGACAATCCAAACGACTTTTGGTATACAGACTTGTTGTCCGTGCCAGTGTTGAAGAGCGCATTTTGCAGCTGGCGAAGAAGAAGTTGATGCTCGATCAGCTTTTTGTAAACAAGTCTGGATCCCAGAAGGAATTTGAAGATATTCTACGCTGGGGAACTGAAGAACTTTTCAACGACTCTGCTGGTGAGAACAAGAAAGATACATCTGAAAGTAATGGGAACTTAGATGTAATCATGGATTTAGAAAGTAAAAGTAGGAAAAAAGGTGGTGGCCTCGGAGATGTTTATCAAGACAAATGTACAGAAGGAAACGGGAAGATTGTTTGGGATGAGATAGCAATTATGAAGTTGCTTGACCGGTCAAATCTTCAATCAGTCTCCACCGATGCTGCCGATACTGAGTTGGAGAATGATATGCTCGGCTCCGTAAAGGTGAGGAATCATATTCATATGTTATTCTTGCTAAGTGACATATTGATATGCACCTTTTTTAGTCACTACTGATATGCACTATTAGGTTTCCAGATGCAAGTTTTTTCATTTAGCTGAATAAAGAGGAACAGTAAGATAGGCTTCTCTAGATTTACTTAAGTGACCTTTGTACCTGAACGCTGCTGTAGGTTGCTTTAAACTACAAAGTAGAATTGCCTCCTCTTAATGGTTTATATATTTCTTCTTAAACAGCCTGTGGAATGGAATGAGGAAATAGCTGAAGAACAAGTTGAAGCTGAATCACCTGCTCTGGTGACTGATGATGCTGATGAACAGAGTTCAGAGAGGAAAGATGATGATGTAGTAAATTGTACTGAAGAAAATGAATGGGACAGGCTTCTGCGTATGAGGTTGGAGTTTCCTCTTGCTCCGAATTCAGCGACTAAGCTCTGTTATTTGCTTCGGTCCAAATGATATTCGCAGCATATGTTCTTGTTTTCACTACTTATCAGTTATCACTTGTTAGCTGATTTTCATATGGAAAACTGTATTTGTAGATGGGAGAAATATCAGAGCGAGGAAGAAGCAGCGCTTGGTAGAGGGAAGCGTTTAAGAAAGGCTGTTTCATACAGGGAAGCATATGCCCTACATACCAGTGGACCTGTAACTGAGGTAACCGTTTTACTCTACTCTTAAAAAGCATCTTTTTGTGGCTATGAATACCCTTGTCGTGACAATTACCAGTATACCTAATTTAAAATTATTGCAGAGTGGTGGTGAAGATGAGAAAGAACCAGAACCAGAACTTAAGAAGGAATACACACCTGCAGGGCGAGCCCTTAAAGAAAAGTTGTAAGTTTTTGTTCTAAGTCTATTCATTGTTCGATATTTGCTAGGTTGATAATAGTGAAGTTGGAAAAATTTTGTACCTTTTGCAAATATTTTGATAAGTCCCAGATAAATTTTACTTAACCTAAAGATTGTGAACTTTCCTGATGAGAAGACAAAAGAAGATTCTTTAGCAAAATCATTTTGTGTCAATTTGGTTAGATGTCGGATTTGTCATATTAATTTGTGGGTGAAGTAAAACCTGTAGCTCCTTATCATGCTTATTTCAAGATCTTGAATAACAGTATCTTTATTTTCTGCAAAACAGTGCCAAGCTGCGAGAAAGACAAAAGAACCGGCTTGCAAAAAGGAATTCTGTTGAAGATTCTCTTCCTAACGGCAATGACGATCAGGTAACTGAAGCAGCTAATCAGGACGAAGAAAGCCCTACATCAATGGACTTGGATGATAGCAAAGCCAGCCAGCAATGTGATGCACAGAAAAGAAAAGCCAGTTCGCTAAGGCTAGACAGTTCTTCAGATCCTAAACCAGAACTTCCAATCCAGCATCATCATGGTGCAGAATGTCTGCCATCTTTACCCCCAAACAACCTGCCAGTTCTTGGACTGTGTGCTCCTAATTTTACTCATTCAGAATCCTCCTGGAGAAATTATTCTCGTCCAGGTAGTAGACAGAACAGAACCATAAGAGGACCCCATTTTCCCTTCAATCTACCCCAAACATCAGACTTGGTTGAGAGGGAATCAAATGACCAGGAACCTTCTATGGGTAAACTAAAACCACAGAACGTAAAGGAAGAACCTTTTCAGCATCCTCTTAGTAATTTGGATGGTTGGCTTCCACATCGTCAGGTATTCCCCTCCGTCTATACATGCAATTTCATCTAACACATCTACTTTCCACACACATATATAAAACATAAACATATTATATACTTATATGTGGGTTAAATCTTGTGCACATTGCAGTTTTCTCCATCAGGGGATTTTGAGCGTCCCCGAAGTTCTGGTGCTGCTTTGACTGATTTCCAGGAGAAGTTTCCGCTACTTAACCTTCCATTTGATGATAAGCTGCTTCCTCGATTTCCATTTCAACCGAAAACCATGGGAACATTGCATCAAGACATCATGGCCAATCTTTCGATGAGGAAAAGATTTGAAGGTACTGGTCATTCTATGCAAGACCTATTTGGGGTACCATCAATGCCGTTTCTACCCAATATGAAAATCCCTCCTATGGATCCACCTGTCTTCAGCCAACAAGAGAAGGAATTACCGCCTTTGGGTTTGGATCAGTTTCCAACAGCTCTTTCATCTATCCCGGAGAACCATCGAAAGGTGCTGGAGAATATAATGCTAAGAACTGGTTCTGGAATTGGGCACTTACAGAAAAAGAAGACAAGAGTAGATGCATGGTCCGAGGATGAACTAGATTCTCTCTGGATTGGGGTTCGCAGACATGGGTATGGAAACTGGGAGACAATTCTTAGAGATCCAAGGCTTAAATTTTCGAAATTTAAAACACCAGAGTACTTGGCAGCAAGGTGGGAAGAAGAGCAACGTAAATTCTTGGATAGTCTTTCATCTCTGCCATCTAAATCAAGCAGAACTGATAAGGCCACCAAATCGTCCTTGTATCCTGGTCTTCCCCAAGGAATAATGAATCGGGCTTTACATGGAACTAAATATGCCACTCCTCCAAGGTTCCAATCCCACCTCACAGACATAAAACTCGGATTCAGCGATCTACCATCTCCCCTTCCGTTATTTGAACCATCTGATCACCTGGGATTTCGAAGTGAGCCTTTTCCTCCCATGGCAAATCTGTGCACTGACAATCTTCCTGGGGATCCTTCTGCTGGACCATCTGAACGACCAGGGACATCGACAAATATTCCCAACGAGAAGCCTTTTCCACTCAACTCTCTTGGAATGGGCAACTTAGGTTCATTGGGTTTGGATAGTTTAAGTTCCTTAAACACCCAGAGAGCGGATGAAAAACGGGATGCTATTAAGCGTGGGAAACTACCCTTGTTTCTAGATATGCCGCTACCTCCTATGCTTGATTCAAGCAACAATGTGTTCTTGGGAAGATCAGCCAGTCAATCTTTCCTTAATCCAAATCGAGGGTTGAATCTCTCCAATACTATGGGGAAAGACATATTGGGAATTAGCTCTTCAGAGAACAAGCTACCTCATTGGTTACGGGATGTTGTAACTGTTCCTACCGTGAAGTCACCTGAACCACCCACTCTACCTCCAACTGTGTCAGCTATAGCTCAATCAGTCCGCGTTTTATATGGTGAAGATTCGACCACCATTCCACCGTTTGTGATACCAGAGCCTCCGCCTCCTGCTCCTAGAGATCCAAGACACAGTCTGCGTAAGAAAAGGAAACGTAAATCTCATCCATTGAGTCAAAAGACTACAGACATTGGTAGTAGTAGCCACAATGCTGTAGAAAGCAGCTCTCAAGGCAATCCACTAACATCATCAACTCCTCCTTTGCCTCCACCGTCTCTATCGGGTGAAATTTTAGGGTCTTCCCAACCCAGTGTACCTCCTCACAGCCTAAACAGCACAGAACCACTGTCCTCTGAGGCAATCAGATTCCCACCACCTGAAGAAGATTCTGTGATAGCAGCAACGCCATCTGAAGCACCAGGGCCTAGTCTAGAGGGAATCACTGGTACGACGAAGTCAATCTCGCTAGAGAGCAACAGCTCTGAACCAAAATCTACCAACCAATATGGAAACTTAGATCCGGAAACTGATGAGAAAATTGAGTCTGATCGAACCCTGCTTCATTCAGAGAAACAAGAGCAAGAATCTGAAAATGCATTGAACAAGCAGTGTGAGCCCATAGATGCTGAAAGTCAAAACACTAATGCAGAAGAAGAAGAAGAATCCATGAAGATGGTGTCTGATAATTCTCCTGGTGACGACTGAAATCTGCGATCAAATTGCATTGAAACTACCAGTGTTGCTTTTTTTAGGTCTTTGCAATCAAAATTTTACTGCTATTAAGTATTAAGTTTTGTAGGTATGACGCAAATCGGTGAAGAAGCAGTATATGTATTGAGACTTCCATTTTTATCTTTGGTTAATTTTATTTGATTGTAAAGCTTGTGTAAGAGAATGAAGAAGCTATTTTAGTGATCTAACTGGTTGGTTTGGATGGTGTAAAACCAGACACTTTAGATTGTAATGCTTAGTGGAAGAAATCTTAATTCTTGCTGTTGGAAATTCAGTTCCGGTTTAGCAGATTTTTCTTAACCGGGATATGTATGTTTCATTTCTTGCCTCTTGACTGGTATATTTAGTCTTCAGCTGTATACTCATTTTGAAAGAGAAGTTTGAAAGACTCTGAATAGTTTAGAAGGTTCCTTTTCACCTGACATTAAAAATGCTTAGTGATAACAAAATTCCACAATTTGATTGTGGTTGGAGATATTATTAATGGTGAAGATTTTGATCAGAACTGGTCAAAATAAAACCAACTCAAAAAATTGACATATTAACTCTAACCAACTCACGTTAGCTCAACTAATCTTTTATATTAGTTCAACTAAACATCATTTGTCTTAGGTTTTATGAAAAAATTACTAGATTACCCCTGACAATGTTCAACGAATTCTTGACTTTTGTTTACCTAGTTTGCGTTTAATTTAATGTAACGCATAAACAGATAAGAAAAAAATTAACAAACACACTAAATGCATATTTAATTTGTATGTGATTTTGGAATAATGGGATTGGCTTTTAATGCATTAGGCAAGGACACTTTCTGGTTTTGGATGCGATATACCTAATACCTAATTTCTTTGACATGATTATACTAAAACATTATTTGCATCTTGACTTACGAAAACGTAATACTACTATTGTTTGTTTTTGTAATTTAAACTCATTTTTTATATATAAGATGCACACGAGATTATAAAGGCAAATTGAAATGAATATTATTAGTTTGGTAGGTGGGTCATGTACCAAATAAAGCTTTTGATGCGTGTTTTGTAATTCTTGACTTATAAAAATTATTTTATAAATAGATACTTTTTCTTATTTATTATTCCATGAACATATATTGAAACTACGTGAGAATTGCTTTCAGAAAAAGGAAAAGTGTACAAAACGAAAAGATAACAATGATATATAATATTTTAAGAGATAACATAATTGATGTCTTTGGTTGTTAATAAATACTTTGTTGGTTCTAATATTCTTTTTTGTTGATATACTAGTTCTATTTTTTTTATACTATACAATTTGTGATTACTCCCTTGGGAAGTTATATGTACTATATAAATATTTAAGTCGCTATTTTGAGAAGCTATATGTACTATACAAATTATGTTTTAAGGATTCATAAATTGTTTTTAAGATTACTTAAACTATGCGTATAGGTCTTGACAAACAAACAAAAAAAAAAGAAGAAGGAAAAACTATACGTATTTAGGTCAAAGCTTATCTCTTGACCATTTTTATAAGTGGAAGGTTCTATTGTTATCTTTGCCTTTGTTTTTCTTGTTTTTTATTTGTTCGAAGAAAGCATAATGTGTAGACAGAGAGAAAGTCTATTTGGTGTATTAGCTTTTGATCAGTGGAGTGGAAGTCACATTTCCAACAAAAGAAAAAGTAAATAATACACTATTTCAAAGTTACTTACTTTTCAATGTTTCAGAAATTTCGTTTTCTGTAATAATTCCAAATTTATATCATAGAAAAAGGAAAAACAAAGAAGAGTATAGATAACATCATTAGAAATGTGATTTTGGAAATACAATGGATATATAATGAAGCCAACAAAAAAGATAGCTACATTTTTTTAAGCTATAATATGTTATATTAATCAATGATACTATCTTTTTGTTTTAATTATAATGTTTTAGACTTTTTCAATATATTATTTAGATTTGAAATCAGTCTTTTATGAAATTTGTAGCGACTTTATAGTTAAAAATTAAAATTGTAAATCATTTTTTCTCTAGATATATAGAATATTCAACTCAAATTCATGTTTCTAAAACATTCATATAATCGACTAAACTAGCCACGCTTTGATTTTCAATGACTATCATTTGCCACTATAGAAACAATTTTTTTCAACATTTGATTAGTAGATCATATATATATATATATATATATATATATTATCTTAAAAATATAAGTGTTTTTAGTGTGATAATTATACTATCTTAAGAAAACCATAGTAATAATTTCATTTGGAATTATTTTGATTTAAAATTACTTATATCATTCTACCAAAAACTTTTACTCCCTCTATTTCACAAAAATGTCATTTTGGCATGTTTCACACAAATAAAGAAAATTATGTAAATTTCTACTATATCCTTTATAAATACACTAAATAAATTTTTCTTTCTAACTAATAAGTTGAAATAATATGGATAAAAATGAGATTTGGTTAAAACCTGCTTTGAAAATACAAAACGACAATCTTTGTGAAACAAAAATAAAATATTAAAATGATACTCTTTGTAAAATGGAAGGAGTATTATTATTAATGTCTCTATTCTTATCTTCATTTATTTGGAACAACCTAATCAACTATTCCCTCTGTTTCATATTACTTGATGATTTAGAGAAATTTTTTGTTTCATTTTATTTAATGTTTTCAGTTTTCAATGTTTAACCTTTTGTTTTTTTATTCTTCTATTTGTTTTTTCATTGGTCGAATTATTTTTAGATAGGTAAAATGATATTTTAGTGTAGAAAAAAAATATTAAATGATTTCTTAATATATGTAAAAACTTTAAACATAATCTAAAATAAAACTAAAGGAGTAGTGAATTTATCTAAAACAGATTTAAAAATACATATTATTGAATTTTTTGTTTAATGGACATACAATGGGTGCATTTATTTTGCTACTATTTAAGATATATAAATAGGTCTCACGAGTCTGCCACTATTGGGTTCGGACTAGGCTACAATGCTACATCCATTGAATCATAGTCAATCGCAGTTAAGAAAAAATAGTAGCTGTAATTTGCTATAAGAAACACAGAAAGAGCCATGTGCCAAAAACATTTAATAATATGGTGTTTTTCCTTCGTCTACCACCATGATGTTCAGATTTGGAATTTAGATTATTTTGTAGAAGACGAAGTCAAACAATTACTATTTAGCATACATGTTTTACACGGCTATATAATACACTAAAAAATTATCAATACCAATCATAATCAATAATAAATGTCATTTAACTTGTCCCTTAGAATATATCTAATGAAAATACAATAGATCAAAGTTCTGTCGTTTTTATTCTCTTTTGTTTTTTTTTATGTTTATAAAACTGCAGATTTTTGGATTTTAAAACATCTTTTGGTGAAGGCTTGTGTTAACTCTGAAGGCATTCTAAGAAATATATATATATATATATATATATATATATATATTTTGCTAAGAATATAAATATTTTATTAACAATGAAAAAAGTTATTTACAGATTGTAAAATCTACATGCTAAAAGATTTTTTTTTTTAACACACAAACGAGCCTATTGATTAATACTAAAAATCGGAATACAATATTCATCGAGGTCGACAAAGACCTTGAGCTAAAATGGCGGAGTAACATCTAAAGTTGCAAAATACAATGGACAACTTAAAACATGTTTTGTCATTGCATCGGCACAACATTACTACAAAAACACAGACATATTGAAAGATAAATGAAGTACCTTCCGTGCACAAACTTAGAATATCATAAGTGAAAGAGTGAAGTCACTGCCACAAAGAAGGATCCTTCAACGCTTGGATTAGATCCATGCTGTCTGATTCAAGAGTAACATTTGTTATACCAAGACGAGCAATACACATTACCGCTCAAACCAGTGTAACGGCTTCAACTTCCAGCGGAGAGATGAGTTAGGAAAGCACTTAACTCCTAATTGCTTTACATTTCCACGTGATCACGCATGATCCATCCTATGCCTGATTTTTTTGATTTTTAGGAAAGCACATGCTAAGAGATTTTTATAAATCAAACTCTAGATGTGCATTTAGAAGAGGTAAGAGAAAATTACTATATAATTATATCATTTGAATTTTACTAACAAAATGTACTATATTAGTACAAGTTGTATCATCTATTTCGCTAAAAGTAAATATAATATTATATTTTTTTTGTAACACTATTTTTGTATCACCATGTATACTCTTCAGAACTTGGAACGATTGATTACAAAGGAAGCATTATAATTTTTACCACCGTCGATATCAATATTAATATGATGAAGAACAAGTTCAAATCCAATGAATTCGACTATCATCCAAATTAGTATATTTTTTTTTAATCAAAATGAATTTCATGCTTTTTCTAATTTATACCCTCTCATAAGATAAAAAAAAAACTTTGTTTTTTCAACAGAGTAATAATATTTCTTTTAACTACATATTTACATAGTAATAATAGATTTCTCCTATATAATACTCTCTCTTTTTTAAAACTTCTCCTAATGTAAATAAATAAATAGATTCATATTTCGAGCTCGTAGTATTATATAATTATACAGCCACAAACATAGTTACCATATTCAGGAAGAACTCTGTGTGACATAAAACAAATCACTCCTTAAAATTCAAACAACAATGTGTAACTCAGAATCTACACAAGAAACTCTCTAAAGATAGTAATTTCTAACCTAATCGCTCCATTCTTATCACAACCATCAAATCTGCATTAACGCAACTCTTATGGCTAACTTTATACCCTAAATCAAGAATAAGCACTCAAAATTTTCAAAATCTAACAAGATTTTTTCGGGAATTATTAGAAGGAGAAACAAGAAAGTTTCAAAGAAAGAGAAAAAAAAAACAAAATTGGGAGACTAGCGGAGATCTCAGGCCAAACTGATGAACAAATCTGTTGAGATTTGAGAGTGCTTGAAGTTTCTATGAAGGATGAGTCTCGTTGAGCATTGCGAGTACACTACTCGCCGAACTAATCATCGCCGTTTACATTTTGACGAAGAACCCTAATCAAATCGGAATTTCAAAACCCTAATCGGAACCAATCATCGATGAATCTCGTCTCTATCTAACAATTTGAGAAAAGAGTATGTAATTAAGATCTCGAGCTCAGAATCAATAATAAATGTCATTTAACATGTCCCTAAGAATAAATATAATGAAAATACAATATATAGCTCTATTATTTTTATTTTCATTGTTTTTTTACGTTTAAAAAATGGAGATGGAAATTACTTGTGTTAACTCTGATGAAGGCATTCTAAGAATTTTTTTTTGGGTTAATAATGTAAATATTTCATTAACAATGAAAAAGTTGAGGTTTTACATATTGTAGAATCTGCATGCTAAGATATTTTTATAAATCAAAGCTCTAGATGTGCAATAGACTAGGTAAAAGAAAAATTACTATATAATTATATCATTTGAATTTTACTAACAAATTGTACTTATATTAGTACAAGTTGTATCATCCATTTCGCTAAAAGGTAAATATAATATTATATTCTTTTGTAACACTATTTTTGTATCACCATGTATACTCATCAGAACTTGGAACGATTGATTACAAAGGAAGCATTATACCTTTTACCACCGCCGGTATCAATATTAATATGATGAAAAACAAGTTCAAATCCAATGAATTGGATTATCATTCAAACTAGTATTTTTTAAAATCAAAATGAATTTCATGCTTTTTTCTAATTTATACCCTCTCATAAGATAGAAAAAAACATGTTTTTCAAGAAAGTAATAATATTATCTTTAACTACATATTTACATAGTAATAATAGATTTCTCCTATATAATAATCTCTCTCCTTTTTTAAAACTTCTCCTAATGTTAATAACTAAATAGATTCAGATTTTGTCTGTTGATTTGGTCGTGTACAATGACGATCACAACAATAAGCCCATAAATGTAATTAGTCAAAAGATTAGGGGCAAAATTGTCATCATATGAGGGTGCGTGTTTTAGTTGACAAATTGCTTTCTGGTCTCCACCTTCTTCTTCTCTCTCTCTACGAAAATAATATTTTCGAGTTTTTTCATTTCTTTTTAATTGTTTTTATTTTTTTTTGTTTCTTCAAATCATCCATTGTTTTGTACATAAAGGAAAAAAGAAAGGTCTCTGAAATTTCAAATCACCATCATCGTCGTCGAAGAAGAAGAAATCTTCCTCTTTATCTTCTCGGATTTCTCAATTTCTCCCGTCTGCTTGACGTCGGAATCTCATAAAAATGGCGCCGAGTAGACGGGATTTACAGCTTACTCCGGTCGCCGGAGGATCTTCTTCTGAGATCGGTGATATGGAGGAAGTTCGTCTTCTCGATTCATATGATGATGAAGATGTTTTGAGTAAGATCGAGGAAGGAGGTGATTCCGGTTTAAGGAAGATTCAGGTTGGAGTTACCGGTATGACTTGTGCTGCTTGCTCTAATTCCGTTGAAGGAGCTTTGATGAGCGTTAATGGCGTCGTTAAAGCCTCTGTTGCTTTGTTACAGAACAGAGCCGATGTCGTCTTCGACCCTAATTTAGTCAAGGTTCCATCAATTTTGTTTCCTTTTTGACGAATTTTATTTGATTTTTGAGATTTCTCCAGCTTAGTTCTTTAGCGTGTTCGCAATTTATTGCTGCAGGATTTGGTTTTTTTTTTTTTTTTTTTTTGTTTCTTCTGATTTGAAGCATTTAATATTGTGTGTGTTTTAGGAAGAGGATATTAAAGAAGCTATAGAAGATGCTGGATTTGAGGCTGAGATTTTGGCTGAGCCTGTTACTACTGGGACAAAGACACAGGCGACTTTGGTGGGTCAGTTTACAATTGGAGGTATGACATGTGCGGCTTGTGTAAACTCAGTTGAAGGTATTCTTAGAGATCTTCCTGGAGTGAAAAGAGCAGTGGTAGCTTTAGCTACATCATTAGGAGAAGTTGAGTATGATCCAAATGTTATTAACAAAGATGAGATAGTTACTGCAATTGAAGATGCTGGGTTTGAAGGTTCGCTTGTGCAGAGTAATCAGCAGGATAAACTCATTTTGAGGGTTGAGGGGATTTTGAATGAGCTTGATGCTCAGGTATTGGAAGGTATACTTGCCAGATTGAATGGGGTTAGACAGTTTCGTCTTGACAGGATATCTGGAGAGCTTGAGGTTGTGTTTGATCCGGAAGTTGTTAGTTCGAGATCTTTGGTTGATAGGATTGGAGAAGAAGGATATGGGAAGTTCAAGTTGCGTGTTATGAGCCCTTATGAAAGGTTGACTTCAAAAGATACAGGAGAGGCCTCAAATATGTTTAGGCGTTTTATCTCCAGTCTTGTTCTCAGTGTGAGTAACTTATCTTCCTTTCACCCTTTATGGAATGCACACACCATTTATGATACAATCGTTTGTCTTGAATCTGTTATCTAATGTCATTTAATAGAAATGATTTTCTTATCCAGATTCCCCTCTTCTTCATCCAAGTAATCTGCCCCCACATTGCTCTTTTTGATGCGTTACTGGTATGGAGATGTGGACCCTTCATGATGGGTGATTGGTTGAAATGGGCCTTGGTAAGTGTGATTCAGTTTGTTATTGGTAAGCGCTTCTATGTTGCAGCATGGAGAGCTCTTCGAAATGGTTCAACTAACATGGATGTCCTGGTCGCTCTGGGCACGTCTGCGTCTTACTTCTACTCTGTTGGGGCTCTTTTATATGGAGCAGTCACTGGATTTTGGTCTCCCACATACTTTGATGCAAGTGCCATGCTGATAACATTTGTCTTGCTGGGAAAATATTTGGAATCTCTTGCAAAGGGGAAAACCTCGGATGCTATGAAGAAACTAGTACAACTTACGCCAGCAACAGCGATTTTACTAATCGAAGGCAAAGGTACTTACTTGTCCTATCCGTAAATGATTATTGCATCGAAATGCTGGTTGTAGGGAAATGCTTCCAATGAGGATCGTTTATCAATGAGAATGAGATCTATCAAAAAATAAAGCTCAACTATTCTACTTTGCTTAATTTAAGTTCCATTTCTTTCTTCTATTTTATAGGAGGAAAGCTTGTAGGGGAAAGAGAGATAGATGCATTATTGATTCAGCCTGGTGATACATTAAAAGTTCATCCTGGTGCAAAGATCCCAGCAGATGGTGTTGTGGTGTGGGGTTCAAGTTACGTCAACGAAAGTATGGTGACTGGTGAATCAGTTCCTGTATCAAAAGAGGTTGATTCACCAGTAATCGGGGGGACTATTAACATGCATGGTGCTCTTCACATGAAAGCTACAAAAGTGGGATCTGATGCAGTTCTGAGCCAGATTATTAGTTTGGTCGAGACAGCCCAAATGTCTAAAGCTCCTATTCAGAAATTTGCGGATTATGTAAGTATTACTATATAAACATTCTACTAATTGTTTCATCCATTGGTGTTATTACTTGCTCCTTTGTGATATAGTCATTAACAGTGAAACAAATTTACCCTGGCTTGTCCCATTTTCAGGTTGCAAGTATTTTTGTTCCGGTAGTGATTACTTTGGCATTGTTCACCTTAATAGGCTGGTGAGATCTAGTTTCTTAGCTTTAACTATTCTCTGAGAACGAAACACATGGGATTAGTTTGTTCTCATTCTAGAATCAAATGATTTTGTAGGTCAATTGGTGGAGCTGTTGGAGCTTACCCAGACGAATGGCTTCCGGAAAACGGAACTCACTTTGTTTTCTCGCTTATGTTCTCAATATCCGTTGTAGTAATTGCTTGTCCTTGTGCACTTGGCTTGGCAACACCGACCGCTGTTATGGTGGCAACAGGAGTTGGAGCAACCAATGGTGTATTGATCAAAGGAGGTGATGCATTGGAGAA
Organism: Boechera divaricarpa; assembly: GCA_026770425.1. Lineage (NCBI taxonomy): Eukaryota > Viridiplantae > Streptophyta > Magnoliopsida > Brassicales > Brassicaceae > Boechera > Boechera divaricarpa. Next base: position 3,680,741 of record CM049188.1, read on the forward strand.
AGCTCACAAAGTGAAGTATGTAATCTTTGACAAAACAGGCACCTTAACTCAAGGGAAAGCTACCGTGACAACCGCAAAAGTCTTCTCAGAGATGGACCGTGGAGAATTCCTCACACTTGTTGCTTCTGCTGAGGTCAGATAAATCTTCTTTCTTAGCTTCTTGGATTGGTATGATATATAAACTGTTACTGAAGCTTTTCATATTGTCTTTTAATTTCCTTAGGCTAGCAGCGAACACCCATTGGCAAAAGCTATAGTTGCGTACGCTCGGCATTTCCACTTCTTTGATGAACCCACTGAAGACGGTGAAACAAATAACAAAGATTTGCAAAACTCTGGATGGTTACTCGATACCTCGGATTTCTCTGCTCTTCCCGGAAAAGGAATTCAGTGCTTAGTCAATGAGAAGATGATTCTGGTTGGGATTTTATTCCATAATATATAATCAACTTTTTGCTTTTGGTCCTGCTCTCGCAACTGAAAGAAAGTTTTGTTTTATTCTCTTTAATCAGGTGGGAAACCGTAAACTTATGTCAGAAAATGCCATAACCATCCCAGACCACGTCGACAAGTTTGTTGAAGATCTTGAAGAAAGCGCAAAGACGGGAGTCATCGTAGCCTATAATGGCGAATTAGTCGGTGTGATGGGAATCGCGGATCCTCTAAAGCGAGAAGCCGCTGTGGTTGTGGAAGGTCTCCTTAGAATGGGTGTTCGACCCATAATGGTTACAGGTGATAACTGGAGGACAGCAAGAGCAGTCGCCAAAGAGGTTAGAATCCCAATTCACAATCTCTGGGATTAGGTGTGGCCATTTCGTTTTTTGGGTTCGATTCCGGTTTGGTTATACCGGTTCCATTTTTTTAGTTCTTTTCAAATACTCACCCCTATAAGTAACGAACAATCTCGATAAAAAGACTTGTTTTAGTTGAAAAATGACGGTTTTTTGGTGGCATGAGTGCAGGTTGGTATCGAAGATGTGAGAGCGGAAGTAATGCCAGCAGGAAAAGCTGAAGTTATCCGTTCACTGCAAAAAGATGGAAGCACTGTAGCAATGGTAGGAGATGGAATCAATGACTCTCCCGCTCTAGCCGCTGCCGACGTGGGAATGGCAATTGGTGCAGGAACAGATGTAGCGATAGAAGCAGCGGATTACGTTCTGATGAGAAACAACTTAGAAGACGTTATAACAGCCATCGATCTATCCCGGAAAACCCTAACACGAATCCGATTAAATTACGTTTTCGCCATGGCGTACAATGTAGTGTCAATCCCAATAGCAGCAGGAGTGTTCTTCCCGGTTCTGCGGGTGCAAATGCCACCTTGGGCCGCCGGAGCATGTATGGCACTCTCTTCGGTTAGTGTTGTTTGCTCTTCTTTGCTTCTTAGAAGATACAAGAAGCCAAGACTTACCACTATTTTGGAAATCACCAAGGAGTAAAAGTCCTTTTTTCTTACATTGGAGTGACTTGACTACTTTTGTTTTGAAAATAATTTGTATTTAGTTTTTGGTTTCTTGTTGTTGTTGTTGTTGTAATCATGTAACAACGATATATTGGTCTTGAGAGGTTTCTTTTTTTCTGTATGTAAGAAAATTTCTCCTCTCTGCCTTTGTTGTAAAAAAAAAGGTTTCGATGCTTGTGCTCGATTAATGTAAAATGGTGAAGTAGTAAATTTTTCTATAAAATGATACTTTTTATCTTAAATCGAATACAATTTTACACGACATAATTTACATAGAGCAAGTAGAACCTAAAACTGATCTGAATTTTGCGGCATTAATTAATTATCATGTACAAATATATAACTTGTAAAAAAAGTAGCAAATATATTTATTCATCCAAATCTAAACCTAATAGTGAAAATCAAAAGAGAACTAGTTACCACTTTAGCTTTTTGACATTTTTTCTTTTCGAAACAACAACGGGACTATAGAAAATAATACCATTTTCAATTGTACTAATCTATAGACAAACACATACACCGCTCATTTAGCTAATAGATGACAGCTAAAGACACGTACTTATATGTAATATTAATTAAGGGTATACGTAGTTCTTTATCTGTAATAGTAAGAGTACCCCTAACAACGTTTTAAAGTAAAATAATCACATTTTTTTATTGACAATTAATAGAACTACAAGATTACAATCAAATAATCGTTTTTGTATTTGACGAACTCTTACATATTTACCTAGAACATTCTTTGCAATTAAGTTTAGTTTACTTAATTGTATTTTTGTATTGACCCGTAAAAGAACCAGAGACACGGTTTATCCAACAAACCAAAAAAGATCGAAAGAAATAAAGAGAGCATCTTAAGTAAAGTCTTCCACGAGATCATCATCGATGTTGTCATCACGTACGTGTTGCTTCCTCTTACATCCAAAGTTTTGTATAGCATCACTAGCTAGTGCATATATATACACACATATGATACATATTTACAAAGTAGAGGATGATATGTGTATATACATTTAGATTATGATATGTTCTGTATGGTTATTAATTCAATTGGCAAAATATTCTTATGGATTGTGTTAAGACGTAGATTTAAGTTTTAACTCTATAACAACTAATAAAAAAAAAATAACTTATCTGTTTAAAATATTGTAGCGACTAAAATGTCTATTCCCTATATATTATTTGAAAAATACATTTATAAATAAACATTAAGAAGTGTTAATATTTACATCACATTGTTATTACTTCAAAAAACGAATTTTAATCTCTTATTAAAGGTATTTTAGTCATTAGTTATTATGTGATCAGTTAATTAAATCATTTAATAAATAATTTTCGTTTTAATTAATTAATTTATTTTATATTTTTTGAAAAGTAGTTAAAAATAGATTTTATGAAGATTTTGTTGATTTAATTAAACATACTAATTAAATTAAATCCAAAAATAAGAGATTTTATGTAGATTCTGATTTTTTTTTGGAAAATTTTAAGGAAGAATTTATGTAGATTATTGATTTTTTTTTTTACTTTTTTTTAGATTATAATTTTCGTTTTAATTAATTAATTTATTTTATTTTTTTTGAAAAGTAGTTAAAAATAGATTTTTTTTTACTTCTTTCTAAATTATAATTTTTATTTAAATTAATTTTTTTTTTTTTTTGAAAAGTAGTTAAAAAATTCTAATATCGCCGAGTATGAAAGATTGGTTTTATATTTCTGATTACAAAATGTTTACGCAGATATTACAAAGAGTCAATATTATAAAAACTGATATTATAATTTTCGTAAAGTTTTAGAATAATTATAATTTTCTAATATTCTGATTTTTTATAATTTTCGGATATTTTTTTATAATTGCAAGTTGTCTGGAGATATATCCTAGTTTAGTTATAATTTAATCAAATTCGATTTTACATTATATTGATGGTAACAATACGTTATAAGGTAAAGTGATAATATAGGACCCTATATGTATTAAAATATAATGAAATATATAGGATCAAGCGAAGATTGAACGCGGATTTGTTTCTCGAATTGTATATACATGTGGTCAAGAAGCCTTTTCATTGATCAGTGTAAGCAATAGAAATGCAAACAATTATTAAAACTATCGTAGAAGTCAAAGACAACGACCTCTCTCTCCTCCATATATAAATGAACCATGCACTCAGTTTTAGCGTCTTTGCAAGCTAAAACACGACGAAAATAAAACACAAAAAAAAAATGAATAATAACAATAACTTTAAAACAGACGAATATTTACTACGATATGAACAACAACAATCGACGGCTCAGTCTATAAACGTCGGCGAAGCCACGATGTCTAACACGACGATTATAGAATCAGAGCCATCTCAAATTCTTTGTAAGTTATATTCATTTTTTTGGGTACTAAATGTACATATGTATATTTGACATATTCAAAGTTAACTTATTTTAATTTAGTTTTTTCTGTTGAAGTATGTTCCAATGCACCAAAACATGATAAAAGACGATCTTATAACATATCTAAGAGATGTAGGCCCACGACGCACCTCAACGCAAACCCTAGCAATTTCCGCGACATAGTTCAGAAATTCACCGGACGTTCTTCCGGCATTGACATACCCGTCGGGAGAAAAGGTCCAGTGACTTTAGATTTCAGGTCGCCGGCTTCGGTTTCGAAAGAAGTAATTTTTTCGAGCTCCGGCGATATCCAAAATCACGATTGTGCCATTGATAAGCACGTGGGTGATGGGAAGAGTCACATGACCTGTGAATGGGAAGGTAAGCAAACGTTAACGGGGTGGTGTGAGATGGGTCAACTAAGTGATGACCATGAGCGTTATGGTGGGTGTGATGATTATGCTCATGAAAATTATGATTATCATAATGATGATCATGATCTTATGAGGGAATACTTGGAAATTAATAGCTTTAATGGAGTGATTACTATGGGTTTTGATGAGTTTTACCATGACGCCGTAATGGTGGAGGAGTTTTTGATGAGAGATCTCGACATATGATTATGATTTATTTATCTTATATAGATTATAAAAATTATCATGTATGATATATGATGATACTGAAACATTAGGGTAATTCTTGAATGTAATAATGCTACATTGTATGTTATAATATTAACGTGAATATATATATATATTTTTAAAATTTCCAATATATATATTACTCCGTCCTCTAAAAAAGTATGTACATTTTAAAAAGTTTCCACTTTATCCGTATAAAAAACAAGTCAACTCTTAGATTTATGTTATTTTCTTCATTAACTTTAAGTGCGATAAAATTAGATAACTCTTGAAAAAGTTAAGTTTAAACTATAAACAATAATTTCTTCAGAACTCTTCATTTTTCTTTAGTCTGTTTCAGAACTCTCCATTTTTCTTAATTTGTTTCGCCAAGTCTGTTTTAGAGACTTTGAAATGGTTCGGCAAAAGAAACCAATATTTATATCATAATTAAAGATGTGACAATGACCAACAAGTACACTATATTAACAACCTTCGTATGTACTTAATCGACAACGAAACGTCTTACGACTTAGTCAAGCAAATTAAGTATAGGTAATCTTTTTTTTTTTCTTTTTGACTTTTCTACTTTGTTACGAAGATATGATATGAAATTCCGTTTAGTTCGAACCAACATATTCAAGAAAGGTAACAATTTATAAATTAATTTCAATCAGTTGGTGAACAATATATTTTCTACAAATTGATGGACTGTGGCTGGTTTCTGTTTTCAAGTTGGCTGGCTTAACATTTTTCTGACCTAAAAAAAAAAAAACTTTAAGCCAAAAGTTTCTAAAGATGATTGCATGTAAAAATATGGAAAGTCCAAACCAAAATGTGTAGTAGGCTAGTGACGATATGTTTGGTTCCTCTAAAAAAGGTTATATATAGAATGTTCAAGAAAACGTTAAGAATTAAGCGGGCAGCGACTCTCCGCCTATGCTTATCGCCTAAAACACTTAATAAGGCCTTACATGATTTTAGACATTCTAAGCAATTTTAGAATTATATATATAAGATAATGAAAATAACATAATAGAAAAACCTTAAAATATTCAATTTTTTAAAAAATTAATTTAAAGTTCATACTTTAAAATAAGAAATTTTAATGAAAAAAATTTAAAATATCGGTCGATTTATTTTAAAAGGCTTAACTAAATTATTGATGAAAATTAATCCCTCAATTATGAAGTTTCAATGAAAAAAAATCCGTCAAGTATTTGGGCGGTCTTTTTAAAAACCTTCAACTAAATTATTAATGAAAACTATCTCAAGTAAGAGATTTTAGTGAAAAAATCTCTCCATTTATAATTCTGCCTAAACATATCTCGTTTAATCGTTACTTGTTTGTTAAAAAACAGCATGTACATATTTTCTTTAGATTTAAAATAGCGCGATATTTGTTCATAATCGTGCGAAATAGAAACCGTTATTCGTTCTCATGCTTCTTTTTAATATACGCGGGATAAGATATTTAATTCCTAAAATTATACATGAATTTGTTCATATTCATTGTTTTACACACGACAGGATGCGATATCTTAGTTTTATTGATTGATCGTTTTACATTCTCAATCGATTGCATTTTGCTTCTAAAGTTATTTGTAAAAAAGCAACGTATTCTCTTATGTCAAAAAAATATACACGTCGTTTTTTAACAAATCAAAATACAAGAATATCGATTTGATGACAATCGTTTATGATTTTGACGGTACTATAGATGAAGGAGTATTTTTGTTAATAGATCTTTACTTAAGGGGTTTAAAATATATCAGTTAATATTTAAGAGATTTTATATTAATAATTTAGTTGAGAGTTTTAAAATGGACCAACATGGGCTTTTTGGTGTACGATAAACACAAGTGAGTCGTTGATCGAAAAGGATACCGACACAAAAGGGATTGTTGATCCTCAAAGGAATATCGAGTCTCTTGTCTTCTGATTTCGTTGAGACCCTCGACGGGAATACTGAAAAGAACAAGGAACAAACGAGCTAGAAGAACTCTCTTTTTTATTAAATCCCAAAAACCAACCCTAACGATACATGAATAGATAATACGTATACTACTTTTAAACGAAACCTTAATTATCTAGACTTGGAGACAAAGAAATCTCTAAGCCTACATAAATCAAAATTAAACGACATAAATCAAAAGCCCCAAAAACAAAGATATAAAAGGAAAAGCCTAATAAAGAAACATAAATGTCCCTCCATCAGTATTTTCACTATAATATTTTACTAGATAATTCCCACATTATACGCGGGATAAGATATTTATAATATTTTGTAGAAAATTAATAAATTAAATAAATATTTCTAAATATTTTAATAGTATATTATTATATAAATAATTGAAATAAGTTACTAATTAATTATTTAGTTAAACCAATACTTTTTAAAATAAAATTTTAAAATTCAAATTTAGGAAACAATAAAACCAGCAATAATTTTATGGAATATTTATTTACTCGATTTTCCATAAATAAATAAAGCTAATTTAGCTAAGATTATAATTTTTAAAATAAAGACAGTTTATATATGATTGATTTAATGTCATATTATGTAATTAGTCTAGTAATTAATGTCCTATAAAATATATTCTATGAGAATTATTCTGGTGACGACACGTCAGCATTGCAGTGTTGTAATATTCTACGTAAAGATAAGGTTATTTTGTTAAAATGATTTTCAATTAATATATAGGGGATTAAGAGTTTTTTGGTTAAGAATTTTAAAATGGATCGACCGATATTTGAGATTTTTTTCACTAAAATCCCTCAAACTACAGTAAAATACAGATGCAAAAATATGAGTTTTTAAAACACAGTTTTGAAAATTTGCTATGTATAGGTACATTTAAATCCGCCTAATGGTCACCCAATCTGCATGATGGCCGCATAGTCCACGCAAATTAAACCTCAGCCTAATAGCGCCAATTTTCATAAAATCTAAGCGACCACATGTCATACTAATATTAAATGTATTCAATTTTATATAGTAATAAGAGACCTATAATATATTAACCTTTTCATGAAGTAATAGAAAAATTATCTTCATAAACTCACGTTTAGTGTTTTTTGCTCGTACGAATAAAACACACCATAGTATGATGTTAAACACACTTTCTATCCAATATTTCTAATATTAAATAATTTATATTATTATTTTGTACTTCTACACTCATTGTTTTTTGTTGACATCTATACAAACATAAAAATATTAAAAATTTGAAAATTTTATTGCATAAAATATTTAGTACTCAATCTGGTCTTATATATAGAACAATGTGTTCAAAAAGAAAACAAATATGGTAAAATGTAAACTCAAATTCAAATAAAAAATAAAAATTCAATTTATTAAGATTTTGGAAAAGTAGATTTATGAGAAATTAAATAATAATAAATGAAATCCAATAGGAGAAGTCTAAACTCAATTCAAATAGAAATGGGATAATCAATTCATCAAAGTTTTAGAAAAAATAGAAATATAGAAAAAACTAAATAAAAGTAAGAAACTCAATTTAAATATGAATAATAGAATCAATTAGTCTTGGTTTTGGAAAAAAATAGAAATATGTAAACGAATTAAATATTTAGAAACTTGCTAATTCTAATTGAACATCAAATAATAGGAAAAATAGAAGTAGTGAACAAAAAAAAAAGGTGGAAAATAGAAGTATTCAATTTAAAAAAAAAATAACATGTGTAAAAAATCTAATCGATCACTTGACACGTATTTTAGTTCCGTTAATTACAATTTTAACATGTTGCAGATTTTCATGAGAAAGATCGAGTTTTAAGTAATATAAGATATAAAACACACACGAATTGTTGTAAGTAAAATGACACAAAATAAAAGTAGTTGGATTCATTTTTTAAAAATTTCCTTAGTCAATGAATAAGATAAGGTCTATTTTGTTTTTCACTAAAATTTTATAAACCAACAAACTTTTAAGATGTTCCAAGCCATAGGGTCAAAATCTCGGACTAATTGAATGTGGAAATTGAATTTAATAATTCAACTTGGTATCAATTGTTGTTAGAGTCCTTTCACATTTTAGAAAATAATATATTATCGTATCATTTGATTGATCTATTTGGCTTAAAATGTTAAAAAAATTATGAAAGTACAAGTAGAAATAAAATCAAGTTATACGTCTTTTATGGCTAAGTTTGATCTACGCTACAAAATCAACTATAATTTCGTATTAACAAAAAAAAAAGAAAACTATAATTTCGTCATATATATAGTGTTAAAATTCATTAAGTTCGTATCTTTAGGTTAACTGTGTATAAGTGGATAAAGTTCAGATAAATATAACATCAAGAACAAACTTTAGATGCTCTTTGTCTTTTGATTCATTTGTTTTGTTTCTTTAACCACAATATATAGATGATATATCCTCGTCCACTCGATGTACTGTACGGGTGAAGGACAAGTTTATGATAATACCCAAACATATTTGAACGTTAAACGTTATACATTACGTTTTCACATGGTTACTACGTCTTAGAAATAAAACGCGATTGTTCCTTGTTTGCGTAACAAGATATGTAGAAATCATATATATTATATACAAAAGTTGTAAGAATATTCAAAATCTATTCGTCACTCTCTATATATGTATATAAAGTTGAACAAGCTGAGCTGTGAGCCATACATAAGATGATTACGGACATTTGATGGTACGTGTCTAAAGTTTTTTTCGACCTAATTTGTGTTTTGACTTTGTCAAGGCAAAATGTCTATGTTTTTTAAATTTGAGTTGTGTAGAATGTAGGAAAGGAAATGAATATTAAAAAAAATAAAAAAAATTCATGAGCTTATTCTAATGCGTCAATTTATCCGTATGATATTATTTTTGCGAATAATATACCTGCGATTTGGATTGTCCAACCATTTTGATTTAGTTACATTTATTCTTTTTTCTTAAAACGATTTGAATCATTAAGAAGAAAACTAAAGAAACTGTAAAAAAAATTTAACAAATATGGCTAATTCTTGGTACCCACAAACTTATTTTTGCTTTTACAATTTTTTATACTATGACTCTAAAGACAAAGCACGGCCCAATATAATTATTTGGGCCTCTGAATCTAAAGTTAAGGCCTACTACGAAGCAATTTTATGTGTTTCCCTTAAACCCTTGGCGCCCGATAAATTAGGGGGTCTTCTTATCTTCGCGATTCCTTCTGTCATCTGACTCAAAATTCTCCGGCAACACAGTTCACCGGAACTAGTAGACGGAATCAGATTGTTTCCCCCTTAGTATGAAACTATGAATTTGATCTCTAGAACATTGACAAAAGTAGTGTATTCCTCACTATACTACTCGAAAGCAGCAAAGCTCCCCACTCAAAAATGGGTAATCTCGCAACAAATCCGCGTTTTCTCCGCCACCGTCATCGGCAGTGGAGGAAGGAAACCTTGGGCTATGGCATCGGTGAAACCGCCGCTAAATGTTGCGGCGGAGAAAGAACTGACTCCGCCGAAGAAGATTGAGTACAAGCCGGAAATTTCGAATTGGATCAACCTAATTGGATTCGTTGAACAACCTGTTCAATTCGGTCCTTGTTCCGATGGAAAATTCTGGGCTGGAACCGTTATTTCGCAGCGTTCGGATTCAAAATCATCTAATTTCCTGTACATTTTGCTTTAAGCTTTATTGATTTTGGAAGCATAAGTGTTATATAGTGGAATTGTTGTTTATCTAGAGTAATCAAAGTTGAAAACTTTTCAGGATTCCGATTCTTTTTGAGGGTGATCTAGCTCAAATTGCAGCTCAGCATGTAAAGAAAGAGGATCGAATTCATGTTTTTGGGAAGCTGTTTATTGATTCGCCTCCTCCGAATGTGACATATTCTCAATCCAATGTTCAGGTGAACCTTTATATAGGAATTGAGTTTTCAGTTTTTACAATAAGCATATTAAGATTTTGTAGTTGATGGAATGGGTTTTAAAGACTAGATTCGTAATCTGTTTCATGTTCTTGTTTATCCCTTTAAATCTATATATGAATAGTTTCGTGGATTCATTGATAACGTACGTAGGTCGTTCATAACATAACAGGTTATGGTTCAGAAACTTAACTTCGTACAAGCTGAAGCTGCAACTTCTCCGACTAAGACAATCTCACCACCTGAAAAAGAAGTAATCAGCACCAAGAAACAGCCCCGTATGTCTTATGTCCTTTTTAATGTTATACGAGAGAAAATACTAATGTTGTGTCCCTATGTTCGTTGAATTTTCAATAATATTTTGTATCTTTCAACTAGTGGCTCTGCTAGGTCATGATTAAAAGTCTTTTAGGAGCTAACTTTCTATCTTTTTATTTAGTGTTCTAGTCAACGTGATTCTCTTTGGCAATATCTCTTGATATGCAACATTTGAGCTAACACATTTACTATATTCTATCTTTCTAGGAAGATCCAAAAAGGTTAAAGTCATAGATGAAGAAACCTCTAATTCTTGGAAGCACCTTATTGAAAATCCTAAAGAGTGGTTAGATCACCGTGAGAATAAAGCTAATGGATTGGTAAACAGACTTTGATTCAGATTCATTTCTCTCTCAGTCATGTTACTTGACATGTTCGGTTATCGATATACCCTTGTGTAGGTAAAGCCAGGACATCCCGATTTCAAGAGGAAGGTTGGTGGTTTTTCTCTGTGGCTAGACTCAGCTCCTGATTGGGCTTTGCTAAAACTCGAAGAGCCTGCTGAGTTTGATGTCTTAGCCCCTAAAGGAAACATCAAACTGAAACAACTTAAAGGTAAGTTCTCCTTTCAGTAAGTATTAAGTAAGTAGTGGCATTTTGTTACCATCTCGTTGTATAAAATGTGCTATCCTGAGATATAGGAGACGAATCTTGGAAGGATTTAGTTCAGAACCCAGATAAATGGTTAGACAACAGATCAGATAAGGTAAAATATTGCGCTCTAGGTTATCTTTGAAGAGTGAAGACACTAGTCTCTCCTCATATCTTTTCTTTATTGACTTCCCACTAATGTTTTGAACAAGTGTAGACAAATGTGAAAGCCCCCGACTTCAAGCATAAAGAGACTGGTGAAGCACTGTGGATGACCGGTTCTCCTATTTGGGTACTGTCAAAGTTACCACCTCTAAAGAAGAACCAAGAAAGACCTCTCATGTCCAATACAGTCTCGCAGCTTGAGCTTGACGCTGTAGTACCTAAAGGAAATCTGAAACAGCTTAAAAGTAAGTTCTTCTTTTAGCAAGTATTTGGCAGGTATGTGGCATTTGTAATGGTCTCGTTTTTCTAAAACAAGCCGTTGTGAGATGTAGGAGAGGAATCTTGGAGGAACTTGGTTCAGAACCCAAGTAAATGGTATGATAACAGATTGGACAAGGTAATATATCATCTTTGAATCTTTGAAGACACTATTCTCTTTCCATTTCTCCTCTTATGTTCATTTTCGAATTTCCCGATAATGTTTTTGAACCATGTGTAGAGACACCCGAAAGCCCCTGACTTCAAGCATAAGGAGACCGGTGAAGCACTGTGGATAAATAATTCCCCGACTTGGGCACTTTCAAAGTTACCACCTTTAAAGAAGAACCAAGAAAGACCTGTCATGGCCTAGTTTGTCTCGCAGCCTTATGTTGGTTTTGGCCACCCACTATGTTAAAAGGCCGAATGACTTGATTTCTCCAGTCTTTTATAAAGAGAATTGCTAGAGTAACTTAAGGATCCTGAGTGAGAAATTATCAAAATGAGCATCATATCTATCTATAACTATAAGTAGATTTTGGTTAGGATCTCGTAGGGGTTTTAGTATTTTATTATTTCCCGACAAGGTAAATAATAAAATACTCTATTGCTGAAAATCTTATCAGTGCCACGAAATTTAACATTTTTCACGTTATACCCAACCCATTGTGTGCTTATTGGGCCAATATTTCCCGGCTTATAATTTATCAATTTTAAAGTGAACTCACAGTGGCTCGAAAATTTTGTATTCTTTTTTCATAGGGGAAATTTTAAGTCCATCCAACAAGTTCTACATTTCCTAGGATTTGAAACATATATATTCCATTTTAGAATTGTTAATGTTACTGGCAAAACATGGAACACAAAAGGGTCCGATAAAGCATTCTGTTCACAGTGAAAGAGCGCAGAAAGGTTTTCACTTTTTACTATAATATGCATCAGACTTCATGTTGACTTTTATTTACCGTCCAACAAAGTTGAGAGAGTATTATTCCGATGATAATTTCTAGAATAACTTCACAAGTCTGAGTGAGGTCATATAGAAAAGAACATATAAACTATATAAGCGAACTGAATTTTCAACAGGAAGTTTATACGACTCAACCGACCAAATTTGGCTCAATGGTATATTACCACAAAAGAAATCTGCTTTCCTTAGAAGCTGCAAGTTTCACAATTCCTGCATTCCTCTCATCTGATCTTCACTCTTTTGCTGTGCAAACGGAAACAAAGGAATCATCTAGGTAACATAGGAACAATAAGTGAGACAAGCAAACTGAGTAATAGCTTATGTTCGAGAATTTGGTTTTCTGGTTTCAGTTGGGTCTGCAGGATTATTGTTGCTCAAGTCACCTGCTACATTTCTCTGATCCTCTTGTTGAAATGTTTGATTCTGACCGTGTCCAAGAAACCCTTGTCTAAATCCTGCTAATCCATGTGGAGGACCATAGTTTCCACCGTTCTGCATATTGTAATTTGCTGGGTTCACTGGAAATCCTTGGTTGATGTTTGCAGATGTTCCTTGACCGTAACTGCTTGGTGGTCCTTGATTGTAGTTTCCATGGTATGGAGGCACCGGTGCTCCTTGGCTGTGACTATAACTTGCCTGATATGAAGGCATTGCACATCCTTGACCTTGAAATTGTCCATGGATTTGAACTCCTTGGCCTTGATTGTAACTCCCCTGGTATGAAGGCATTCCACATCCTTGACATCGATATTGTCCAGGGAATGGATTTCCTTGGCCTTGATTGTAACTTAACTGGTATTGAGGCATTTGATTTCCTTGACCTTGAGGGGATCCAGGATACCACTGTCCAAACTGTGCAGGACCATAGTGTCCACCATTCTGTGGACTGCAATTCCATTGACCTCCTTGGTTGTAGTTCACAAATGCCCATTGACCATAATTGCCTGGTGTTACTTGGTTCGGAGGCACCGGGTCTCCTAAGCCTTGGCTGTAACCCATATGATATGAAGGTATTTGACCTTCTTGGCCTTGTCCTGGCACTGGAGTTCCCTGGCCTTGGTTGTAACTCCCTTGATATGGAGACAATAACTGAACTCCTTGACCTTGCCCATGTCCAGGATACCCATGTCCAAATCCTGGACTTCCTACTACTTGTGCAGGACCATAGTTTCCACCACTCTGCGGAGTGTAATTCCTCTGGCCCATTTGGTTGTAATTTTCTTGTGTCCCTTGGATAAAGTTTCCTTGCGGTGGCCCTTGGTTGTAGTGCACAAATGCTCCTTGACCGTAATTGTTTGGTAATCCTTGGTATGGAGGCGTCTGAGCTCCTTGACCTTCATTGTAACCCACCTGATTGGAAGGTATTTCACTTCCTTGACCTTGTCCTCGTCCAGGGATTGGTGATCCCTGGTTTTGGTTGTTACCTCCTTGAAATGAAGGAATTTGACTTCCTTGAGCATGTCCTTGTCTTAGGGTCGGAGTTCCTTGACCTTGCTTGAAAGTCCCCTGAAATGAAGGCATTTGACTTCTTTGAGCTTGCCCTTGTCCATGGATTTGTATTTCTTGGCTTTGCTTGTGACTCCCTTGGAATGAAGGCATTTCACTTCTTTGTCCTACGGATAGAGTTCCCTGGCTTTGCTTGAAACTCCCTTGAAATGAAGGCATTTGACTTCCTTGAGCTCGACTTTGCCCTTGTCCTGGAATTGGCATTCGACTTCGTTGACCTTTCCCTTGTCCTGAGATTGACATCTGACTTCTTTGACCTTGCCCTTGTCCAAGAGCCAGAGTTCCTTGCATTTGCTTGAAACTCCTCTGATCTGGAGGAGATTGACTTCCTTGTACTTTTCCTGAGGTTGGACCCTGATCTGGAGGCGTATCACTTCTTTGAGCTTCCTCTTGTCCCGGCGTACTCTCCTTCTGTAGAGAATCAAATCCTTCTTTAGTAGGGACAGGAATTGGCCCAGGTGTGATCACTCCATTCTCGTATTTATCACCTGACAATGAAACACCAAAAAAAGGTTCAAAACCGCAACTTCCTCATATATAACTTCCCACAATAAGATAAGACATTAAAAAATCAACAACATTTACCTCCATATACCTTATTCTCAACATCAACATAAGAATCAGGAATTATGTACTGAACACCAGGCATATCTGTGTATAATCACAACAAATAAGTGTAAAGGCATATCTGTGTATAATCACAACAAATAAGTGTAAAAAAAATCTAATTCCATTCAACAAATGCTTTCATATATCATCCATTACCTCTAAACTTTTCTACTTCTCCTATTGTCATTGTTGCTTGAAAACCTTGGTAACTCGTTGTGCAAATTGCATAGATTTTTTTCTTAGCTTCTTCCAAACTGGAAAAATCACAAAAATAAAAAAATCAATACAATGAAATTGAAGCAATGCTTTGCAGTTAATTTGAAAATTACAAAAACAGAGAAACAATCGCAAGATTCAAATTAACAAAAATTTCAAGAAATACGAACCTTAAACCAAGTCCTTTAGCACAAGTTTGCTCAAAAATCGAAATCATTTCTTCTCTGGATGGAAGATTATCTTTGGGGAAATTCATTGTAATTAACCAATGATTAAAATCGCATCCTTCGTTATCTGGAGTGAAAGAATCTTCTCCAGTGTACGGATCATACTGATATTGAGTCGTCGAGAATAACTTCGCTGGAGATTGGTTTAATTCCGTCGATTGCTTCACCACAGATCTCGGTAATAACGATGAGACGGGAGTGAAATCGGAGGGACGAGATAGAGTGAAGGATCGTTGGAAATAGTACGGTATGATGACAAGCACTCGCCGAAGACGGTGCGAGAGCATGGCCATTGATGCCGGAGACTGACAAAAGAAAAATCGATGCTTTAAAATCTGCAAAGCCAGAATTGAACTGGTTAAATTCTCTTATCGTGGACACGTACGAATGACTACAGTTCACAAAAAACTTGCAGGATGATTCGAAATGACTGGTGAATTATCCTCCGATCATTAACAAAATAGACACAAACCCAATTTCTGATTAAAGCCAGCATTTTTCCCTTGTTCAGATATATATGAGATAGGTATAATTAACACAACATTATCCATTTTTCAATTAGGCATCCTGAAAATACACATCTTAGGCTTCTCTAATCATACAATAAGGCATCTAGAAAGTAAAATCAAGTCAAATCCTTCAACAAATCAGATAAAGACTCATCTTAGATAAAGACAATGACAACGATATACAGAAAAAATAAGAGTAAATCTGAAGCATAAGGGTCGTATCAAGCAAGTGAATTCGTTACGCAACTTACCCAGAAGCCTAAAATTTAGCATAAGTAGTCATCTTGAATCTACTAAACTTAGGGATCACAAACCCAATTCCTAATGAACATTACGATTCAAATGTTACCACAAAGACTCAGTTTCGTTTTCAAGACACACAAAGCCAGAAAAATCGATGCTTTCTTTCAATCGATTCTCAATTTAACGTAAATACCAAATAAACTAATCAATGAAACCAAGGAAACGAGAACCCAAGAAGCAAAATCTTCAAATAAGGATTAAGCAGCCGAATTATATATACAGTTAAATGTGTTCTCTTCACAAAGTCAAATCACAAAACTTTACCTTAGTTGTTCCAAATGCTTCAACTTTTTCTCGTAATCAACCTCAATTGAAGTTGAACTCGAGTTTCGAACTGCAAGATCGGATGAGTCGCAATGTGAATTAAGGGTTCTTACGGTGATGAGATATTTAGGGTTTGTGAAAAGAACTTTAGAAGAAAAAAAAAAAAAGAAGATGGAGAGAAAAAAAAAAAAAAAAAAACAGAGGAAAGCCCGGAAAAGAGTAGTAGCCCAGAATCGAACAGGAGACTTTTGGCATGTATGGCAAACATGATAACCACTATACCACAGCATCTTGTTGTTTTGATTATAGTTTTAGCTTTTTTAATTACTGAATTAATTAGAATTTTGAAGTATAGGTAGATCCTTGAATTTTGACAAAAGAAAAAAAGATAGATCCTTAGTTTAAAGGTGGAATTATTGTTCACCATCCAATATTTGACTTGCTTTAAAAAATTTAGATATTTCATAGGTCCTTATAAATATAGTAAACTCTTCTTTTGAAATCGGATATGACTATGAATATTTTTTACTTTTTATGTATTTTATGAATTTTGTGATTTTTTAAAAATTATTCTAATGCATTTTGTGATTTTTATAAAACTTCATATAACAGTTAATTTAAAAAATTTAAAGTGTGCTAAATTTAATTTTGAAGTATTTGGGTATGTATATGAAAACATTGGCGTTTTATTGTTCTGTTTAACTGAAGGCAATCTCCTAAAGAGGAAATGAAGGAATATCAAAAACCCTAAGCCTTGGGTGTCTCATGACGTAGAACCCAAGCAAAGTCATTAGCAGAATTTATTATACTTTCCCTCAATGTTCTTCGTCCCAGGTATTCTTGGTCGTCTCCTTTTCTGTCGGGAATAAGTTTTTTTTTTTAATTTGTTGTTTTTCTTTCTCGATTTGGATTTGTCGAGATTTAGAGTTTTATTTTGTGTTTTTAGGGATGGTCGGTTAGGAATAATCGGGTATAAGATAAGAATCAGATCAAAACTGGGTTTGGTTTTAGTAAACCGGATTTTAAAACGCAAAATTCATGGATTCAAACGCTCAGAACGCGTTGTGTGTTTACGAACATTTCAAAACTTTTTCAGGTATATTTGGACAAATTAATTTCATTTTATGTGCAATTAGACCGAGCTAATTTTTTTGGATGGTTTGCGTCTGGTTATTTTACCATTGAACGGCGGTGGATCGTTTTCCCAAAAAAGAAAAAAAAAAAAGAAGATCCAATCCAGTTTTCTTCTATATATATAGATTTTTTTTCCGGATTTGATTTAATTTGGATTGGTTAAGCCTGAATGATCACTCTTATAGGAAAGGATTTTATCGATCGAACTTTTTGTAACCACTGGTATCCCATAATTGGGCTTCAATGATCTTCTTGTCGATGTGATAATTTCGGACCCCAAATTCAACACCAATGGTCGACTTTGACTCAATATTAAACTCAATTTTTGTTAACCGAGATAAAATGTTTGATTTCCCCACACCGAAATCTCCTGACATCACCACTTTGAATAAATAATCTTAATCGTTGTTGAGTATGTCTGTTCCCATGCTTCACAAATCCAAAACCCAAAACGCTTAAAGAAAGAAATTTAAAAACTTTGATTGAAAATCTTATTTTTATGTGAGATTTACAGGTAATTTAAAATCACATATATAGTATAATGAAGAAAACTTTACATTTCTATCATATCTATACAATTTTATTGAAAGTATCTTTTACACATAAAAAAATAAATTAATTTGTTAATATCCAAATTTTTAACAATTTTGTCTATTAGATGTTAATATTTTAAATTTATTACCATACAATATAGTTTTTTAGTTACAACTTTTTTTCTTCGTATTTTACATCCTCCTTAATATGTGGATGTTTTTGTTAACAAAATTATATTGTCAAATCCTCTTTTGTTAAAAAGATAAATTTCTTCACTAATTTTCTAATTATTTTGTTAAGAAAATTACAATACATCATGATTTTCTCGGAAAGTTTTACTTTTCACTTTACTTTATCTTCCTATGACACGTGTTAAGTGTATGTTTTAAGTTGAATTTTTCTTCCATCCATAGTTGGTTTTAGTCAAACTCTCCTTTTAAAAAAAATACATAAAAGTAATTAGTCTTTAAAAAACAAAAATCGTTTAACATAATTTAACTGCGAAACGTCTTCACACAATTGGTGATGTATTTGTGGATTTGTCTGCAATGTCAAGTGTTCAAGTCTCCGTTTTGCTATTTATTTTCCTTAGAACATCTTAGTGAAAATGACCATAGTTCAACTAAGTTGTGATGGACCATAGCTCCCGTTTAAGGTGTGAATATGTGGGTTTAGTTCAGGGATCAATTTTTCTTAAATGTCTAGGAAAAGTTTTGCACATTACAGCTTAGCCATAATTGAGAATATAATATCCCACATAGGAAAAATACATTGTAACCATTTGTAGACGTCTTTAGTGGCAAGAAAATCCGAATTTCTATAGGTTTCGGGGATTATTCTAAGTTTTGGCGTGAGATTTCCCCGGTTAATAAAAAAAGACGACATAGTTCTAGCATAATATATATTATCTTCAACTCTTCATAAAAACTTTTAGTATATATATAAACCAACAAGTATATAAAAGAGTATGGTCAATTAACACAACAAGTTTAACAAAAAAACGAAGGCACGAAAACATTGTACATGTACATTGTGCTTTTATACGCAGAGTGTTCTGTTTGTACTAAACAGAAAAATATCTCATTGTGCAATGCCACAATGGGTGCTTTCGAGACTCCATTTATGAGACTTACTTTGATCGATAAGCAGGGACGAAAGCAAACGTACCTGCAACTATACATTCTTTTAAGCAATCGGCCAAAGAGTAAATGATACATTTTAGTCATCATTTTTGTAGTATTTTAAGTTACTGAAAAGTTCTTTTTTTGTAACCTTCAAATTTAATATTAGAACGTGCATATATATTACACCTAATCACATTTTATAGTTGAAGCACATTTTTGTAAAAAAATATATAAAATCCTATAAATTAAAACAAGAAAATCCTTAACATATGTTGGTTATTACAATAGATTAGATATAATACATATCTTCAACTCTTCATATGAAAAAAAATTAATTTATATATAAATCAACAAATATATAAAAGAGTTTGGTCAATTAACTGTACTTGTAAATTACTAAATTGTACCATTATACGCAGAGTGTAGTGTTTGTTTCTTCTATATACATTCCTATGAACAGAGAAAAGTAGTGGCTCCTAATGGCTCTGCACTTTAAGGTTTGAATCACTTCCATATCTCATTGTACAAATGCCACAATGGGAGCTTTCGAAACTCTATTTCACATGCGAATTGCGGCAATATAGCTAGCCTTCAATTGCCACAAGAATCCTCCCAAGTATGGTTTTCTTAAGCCTGCTTTGTGTGCATTCACCATGATGCCCTTCAGGGATCGGATCCACATTGTCCTGCAAAGTCAAATCCCAAGTTTATTTCTATTCATAGCTGCCTTGTTGGTAAAGACCGCAACAATGTTTCACCTCCTAACACTTACGATGAATCTTAACAGATAAGCAGAGACGAAAGTAAATATACCAGCAATTCTTTTATAGCATCCAGCCAGACTTCAGTCCAACATCAGTAAAGACCTATCAAGGTATACTCAAGCTTCCTCCATAGTGTTCACTGATCGAGGCCTATGTAAAGAAAGAAGTCTGATTACTTTGCCAATTTCCGATTTCCCCATATGACTCAATTCAGGATGTAGCTTATCCAATGGTAACTTCTGACTTTTTTTTTTCATAGTGATTTGAAATGTCGATGGAAATTTTGCTCTGACCTGAATAAAGGGAGACAATATCTCATAGACTTGTAGGAAAAGATGGCTCCTTGCTGCTAATCTGAAGGTAATAATATAATCATAACCAAAAGTGGTAATAATCTAAGATGAACAATCAAAGAAATCTTTAAAATCAAATGTTTTAGTCAAATGTGTCATAACTATGATCAAATACAGGTGCAAGAAAGATCTCTGCAATACCTTTTCAGAAGGCAGAAGCAGAGATATATCTCCTCAATATCACCTTCTACCTTGAGCTTAATGTACTGTCTAAGAAGTTCACACACATCGTAAATAGCTTTGTCCAAATCATTGGCACTCGCATCATGAAAACTCCCGGTTTCTGAAATAGCGTGTTGCAGGACCGGGGATAACATAGGCCTTGACTGAGCAGCCTTGTAGTATATCTCTGAAAGTTTTTCCAAAGTACAATTGCCACTAACTTTGAACTTCTCTGTCCAAAGAGGAGGATTCCCAAACCAGAGAGAGCTACTTGAGAATCCAATCTCATTCTCAGTGCTCTTTATATCTATCGGCTCCTCATCTTGTTTCTTACAAGTCTCCATGGGAAAATCTGATGTTGACTGTTGTCTCCTGTGGGGAGGAAATGCTCCCAATACATCAGCTCTCAACTCTTCAGGTAATTCTTGTAACACAGAGACGTCGACTTGACTAAGGGATGAAGGCATCAGATCAGTCATTTCTATTGTACGCTGATTAGATGTTCTGGCAATGGAAGGATGCGGCACATACTGTTCTTTATATTCCTAATTTCGGGAATATAACGAAAAATCTTAGAATTCTATATCACTCGCCTCATTTTCAGGTAACTGTTCTACTGTTGAGGATGGCAAAACATAAGTGAGATGATTCATTCCAAGAAGGAAAAGCAAGAGCTTTACCTTTTCTCCAGTGGCGCTCAAGCCATGTATCTTAACTGAGAGAGATTTTAATTCCTTAATGCCAGCAGTGGTGCCTATGGGAAGAAAAAGTAATCATCTCAGATGCACTGCACTGGGAAGAAAAACGCAGTTATTTCATCAGCCTTCTAATACAGCTGACAAAACTAACCATCCAAGGAGACATGTGGAGAATTGCTGTTGATTTTTCTTTTGCCTCGTTTTTTCTCAATCAACTCAAACAACTTCCCGCCGTAGGTTCCATCTAATTCTGAAAGGAGCTCTGGAGGAAGGTTCTCTAGAACTTCTATGTCGAGGTGACACATGGGCGGTAAGGATGAATTTGTATCACCTGACTGAATTGATGATTCTGCTGAATTAGATTCTCGGAGTCTAGAAACTCCACCAGTAACATGCCTATAACAATCTGTTACAAGACAACAATTAAGTCCGTAGTTTTTCGCAGCTAAAGCTTAACTAAGAGCTCTTCATTTATAGACCCATAACAACAAAAAAGGAAAGAAAAAGGAAACCGATTTTGGGTCAGAATAATTTCTTCTCACAAACATACTAATACATTTTCAAACAGAACGTCAGGGTTGTTATTTAAGACAAATATAGCAAATATGCGTGTCTTTCTGGGCATCACTTGTAAAGTTTTAATATAGTGAGAACTAACAGAACATTTATTTACCTGAGATCTCCCTAACTACTGCAGCAAAAACATTATCATCTTGTTCTATTTGGACAGAGGCAGGTGCAGAGCTGAGCCATGATTTCAGAGTCCTTGAACCTTGAAACCAAGGAAACAAGTATAAATGAAAAGGGAGAGACTACAATGTGTGAATCACGTTTTTTTTTGCGGAATGTTTACCAGAAATGCATAAGAAAATTCATAAAGCAGAATGATCTGCACTTTAATATGTAACAAATCATAGTGAACCCTAGAGTCCCCAGAACTAACCTTTATTAGAAGGATCAGCACTTTCAAGCTTAGAGACCTGAAGCCCAACCCCACGAACTTCCTTAACATCTATCTCAAGAGAAACAAAAGTTGACGGTTAATCATGGAAGCTGCATGCAACAGTTTGATGTTATCCAGGAGTCAATAGCAAATAATAGATTCCTACAGGACGTTCGGTCTCAAGGACTAACTTTCTCACTTTCCTGCGGTGTAAGATGCAATATTAAGCTTAAATAGGTCTCACAGGTTCATATAATCTTTCAAACTAGTCTCATCCATCTTTAATAAAATTTGAAAATTCAACTAAGCTGCTTCTTGCATGTGAGGAAGGACTCGAATAGATGCTCAGTTAATAGCAATAGCAAATCATCTTAACAAAGCAGCTGAGACCCACTTACCCAAGCAAAATGACACAAACAACTTGTTTGAAATCCTCTGCAGAACTTCTACGTCATCTGTAGCAGCAGGTACCTATAGCATCAATGATAAAAATAATCAGCCAGGCTTTAAGGATTACACAGGTATATATGAAAATAATACTATCATCCTAGTTTCCCATAAATTTCCATTGTAACAACTCACAGTGATGGAACGACTCAGATTGTCACAGTCTCCACAACCCATATACTTTGTAGGTTCTCCAGCATCTTTTTTTCTCTTTTTTATCTGAAGTGACACCAGAGCGCAAACATTCACTATATTTTCTTTTTGTGATGAATGATGTCACTCGAACATGGCATATACTACCCAATGCGATATATACTATCAAAGCAAAAACCTTAAGAGTAAAATACTATCAACAAATATTTTACAACAATGAAACTAAAAGAAGGCATAAAACCTTAAGAGTAAAAGTGCGTCCTATCATTTCACATCCATGCAGACGCAAAGAAACTTCTTTGCATAGGCATTGGAGGAAGTGTTGAACCTGAAACCATACAACCACACATATTCTTAGCTAACATCAAATGAATAATGTTTGGAAAAAAACAACAAGACATTATTCACGAGAATACAGACATCTTGCTGATCTCTGAACCGCACACCCCAATTCACTTCAGCCCCTATGGACTTACTCTCCTGTACATATAAAATCTTTAAGTTACTGGTTGAGCATATACATATCAAAAGAAAAATATCACCTACAGAGAGAAAAACGATGAAATGTGAAACAAGTGAGTGAGTCAACAGTTAAGAAGACCTGAACTGCTGTAACTGACCGTAGGTCTAGTCCTCTGCTATAACTCCAAAGCATCTCGCCGGTTTTCACCCCAAAATCCTTCTGAAGAGAATCCTGCAAAACCCGATAGGATATTTTGGTATTAGCTTAACGAAGTTGTCTGTCGATAACAATTCCCCTTTCTTTGAAAAGATATTATCAATGAGTATTATTAAGCAGATGAAAACTAATAAGAAACAGTAGTCTTCAAAGGCAAATATCATATTAAATAATATTGCCTATGGTGTTTTGTTTAACTTCAAAACCAATTTCAACATAAAGCTTAACCAAAGAAAAAATTGGTGCAAAACTGTTTCATGGAAAATTTCTTCTTAACAGCTATTGATAATGTCAACGTATTATACAAGAACCACATGGTCTTTTAAGACCAAATTGATTAAAAATATTCCGGCTTCACAGGTGGCCCAACAATTACTGGTCAACAAAACGATACTGTTAACAACTGAATAGAACCCAGACATGTTCATAACCACAAAAATGGTTTACCTTGGAAATCAAACGTAACTGCCCACAGGTTTGAATATTTTGCTTCACCAGCTTCTCCTTCAACACAGAACCTACACCAGGTAGTGTCCCGACTGGAAGCTGATCCAAGAACTCCTCTACCTGCAGAAATGGCAGACAGCCAGACACTATCAGTTAACCGAAATTAATACAAAATGGCTTCTGCAATCAAGAAACTAACCACAGCTAATAGACCTCTTTCCACTGATTACGAGGCAGAAACAAACACATATACCCAAAGATAGAAAGCTTTTTATAGAAAGCACCTTTTCAGCAGAGATATAAAGTTGGCCGGCTGGTTTAGCAACTCTTGTAGCAAGACGAGCCATTAGCATAGTACCGCCTATCCCAGCACTTGCGCTGCATCCAGTAGTCTCAAAGATCTCATTCCTTATTGTCGAGGCTAAAAACTCGGGTTCTACATCCCTCAGATCTGAGACATCTAAAAACGCTTCATCGCAGCTTAGCGCCTAAACTCCAGAAAACAAACATAAATATTAACAATAAATAAACACAAGCAACTCGAAAAATATATTTTTGGAGGCTAACCTGGACTGTTCTGCAATGCCTATGCAAGATGTCATAAAACTGGTCAGCTACCTGCAATTGAGTTACAATGTCAAACAAGCTGGACCGACGTGACAACATACAATAGACACTCGACCCTAAAAAATACCTCTTCGTAGGCTTCAAAGTTGTAAGGAACAATAACAAGCGGAGGACAGAGGTCTTTTGCATGTCTTACAAACATACCTGCCTTAACTCCTAGATAAATAAAATGACATCAAATTAGTATAAAAACAGAAAGATCAGGACCCCGAGCGCAACCAAGCTTAAGAGAGATTACTTTCGTATAAGACAGACCATAAGCCCGAGCTGGATAATTTGCAGAGGAAATTTCAGCTGTTCCTTTCGGGTTATCTGAGTGACATACAGCTACCGGCTTGTCGTGTAATTCAAGACGGTTCTTGATTACCACTGACACAAAGAAGCAATCCTGGAAATATATCACAGATTCAAGTAACTAGAATGCAACAAATGAAAGTCAGAACAAAAAAATGCAATCCTAGAATCACAAACTTCAAGCATATTTTTCACTCTCTTTTATGGCCAACTTCATGCTTAAACGCCTAGCTACTGTACTGCGGATGCAGAATTGAAGAATTGGCCACGGTTTTCTTTTGTTTCCCTAACTAATTGAAAGCAGAAGATAAAGAAAACAGCCTATATTGAGGAAATTACCATATCAATGTGGATAATGGTTGACTTTTTGGCCATTTCAGCTGTATTCTGGCCAGAATCTGCCCATTTAAGTCCATTGGAAGAGCCATGAAATCTTTTACGGTACCTGTTTCTCCATGTTCCAATAAAATGCAGCCTTGAATTCTGCAGAAATAAAGAAAATACATATAGAGAAAGCATCTTCAGCTGGAACGATACTATACATCCAATTATTTCTAGTTATATAACTGACAATTCGACTCTCTTACTTTCAGCTGGAAAGGACTTATAATACATGTGTAATATCTCAGCCAGAGATCATTATATATTTTCCGGAAGAAACCAGCAGATAAATGAATCTCTTGTAAGAGACACCACATAGTGTTGGAATAAACCACGCGAACTATATTTCTATAAAGTTTTACCTTAAAGTAGTTTTCCACAAAATTGGGATCCTCGAGAGTTGAATGACGCCTTGCAGAAGATCCAGCAGCAGTTGCAATCGATTTGCCATCATTCTTCCCATTTGCATGAAAGGACTTGTTGTCTGAAGCGGAATGAAGATTGGTAGTGGATTGAAGTTCACCAATAACTTCTTTTTCTTCTATGTCATAATTACCAAGTCTTTCTGCATTCATTTCAGAAGATTTCAGATCACCAGTTCCTGTTTCTTCTGTCAGCTCTGCAGTAGTGTTCTCGATATAAACGCCGTCAATTTCATCATCAACATGGTCTCTTGCTTCCTCTGAATCTTCTACTCTAATAGAACTGCCCTCTTCAGCTTCACTGTATCCAGTTTCAGGCTGACAAGATGTAACCCGCGAAGCCAGCTGAGGATTCAAATGGCTTCTGGGTGCAAAAAAGGCAGACAACTTTGGCTGGGTATCATTCAGTTGATCTAGCTGGTAAGGAATCCCTGGGATGTGATAATCACAACACAAAGCATTGAGTCAGATGAAAAAATAATTACGTGCAATGATAAATGAATGTATACGATGATTACAGCAAACAAATGATCAAATCCATATTTTCCTACTTATGTTTGCAGGGTTTAAGTGTAACTGAAATTGACTTACAGCCCAGAAGTCTGTTGGCAGAGATAGAGTCCACTATCCATGCGGGTTTCACAACAGGTAACCCTCTGCTGAATGCCCTGATTGGAAATAAAAATCCATTGTAAGACACGAACTTGCAAGAAATTAGCCAAGATTTTTAAGAAACTAAGCCAAGATTTTAAAGAAACTAAGAACAACTAACCTTAGATTCTTGACTTTACTATCTGGAAGGTTGCTGCAGATGATATGTGTTACAGAACGCCTAGAAAAGTAGTTCTCGAATCTTCCACCATACTTCATCATATATCCTCTCAACTCCTACACAGATGTAGACACAGTTAACCACAGATGTAAGTCATGAAATTCTAAGGTCTATTCACCTGCAACAGTTTAAAAAATAACGGAGATCATAGAGGTAAGTCATTTCAAATCAGCAGAGAACTAGACACCAACAGAATTGAAAATTGATAAAAAAAAAACCAAAGCAACAGAGCATAAACCTGATGGGAAGGAATGGTGAAACCATCCACAAAGATTGAAACCCCTTGGAAAATAAGTTTCTCAGAACCCGAAACACCGTGGGAAGAAGCAGAAGCCTCGGTCTCAAATTGATTCTGAAGTTTCCGATTTTTCACTTCCATGTAACTAACAACAAAAACATAGAAAATCACAGAACATCAACACCACAATATGATATCAACTCTTAAAAATTTAAAACCCATCACAATGCATCTTACTTCCTTCTAACTACATGAAAATTTCAAAATTTAAACGTCATAACTACAACTTGCATAGAGAAATCTCCAACTTTTACATGGGAATTTCAAAATCTAACCACAACCCAACACTAAAATTGCAGAGAATGGGAGAAAGACCTTCCGAAATCGGAGAAAGGAGAAGACCGGAAAGAAGAACGAGAAGAAGCAGCGCCCCATGCGGCACCTAGGGTTTTCTGATTACTCGGATTCTTCTTCTTAGTCTTCTTGTTACTCCCACTGCCACTATTGTTTGAAGAATTCGAACCAAAGCTACGCTTCATTGTTGTTGTTTTGGGGATGAATCTCAGAGCGAGACGGAGAAGAAGCTTTCAACGGAATTTTCCATTGACACACACCCAGTGCGGGGTTTATATATAAAAACACGTATGTTTTCAGATTAATACTCAAACTTGTATATACTTTCCAAAAAATCCCCATAAGTTTTATTTTTTTACAATTATAATCTAATATCTATTTTTTCCCCCATATAAATATAATCACACATCTAATTGAGGATAATTTTTTTTCTTGAATCCCAATCTTTAGCCAGTGAAGAATATCTAGCCAAATTTAATGAGAAATTTTGCAATAAAAATCCTAAAGTAACCAAATTTTATAAAACAATCATACAAAATAAAATATGCTTCCATACTCAACAAGTTTTTTTGGTAGTTTTTATTATTATGTTGGTAGAGAAAATCATGTTAGAGAGAAGTTAAGCGGATCCACGATTTTTTTCGTAAAGTAAAAAGACAAACTTAATTAAATGTCTCTTGAAACATTTATCTTTATATAAATATACACTAATTTAGAGTTTGACTAATCCTAAAGACGAACTTGATTGCATCAGAAATCCGGCCCATCTAGGTTAACACTCCTTTCCTAATATACTAGAATTGTCCTTTACATAGCTTAGAGAATCATTTCCTAAGGAAATAAAAAAATGAATAATTTTCAAATGATGAAAATAAATGATACTATCACTCAACGTTTTTAAAATCTTATCTTGGACGATTCAAATAAACCCATACAACACAAGTTTTCCTAGTAAAAAAAGTATAACTTGTTTTGATTCAGCTCAAAGTGCATGTTTGTGGAACTAAGATTTGGAATAATACTTTATTTATATTGTGACGTTTATCCAGTGGAACCCTATAACTCATCGTTAGTTATCTTTTTAATATCTCCTCTCTTCTATTATATATAATGTTTTAGAGATTTTATATTTCATTTTATTTAATGGTTTGTGACCATTTGTATTCTACCGTATTTTAATTATTGGTTGAATTTTTTTTTACTAAATATTGAATGATATTCTTTTGTAAAAAAAATATATTTAATCTGTGTATTTTTAGATTCAATATATTTTACATCTCTAAAAACAACAATATCGATCTTCAACATATTTCTACAAATAATTAGACGTTTTTATAGCATAAAATGACAAATTTGGAGAAAAATTTAGGGTTTGAGATCATTTGAACCATGTCTTCTGTTTGACAATGAATTACATGTTTCGTTGTCAAATTGCAGAGTGTTGTTTTTAGAGATGTATTGCGGGTCTTTAATAGATTCAATTACTGGTTTGTTTTGCAAAGTTTCGTTGCTTTTGAGGGCTTTTTTGTAAATATTTCATTTTATTAATCGTCTTCGCTCTATCTCCTAATTATTTATTTTCGCGCCCTATTCGTCCCCAGAAAAAAAAAAAAAAAAACACTTTTCCCCTAATCACTTCTCTCTCTCTCTCTCTCTCTGTGATTTTTCTGTTTTGTGCGAAGCTTTAGGAAGTCGGCAGTTTCAATTTCGTGAAGAAATGCCGGTAGCGAGACCGGAGACATCGGATGCAAGGGTTATAGCTCATGTCGACATGGATTGCTTCTACGTTCAAGGTCTCTTAAACTCTAGTTATCTACAGTCGCTTCACGCTTTACTGAGAGAAAGCAAAGGACTTTGAACTGTTGAATTTATAGGTTTTTCAATCTCTGTGAAAAAGGGCTTCTTTTTCTCTCGTTGGCGTTGTTGATGTGTTTCTTTAGGGTTTTGGGAAATTAACCAAATTTTGGGGATTTTGAACGAAAAACCAAAACTTTGAAAATGTTTTCTATTTTTTGTGAAATTTTCGTCCTTTCTTACCTGATTAGTGGAGCAAAGGAAGCAACCAGAGTTGCGAGGACTTCCTACTGCAGTTGTACAGTACAACGAATGGCAAGGAGGTGCTTTGATTGCTGTTAGTTATGAAGCACGTAAATGTGGTATAAAGCGGTAAGCCTGTTTAGATAATGCTTCTTTCCTCAATTGTATTGATCTTTATTCGGGTTGGTAAAAGCGGTGTTTTGGATGGAGTTTTCAGGTCGATGAGAGGTGATGAGGCTAAAGCTGCTTGCCCTCAGATTCAATTGGTTCAAGTTCCTGTTGCTCGTGGTAAAGCTGACCTGAATTTATATCGCAGTGCGGGTTCCGAGGTTGATTGAAGTGGAAGTTATTATTACATGTTTATATTGTTTGTGTTTTGTCTAAACAATGACATTTGCTAAAGTCATTTTGTTCTATGTGTCTCCCGCAGGTGGTTTCGATCCTAGCACAAAGCGGTAAATGTGAGAGGGCTTCAATTGATGAAGTGTATCTTGACCTCACTGATGCAGCAGAAAGCATGCTTGCTGATGCACCTCCAGAGAGTTTGGAATCGATAGACGAAGAAGTTCTTAAATCCCATATTCTTGGAATGAGCAGAAAGGTCTGATTGGGGATTCTTCTAATCCTTATCAAGAATATAGTCGATAGTCAATATAATGATCTGAACTTCTTTTTTACTTTGATACAATCTTTTGGCTTTGATTCAGGATGGAGATGATTTCAAGGAGAGTGTCCGCGATTGGATATGTCGAAAAGATGCTGATCGCCGTGATAAGTTATTAAGTTGTGGAATTATCATTGTTGCAGAACTCCGGAAACAGGTGCTTAAGGAGACTGAGTTTACTTGTTCTGCTGGCATAGCCCATAACAAGGCAAGAAGCTTTTTATTTCTCTTATTCTTTTATCGTTGTATAGCGAGTAATAACACATAACTTAACAAGCAGATGCTAGCTAAACTTGCTAGTGGGATGAATAAACCTGCCCAGCAAACCGCTGTACCATATTCAGCTGTGCAGGAACTACTCAGTTCCTTGCCAATAAAGAAAATGTAAGTAAGCCTCACCAATTTTACTGATTTCAGTGCATATGTCACTTTATTAATAAACCGACAAAGATTTGATATTTGTTTCAGTATCAATATAGCTGTGTTCTAAAAGGTTTAAGACGGTCCTACGTTGTGCATTGCTTCTTACATCTCTGTCCCAGCATCATACAATCGTCAGTTACTGGTGACAAATATTTAGTTTAGTCTTGCAGGAAACAGCTGGGAGGAAAGCTGGGCACTAGCTTGCAAACTGATCTGGGAGTTGACACTGTGGGGGACTTATTGCAATTTCCTGAAACAAAGCTGCAAGAACATTATGGAATAAATACTGGGTAATAGCTTTGGAAAAGACAGAAACTTGTTCTTCTGTACTGTTAGGCTATTGCAGATTTTTGGAGATTTTTAAACATTTTTCCATTAGTACCTTGTTACCTTCTAGCCTGCTAAGATTTGTATTGTTTTTCCTAATTTATGTGCTTAAGAATAAATATTAAAAGGATATGCGACTTGTGCTTGTTTTTCTGATTCCGTTTTTCCGGTAAACAAGTTAATTAATACTTCTTTTCCTCTGACTTGTAGTACTTGGTTATGGAATATCGCAAGAGGGATCAGTGGAGAAGAAGTGCAAGGTCGCCTTCTCCCCAAAAGTCATGGTTCTGGAAAGACATTTCCTGGACCTCGTGCTTTGAAGTCACTCTCAACTGTAAGACTAGAATCTCAAGCAGATTATGCACTTTCCTTTTTTTATCAGTTGGTTTAGTTTATAGGTCATAAGATCACGTTCATATAAAATTGAAATTTTTTGGAAAGATACTAGAAAATGTAGTTCGTTCTTCTCTTCGGTCATGTCATATAACTAGTTTTTAGTATAATTGTTGTGTTTTCTGTTATACTTTTAGGTTCAGCATTGGCTGAATCAGCTTTCCGAAGAACTAAGCGAGCGCCTCAGTTCTGACTTGGAGCAGAATAAGCGGATTGCGGGTACCCTTACCCTTCATGCTAGCGCTTTCAAAGTACCTATATTTCTCTTGGTTATGTTGTTTTTCATAAAAAATGTACTTATTTATCATTTTTCTCTGCGAAAGTCTACGACTTAAAACATATTCTGTCCTGAAAAATAATGCAGTCAAGGGATTCAGATTCTCATAAGAAATTTCCTTCAAAATCATGTCCCCTGAGATATGGAGTAACCAAGATCCAAGAAGATGCCTTTAATCTGTTCCAAGCTGCCTTACGTGAGTACATGGGACCTTTCGGGAGCAAACCTCAAGGAAAGAAGCAAGAGACATGGAGAATAACAGGCCTTTCTGTTTCCGCAAGTAAAATTGTTGATATACCATCTGTAAGTCCTTGTAGCTTCTAAATCTCTGCTAATTACTTCTCACTTTCAAACATTACCTGGTTTCTTCACTGATTTGTTAGGAGTGATATCTTATGACCGTAGGGAACAAGCTCGATAATGAGATATTTTCAAAGTCAATCTACTGCTCCTTCTCCTTCAGCAGATGGTTGTGTTCAAGATCATGTAGAGATGACTCCTTCAGGTATACCAAAGTTTTTCTGTATATTTTCAGAACTTTCTACTTCTCTCTTGATTCTTGTAATTTAATGTCGTGATTTTTCCTGCAACTGGTGCAGCTAGTGAAGGTTGTTCAGAACAGAGATCAACAGAAACCCAAGCAGTAATACCTGAAGAAGACAACGGTGTAACTTATACTTTGCCTAATTTTGAAAACCCAGATAAAGACATTGATCTAGTCTCCGAAAAGGTATCAGCTCTCATTTCTCTTTACTCTAAAGCATATTTTAAGCCTATCTTAGAAGTGTGATCTAGCAAAGAAGCTAAATATATTTAGGCTCAATTACGTTCTCAGTTTCAACTTTCAAAGGAATAGAAATGTGACGAGATTCTTTAGCAATTAGAACTGGTAAAAGAAGTGATTGGTTAGGGCCTGTAGTGTTTGAATAACTCGAGAGCTTATATATGTTTTAAAGTTGTCTTATTAGTTAATTGGTGTGTCCTTGAAGAACCAATTCCGCACTTTCCTTGTCAGGATGTTGTCTCTTGTCCATCAAGTGAAGCAACGGAAGTTCCTACTCAGTTAGAATCAAACAGAAGCACACAAACAAAGAGATCTGGGCGGATGATAAACAACCCGAAAGAAAAGAATCGAGTAAGCGATTCATCGCTTTGTTTGGTGGACAAAGAGCGTCTACTTTTACTGAGATTTGTTGCTTGTTTGTTCTTAGGGAATGCCTTCAATTGTCGATATTTTTAAGAATTACAATGCAACTCCTCCATCGAAGCAAGAGACTCAAGAAGATTCCACAGTGTCATCAACCAGTAAAAGAGCCAACTTCAGTAGCAGCAGCCGTAATAGTGATGTGAATCAAGAGTTAGAAGAGAGAAGAGAAACAGATTGGGGCTATAAGATTGATGAAATTGATCAGTCAGTTTTTAATGAATTACCAGTTGAGATTCAACGAGAACTCAGGAGTTTCCTACACCCTAATAAGCGGCTTAACACCGGTAAAAGCAAAGGTGATGGTTCTGCTTCATCAAGTATTGCTCATTATTTTCCACCATTGAATAGATAGATCCAAGCTCATTTGTCTCTGTTGTTGGCTGTACATAGTTCATCCTTGTCTTGCCTGAGATTTGGTCTTGTATATTTAAGCACTAGATTTATTATGCTCAAATTCTATTAAGAAAAGAAAAGAAGGTAATTTAGAGCTTTTCATAACTAAAAATAATAATAATCCAAGAAAACAAATTTTGAAAATTTATGTTCAACGAATTTGGCAACACAGATTCAAAACATCCCTACCTAATTAATCTCTAGTTTTTAGGATGGGGCTTATTTGGATCAATATTTTACTAAACGAAAGATTGTATTACATGTTATCTTCAAAAAGTCAAATAAATCACAATGTTAATTATAAGTTGGCCTAAATATGACTTTTTCTTAACAAATTGATTTTCATCTTACTTTATAGAACACAATTTATTTCTTAACAAATTGATTATCAAAGCATTCTTGTTTCGTTGAGCGTATTTTAACCGATTCGAATTTGGACAGTTTTACAGGATATTTTAGTAGAAGCAATTTCTCACCACTTTCATATAAACCTGATTCACCAGAAACTTGTAATCAAAAGATGATTTAAAAAAAAAAAAAAAAGTAGTATAGTACAATTAAATCATTAAAAAGAATATATGGTAAAATAGAAAACAGAAAAATCGAAAACCTGAAACCGCATTTGGGTTCGGACAATACAGCAGGCCATTATCACGACATCCAATGTGTTTATACTTTTTGTATAAATTACATAAACACCCTCGAACTTGCTCTCCAATATAACAATTAAGTGTTGATTAAGGGGAAAAAGCTCAAATAATTACTCAACTATAAAAAATGTGCAAATTTATTCCCCAACTTTTGAAGTTGTAATTTTATTCCTCAACTGTAATTTTGCTTAGTCAAATAAAATTGCAACTTCATAAGTTGGGAATAAATTTGCACATTTTTTATAGTGAGGAATTATTTGAGTTTTTTCCCGTTGATTAAGAGTGTACGATTTCTCAAGAAATTCAACTTACACGAAAGTAAATAATTATGATTAAAATTTCTATTAGCTGCCTAATTTGTCTGTGTGCGCAAATCACACATGACACGCATCTACTATTCAATTTCGTGTATATATATTACACAATGATAGTCTTGGTGATCTCATTTCAGTATAGCTTAAAGCTTTTAGAAGCAAACCCAAGATACGAAGAAAACAATGGCGATTTCTTCCAAGTGATATTTTCTCGATTCTCAGCTTCTGGGTACTTCAAATTTCTCTCTCTCTCTCTCCTTCACGGGTTCTGCGAAAAAGGTATCCTTTTTTTCTTTGTGATCCTACATTTGATATGATTCTATTGTTAAAATTTGATACTCTTTACCTGGACTCCATCATTTCTTCTTTGTGGTTTATTCAAATCACCACTTTTGAGCAAAAACCCTGACATCGAAATCAGTTTATTTCTGTAAATTTCATCCCTTTTCTCGATTGGTAGGTGAAGAAATTAGTCAAAAGGAGCTCAATTTCGTAGTTGTATCAATCTGTTAACAAATTTATCATCTTTTGAGTTATAAGTCTTTTGCGTTAGCTTAATTTCGTATCTCTTAACAAATTGATCATCTTTTGGAGTTAAAATGTTGGGTTTTGTGCAGATTTGGGTGAAAGAATCTGAAATGACCTTGTCTGTTTTATCGAAATTACGGTGTATCACAGTAGATGTTACTGGTACACTCATAGCATATAAAGGAGAGCTTGGTGATTACTATTGTATGGCTGCTAAAGCCATCGGTTTGCCTTGTCCTGATTATAAACGAGTTCATGAAGGTTTTCAACTAGCTTATACAGATATGGCACAAAAGTATCCTTGTTTCGGTTTTCATGCGAAAATGCCAAACATTGTTTGGTGGAAAACATGTGTGAGAGATTCATTTGTCAAGGTACTTTGTTGGATTTTTATCTTCTTTGTTATTTGTGTATGTGTGTTACTTACTTTGATGTTATTGGATTGATTAATTAGGCAGGATATGAGTATGATGAGGAGACATTTGAGAAGATATTTAGGCGAATCTATTCGACATTTGGTTCTGCTGCACCTTACTCTGTGTTTCAAGATTCTCGACCATTTTTAAGATGGGTACGCAGTCAAGGGCTTATAGTCGGACTTGTTAGCAATGCGGAATACCGATATCGAGAAGTTATCTTACCTGCCTTAGGTTTGAACAAGGTAGTGAAGAGTCTCTACAGACTCGTTGTGGATGTGTGTGATTCTTAGGTTCTTAAAACTTGACTCAGTATTTGCCATTCGATTCATTTCAGGCAGAGTGGGATTTTGGTGTGTTCTCTGGAATTGAAGGGATAGAGAAACCAGATCCGAGGATTTTCAAGCTCGCGCTCGAGAGAGCGGGGAATATTGCGCCTGAAGAGGTTTTGCATATTGGAGACAGTATGCGCAAAGATTATGTTCCGGCAAAGAGTATTGGGATGCATGCTTTGTTGCTTGATAGGTTTAAGACAAAAGCTGCTAAAGACTGGACAGAAGCTGGAGCTATTGTGCTTCCTGATTTGGTTGCTGTTCAACAACTTTTGGAGTCTGATAAGTTGAAATGTTAAAAATGAGAGCTCTTTTAAGCATGAAATCGAATGTATTGTAGTATTGCATATGTTGTCTCTTTCTTCTTCCTGTTTTGAGGAAAAAAAATAAGTTTCGACGGCTTCTTCGATTACTTCTACACGAGGAAAAATAGAATCCAAGTCTTCAGGTTTTCAAGCTCAAGGTCAATTAAAATTATTCAAACCAAACAAAATCACACTTTTAACAAGGTGAATCTCAGAACAAGTGAAGTTTGGTTGCATGAGCAAGAAAGTATTTCTCTTTACTTTATTTAGAGATAATAACACAACACAGCAGAAGAAGAAGGAGAATCAAAATGTTTATTAATTTGACTTAAACAGCTGCTTCAGCTCTGGAAGGGATCGTCCTTAGGACAGAGATGGTATCACCAACTTTGATTGTCTTCTTTCCTTCGCCTTCGGTGTTGGTTAAGTTCCAATTCCAAACCATCTCTTTACCAAAGAAAACCTGTCATAAACCGAAATCGATATCAGTTTATTAAATCGGTTTAGCATCATACTGAATCCAACAAGTCTCTTCTCAAAACCAGACAAGAGCTTATATCTAACCTTTCCACGCGGTTTCTTGTCTGGCATTAAGACATTGTCTGATCTGAATTTCATCAGAGTTTCAGTTGGTTCTGTTGCACCCGGAACCCCGGTTTCTTGATTCACAGTTGGTACCTGAAAGAACAAAACGGTTAAAGCCTCCACTTGAGAATCTAAGTGTACTTTACTTTCATATCATATTCACCTTGCAGCGGCTACATAGTCTAACTCCTTGGAAGACTAAATCGTTTATCTTGATTTCATCCCAAAGATCTTCACCGAAAGGATCACAATTATCAACAAGAATGCTATACAGAAACAACAAACCACGGATTATGAACAAAACAACCATCATTGAAGGTATTAAGACCTCGAGATGAATGATAGTTTACTTGGGTCTAAAACGGTTTATAGGCACGGGTTCTGGCAGAAGTGTATTCAGTTGGTCTAAAGAAGCCTAAGGATCAAAAGCAAAAAGAAGATCAAATGCGTATTCTCTTTAACTGATATTGGAGTTATAGATATTGGCTCACCTGAGATGCAACCAAAAACGGAAACATATCTGCAAATGTTGTAGAGTAACCTGCTGCAAACTCAGGAGGTGAAGGTCTAGTTTCAGTTTCTGTAGATAATTTTCAAAAAACTTGATCAATTATGTGCATCCAAATCTGTTGCTATTGAAAAGATTCACGAGAAAATAAATCAAAACCTTTATTAAACCGAACCAAACGGCTTTGTTTTCCGAGATAATCTGAAAACCATTTTGCAGCTTCTTCTCCTTCATCAAACGCAGAGCCAGACCATTCCCACATCGACACACCTTCTGCCACCGAGCTTGGCTTAGTCAACGGGATCTTTAACGGACTCATACCAGGGGCTCTTACGACTGCAAAATGAATAATCAAGAACATAAATTCGAGTCTCGATTCAGACATAACTTTCGTAGTATAGCCAGAAATTTACCCAAAAATGAGTCTTCTGTTGGCTCCCAATCTTCCAAGAAGGCTTCCTCAGGCAACTCTGACTCGACAAGAGCAAGCTTTGGCTCAACTCTTTGAGTGTATGCTCTTCCTTTATAGTTCACAACTAACCAATGCCGGTCCCATTGAAATCCTACATCAGTTTCCACAGATTCAGCCCATGGAATTATTTATTAGATCCACACCAAGACAGGTTCATAGTCAAACATTCCATCATTAACATTCATTAAATAGTGTTCATGCCAACAAACATTCCATCATTAACACCAATAGTGAAACTTTAGTGTTCATGCCAACAAGTAAGGGAAAATTTAGTGTTCACTTTCATTTTACCCTATTAATAGAATTTAATAACATTTTCCCGGATAATTTGTTCACTTTCACAGAAAATTTGCTCACTTTCCATCCAATCAAGCAAGACCCTTTATGCTATCATCAAACGTATCAAACCCATAACAATGAGAGTGAAAAATCTAATGTTCATACCAACAATTAAAAAAAAAAAAAAAAGGGAGAATTTTAGTGTTTACTCTCATTTTACCCTATTTATAGCAATTTCCCGGATAATTTAATTCAATTTCTCGGAAAATTTATTCACTTTCCCTCAAATCAAACAAGACCCTTTTCCACCATCATTCAAACCCATACCAATTATAAAACAGATCAAAAATCCCAGAAATCATAATCTTTCTCATACCAATTATTAAAAAGAAGAACTTTCCTTTTTTTTGACCTTTTCAGGAATCAAACGAAGAGAAGAAGATTGTTCTTAATTTTACCAGTATGAGTTACGGTTGCCTGAGGAACAGAGATGCCACGGCAAGATTTGATCGGATAAATGAACAAAGATTGAATCTTTAGAGCTTGCTCCATTTCTTTTTCACAAACAGTGGCTAACAAGATGAATCTTTAGTTTTTTTGTTTGGTAGTGGCGTATCTAGAACAAATTTTGATCGGGGTCAATAAGTTATAGGAAGAAAGAAAAAAAGGCTTCGAACCATTCCGTTGGTAATAGAACAATTCAGTTGACCAAAAAACAAAAAAAAAACACAAAGAACAATTCAAGAATTTGCCAGCACAAAGAACAGTATGTGGCAACTGATAGATAACATGTGTTTTACAAACAACACTTTGGTTTGAGTGAATGGTTTCTTTGGCGCAAAAAAAAATAAAAAAAAGAAACCAAATATCTGAGATGGTTGGTGTAACCTGTTTAGTAATATAGTCCACGTGTGTAAAATGCACAAACCCAAAACGACAACATTTGAAAACGCTGACAAATTCTTTTTTTTTTCTTCGCCAAAGAAACAACAATGGTGTCTCATAGGAGTGATCATAGGGATCCTAATTTATGTAATAAAGTTAATGTGGTGGTCAACGATATTCTCCTTGATTGACATCTCCTTAATAATGACTATATACTAGTAATATATACATTGTTAAGCTACTTTCTGACTAATCCAGTTGGACTTCCTACATTATTCAAGTAATACCTTCTTTTTTAATTATTAAAACAAGTATAATCTGTGATAGTATACAAAGAAACATTCTGTAATGGGTCACTTATATCCTTACTGAATCTCTTAAGTATATATTAAAGCTCTAGATGATGATTCAGGTAATGTGGGAGAATACAAGATCAGCAAAATTAAATTAAGTTTAGTATGTTATAATATGAAATCTATAATTAAATAATGTTAAAAAAAATTTAAAAAAAAGTCTGACTTCACATCTCAAAATCTGACCGTAAAGTTGGGTATGCGTGACTCATTTGTAGAATTACCAATAGCAATCTGCTTCTGTAAAAAGAAACTGTTTCATTTTGAGATACAATAAATTATATTTTCTATTTTTTTTCTTCTTCCCCCTCACCATCGTGGGAATATTTCAAATGTCATCACCATTTCATCCCAACATTATTGTCAAGGTGACGTTTCATTCCCCCAACTGCTACTTCAAAGGAAATGCGACTCTTATCGATCAAGAAAAATTCAAAGTCAAAAATTGTCTATTCAGATTTGTTTCTTGATAATGGTTTGAAAAACCGTTATTGAGATTAGGGTTTTCATATTATTTTTTTGGTTTTATTTTATTGTTTTTTGGAGTTTATATTGTTTGTGTCTAGTCATCTGATAAATAATTCATAACTGGTAATAGAACTATTCCGTTGACAAAAAAAAAAAAGAACAATTCAAGAATTTGCCATTTGAGTTTGTGCATTTTACACACGTGGACTATATTACTAGACAGGTTACACGAATCATCTCATATATTTGGTTTCTTTTTTACTTTTTTGGACTAGAACTCATTTGATGAATGTTATCACTTTCACCCCAAAACAAAAAAGAACTCTTACCAAATTTACTATGATTATAAACTCTTAAAATGTTATCACTTTTACCAAAAAATGACCAAATACTAGTAAATAATTATATGATTAAGTTAATATTTTGTTCAATAACGCATTAATAAGTAAAATAAGTTGATCAAATCACATATCACATTTTTTGTTATGTATTTTTGAAAAAGTAAACACAAGGCATGTTGATGTGTAATATGAAAAAAAAAAACATGATATATTCTTTTTAATAATCCCCTATATGAATAAATAGAGATCATATAAATATATAATGTTACTTTTTTAATCTGGCATATAAATGTATTTAACGGCTATGTTTTGGTTAGTGTATTCAAAAATACATAAATTTTTATTCACATAACAAGAATATAAGATATATATTAATACGTTAAAATAGAAAATATTTAAGGAAAATTGAGAGTATTTTAAACATTTATGAAAGTATAGAGTTTCTTTTGGTTTTCTGGTTCCAAAAGGCAACAGTTAAATCGAAATTTATCTTAAAGTAACTAAAGATTAAAGAAAAGCAGTAAGAAAAGAGAAACAAAAGCCATTGACAATTATTCAAAACTCAAAAGGGAAGCAAAAAACTTTCAATTGTGTCTCAACATAGTAACATCACTGGAAACCAATGCAGTTTTAAGTAGGAGAAACTTTAACTTATAAGTTCTATCTGATCCAGCCAGAAGAGTCTGATTCTAAAAATGCAATGTCTTTTTGGTAGCTATGGTTATTACTTCTACTTGTTACGCTTCGCAGCACGTCTTCCTTGACCCTTCTTTGGTGGTCCTTTGTTACGACGCTTCAACATCTCAAGCTTCGATATCCGCCTACAACACACAAATTCAACTTAAAATGCCTCTCAACAGATTATGACAAAACAATGATTAACATTACCAGTGGATAACCAAGTGTAAGTGAAGTTTAAAGAAAGTACGATCCATAAACTATCCTTCTCAAATAAGATCATATCCCTACTTTGCTGCATTTTACACCAGAGACACAAGAACAAGACTCTTCATAAGCTTCACAAATCACAACCATCTAAATACAAATACAATCTACATCAAGTTTCTTTCTCATGTCTAGGATTTCCTACACTAACCCCCAATTTGCAGTTGAACTAAAGCTTGTGGAAACATGTTACAGCTCAATCCAACTCAAAGATTTCAAGTGGTTTCTATGATAAACAAAACAATTTATTGGAAAGTAAACAAAAAAGAGAGAGGTTTATACTCTTGTTCTTCTCTAGCCAAGACATTAGGATCCTCATTCTTGATGTCATATGGATACCATCCTGCAACCTTGTCACCAAAAAGCTTCTTCCTTAATATCTTATGAGGAGATCTCTGTCCCGTTGGGTTAAGCATATGTCCAAAAATCCTGGCTCTTGCTTCGGTCACACCTCGACCGACTGCTGAAGATATAAGGCTTTTCAGGCTACCACTAGCCATCTTCCTTGACACTATACCAGCTTAAAGTAAGAAACACAATGAAACAAGATCAACTTAACAAAATCACACATTGTTGGCTGATAGATTTTGTCAAAACGACAAACAGTTAAATCGCAAAATTCAGAGATTTTCTTCAAAGCCAAAATGGTAAATGCCTCATATGTACACAAACTTGATGTTGAAATACAGTAGCTTCTGAAATTACGAGAATGTGAAAACTGCAAACTATGGGAATGAACAGGGTCCCTAAAATTAAGGTTCTATGTCACTGCGACCAAACTCTAAGCAACGATTCTCCAAAACTAGGTTCCGTTTCCTTAAAATTAAGCTTCTAAAGACAGGAAATTTTGATTCCAAAACCAAAACATCAGTATTAGATCCAGACGAATCTGGGTAAACTTTTTCCATACCCAGATCACATTAGTGTTAGAACCGCAGTCCAAAATCACGAACAAAAGCAAAGAGATAAAGCAGTTTCGGTATGAGTCCCAAAAAAAATCTTTCAGACATTTCATCGAACACGTTTCGTGCCCGAGTAAAAACTTGAAAAGGCAACCACTTTACACTATCGGCAATGAGATTACACGTCGGAGAAGAAGAAAATGATAGAGAGGAACTTACCGACAAAAGAAATAGTATCGACGGCGTCGAAATAAGAAGGAGAGAATCGGAGATTGCGAGAGACAGTAAAAAGAGAAGACGACTTAAAAAAAAAAACATAAAGAATTCGAAAGTGGAAACTATATGGGTTCAATAAGAAAAAAAAAACAAAACAAGGAAACGTTGCTTTCATTGAGAGTTGAACTCAAGACCTCCCGCTTACTAAACGGGTGCTCTAACCAACTGAGCTATGAAAGCGTCGATATCATAGCCTATACAATAAACAATTTATAACAGTAGCGTCGATGTCATTAGTTGAACAATATTACTTTGGAACAATGAAAACATTAACGTACCTTTTTAGAAAAATAAAGAATAAACGTTTCTTTGGGGCTAATAAAATTTAAATATTACGTAACGTTGGTGGTTTTAGATTTGAAGAAACTATAATGTCAAAAACAAAAAATTGTTGAGTTTAATAAATATTATTAATAATTAACTATTAAAAATTTGTTAGTTATTTTTTAAAACTAGTATAGATTTTATTTATATTGGCTCATTGGCTGTATTATTAGGTTCGTTTCGACTGTTTGAGATTTACAAATTTAGGGGTCGTCACGATTTATGTTCGATTTATATGTTTGAGTTTACATATATGAAGTTGTCACAATTTGTTTTCGGTTCATATTTTCTATATTAAATATCGATTAATTTGTATTTTTAGTGTTTAACGAGATCAAACATAAGTCAAACATGATTTCCTATATGGTAGATCCGTTGATTACTAATTTATACTCACATTGAATTATTGTTACATTCTTCGGAATACTTGGCATTGCATATTACTTGCATATCACATTGAATACTTTTTGTAAATTTTTCAGGTTTTTTCTTTCCTTGTGTAAAACTTTGTTATGCGTACAATCTTGTATTCATCAGTGACAATATAATGTTTTCTAATCATTTTTAGCCATCAACTTAAATAAACAGGGAATCATTTCCAAAACGGGTTAATTGTTTTTCAAATAGTTTTGTTTGTTGGAGTTTTATTTATTTCAGTTAATGTTATTTACCTAATCAATAAAAACATTAAAAGACACCTTTGAAAAACATGTGTTTTGTAACAATGTATCTGTTGATTAGAAAAGACACCACTTGGTTGGAAAGACACCTTCTAAACACATATGTCTCTCGATTTATTATATATAGAAATGGTTTGATTTTCCAACTTCTCTCTTTTTTTCTGAGAAACACAAATTATAGTTTGCTAGAAACTCCGTAAGGTGTGCTATACGGAGTTTGATAGTTGTATTCTGCAAGATAGACGTCTACGAATCTACGTACACAATAGAAGAGACGAAATTATGTCTTTGGAGATTGGTACAAGCAAGCCTCTATTATTCTACACATTATTGCTAATCGTATCTAGAGAAATATCAACGTAAGTTTCTACATTGAATATCTATTTGTATAAATATTTCTTATCTGATTTGAATAAGACCAAACATTTGTTTGGAAGTGATTTATCTGCATTTTTTATTTCTTACATTGTTGTCGTATATACTTACCGCACAATCATAGATACGAATAATCTTGTCCTTGAACCCATTTCAGATTTGTTGTGGCATAGTTTGGACTTGTTTTTTTGGAAGTTGTCATTGCACCATCAGAATTATCTTTTACAAAGGATTCTTCCATACTTTTCCGCAAAATTATAGAAAATGTATCCAAAAATGCAATCTTTTCATCTCTAAATGCATAAGCATTTTTTTAAACCGTAATTTATATATATCCAATACGGTGTGAGAGCGCTACAATTAAAAAAAAAAAAAAGCGCTACAAGTATAGAAAAAAATAAAAAAGATGGTTATTAATTTAAGAATTAACTTTTATAATTAATATATGTTAGTTGTTTTCTTTAAAACTAGTAGTCTATATATATTGGCTTGACGATGCTTAGTTTGAGTTTAAACCTAAAAAAAAACAACATATGTAAGTATTTTCATTTGAAAAACCGGTTTATTCCAAATCTGTAAAATTGTGGAACGTAACAGAAATAGTTTGCTTCAATGATAAGTTATATAACATTTAGATATACACGTGAATGGAACGACCATATCATATAAAAGTAGCCAACGGCCCAATGCTTTGAGATGGATTGATTACCTATATTTTCTTATATATGGGTAGGTTTGATCAGTAGGGGCCAAAAGAAGAAAGAAGATGAATTGTTACACTAATTAGCAATTGGGTTTCATTAAGAGGCATAACCACAAGCTAAAAAGACAATTAACTATGCAAATTGAGACTGATCATATTTCAGGAATAAACCCCTAAATAAGAACATCACATAACAAAAGGAGAATGTTTTCCATTAGATAATGAGTTGTACACTTTTAACGTTCCAGAAAAATAAACCATAATGAATACGACATATCACCCTCTTCACATCAGATTGATACTTAAAATTAATCGATTTTAGACTAATGGATATACGATTTCTTACAAAGAAAATTGACTCGTATATATAACTAAAATATTGTTAAAGAAGACATTTGTTTTCTAATCAAGAAGTTTTGGACATTAACAAGGGTTACTTATTTTTTTGGATCGGAGATAAAAACAAGTTAAACTAGATGGTAGTATTAGAATCCACAATTGAATTCCTATTGAGTGTATGAACAAGGTGTGATTCAACTTCAGCAGCTAGATACTTCGGCATTTATTTCAAAGATGACATCTACAAAATCTTTTATTTAATTGGGAAAATATCAAAGAGAATCAAATTAGAACTAACCAATATGTTGCCGAGTTTGGGGGTGATGACAAAAAATATGGATGAGAGAACGCCTTTGACCTAGCAATTATTTATAGGGATAATTGAGCATTTTTCCTTTTAAAGATAATATAAATTTAAAAGATAGGTTACATCTTGTAAAGTTGAGGAAATAGAATACCATTTTGTTTAGATTTTAGGGTTTAGGGTTTAAAACTTTAAAATATTAGTTTAGATTTTGGAATATTTTGTTAATCTATAAAATTTAGACTATTTTCTTAATTTTGCTTTGAAATTTATTCTCTTTTATTTAGCTATAAATCACATATACTTAACAATATACAGTTTTAACATATTATTCATATATTCACACACACATATATATATATATGAATATTTCTATGAACCTAAATATAGGAATACAACTGCCCTCTTTTTTTATGAAAG
The DNA here is from genome assembly GCA_026770425.1 of Boechera divaricarpa. Taxonomy (NCBI): domain Eukaryota; kingdom Viridiplantae; phylum Streptophyta; class Magnoliopsida; order Brassicales; family Brassicaceae; genus Boechera; species Boechera divaricarpa. Next base: position 3,725,053 of record CM049188.1, read on the forward strand.
GACTTAAGTAATGAGAAACAAAAACACTTCACAACAAAAGCAGAAATTAAAGAATTATCCTTCAACCAAGTCATCGTCTCTCATCTCAACCACTCTCTTTCCTTGGCCAAGGTCAAAGCCATATCAATTTATCTATGTATTTCATTATCATATAACTTATTTATCTCATTGTCATAAATCTCTTTTCTCATTACCATTACTTACACAACTTAAACTCTCATCAAATTGAATTTTGTAAGCAAATGGAGAGATTAGGGTTAAAATAAGGATAAATTGAAAGACTATAGAATCTGCACCTCTTTTTACTGTATTTCAACCAATCAAAATGTGCGGAATTTGAATTCATCGAATCTACATGATCGCATAATCACAAAATATATAATGAATGAAATAGCAAAATCATTAAACTATTAAAAAACGTTGATAACACATACAATATGAAAATAACTCGTTATTACGAAAAACTATAGGTTTAATAAAAAAAAATTTGCTTCATCATTCCGTATATTACTAATAAAATTTTATAACAATTAATTGAAAACTTTGGTGCCGGTTAATCAACCCTTGCATGCATTTATGATTTAAAGATCAAAACTTTGATCACTAACAACGGAGTAAGAATAATTTATTCGTTATGGTCTTCTGGTTCGAAGAGATTATAAGAATCTAAAACATTTTACAAATTGAATATCCAAAACATTTTAGTACTCCATTAGAAAAGAACATAAATACACATTGACATAGCCGCAACATAAATGAATACTTGCAATTGCATTTTCCAATGTCTCTCCTCTGACCCCTCTTTGACCTTCTTCTTCTCTTTCCCCATTGCCTCATGCATCTCTCTTTATCCTCTTCATTTACTTCTCCTCCATCTCACCACATCAAACACACATATACGCGTATATAATATGCATATAGAGAGAGATAGGAGAGAGTCCCCATGCACCGTTCTTATAACCAATCGTCTTTCTTCAACAAAAAACCAAACAATTTTCTTAAATTTTCCTTTGTTTCTAACACTAGTCTCACACTCTCACTACCACAAGAACTCCAAAGAAGCTTCCTTCATTACTACTAGCTACCATAAGAACTCGAAGAAGCTTCATTCACTACTTCACAATCACAGATCTCTTGTTTCCTAGAGAAGAAGAAAATGCAGCAAAACTCTCTTCTTCTTGCTCTGTTTTTCCTCTGTTTTTCAATCGGGTCGGGTTCGGGTCAACCGGGTCAAAGCGACGATCTTCGAACTCTTCTTGAACTGAAGAACTCTTTTGTCACAAACCCAAAAGACGAAAACATTCTCCAAACTTGGAATTCGGATGATCCCAATTTCTGCAACTGGACCGGCGTCACATGCGGTGGTCGTGTAATCATTGCTTTAAATCTCTCCGGTTTAGGCTTAACCGGGTCAATTTCTCCATCGATTGGCCGGTTTAACAACCTAATCCACATGGATTTGTCTTCGAACCGTCTTGTTGGTCCCATCCCAACAACTCTCTCTAACCTCTCTGCTTCGTTGGAATCGTTACATCTCTTCTCTAACCGACTCAGTGGCGAGATACCGAGTCAGCTCGGCTCACTCGTTAATCTCAAGTCGATAAAACTCGGAGACAACGAACTTAACGGATCAATCCCTGAGACGTTTGGGAACCTCGTCAATCTCCAGATGCTTGCCTTGGCCTCGTGTAGACTCACCGGTTTTATACCGAGTCAACTCGGGAGACTCGTTCAAATGCAGGATTTGATTTTACAAGATAACGAGCTCGAAGGACCGATTCCGGCGGAGATAGGTAACTGCGCCAGCCTGGTTTTGTTTACCGCGGCGGTAAATCGTCTCAAAGGGACGTTACCGGCGGAGCTGAGTCGGCTCGTGAACCTTCAGACACTCAATCTGGGAAAAAACAGCTTCTCCGGTGAAATACCGAGTCAACTCGGTGATTTGGTTAATCTTCAATACCTTAATTTGATTGCTAATCAATTACAAGGTTTGATTCCAAAGAGATTAACCGAATTGATTAATCTTCAAACACTTGATCTGTCTTCGAATAATCTCACCGGAGAAATACACGAAGAGTTTTGGAACATGAATCAGCTTGTGTTCTTGGTTTTAGCGAAAAATCGTCTCTCTGGTTCTTTACCAAAGACTATATGTTCTAACAACACAAGCTTGAAGCAACTGTCTCTGTCTGAAACTCAACTTTCCGGCGAAATTCCGGGGGAAATCAGCAAATGTCAGTCGTTAAATGCGCTTGATCTGTCGAACAATACGCTTACAGGTCGAATCCCGGATTCGTTGTTTCAGCTCGTCGAACTCACGAATCTTTATCTTAACAACAATAGCTTGGAGGGTACGTTATCTCCTTCAATATCTAACCTAACGAATCTACAAGAGTTTACTCTGTATCGCAATGACTTGGAAGGAAAGTTACCGAAAGAAATCGGATTGCTCGGCAAGTTGGAGATTCTGTATCTATATGAGAATCGGTTTTCGGGTGAAATGCCGACTGAGATTGGGAATTGCACGAAGTTGAAGGAGATTGATTGGTATGGTAATCATTTCAGTGGAGAGATTCCTTCTTCAATTGGAAGATTGAAAGAGCTTATTCGGCTTCACTTGAGACAGAATGAGCTTGTGGGTAACATTCCCGCCACTTTGGGTAACTGTCACCAACTGATGGTTTTGGATTTAGCTGATAACCAGCTCTCGGGTTCGATTCCTTCCTCATTCGGCTTCTTAACGGCGTTAGAACAGTTTATGATTTACAACAATTCTCTTCAAGGAAGTCTTCCCAGTTCACTTATCAACCTCAAGAATCTTACAAGAATCAATTTTGCCAGCAACAAGTTCAATGGAACAATCAGTCAGTTGTGCGGTTCAAGCTCTTATCTTTCGTTTGATGTCACGGAAAACGGATTTGAAAGAGAAATACCTCTTCAGCTAGGGAAGTCTCCGAATCTTGATCGTTTAAGGTTGGGGAAGAATCAATTCACAGGAAGAATCCCTTGGACATTTGGGAAGATCCGGGAGCTGGCTTTATTGGATATCTCAAGCAATTCTCTCACGGGAATCATACCGGTAGAGCTCGGTTTGTGCAAGAAGCTGACACACATTGATCTCAACAATAACTTTCTTTCAGGGGCTATACCTCCATGGCTTGGAAAGCTTCCATTGTTGGGAGAACTCAAGCTTTCTTCTAATCAGTTCATTGGGTCTCTCCCTACTGAGCTGTTCAACTTAACCAACCTTCTTGTGCTATCTATTGATGGCAATTCACTTAACGGCTCGATCCCGCAAGAGATTGGAAACTTGGAAGCTCTCAATGCACTTAACCTTGAAAAGAATCAGATTTCAGGTCCTCTTCCTTCAGCAATAGGAAAGTTGAGCAAGCTTTACGAGCTTCGGTTATCGAGAAACGCCTTAACCGGAGAAATCCCAGTTGAGATTGGACAGCTACAAGATCTTCAAAGTGTGTTAGATCTCAGCTACAACAACTTTACTGGACACATTCCATCTACGATTTCGACGTTACATAAGCTTGAATCCCTTGATCTGTCTCACAATCAGCTTGTAGGAGAAGTTCCTGGCCAAATCGGAGAAATGAAAAGTTTGGGATATCTCAATCTCTCTTACAACATCCTCGAAGGCAAACTAAAGAAACAGTTCTCTAGATGGCAAGCTGATGCATTTGTAGGCAATGCAGGTCTTTGTGGAAGCCCTCTTAGTCTATGCAACAAATATGGATCGAACAACAAGCAACGAAGTCTTAGTCCGAAAACCGTGGTTATAATCTCTGCGATTTCATCTTTAGCAGCGATTGCTTTGATGCTTCTTGTTATCGTCCTTTTCTTTAAGCAAAGTCATGATCTTTTCAAGAAAGGGCTAGGCAGAAACAGCGCTTGCTCATCAAACTCTTCTTCTTCACAAGCTCCTCTCTTTAGAAATGGAGAAGCAAAGTCAGATATAAAGTGGGAAGACATTATGGAAGCTACACATTACCTTAACGATGAGTTCATGATCGGATCAGGAGGGTCAGGAAAAGTTTACAAAGCGGAATTGAAGAACAGAGAGACGATTGCTGTGAAGAAGATTCTTTGGAAAGATGATTTGATGTCAAACAGGAGCTTTAACAGAGAAGTTAAGACACTTGGAAGAATCAGGCACAGACATTTGGTTAAGCTAATGGGCTATTGCAGCAGCAAAGCAGAAGGCTTGAATCTGTTGATTTACGAGTATATGGAGAACGGAAGCGTTTGGGATTGGATTCACGCGAATGAGGAGACGAAGAAGAAGGAGAATCTTGGTTGGGAAACAAGATTGAAAATTGCAGTTGGGCTGGCTCAAGGAGTAGAGTATCTTCATCATGATTGTGTTCCTCCGATTGTTCATCGCGATATTAAATCCAGTAATGTGCTTCTTGATTCCAACATGGAAGCTCATTTAGGAGATTTTGGACTCGCCAAGATTCTAACTGAGAGTTATGACACCAACACAGAATCAAACACTATGTTTGCAGGCTCTTATGGCTACATCGCGCCAGGTACATGTCTTTCTCGAGTTTCTTAACTTGCTATTCCACTTTTAAAAGCTAATGTGTTTTTAATATCGGGTTTTTTCCACAGAGTATGCTTACTCGTTGAAGGCGACTGAGAAGAGCGATGTTTACAGTATGGGGATAGTGTTGATGGAGATTGTGACTGGTAAAATGCCAACCGAAAAAATGTTTGATGAAGAGACAGATATGGTTAGATGGGTACAGACGGTTCTGGATACCCCGCCTGGTTCTGCAGCGAGAGAGAAGCTGATTGATTCAGAGCTTAAACCGCTTTTACCCCGCGAAGAAGAAGCAGCTTATCAAGTTCTTGAAATAGCAATTCAGTGCACAAAGACTTATCCTCAAGAGAGACCATCTTCAAGACAAGCTAGTGACTGCCTTCTTAATGTCTTCAACAATAGAGCTGCCAGTTATAGGGAGGTGCGCTACCGATAAATGATTTTGGAGACGTGAAGCTTAGTAAACTCGAAATCTTTCTTCTTTTGAAAACTCTGTTTTTCTTGAGAGTAGATTGCTGCATCATTTGCGTAGTTGTCATATCAGTTTGTGCCAAATAAATAAATTGAGCATGTATTGCTTTCTTATGTTTCTTAGACATTTTTAACAAATTCCTCTTCAATTTTCTAAAGAAGAAAAAAACTACTATTGATTTATTTAGAGATGACTACTATTCGTACATAACTATGTACCCACTTCTTTGGTACTTAGATAGTGTACTATATTTTAACATTGAAAATCTCATTGTAAATATACAGCAATTTGTAATAAAATCCAATAAAACTACATAAATCTAACTTTTTTAAATATATGACAATTACCCTTATTAAAAATGAATAAGAGGAGGCTAAAGAAGTTCAAGTCCAAAACTCTAAGATATAATTATATCTAGTGAGAGCAAGTCCTCAAGACTCAGCTTCTTCTCATTATTTTTTTCACAAGACTCAGCTTCTTCTCATTCTTTTTATCCTCTCCTTGCTTCTTTGATAGTCCTCTGTTTTTCTATTTACAGTTTTCATAAAGTCAAATACTTTTATAACAACTCGAGAAGCAGAGGACTAAAGAACAGCAAAAAGAAGACATTTTTTCTTATTATTCGATTTTATCAATTTTTCTGTTATCAATTTTGTTTTTGTACTCAGCGTTCGTGGAAAGCACGATAATTTCCTCGTAATCGCTTTCGATTATAGTTTGTAATCAAAACAAAGCAAATTAGAAAACAGAACATAGGATATATTTTGATCTTTATATTTTTTTTTAATAGAAAATGGCGTCTATAGAAATGGCTTCGAGGGATCGTAACAAGCAAGAAAAGAATCTCAAAGTTTTTGTTAGAGATCGTTTCAATAGCTGTCGTGCTTTTCCTGTTGATGATTCTGGAAGTAATGAAGAGAAGAGTAAAGAGGTTCTTGAATGTTCTTCAAGATCCTCTGTTTTTAAAACAGGGGAATCTCTGCAGATTCCTTCTTCGAACCCTAATCCAACTTCTTCTCCGCCAGAGACCAATTCCAATCCATTTTATAATTCTGGTCAACCTGAGACCTCATCACGAAATGGTGTCATCATGGGAGCTTCTTCTCTGGTTCAGATTTGGGAAGCTCGGTCGCAGCAGTCAAGCTCAAATCTAAGTCAATCCCTAATCGATAGCAGGACGAGTTCTGGATTAAGTCTCTCCGACATTTCGAACTCGAGTTCATTTTCTGAATTTCTCAACGGCGAGGCGAGAAAAAACAGCGAATGCAGTGGTGAAGAAATAGATTGGTTTCCTCAATCAGACATGAGTAATATTTCAAATTCATATGAGAATAATAGAGAAGGAAGATGTTTTCTTGAGCTGGCTACTTGTAACCCTAGGATAAGAGGACGGCAAGCAAGTGAAGATGTTTGTAAGATGATTTTGCGTGACCGAGAAAATGAGCTCGAATGGCTCGTTGATCGCAACGCAGTTTCAAAGTTCTCCCCTCGCGGATGCGGGCGTCTTCAGGTACTTTTATTTTATCCTAAACTGATAATTTAATACATTACACTTTAGACGATTTTACTTAAAATGAGCTCTTCCTTGTTATTTAGTATATGCTTAGAATCCGAAGTTTGGAAAGGTGCATTGCCATTCAAGAAAGATATCAGTCGAAATCAGCAACATCCGGTGTAAACCGGTCTTCGCGAAGATCTAGTGTGATGAATCACAGGTAATGATAAGCTTATTAATATTGTTCTTCAATTATTTTGAACTTCTAGAAGATTTTTAAACCAAGCTACATTGATTGATCAATGGAATCAAAATGCAGGGATAGATATAAGACAAATACAAAGAAGGGGTCTTGGGAAAATTTGAATAGCGTGGTAGAAACTAAAAATTTATATAGACCAGTATCTTTTCGGGTGAAGAGGGTGTGTAAAATGGCCAGCAAAACAGGAGATAAGAATGTTTTGCAAGAAACAATGGAGAATAGTAACACAAGGGAGAATCAGGAAGCAGCTTATAAGCCGAAAATCGCCAAGAAACCCGTCTTGACTGAAGCTGCAAGCAATAGCAACGGTTCAGAGAAACCTGAAATTGAGGGGAAAGCTACAGAAGATGGAGAAGGGTTGAGAAAAGCTATTGCGAAGGAAAGTGAAGAAACGAACAAGTCTTCACTGAGTACTACAGAGAAGGTGAATCTTTGGGATTTTAAGGAGAGAGCAAATAGGAGAAGAACTATCGGGAAAGCTAAAGATGAGGAAAAAGCTGATGTGAAGACTGTAGAGAGAAACAAAGAAAGGCTAAAGAACGAAGAAGTTAGTATTTTTGAAAAAGGTAAAACCATGGAGATTGAGGAATATAGAATCAACCCACAAGAAGTTACATCAGTGGTTTGTTTGGATAGAAACAAGGAAGAAGAAACTGCAAGTCACGTATTTAGAGAGAGCGGTAAAGAGGAAATATTTTCACAAAACGATAAAGAAACATCAAAAGCCGAGAAGCAAGAAGCATCACAAACTTTGTGTCTGATTCTTGAATCACCAATATTTCCAAGTGATTGGGATGAAAATGAAACGGGATATGAAGATTATTGTGGAGAGAATATATTGTATAATGATTGGATTAGCGATATATCAAGGCCACGAAGTTATTGGGAAGCTCTCAAGAAACAACGGGAGCTCGAGGTTATGAACAAGAATTCAGAGAAAGATGATATGCAGAACTTGATCAAGATGTATGTTATGTGATCAATTCTTCATTTTTTTCAAGAATAGCTTTAATAACATTTTGATGTTTTAAGGTGCTTGCTTGTGTAGAAGGACCGTTTCTAGCTTCCTCGCAGGTGATTTTCGGGAAAAGATTGATAAAATCATGATCTCACGTGTGAAAAAGAGGTTAGATGTAGAAAGAAATCTTGTAGAAGAAGAAGATAACAAGGAGAGCTTTGTTGAGTGTTCAGCAAGGTACCAAGAGAACCTAGAAGAAAATGAAACAGAGAAGGTAGATCTTGAACTAGTAGTAACTCTAAGTGATGGTTTTAGCCAATATCTCTTGATTGCCACTACAATTTATTTAAACCCTAAGGATCATGAGAATACCTCCTCCGTGAGTTTGTCTCTCTATTTTGCTATGCTTCTTCTTAGGTTAGTAGGGTTGCGTGTTGGTCAAGTAACAGATAGATGGTTGTCTGTTAGTGAAGTAACAGATTTATGGTTAACACAGGAAACGCAAATGATAGGTAATCTCAGACAACAAATTAAACAGCTTCAAAGAGAAATGCTCGAACTACAAAGTTTGGTGAAATCTTGCGTCGATTTCCAGAAATCCATGAAATTCAAATCACTTTCTGGTGAGTTAACATTAAATTTTTTTATGATTTAGTTAAAACCCCATCTAGAATCCACCATTGATGTTGTAACTGTAACTATGAACTATATGTCAAACTCAGTTTCAGATTCTCTGGAAAGATATTGTTCTGTCTGCTTGGAGATGCCTATAGACTCACTTCTATATAAGTACGTATGTCTGCTTGTAATGCCTAGCTAGAATCGACTTTATACGGTTTAAACGCAAACGCTGTAATAAAATTGCGGTTTTGTTTTGCAGGTGTGGACATATGTGCACTTGTCTGAAATGTGCTCATGAGCTTCAATGGAGTAGTAGGAAATGTCCGATATGTATGGCTCCAATTGTAGAGGTTGTGAGGGCATTTCTTGATTCTTAGGGGCACAAGAAACGGACGACAAAATAAAACTTTTAACTCCAATTTTATTATATACTAAGGTGAAACAATCTGATTATATATGCTAATAAGTCAAGTTTTATATATTTTTTATAAACATTTTCATGTGTTAATAATAACAATGTTGTAATTTGTAAATATGGTTTTCTCTAATGGATGATTTTATGTAATCAAATTTAATGTGTTGGCCAAAATCGTTGCAGCAAAAAACATGAACATTATAGTATATAAATAATTAAGGGACCCTTTGTAACGACTACAGATACAAATTGACTAGAGACAAAGTTTTTAGATTGCCCAACATTGGTTGGACATATCTCTTGAACAGTTTCTTTCATCCTACTTAATATATACTATAATTTCTTTTTTCGTCCATTATACGGATTTGAATTCGAAATACAAATCCATGTTACTAATACTATGCTACATATCATAATCACTAATATATAATTATATAAAAGAATATACATGAAAATTTTATATAATCATATGAAAAAAAAAAAAAACTAAATTGTATACTCAAGTAGATTTTTTTTTATAAATTAAGAGTGAACAGAAAATAAAGTTATCAATACTCAACTAGAATTTAACCCGTGCTTATGCACGGATTGAAGTTTTCATATATGGACATATTAAATTGATATTTTAAAAGTAATTCGAAAACTAAACACAAAGATAAAAATATTAATAACTCCAAATCCTTGGATAATCTTCCATTCTTCTTTTTTCACAAATCTTTAAAATTTTGAGATATGCTCTTTCTTAATTTCTGTTTGAATTTTGTTACCCTGAAAATATAGACACAAATAAACATTAATATTTATCATAATATCATAAATATTACATTATATTAAACAACATTTAAAAAAAATGTTTTTGAATTCAACATTTAAAATTTTGAGATATGGTCTTTCTTAATACACGATCATTTAAAAAAATCAGAATCTACATAAAATCTCTTATTTTGGAAAATTAAATCAACATTAATTTAATTTAATTATTGTGTTTAATTAAATCAACAAAAATCTTCATAAAATTTATATTTAACTAATTTTTAAAAATTTTAAAATAAATTAATTAATTAAAACAAAAATTATAATCTATAAAGAAGTAAAAAAAAATCTATTTTTAAGTACTTTTCAAAAAAATGTTAAATTAATTAATTAATTAAAACAAAAATTATAATCTAGAAAAAGTAAAAAAAACTATTTTTAACTACTTTTCAAAAAAGTTTAAATAAATTAATTAATTAAAACAAAAAATTATAATCTAGAAAAAGTTAAAAAAACTCTCTCTACATCAATTCTTCTTTAAAATTTTCCAAAAAAAATTAGAATCTACAAAAAATCTCTTATTTTGGAAAATTAAATCAATATTTAATTTAATTTAATTAGTGTGTTTAATTAAATCAATAAAATCTTCATAAAATTTATTTTTAACTACTTTTATAAAAATTTAAAATAAATAAATTAATTAAAACGAAAATTATCACATAATAACAAATGACTAAGATACCCTTAATAAAAATTTAAAATTTGTTCTTTGAAGTAATGGTAATGTGATGTAAATATTAACACCCTTTAATGTTTATTTATAATTGTACTCTTCAAATAATATATAAGAGATATAGCCTATGGGAAATTAGTGATAACAGCTGTATTTATGTATATATGTATACTTATACGACAAATTAGGTCAAAATTATTAAATACTATCAACATATTAAATCTCATAATATAAAGTATGATTAATTCAACCCATTTATATCGATCTAAGCTTGAATATACTTTAAAAAAATTACAATTTTCATTAGGTCTAGGCAAAAAACTCGGAACCAAGGACCCGACCTGAAACCAAACCAAAAAAGAGATCTGAACCCGAATCAGAATCGGGAAAATACTTGAACGGGATCTAAACCTCTAAATTCGAATAACCGGAACCGAACCGAAATATAAGTATTTATCCAAAATATATTAGTTATATTTATACCTGTAATAACCCAAATACCCAAAATTACAATAATAAACCCATTTTTTCGGGTATCTCGGATACTTTTGGTAGTTTGGGTAGATTTTTATATATTTAGATGATATAAATACATGATATAAGATGATATAAATACAATTTTTTTGGGTATAACGAGTATTTTTAGGTAATTTTGGTAAATTTGAGTGATATTACAAAATTTTTTGGTATTTCAGATTTTTGATTACTTTTGGAAATTTTCATTTAAAATGTAACCAACCCGAATCGTATCTTAATTTTTTTTTTTTTCACCAATTCTCAACATAAAGACCAAAATTTGAATCCGAAAGAAACAGATCCAAAAATTAAAATACTCGAACGGAACCTAAATCTCAAAACCCGAAATTTACTCGAACCCGAATAAATCCGACCAGAATCCGACTCGAGAACCAAATGCCCAAGCACTTTTCATATGATCATTATATATATATATATATATATATATATTATCAACAATTAATCTTAATATTAATGAAATATGCTTAATAATTGAAACTTATCATCAAAAACGTGATTCTTAGACTCATTCATAAACCAAAACCAGACTAGCCACATGAAATGAAAGTGCTCTTCACATCTTTCTACAATATAGATTATAGTTTACAACCATGCATGCCTATAAGTATCATTATCAATATATTGAAGAAAATAACATGATATTACACAAAAAAAAAATATTGGCAACAAAAGTTGTTGGCCGAAGAAAGGAAAAAGAGAAACTATTTAAAGCTCGTTTAAATGAAAATGAAAAGCTTTTAGAAAATTTTAATTTTTTGTTAAATGTTAAATCAAGTCACAAAAATTTCTTTTTATATGGTTTATTCTTTAACACATGGGATGTCTCCTCCTCGTGATTCCATTTAAAGAATCACATCCCATCATTTTCGTTTTCTTCTTTATTTCTTCAACCTTTTTGTAATATTATCTTCTTATAAAACATCAAACATTTTGTATCCTATTAATAATTGTTAAAGGAGATTTCGGTCTATTAAGAAGGAAGAAGAAGAAGAAAGCTTTGACGTTTGAAGAGACTTTGGTTGTTCGGTTGTATCCTACAACGCTTCAGCTTACTTTTAAATGATTACCTTTTTCTAGACCACTTGATTTCTTAAGTATTCAATTAACTTGTTTATCCATGTGATGTGTCTCGCTAATTCATCCCAGTTAACAAGTGGATAACATATGTTTGAGTATATAGTTTTCTAATCCATACTAAAACAATCAGTGTATTTAATAATTGTATGGATCAGATACAGTTATTTTAATTTATTATCATACGTTTGGCGTTTATCCTTAAAAGCTTTTAAGCATTATATAATTTTGAAAGACCATATATGTAGATAAAAGCTTAACTGTAAGCTTTAGTTAGCTAAAAGATGAGATTCCACAAAAAGCTGGAAGCTGGTCCATTGTTACACAGCTTGAATCTTGGGACCAATTTCGTATTTATATTCGTATGCCTTTCTCATTTATTTATATTACTATCATTTCAGCATTGTCCTAGTTTCTTATTCTAGATAAGTATTTGTCATAATGTCTTGTAGGTTGTAGCTAAATGACAATCGCAATATCATTTCTTCTTAATTATTAATTTATGATATTTCCTTTGTTTCACCATAATTAGTATCCAAATAAATTAAGAAAACATATTATGATTTTCATTATATCACTAAAAACAAGTTTATTTTAGTGATATATAATATTATTTCATTATACCAAAACAAGATTATTTTGGTATTATGTTATATTATTAATTTAGACTCGAAGTTATGTATTTCATATCAAAGTTTACATTGAAAATAAAAACGATACTTATTTTGAAACTTAAAACGACATTGGAGTATTTAATTTGTGACTCTTTTTCAAACTTCTTTCATTTTCTTTTCTCACGGAAATACTCTTGAATTGACAGAAATTTACTGTTCATAATCACACGCAACGAATATTTATATTGTCGATGAATATTGTTTGGTTAATTTTGAAAATCTATCCCGAACATAGTTGTAATAAATAAGAAAGATTTGATTCTGAAGCAAATTGTCAAGCTGGATCTTAAATGAAAGGTCTCTCTCAAAATTACAATAAGTCGGCACTTGCAATATTAACAGTAAAGGCAAAAGTGAGAGAAGGACCCTTCTTTCTTGTCGCTGACAAATTGCTAATTCATAATTCATAACGAATCACACAATACAATAATACATTGAAAAAATATTTATCAAACTCTAAAACAAGAACATGTATGTAAACATTTTAAAATAATAAACTTTAAACTATCCATATTTCAAAGCTTAAGATGTGTATAAACCATAAATCCTTAAGAAATGCCAAAAAAAAAAAAAAAATTGTATAGAAGGTTTATAAAGTTTTTCAAAATTAAGAACGTCTTCCAAAAATCTTTCGTTGGTTTATGAATGCGTTTAACAAAAAATTTAAAACCCTTTTTTGGTCAACAACACTTTATACTAACGAGGAAGTTCGGAAAGCCAAAACAAAATAACATTGTTTACATATAAAATAAGATACGGGTAAACACGAATTTATCCGCTTTAATATTGGCGTTACGAAAAACTAAAAAAATTTTAAATTTGTTTAAATCTCTTAAAACAATTTAAATTTGTTTAAATATTTTAAAATGGTTTCCTAAATAATTTGGGAATAAATAAAAATATGTTAATATGTCACCAATGCTTCTGTAAAGAAGATAATATATCAAGCGATTAGATACAAAATACACTGGAGATATATAAATATGAGATAAGGTAAAAGAAAAAAAAGAATGTGGTGTCCTTGTCCTCCAATGTGACCCAAGAATAGCACTTCCCTAAGCTATAGGCTATTCTGGAATTGCATTACATATCTCACCCCACCATGTTCCTAAAGAAACCCACTTCTCTTTCACTCCCAAACCCTAATTAATTTAAACCCTAATCAAACCCTACAAACCTCATTAAACACAATCCAAGACTCTTGTGTCCAAAAAAACCTTAACTAATTAGTGTGCATATATTAAATATGAGTTGCCCACTAGCAATTATTAATTTTGATGCCTACCCCACAACTCATCATCCTCTTTTCGCACATATAAAACCCCTTTCAGAGATCTCAACTTTGTTTCATCCCATTTATCATCATCCTTCAAGAACACAAAAGCTAGACGTACAGAAAAAAAAAAAATGTGTTCCTCAAAATTAAAAAACCTGACCCAAGAAAACATTTCCCAGATCAACGGTCGTCCAGTTCTTCAGCCAAAATCGAACCAAGTTCCGACATTAGACCGACGTAACTCACTCAAGAAGTCTCCTCCTAAGCCTTTGAATTCAATTGCATCAAAGATACCCTCACCAAGACCAATTTCTCTAAACTCTCCTCCTTTGTCTCCTAACTCAAAATCCTTAAGAAAACCGGCCGGTTCTTGCAAAGAACTACTTAGGTCTAGCTCTGAAAAGTCTAAACCGGTGAAATCGCCAGAGAACAGTGATGGTGGTTACAAAGAGGTTATTTCCATGGCGATTGTTCAGAAGCAGCCTGGAAGTATAGCAGCTGCAAGAAGAGAAGAGGTTGCAATGAAACAAGAAGAGAGAAAGAAGAAAATATCTCATTACGGTAGGATCAAATCAGTAAAATCAAACGAGAAAAGCTTAAATGTTGAGTATGAGAAGAAGAAGAGGTGCAGTTTCATCACTACAAGTTCAGGTCTGTAAAAGTTACTTGTTCAACAAGAAAACCTAATTTTCTTTTCTATTACAAGTCAACTTTAATTAATTGGATCGAAATCTTGATATGTTTTCGCAGATCCAATATATGTCGCTTACCATGACAAAGAATGGGGAGTTCCAGTTCATGATGACAAGTAAATAAAATTTTCATTAAAAAATAATAAAATATAACCAGTTTTTATAATAATGATTATGATTAATGTTCAAATCTTTTTTTCAGGCTACTATTTGAGCTTCTGGTGTTAACCGGAGCTCAGGTCGGATCAGATTGGACTTCGGTTTTAAAGAAAAGAAACACTTTTAGGTAAGAAATTTCAAGAAACCCCTAAATCAAAGTCAAATTTTTGGTATAAAATTTTGATACTTTTGTACTTTTCTGGTAAAATTTATTGGTCTTAATTACTCTATAACCTTTGGTTTCACAGAGAGGCTTTCTCTGGTTTCGAAGCAGAGTTGGTCGCAGACTTCAACGAGAAGAAGATACAATCAATAGTCAACGACTATGGCATTGACCTTAGCCAAGTACTTGCAATTGTTGATAACTCTAAACAAATTCTCAAGGTATATATTAGTTTGGTCATCACAATATACATATAATTAAACTGTCAAATTCATCTAAAGTAAAATTATCTGAGTTTTGTTTTATAGGTAAAAAGAGATTTCGGGTCATTCAACAAATACATTTGGGGGTTTATGAAACACAAACCGGTCACCACAAAATACACATCATGCCAAAAGATTCCGGTTAAGACATCGAAATCGGAGACCATAAGCAAAGACATGGTTCGTCGTGGGTTTAGATTTGTTGGTCCGACGGTTATACATTCGTTAATGCAAGCCGCCGGTTTAACCAACGACCACTTGATCACATGTCCGAGGCATCACGAGTGTACGGCCATGGCGGCTTTATAGGCAAAAAGATCATTGTTGTTGTTCTTGTTGTTGTCACATTGGCTTTAATTTATGTAATTAAATAAAATTTATGTGTTATTATTTTAGTTCTATATCTTTTCTTTTTGTCAACATTGTAGTACTATATCTACCATGTGATATTTAGGTTTGAGGTCCTAACTTTAGGCATTGATATTTGTACAAAAGCTTTTTGTGTGTGTGTGTGTGATTCTGCTTTGAATTTAATATATATATATATATGAGTGTTGGTATTTATTTTAGTTTGTTTAATTGTTTTTGAGGTTAATAGTTAATAGTTTGTGGGATATGGGGAATAATGTCAAGAAGAGAGATCCCACAGAGAATGTGCTAAAGTTGGGAAGCAATGTCATGTGGTAGATTATCAATGAAACTTTTTAATATTTTGTTCTCCTTTTTTTAGCTGATAACAAATTTTATTAGCTTTTGAGTTGGAAGAAAATTATTTAAAGAAGCTTTGTTAATTAGATAGACCCCATCTGCTACAAAATATCATGCAATTCTTAGTTCAAAATTAAAAATAAAATTAAGTCTCAAGAAAGCCTTATCATCTTGAAATTCGATCAAGAAATATATGCAAATTGAATTATGGCATTCTTTTATATTAAAACTCGAGTCATGGGAGACAATGATGACACATAATTACGTATTTCATCATTTATATCCATAAAGCTAAGTTAAAATCATCATCATTGGAGATCTAATCGATTACGGAGGTTTTATTTATCGTGTGTAATATAGAACACATGTTCACTTTGTCATCGTTGAGAAACTAATCATACTCTATCCTCGATCTGTCCATTCTAAATCGCATAATTGTAAGCTTAACTTTGTAATTATAGTTTTAAACTATATTTTACGCTTTTAAAAATCATCTTGTTACACACAAAATAGAAAGAACAAAAAATGATTCTGTTGTGGATGGATTCCTCCTATTTTTAAGAAATAGACTACTTGCTCCACACATGAAATTTTATAAACCAAGTATAGTATATTGATAAAATAAGGCCCATAATGGCTTTGAATGATATTGTCAAGGCCCATTATTCACATCAGTACACTTAGGCCCTGATTTTTTTTTTTGTAATTCACAATCACATCGGCCCTGATTATGCGAGAAGTATCATATTTTTCTAATTAAGGCTAGATCCTTGCCACCTTTGGGAAGTATCATATTTTAATATTTGTTAAATATTAACATTTTCTACAGTTACAACTCTAATTAATTAGACGTTCAAAAAATAAACCATTGGTAAAAAAAAAAACAGTACCAATCAGAATCCATGTAAGAAATGACATGACAAAGTACACAAAAAAAAAAGATAATAATAAAATGAAATTTACCTGTTTTATTTATTTATTTTATCCGTAAGGATAATGATAAGTAATCTTCGAGATTCTGAAACAGTAGCCTCCTTTTTCCGACCGTTTGCTACTACACATGGCAGGTCAAAAATATGACACGTGTCATACACATATTCGAAGATGATGATGACGTGTAATATTATTTTTGGCAGAGAGCGAAGTCCCATGCGGCGTCGGTAAAGGAAACATAAAAGCAAGAGTCGTTGTAAAAGTTTTACTAATCGTCAGACATTTTATTTTTATTATATTTAAAGTATCAAAATCACTATTTTAATGTTTGTTGTGTATTCTTCTTTGTCAATTCTTAACAGTAATCTACAAAAATTGGACACGGAAAAAAAACCCACTCAGGATAATCAATTCTTACTAATTAATTTTGTTATAAACTTTACAGAAAAGCATAAGGCTCCGAGTTGAGATTGGAGAAATTAGAGGATCGATCTTGTAAATAGCGTAAAATACAAGAAAAGCGGTGGGCAAGAGAGAAAAAATAAAAAAGACGACAAAATATGTTTAAAAGAAAAAAAGCAAAAACCTTTTTATTCTCTCAGTCCAACTCATTTTGGCTGCTAAATAAATTATTTTAATTTCTCTTTATAAATACATAACATGCTGTTTAGCACATGTATAGTTTCTTCAAAAAGAATTATATTTGAGAAGCATTTCAATATTAATGAATAATACAACAAAATGAATAACAAATAATTGTTTTCTAATAATGACATACTAGGTGATCCCCGCGTTATACGCGAGATAAAATGTTTATAATATTTTTGAAAATTAATAAATTAAATAAACATTTCTAAATATTTTAATAGAATATTATTGGATAAATAATTGCAGTTTAAAATCAAAGTTTTACATATTTATATTACTAATTATTTATTTAGTTAAAACAATATCTTTTTAAAATAAAATTTTAAAAACCAAATTTAAGTAACAATAAAATCAGCTATAATTTTATGAATATTTACTTACTCGATTTAATCAAATTTTAAAAAATAATAAATCAGTTATAATTTTATAGAATATTTACTTATTCGATTTTTCATAAATAAATAAAGCTAATTTAGGTAAGATTATAATCTTTAAAATAAAGACAGTTTATATATGATTGATGTAATGACATATTATGTAAGTAGTCTAGTAATTAATGTTTTATAAAATATATTTCCTGAGAATCATTCTGCCGACGACGCGTAAACATGATACTGATGTAATATTTTGATGTAAACATAATGTTATTTTGTTAAAATGATTTTTAATTAATATATAGGGAATATAAAAATGGAGAATTATAAAAACATCAAAGAGTCTCTTTTATAATTTCCTTTTTCAACAATAATTTTCACATGACTATGTTTTTTACACAATGAACTATTAATTTATATATATTTCATTAATTTTATCAAATCTAATAGATTAATTATGATTACATCTGACTAAACTCAAATACTACAAATTAAAATATCAGTTTTGAATTTTAGAGAAAAATAGAAGATAAAAAAAAAACTGAAAAGTTATATATTACTGTTATACTGTACTAAAAAATTAACATAATATAATGCAATGTGGAATTAAATTTGATGAAAAAAAAAATATATATATATATATATATTTGAAAAATGGTTTTAATTAATATTTTAGCAACAAAACCAATAATAACCATTATTTTAATATGTACAGAAAATAAAAAATGATAAACTGAGACTCTTCGTTACTGTTAAATTCTCCAATTTTATTTCTTCTCTCTCTCTATCTCTCTGCTCTGTCGCTTCCCTTTTTCTCTGCTGCCTACGATTCCATTCATCTTCTTCAATCAGTGAAGAAGAAGAAGAAGAACTTGGAAAATGGCTAAAGAGAGAGACCAAAACACTAAAGACAAAAACCTTCTTATCTGTTTCTTATGGAACTTCTCCGCGGAGCTCAAACTCGCTTTAATGGCGTTACTCGTCCTCTGCACTTTAGCCACTCTTCTCCCTTTTATTCCTTCTTCTTTCTCCATCTCCGCCTCCGAACTCCGTTTCTGCATCTCACGCATCGCCGTTAATTCCACCTCCTCCGTCAATATCACCACCGTCGTCGAAAAGCCAGTGGTCTTAGCTGAAGAGACGGTGTTAAATAACAGCGTTATTAAACGGACGTTTACTGGTTACGGCTGGGCAGCTTATAACTTCGTGTTAATGAACGCTTACAGAGGCGGCGTTAACACATTCGCCGTTATCGGTTTATCATCAAAACCACTTCACGTTTACGCTCATCCCACTTACCGTTGCGAATGGGTACCACTAAACCAATCCGATAACCGGATTTTAACCGACGGTACCAAAATTTTAACCGATTGGGGTTACGGTCGAGTTTACACAACCGTGGTCGTAAACTGTACTTTTCCAGCAACCACCGTAATAAACCCTAAAAACACCGGAGGTACTCTTCTTCTACACGCAACCACCGGAGATACAGATCGGAACATCACCGATTCAATACCAGTCCTCACAGAAACTCCAAACACCGTCGATTTCGCTCTCTACGACTCATCAAATCGTAAAGAAAAGTACGATTATCTCTATTGTGGATCGTCTCTATACGGAAACTTATCTCCACAGAGAATCAGAGAATGGATCGCTTACCATGTTCGATTCTTCGGAGAGAAGTCTCATTTTGTTCTTCACGACGCTGGTGGGATCTCAGATGAAGTGTTTGAGGTTTTAAAGCCATGGATTGAGCTTGGGAGAGTGACGATACATGATATTAGAGAACAAGAACGATTTGATGGTTATTATCATAATCAATTCATGGTGGTGAATGATTGTTTGCATAGATATAGATTCATGACCAAGTGGATGTTTTTTTTCGATGTTGATGAGTTTATCTATGTTCCGCCCAAGAATACGATCTCGTCGGTGATGGAATCTTTGGACGAATATTCTCAGTTTACTATTGAACAGATGCCTATGAGTAGTCAGCTTTGTTTCGACGGTGATGGTCCGGCGAGGACTTACAGGTAACCAATTTTAGAGTTTTAAAGTTTTGGTTTTTTTTTTTTTTTTAATTTGATTCGTTAGAATTGTAGATTTGGGTTTGTGAATTAAGCATCTGATTCTGTTAAAAAAGAGCTTTTTATGGGAACACTTTTTTTTTCATTAGTCTTTCAATGGTGGTCCATGTGAATGAGACTTGATTTCAAAGATTCTAGCTTTTTCAGATTTCCAAATTTATGTAAACCAATTCGAGATTGGCTTGGATTTGATTTTTATGGGTTTGTGTTCTTGTCACTATATATTTGAATCAGGATCTGTAAATTGTGTGTTTCAGGTGGTAAGACTTGTTTCAAAGATTCTAGCTTTTAGAACCCAAAATTAGCTTGAATCTGTTGGTAGATGTTCTTATCAACATAAGTATTGTAATCCACGATTTTATTATTTAGTTGAATTATAGTTCTTGGATGATTGATATGTGATTTTGTGTGTGTGTTTTCAGGAAATGGGGATTTGAGAAATTGGCGTATAGAGACGTGAAGAAAGTACCACGACGGGACAGGAAATACGCGGTACAACCACGTAATGTATTTGCGACTGGAGTTCACATGTCTCAGAATCTACAAGGGAAGACATACCACAGAGCGGAAGGGAAAATTCGGTATTTTCACTACCACGGTTCAATCTCTCAGCGCCGTGAGCCTTGTCGTCATCTTTATAACGGTACCAGCATTGTTCATGATAACAATCCTTACGTTCTTGATACCACAATGCGCGATATTGGCCTTCAGGTCAAGACGTTTGAGATTAGGACGATTGGAGATCGCTTACTTAGGACAAGGCAATGAATACAAAGAGAAGAATGGTTAAAGATATGTTTTCATTATGCATTGTAACGTAAATCTTGAGAATATATTTAGGTGTGAATGTAACAATTTTTATGGTTTTCTTTTAGTATATTCTTTTATTGTATTATAAAATTGGTTCATAGAATCATAGACTTCATCATATAGCTCAGACTCTTGGTATATAAGCATCTCTTTTGATGGGCTTAATAATATTTTGTTTATTTGTATTTGGAAAAGTGACCTCTTTATATAAAGCAGTGAAAGTTGTTGCGGTCTTCAATGGATCTTCGTCTTAATTAATCAAAACTTTCCACTTTTTCTTCCTTATAATCGAGTCATTAAATACTCGAATATTTGCAATGAGTATGACCATACATTTGTTTAACTATGGTAATTGTGGAAAGTATTGAACTTTGTGGGAAGCATAATTTATTACATACTTCCTCTTAATTAATATAAATTTTAACCTTTTCACATATATTAACAAAAAAAAATAAAGATTAATTATAAATGCTTCAGTTTTTTTGTTTAACAATTTTCTATAATTCTAAGCCAATAATATTCAATTATTTTTCTTGAATTTTCTAATTCATCATGATTAACTAATCAAAAATGCATAGAAATTTTTTTAAAAAATATCATTTTAAAACAATTTTTTTTCCTCTAAAATTTAGATTAATTAAGAACATAGGTAGTATATAATAGAGGACTAGATTTCGTATTTCAAATACTTTTGAGATTTTTTGTCATTTACTTATAGTAATTTCATAAATTATCATTATAAATGTATATTTTTAATTTACCAGATTAGCGGTTTCACGAGCAAGGAAAGCTGCTGAGAAATGGTACACAATCAATTCAAACCTTGTAAACTTGCCTACACCTACTGTTAGACTTCCAAGATCTTTGAACAGAAAATGGAAACCTCCTGATCCCAATATCTACAAATGTAATGTTGATGGTTCGTGGAAACAGGATTCAGAGTCTTGTGGCATCAGCTGGATTTTTAGAGATTATAGAGGAGCAGTCAGATTCTTTGGTGCTAAATGCTTCCCAATTGAGCTCTCCATTGGTGACTGAAGCTACTGCGCTTATTTGGGCAGTGGGTTGTCTTCTCCGTCAAGGTATAACAAATGTTATTTTCGAAACGGATTGTAGGGACTTGAATGAAGCGGTTCATAACCCTGATCTCTGGCCATGTCTTCAGAGTTTCACCTCGAAGATTAACGCAATGGTGCGGGAAGGGGACAACTACAAGATTCAGTTCACTCCTCGGGAAGGTAATGCTTGTGCCAATGCAATGGCGAAACACGTCTTAAACTGCCCTATCTATTTTGCTACTATCGATGTTTCCTTACCGTTTTGGATCAAGCCTTATGTGGCTTTTGATAATCGGTGTAATGACATTTCGGAATGAATGAATGAATGTGTTTTCGTGTTAAAAAAAAAATAATTTACCAGATTAGCTCTAAACTCTTCTGTTTTAATTATCCAATTTTTTATAGCTATTACTCAAAAGAAGAAAAGGTTATTTAATAATTACTCTTTTTTTTTTTTTTAATGAAAACACAATGTGTAGATAGACCCCACGAAGAGGGACCTTCCAAGTTTCGTGGTTGTTAATTGTTGCAAAGGCTGGAAAGTCTCATTGGTGCCAAATGCTCAACAATCATACAAATTGAAATTATTCCCAATCAATAAATCTCCTAATAACGACAACAATTATTCATTTAATCATTGTCATTTTAATAATTCCTAAAGTAATCTCATAAAAATAAAATAGTCACAAGAGATTGAATCATAAAGAAAGAAAGAAAAAAAAATAGGGAATGTGCACCGGCGGTTCAGCATTTAATTCTATGCAAAACAAGATACGTAAAAACAAAATTATAGCACATTCACGAACCCTACCATTCATACATTAAATATCGATTTCACACAAATTTAGTTATATTAATTTTTTTGTAAGGTGATTGGAAATTTGCCCATACTGATTTTGTAATGGACGGACTTAAATCATTTAATATGTTTTCGACTTTGTCGGAAACAACATTTAATAGAAGTAGTCGAAACAACATGATCTTAGCAGCTGTGATATTCTCTGCAAATCTACAGTTTCCATTTATAAACCACTAATCTAATTTCAATTCTATTAATAAATGGTTTCCTATAATATTTGTCGTCCACCAAATAAGAAAGCAACCAAAATCTATTTCTTGTAATATAATTAAGGCATTTATACTTCTTGAAAGATTTGTATTAATATATACTTTTCGTTGACTCTGTTGTATTTTAGTCGTCCAACTCTAATTAAAAGTTCATATTTTGGGATCAATTTAAAACTGGTTATATAGTTACAACGTTGCAAGGTAGGACCAAACTAGGTTGGCCAAACATGTGTCATTGTAAAATTGGATTTGATGATTCATAGGGCCAGATTCTAGCCAGACTCGAACCTAATGAAATTTAAACATATTTTGAAACTGATCTTTATAAGTCCGGTCCTGGCTAAGATCTAATATTACTTTTGCATTTGCGTTTAGGTTACTATTACCAAAAGCAAACATAATTTTGAAAATTTTAAACCAATAATTTTTGGTTTTGACAACTAAATAAACCAATAGAAAACATTTTTAGTTCACCTAAAACGTCTTTTGCAAAAATGGAGACGCAAATGGTGTAAAAACTTTTTCATTTGTTTTTGACGTTTACTTTCACAAATTAAAAAGAAATTTTACTTAAACCAATCGAGAACTAAATCAAACTAGACAAAGTCTACCACCACATTCATTATTGAAAAGTATCAAACAATATAGAGTCAAAATGTTAGTTTTCTTGGAAGTGAAAAACGATATTTAATTTTTGGGAATTTGTTACCAAAGAAAAATATTTAACATGACTTTGGTATATTACATTTTATATTATATATTGTAGTTAAGCCTCCATCATCTTTCAAACGGCTTGAGCTTCCAAGAAAGCATTGAAATTCTTTGTGGCGTCTAACAACCGAGGAGATATCGCCGGAGACGTCGGGTATGAAACCGGCGATGACGTGGAGAATCGAACCTGACGCAGTGAAGAAGACTCCATTGATTTTCTGCTTTTCGAACCAGAAACCTTTAAAACCCCTTTGATCTCTTTCTCAATAGGTTCCTTGTCAAATACGAAGGCCGCTGAAACCGGATCGTCATGGTCGTTATCACCAGAACCACTTTTGATTAGCTCGGACGGTAAGTCAAAGAAGTGATTTCCTCCTTCTTCTCCACCGGATTCCGAAGTATATGAGCCGCAATCGAATTTCTCCATTGAAGCTCGAGCTGAGATCACTGTGGTGGTGGTGGTGGATTCTCTGACGGAGACAGTTCTTGAAACGGTAATGGTCGATGATGATGATCTCGTCATCGTGGTGGTTCGGGTGAAGGAAGAAGAATCATCTTTCCGTGATGATCTGACCGGTTTTCCTTTACCGAAACCAGGGAGGTATAAACACAGAGCGTTGCATTTGAATCCATCTTCTAATGTATTATTATTGCTGATGCTCTTGTTCGATTCGGTTTTAATGAAGAACGAGTTCCTGATTCCGCTGCTCTTAAGAGAGAGTCTCTTGGTAGTAGACCCACAAGATTTGCTTCTCTTGTATGACACCGAAGATGAGTCCTGTTCCTTGTTTTTGAGTGACCGCATCAGACCCGAACGTTGTCTAGGAGAAGCAGCAGTTGAGTTTGGGAGGCTACGGCTCACAAACTTAGTCTGCACTGGCTGCAACGGAAGAGGCATAGGCACATCTAAATCTCTAGGAGGTGACATCGCCGGTAAGAGAATCATATCGAAGCTATCGTTCCTTCTCAACGAACCTGACATAGACAACGACCTGATTGATTTCGGGTCCATCGATATCTCTCTCTCGGATTGCATCATACTCGTTTGCTTGACCAGAATCTTCTTCTTCGAATCGATTCTGCTTAAAACTTGCCAATCCTCACGAGTACTTTCGTCCCTGAAGCTAACCGTTGGCATAAGAACTGCAGCCGCCATTTTATTTTCCGACCTGAAATGTCGACTAGTAAGAAGAGAAAATGACAAATGGTTAAGTATTAAGGCTAAAGAGATGATGGATACTTATACAGAGTCACAGAGAGTAAGCATGGACTGCACGTCTGGTGGCTTATTGTGGCTACAGTGAGTCATGATTTGCACGTCCAGCTTTTTTTCGTATCCTGCGTATTAGTCTCAGCCAAAGGTTATTGACTTTATTACTATAAACATAAACAAATAATATAAGGTTTAAATTATTTAACATCGTTGACATGAGACTATGCCCAAGATTGAGACAATATCTGATCATGATAGATATGCTCGCACGAAGCACACTTATTATAATATTACCAAATGGTTCGGACTTCGGAGTACTTTACCTGAAGTTTGTGCAGACCACAAGCCGATGAATAAGGAAGAAGATGATGAAAAATTTGAAATTTATTTCATGATCTTAAGTTACAAAACATCAATGATGGGTCATTGGTGGTGGTGGTGTGCAGAAACTAAATGGATTTGACTACTGAAGGGAATTGTAAAACAAGATTAATACAACAGAGATACCGATGATAACTGGTAAAGCCGATACAAAGTACAAAGCTCCATAACCCTGCAACAGATTAAGAATAGAGGCAGGAGAAATATCAATCAGATCCCAAGTTACAACACAAAATGTCAACTACTGAACGCTGGAAACGTTATGAAAGAGTAATGATTTCTAGGTAAAATCAGCAGTCTGTGAAAGCGTTAGAGAGAGATTTGGGAACAAACCGCGACTTTGGTTACTACTCCTTGTTCATCATCGACATCGGCTTCTTCAATTGCAGCAGCTGCATCCCATTCTACATTGAGTCTCTTGGCTGCTTCTTTTGGATCTATCCCGGTGTCTGTGGATTTAGCATACAATGATTTTCCTCGCTGCTTCTTTGAAACCTCAACCTTTTACGATAGAGAAGATAAAGCCTTAAAACAGAGTTCTGCTGAGCTAATTAACTAAATGTATATTAGCGGCCACCAAGTTACACAAACAAAAAGGGATCGTTTCCATCATATTTACACACTGATATAGGAATCACCACAATCACATAAAATGAAGATATGAAAGGTCTTGTACCAAAAGCACATTGCCACTGGGATAAGATTATCCAATTTCATTAGGCTTTCTATGTTTCTTAACAGAAACTTTCATGCCTAGTTCAACTGCATGTATTATAATTCTGATTTTCGTGAGGAAGAGATATTGATAAATAAATGTGTATGATTTCAATGGATGCATCACGAAATTTGGGCCTATATGACTCGTGAAAGTTTATAGGCTAATAGGACTGGTTTCATCATGGATTTGAATTGCCTAAGGCGAAAAGGTACCAGTTTTTCTCTAACAATCTCACCTATAACAAAAAACAATTGTGGGGTACAAAGAAGAGGTACCTCTAAATTTGGCCAACGGATCATTTCCTCATGTAGCATTCGGAGAGTGGCACGATCTTTAGGGATTTTCCCTTCATTTACCTATCAGATGACAGCAATAAATTTTTAGAGATCTTCATACTAATTTCAAAAGAAAACTACTTCCACCACCAAATTGCCACTTGATCACCCCTTGTAACTACACAAAGCAAACTGATTAACTTGGTGTTGTGAAGTATCACCTCGACATCACGATGGGTAGTAGGAATTCTATCACAAGCACATATATGCCTTGGAACAGTTTTGTATCGAATCTCAGATTTTAGAAAGCCAGCACAATGTTACATTAAAACCAGAAATGTAACAGATCAAGCATGAATGCAACTCAAGAAAGGTTGGTTGAGCAGAACTTGCAAGTAAGTGCTATATTTAGCTATACATCTGCATTGATGTACAAGAACAAGAAGAAGAACAACAACAACAACAAAACCACACTCCACACAGACCAAACCAACTGATTCACAATAGTATTCTATGAACACTCCTAAAACTGTGCCATATACGCATTCCCTTTCGCTCTCTGCAGAAAACTGATGTCTAGTAAGGCTCATGTCTTACAATTTACTCAAGTTTACTACTCAACCCATTATCTTAAGGTACATGTAGGAGGACTGATTCTATTTCACTAATGGTAAGGCAGTTTCAAGATTTACGAGGCAATAATATAAAAAGTGCATTTTTTAGACAACAAAAAGTAACCTGCTCCAAGGCTTCAGCCAAGTCATCCCTACTTGGGGTTTCCGAATCTTCTATTCCAAGCAGCCTCCTTCTTTCCACTTCCCTTGGATCCTCAATCATGATTGTCAACTTAACCTATGGTTTGCAACAAAAAACAAAGCACGGACTTAATATTTCATCCTAAGCACTCCTCAAATCAATACTAAAAACCAACACAGTACAATGAAATGCAGCTTTACAGCAACCTAAGACTGACTGAGATAAGCTTACCTCACTGAAGATCATATCTCTATTCCTCCGGAGAAGCTCCAATACCTAAACACACAAAATTCTTCAGGAAAATCTGATTCAACTATCAACAATTTCACTCAGCTAAAATCTGCAAACAAAATTCACAAACCCGTTTGATCTCGTTAACGTATTTGAGATCTTCAGGATCTACTTCTCCATCTTCGTATTCATCTTCATCATCATCATCATCTCTATTTTGTTTCTCCTTCTCTTGTTGCTCCAACGTTAACGGAACCGAAACTCGAATCTCCGTCACGTCTCCTTTCTCCTGCTTAGCTATCACACTACCGAATCTCCGATTCTTACTCCGCCTCACCCAACGATCATCAGAAATACCACTAAACTTGCAAATAACAACCGGAGACGGCGAACAAACACCGTTACTCCGTTGGCCGCCAGAAGAAGAAGAAAAACTCGAAACACAGTACTGTAACGGCAACTGAAATATCTGCGTCACCATTTCTCCCCAAAAAAAGATAGTAAAATTCCTCTCTACAATTTCACAGATTCTGCATCTCTGAAGATATATAGCTTCGATTGAAAATACTAGAGGAAGAAGATGATTCAAATCATCCAATGTTATAACTTAAAACTCAATTTGTCAATTAAAAGGACGAATTGATTTTTATAGATTAGAGGATAATACGAGTGGCTGATATATGTAGATTGCCTTGGATAATATTCCTATCAACTAAAAAATATACAATAAAAACTCTTCATATTTTTTTGCAAAAATCATTACTAATATCAAAATTTGTTTCAATATTTAATTACTGAAATTTGTTTGCCAAATGAAATTAGAGTAATATCAATTAAAAATAATTTAATTAACTTACAAATTTTAGAAAGCCAAAAAAAAAGTAATAATAATAATTTGAAAATATTTAAAATTCGAGATGTTTCATTTAATTTAGTGTCCACATACATTTACATCGAAACTATGTTGATATTAAAGTTTGATATTATGTAATCAAATCAAACCGTACTTATTAATCAACAATAATTGTTTTTAAAATAAACCGCAAATTGCGTAGATATTAACCTAAATAGTCAAATATAATGGAATGATGCATGTCTCATCAATTCTTTTTCTTCTCATTCAACAACTTTCTGAACCATTTTGCCGATTTTTTGAGATATCTCTTACGTCCATCGTTAAAATCCACGTAAACGAGTCCAAATCGGACTGTGTATCCCGTTGCCCATTCAAAGTTATCTAGCAATGACCAAGCGAAAAATCCCTTTACATTGGCTCCAATCGAGATAGCGTCTTGAACCATCTTGAGATGTCGAGCGTAGTAATCGATCCTTTCACCATCTTTAAGGAAGATTTGACCAGTACTAGCTTCATCTCTCCCGTTTTCGGTTATGTATATGACAGGGTCCTTGAACTTGTATTTTGCATAGAGGAGGAGATCACGAATTCCCTTAGGATATATTAATAGCCAATCCGATGCAGCCTTTGGACCGATCGGAACTCCTTCTCTTTCACCTGTGACGCTGGCACAAGGATCAGTGAACAGTGTAATGTTTTCGTTGGAGCAAGGAACATCCTTTGCATAAGAAGATGAGTAATAATTTATGCCAATGAAATCATATGATCCCTTGAGCATTTTAGATTGTTTTGCTGTAAATGTAGGCAAGCGTCCATCTTTTACGTTGTTAACCATGTCAACTGGGTATTTACCGGTCACAAGTGGCTCCATAAAATAATCAAATGTGAAGGCCATGGCTCGTGCTGCGGCTAACCTATCCTCGGCTGATTCTGTGTAAGGTAAGTTCCAACCCGCGTTCAAAGCGATACCAACTTGACCTTTTTGAGACGCTTTATATTTGTTTCTGTATATTTTGACTGCTTCTCCGTGAGCAAGAATGAGGTTGTGACCAACGATATAAGGCTCGGTAGCTCCATTTCCGGCGGTGCAATTAGGGTTTGTGAATTTTGAGCACCTTCCTGGAGCCATCACACCTGCAACGTATCCTTGTTGCACCACTGTTAATGGTTCGTTCAATGTCATCCAATGCTTCACTCGATCTCCAAAATTCTTGAAGCAAATATCAGCATAATCACGAAAATCATTCACAATCTCCGCGCCACGGAATCCTCCGTAAGCATCTTCAAGGGCTTGTGGTGTGTCCCAATGGAAAATGGTGGCGAATGGCTTAATTCCTTTCGACAAAAGCTCATTGATCAAGTTGTTGTAATAATCAATACCAGCTTGGTTGATTCCTCCTTTTAGATTCCCACGTGGCAAGATCCTCGACCACGAGATTGAGAATCTGTAGGCATTGAAGCCAATCTGATGTAATAAACCCACATCTTCTTTGTAAAGATGGTAAGAATCATCTGCAACAGATCCATTGCTACCATCTTTAATCTTCTCTGGATATTTTTCAGAGAATGTATCCCAAATACTTGGTCCTCTACCATCTTCATGAGCACCTCCTTCGACTTGGTAGGCAGACGTTGCAGCTCCAAAAATGAAATCTTCCGGAAACTCACTTCTTCTTAATTTAGGTGTTGAAGAGTGTTTTTTGGCAACAACTTCATTAGAAGCCAAGACAATGAACACTACTAGTAAAGAAAGATATTTAGTTCTCATTCTTAATTTTCTTCTGATATTGATAAATGAATCTTGTTTTTGTTGTAAGAAGATGAATTAAGCTCGGATTTATATAGGCAAGAGAATTGTTATCGGATTAGTTATGTTAATCTATAAATAGAGAATTATAAGATAGAGATAGTATAACAAATCTTGTAAGGTTAAACAGAACATTCAAATGATCTTATCTAGTTTTCTTTTTTGTTTTTGTGGTCAACCTATTTGTCTTTCTAATGAGGAAAAAAAATAGCAACGAATGTTTGTTTTTGAATTTCCTAAAAAACAGAAGAATAGATTATCTTTTGGCTAAACATCGATCATCTAATAAATTACAATTTAAAACCTCCATATATTTGAAAAGGTCGATATATTTAAGGCCCAATCTCTAGGCCCAATTTGTAGGCCCAGTTCATGTATCGCTATGGTTTTAGCGGGAAAATGTTAGAGGGCGCCACCTAAAATTCCCGCCACAACGGACTCGCCATTTCTTTTGCCCATAGTGGAGAAACGTTTGCCTTCTGTTCAAACGAATTTAGGGGTTTTTTTTTTTCTTCGCGAAGAGTAAAATTTCAGTGAGGTAGAATTTGAAAAAATGGAAGCTTTTGGTGGGTTTGTAATGGATGAACAAGCGATTCAAGTAGAGAACGTCTTCCTCGAGTTCCTCAAAAGGTTTGTGTTTCTGATTTTTTTCCTCCCAATTTCATTCACTTTTGGTTGAAATTAGCGTTTTTTTATTTGGTTTCCAAATTGGTTTCAGTTTCCGATTAGATGCGAACAAGCCGGAACTGTATTACGAAGCGGAGATTGAAGCAATTCGAGGCGGTGAATCAACAATGATGTACATCGATTTCTCACATGTTATGGGTTTCAATGACGCTCTTCAGAAAGCAATAGCTGACGAGTATTTGAGGTTTGGGTTTTTTTTTTCTTTCCCTAATTGCGGATAATTATCTAAAACCCTAGCTTTTTTGAATTGGGTGTGTTAAAAATTTGTTCTGGGTTTTTGATTTTGTGTGTGAAATTGGTGTAGGTTTGAGCCATATTTGAGGAATGCGTGTAAGCGGTTTGTGATTGAAATGAATCCTTCTTTTATTACGGATGATACTCCAAATAAAGATATCAATGTTTCCTTCTACAATCTCCCTTTCACTAAAAGGTAATGCTTTTTTCTCAAAATTTTAAAATCTAATTGATGATTTTGACATTAAAGTTGTTGTTATGAAGGTTTTGGCTGAATTTGAGTATTTGGTGATTGTGATGATGACTTTTTTATCATAATTTTGCAGGTTGAGGGAGCTAACTACTTCAGAAATTGGGAAGTTAGTGTCGGTGACTGGTGTGGTTACTCGAACAAGTGAAGTGAGACCTGAGCTGCTTTATGGGACGTTTAAGTGTTTAGATTGTGGTAGTGTTATAAAGAATGTTGAACAACAGTTTAAGTATACACAGGTAATTGGTTCTTGAGTTTGGTCTTTTTTTTTACTCTCTGTAGGCAGTGTTAGCTCGTATTTTTGTTGTTTGTTTTATAATTCATGTCCTTGATGCAGCCTACGATCTGTGTGAGCCCAACTTGTCTGAACAGAGCAAGATGGGCATTGCTTAGACAAGAGAGCAAGTTTGCGGATTGGCAAAGAGTTAGAATGCAGGAGACTTCAAAAGAGATACCTGCAGGTTCCTTGCCTCGGTCTTTGGATGTCATTCTGCGTCATGAGATTGTGGAACAGGCTAGAGCGGGTGACACGTAATATTCCTCCTGCACCAGTTCTCTAAGTTATTTCTTCTATCTTCACAAGAATCAAGAGTAACATTCATTGTCCTTTTGGGTTTGTCTTCGCAGGGTTATTTTTACGGGAACTGTAGTTGTTATACCTGACATATCAGCACTAGCAGCACCTGGAGAGAGAGCAGAATGCCGTCGAGACTCATCACAACAGAAAAGCTCTACTGCTGGACATGAAGGTGTTCAAGGTCTCAAGGCTCTAGGAGTTAGAGATCTTTCATATCGGCTTGCCTTTATCGCTAACTCAGTGCAGGTTTGTCAACTTTTCAGTATCTGTCAAACCAAAACTTAAGTGAGATGTGTTGATCAATCTCAATGTTTATTTTTATCTAGATTGCTGATGGTAGTAGGAACACTGATATGAGGAACCGCCAAAATGATTCTAACGAAGATGATCAGCAGCAGTTCACGGTGAGGCTTAGAATGAATTACCAATAGGACTTGAGACAGTTATTATTCTGCAGGATCCTGAATTTGCTCTTTTAGCCAACCTCTTACATGCGCTTATATATACAACTAATGTCATAGGTCCTTATTTAAACTTTACAGGCTGAAGAACTAGATGAAATCCAGCAGATGAGAAATACCCCTGATTACTTCAATAAGTTAGTTGGAAGCATGGCCCCAACTGTTTTTGGTCATCAAGACATCAAACGTGCAGTTCTACTTATGCTGTTAGGCGGTGTGCACAAGACCACTCATGAAGGCATCAACCTTAGAGGAGACATCAATGTTTGTATAGTTGGGGATCCCAGTTGTGCTAAATCCCAATTCCTCAAGTACGGATTCTCCTAGAAAATCAAAGCTGTCTTTATTTTATTTTCCTTTTTCTGAAATCTGATACCTCAGTTTTGGTTTGTTAATTGAAGGTATACCGCAGGCATAGTACCAAGATCTGTGTATACATCTGGGAAGTCCTCTTCTGCAGCTGGGTTGACTGCAACTGTAGCGAAAGAACCGGAAACTGGTGAATTTTGCATTGAGGTAATTTTTGAATTGATGAAAAATTATTCCTTGCAAAGAAACTTTCTAGTAACCATAACTTTATAATCACTTTGAAGAACGTTAGCCTTTCTTCATACATGTGATTTCTACGCTCTTGTTGTTGTTAATGCTATCTGACTCTTTAACAGGCTGGTGCTTTAATGCTTGCTGACAATGGAATATGTTGCATTGACGAGTTTGACAAGATGGATATCAAAGATCAGGTAAGTGAGCATCATTGGCTGTTACAGTACAGAGGATTAAGTCTCCTAGACAGTTTTTGATGAAAATTATTGTTACGTTTGGACACAAAGGTTGCTATTCATGAAGCGATGGAGCAGCAAACGATAAGCATTACAAAAGCTGGGATACAAGCAACCTTGAATGCTAGGACATCAATTCTTGCAGCAGCTAATCCTGTTGGTGGGAGATATGATAAATCTAAACCACTTAAGGTGAGGTCATCCCCAAAAATGAATCCAAACAATTACATATTTGTGTTCCTTTCTTTGCTTAAAGTTTTTATATCTAATTGTGGTTTGATCATGCTCTTTTCAGTATAACGTTAATCTTCCACCTGCCATTCTTTCGAGGTTTGATCTTGTGTACGTTATGATTGATGACCCTGATGAGGTAACGGATTACCACATTGCCCATCATATCGTGCGAGTTCACCAGAAGCATGAAGCAGCGCTTTCTCCTGAGTTCACTACCGTACAACTCAAGCGCTACATTGCATATGCCAAAACGTTAAAGCCAAAGGTTGTAGACTAGCCCAAAAAATGTTTTGATTGGAAAAGGCTCTTCTGCTGGAGGTACTAACATCTTTTCACTTTCCTCATTTGTTGTGGTGCAGCTAAGCCCAGAAGCAAGAAAGCTACTTGTCGAGTCTTATGTTGCTCTTCGTAGAGGTGATACAACTCCAGGCACAAGAGTCGCTTATCGAATGACAGTTAGGCAGCTAGAGGCACTGATCAGGCTCTCAGAAGCCATTGCTAGGAGTCATTTGGAAACTCTGGTGAGATTATCCTAAACGATTTTGCCATGTCTTTCTTTTATTCTACCAGTCGTTAGTTTGCCTTATTTGGGAACTTGTTATTTTTCTTTCAGGTTAAACCAAGTCATGTTCTATTAGCTGTCAGACTGTTGAAGACTTCAGTCATCAGGTAACTTGGAACATTTCTTTTTAATCTCTTAAATTCTCTCAAAACCTTAACCGAAAACAACCATTTGTTTCTCTTATCCAGTGTTGAGTCAGGGGATATCGATCTTTCTGAGTACCAAGATGCTGACGGTGACAACATGGACGACACAGATGACATTGAAAACCCCGATAATGGAGATGAGGATCAACAGAATGGTGCAGCTGAACCAGCCTCTGCAACTGCAGGTACTTACACACTGTTTATGCTCTTCATTTTTCTCTGACTCAGTTAAGAACCATAACTAACATCATGATTTAGCAACAGATAATGGAGCAGCAGCTCAAAAGCTGGTGATTAGCGAGGAAGAATATGATAGAATCACACAGGCCTTAGTCATTCGCCTTAGACAACACGAAGAAACTGTAAACAAAGACAGTAAGCAACATCACTCCTCAATTCTTCGTACCTTTCATTTCTCTCTTGAACTCTCGAAACAGATAAATTATGCCACTAGTAACCCGGATTCTTCTTTAGGTTCGGAATTGCCTGGAATAAGACAAAAGGAACTGATTCGATGGTACATTGATCAACAAAACGAGAAAAAGAAATACAGTTCGCAAGAGCAAGTCAAACTCGATATCAAGAAACTCAGAGCCATCATTGAGGTAAAATCGAAAATAAGCTTATATAAAATCCAAAGCAATCTTATTAGGTAAGATTATTTCAAATTATGTTTCATCTAACACATTCTTTGCATCGTACAGAGTTTGGTCTGTAAAGAAGGTCATCTTATAGTGTTAGCTAATGAGCAAGAAGCTGCAGAAACAGAAGAAACAAGAAAAAAATCTTCACAAAGAGATGAGAGGATCTTGGCCGTTGCTCCAAACTATGTGATTGAGTGATGTTATTAAGTATTAAGATACACATTTGTAGATCTCTTTAGTAGAAGCCTAAATCCTTCATCATTCTGAACCAATTTGATTGGATTTTCATATTCAGTTAACTTTTATAGAAAATGATATTTTCCCAAGTCACAATCATCCATCAAACGTGCCTTTGCGGCCAAAGACCTCAGCCTCACCTACTTTTGTATATTCGATGTATGGTTTAGTTCCCTCCATCACCTGCCAAAAATGTTTACAAAATGTAATACATAAAGTTACAAAAATCCCTAGCGAGTTCTATTAGAAGAAAAGTTGATCCATTACTTTACACACATGGTAATGGTTTTTATTTCTTGGAAGTTGCAAGAACTTGAAATTGAGCTTGGCTAGCTTGAGCAATGTATCGTTGCTGCTCTCCTCTTCTTCATAGAACGAAATATACTCCCTTGCAACCCAGATCTTGGCTATTTCGGCGTTGATATGCGTGGTGGGCTCACTTTGCGACCCACTATATGATCGGTCATTGTTCTGACGTCCATTGCTTCTTAGAAGCTTAACATACCCTTGACATTATCTATTAAACTTTCCTTGAACTTACCATCTTAATC
Organism: Boechera divaricarpa; assembly: GCA_026770425.1. Taxonomy (NCBI): domain Eukaryota; kingdom Viridiplantae; phylum Streptophyta; class Magnoliopsida; order Brassicales; family Brassicaceae; genus Boechera; species Boechera divaricarpa. Next base: position 3,760,151 of record CM049188.1, read on the forward strand.
TTTCCTTTGAATCTGTTCAAAACATCTACATAGAAAGAATAATTAAATGCGTTTTTCAAAATGTTACGGGCACATCTAAATCAAAATGACAAAACATTCCTTACCGGAAAACATGTTGTGACCGTATGTGGTATGTTCTGAAAACTAGAAACATGATGGAGATTGTGTACAAATCATTTTCATCACCGATTAAATATTCTATCTTCTCGAAAGCATGTTTCAAGGTCTCTTTGATCTCATTCTCAGAATGGTAAGAGAAACCAAGACTGATCAGAAAATGAATCGAAAGAATGTTCCTTTTCATTGCGTCATTACCTCGGGAACACAAACTGAATATTTCCTTTCTCACTTTAGGCTTTAGTACGTCAATCTCTCTTGCAAGGAGATCAAAATCTTTCTATAGCATCTAATGGACGTGGATCATATATGCAACAATGTCGGTAAGAAACTCGGAATGTGGACTAGTAACCTTGACCGATATGAAATATGTTGTCTCTGGTACTAGTCCAAGAGAGTAGAGATGCTGAACTTGTCGGATGCCATCGTGGACTGGTATTGCCTGGTCATAAGTGATACCGTTCGGAATATTAAGTACCGTGGGTTGATATTTGTGTCCCACATAGGTGCTTTGAACTGCCAAATGCCGAATTTTTGTTTCTTTGTTCGTTAATGCGCATTTTTACTCCAAATTTTGTCATGTTTCATTAGCAAGACCCGAATGACACAATACTCAACATACTTCAAAAACTTATGAAATATGCGTAGACTCGAAAAAAAACACAAAATAAAAGCAAAAAAACAATGAGTCCAACCCCATAAAAAAGCAACAGATCATAGCCAAAATCATTCATCATTTTGAACTAAAATATATTGGACTTATGTTAATATCATGAGATCAACACAATAAAAAAACACTTTAACGAAACCAAAAAAGGAAGAAAATGATATTTTACCAAGTCACCAAAATTTAAAGGTGTATTGGATCTATGAGCAAACTAAAGATATATTCCTTTAATTTTCCATTGCGATTGTTGAAGACATCGTCTGCTGTATAGAGAACGTCCAACAAGCGTCCGAAACCGATGAATTGGTTAATAATTGGACGAGAAATGTTGGTCATTTTGATGCACTCTTCGTTTATGATCTTGTTGATATTTCCAATCATTTTCTCAAATTTCATATTGGCTTCTTCTTTGGTAACTCCATGTTGCTTCATGTAATAGTTGATTGCGTTTGCAGTATATCCTTTATTCATATCGTCCTGACAAATTTAGTTAAATTAGAAAATGGAGTGACATAAAAACACAAATTTAGTTTGACTTTTTGTATCCTTCCACAATAGGAAAAATATAAACAATTTAATAAAGGGAAAGCAATAATTTATTTCTTTCACGTAAATTATAACATATTGCAACATTACTAATTCATCAAATATATGTGGTTTCGATTTTGTGAACCGGTTTTCACATTCGATCCGGGTAACCGGTTTTTGTCCGTTATTAGAAATTTAATTAATATATTTGTATGTTTTGATATAGACCAGGCTCGGCAAAAAGAACGATTCCCGGTCACATCCGGTTCGACAGATCCGGTTTAATACATTGCCTAAACTTCTCTAAAATAAATTTTGTGTACCTCATAATCGGTTATGTCATCCATGAGACGTGTCAGCCAAAGAACGGACGAGCTTTGGTCTAGATCTTAGCAACTCAAAATCTTTCTTCTTACCATTCTCTCTAAGTCCCATAATAGAACCTGCCATGACTGCATATGCACCAATCTCAGCCTCACCAGCCTCCATGTACTCATCAAAGTTAGGCATGTGACCTGCTCGTGCCCATTTGATAAGCTCTAGGTTTGACCTCATGAGTATCTTAAACTGCTTAGTTACACCAAAATTTTAAACATGGTAACAGTTGATTACCAGCTATGAAAATGGATTTTTGATGGTTATGAATAATTAGGGTTTTGTGTAAATAATCACCTCTTCTATCATCTCCTCCAGCATAAATGATCTTTCTTGTGACCTCAATATTTCTTCATACTCTTTAAAAACGTACATCACAAATTGGAAGGAACTCTTCATGTGACCTTGAAGATTTTCCATGTAATCTGGTTCCCATCTGCATGTATATAAATGCAAAACCGATTATACTGTATTACTGTTATTTGATTTTTTAATGCAATGAATCTTTGCAAGTTATATACCTTTCAAGACAATCAACCAGGCTTGTAACTTCAGGAATTGAACCATGAATATCGCAAGCGTCATCTACAAAAGTCATCAGTAAGTGTAACTTAGCTGACATAATTCTGCCAAGTGAAACCTGTGGCTCAAAGTTGATCACCAATGCCGAGAACCAACACTCGACGGTTCTTTCTCTGATGTTACGTGGGAGGTTTAATGTATGGTCTAAATCCCTCCGCCACCTACGAATATATACAAAAGATTAAATATATAAACTCCCAAAGAACCCTAGCGAGCTCTCTTTGAAGAAAACTAGATCATTTATCCACATACATGGTGATAGTTTTTAATTCTTGAAAATAATGAAGCTGCAAGAACTTGAAATTGAGCTTGGCTAGCTTGAGCAGTGTTTCATCGCGGTCTTCTTCTTGTTCATAGAAAGAAATATACTCTCTTGCAACTAGGGCTTGGCTGTTCCGGCGGTCAGGTATGTGAAGAGCTTTTTGTATAAGCTTTAATAGATGTGGTGGGCTCGCTCTGTGACCTGTAATTAATGGCTCCAAGTGGTCTAATGTGAAGCTCGACGCTTCATCCAATATATGATCCGTCGTTGTCCCAAAGTGCACAGCTTCGTAGAAGCTTAACATACCCTTAACATCTTCAATTAAACTTTCCTTGACCTTGCCGTTGTTTCCTTTGAATCTGTTGAAAACATCTACATGGAAATAAATCATTTGTTATTTTTAATAGATTATATCATCTAAATCAAAATGTACATCAATATTTTTATGACATACTAAAAAATCCGTACCGGACAACATGTTGTGACCGTATGTTCTGAAAACTCGAAACATGATTGATATTGTGTACAAATCATTTTCATCAGCGATCAAATCTTTTATCTTTTCAAAAGCATGTTTCAAGGTCTCTTCGATCTCGTTCTCAAAATGATAAGAGAGACCAAGGCTGATCAGCAAATGAATCGAAATTATCTTCGTCTTTATTGCATCGGAAGACAAACCGAATATGTCCTCTCTCACTTTAGGCTTTAGTACCTCAATCTCTCTTGCAAGGACATAAAAATCCTGAAAGTTGATATATGGTCAAAGATCTTTATATAGAAATCTAATGGACACGCATATTTACCAGGGAACAAGCAATATATAAATAGAAACTTATATTTCCTATATATTAATAAAATTATTTTAATAACATAACTTTATGTTTATGTGAAATATTATAATACTGTGTCAACACCTCGTTAAATTTAAAAATATATAAAAAATTTTGTTTACTAGAAAAAATACATTGTACTGCTATTATAAACTATTTGACATACTTGGTTACTTAATTATTTTAGAAAAATTATTACACATTTATAACTAAACATAACATTTTAAACATGAAATATATATATATATATATATATGCATAGTATAACTAAATATGAAAGTTTACAATATATAAAATATACAAAAATTTTAAATCTTATAGTATATCTAATTAAAAGAATGATAGATTTATACTTAATAACACATTTTAAATCCCACGCAGAATGTGAGTACATCGTCTAGTAAAATGTTATCTTAGAGTAAAATAAGATTTTACAAATGCATTATACACTTTTTGTCGCTAGGTATTTGACCAAATAGGATCGTCATAGAATGTTTAAGGAATAGTCAAAGCCATACCCAATCGAAAAAGGATGTTATCCAAACGATTTCTTTTTAATTAAAAAAACTCAATATGGATTAGTTACAGGTTTCGGTTCTTTTTTCCGTTATTTAGAAAAAGTGAGTCACTGGTTCAACCGATTTACAACAATTTCGTCTAGGGGGTCTCGTTTAAAAAATTACGCCGTCTGGGGGCTTTACCGGGAGTAACTAGTAAAAGGCTTTATGCAATTTATGATCTCATTAAGTAAAATTATTAATAATAATAATAAAATTATAAGGAAGAAACACAAAAAAATACGTTTTTTGCTCATGGCATAACATATACAAATTCTTATCATTAATTAATATCCAATTCAGCTACGGAAAGTAAAACTAATACTCAAATATGCATATATATGCATAACTATAATAAACGAAAGTGAGTTGATAAAACATAGATATTTTCGTTGAAATGGAAAAGGAAAAAAAGTTTCCGTTTACAAAGGAAAAGAATAAAGTATTCATCTAGTTAACAGTGACTCAGTAGCGGCTAAACTTTTTTGTTATAGGGATCAAATATTTTTTTTTAATATAAAATAATATAAATAATATAAAATTTATTATTAGTTTTACCTAGAAATAATCTACACATAAGAAAAAAAAAATATTTACCTGAATCAACCAAAATTGATAATTAATAATATTTAGTTATGGTTGACAAAGATTAACAGGGGCAAAGAAAGAATTAGATTTTGTGGGTGTATTTATAAGTAAAAGTAATATCAGATCATTAGCTGGATTTTTGATTTTATGTTTTCAGTTATGTCATAGATTATTATTTTATTACATTAGAATTGAGTTAAAAAATTTAAGAGAACCCAACTTCCAAATATTTGGGCTTTATTGTTTTGATGTACATTAATATTTTTATCTCATGTACTTAAATTAATTTTCTATAGGGTCAAAAACTATACTATATTGGGGTCATTACAATTACTCTTAAAAACATATAATAAATTTTTCAAAATTTATAGGGGGTCAACTGACCCCCAAAGGTGCCTCCGCCCCTGTGTGACTTTAGTTTGAGTTTGGATATAAGATTGAACTAAAATTATTAGACTATTGGTTTAGTGGGGGCATAATAAAATTTAATAGGGGCAAGTTATACCATATACATCCACTCATGCTAACAGACGCATATCATGTAGAAATATATACAATGATATATACAGTATGCAACATGAACTACTACTAAAATAGATGTTCTGGTCATATATATATGCATTGACTGTTATATAATATATTAAATGTTAAGGGAAGGATATATATGGACTCACCGAGTCAGTGATAGAAACACTGAGGAAGAGATCACCCCATTGAGAATGTGGGAGCTTTAACAAATTGAAGGAGATTTCCTGATCAAGGTTTCTTGCTGTTTCCATTTTGATGAGAGAGAGAGAGAGAGGAAAAAGATAGAATATAGGAGAGATGTGGCGATGGTGGACAATTTGCAGTTATGTTTATGTTTATGCATATTAAAAATGATTAAAAAATTATTGAAACGCGTTCAGTTATGAAACAGTTATATAATATTATATATTTATGCTTATGCATGTTGATGATAAATAATATATATGTATATGTAGAATTATTATGAAAGCGTCAAATAATTTTTTTTTTTTTTCAACATAACGGATCATATAAGTATAAGAGATCTACTATTATAGTAGATATTTGTTCTAAAACATCTAGTTTATTGTAAAATTGTGGTGGATGGAGACTTTTTTCTCGTTATAATATATATTATAAATACAACAATAATTTCCCTGCTCTATTACACCCCAATTACATTTTCCATGGGGATTTGGTTAAGAGCCGTCGTAATTTCACAATTTTCGAAAATTTGCATAAGCCGGTATTGTTTAGTTAATTGAGTGTCAAATCATATTATTATAACTTAACAAATTTAACTAATTTTTTTTTACCTTTTTTGCGGACGTTGTTTATTGCTGTCAACAACAATTCTTCTATAAAATCATCATCGCCGCGCCCTTCCTCTCCAAAGACTCCACGTATGACCTTTTGTGTAGAAAGAACATTTTCTTCTTCGTCCATTCTAGAAGAATGTTTGGCCTTCTTTCGTTTTATGGCAAGATGTATTGGTATAGCTGGTCCCGACACTAACGAACCGTTACTCGCAGAATTGTCACTTTCTTCTTTTCTTGATTCTTCACCCATTGGAATTTGAGACATGGTATAAGACGATTTGTTTTTAGTAAATTGATTTTTGTTTTCTATAGTTTTGTAAACAAGATGAGGGTGCTTGTATGTATATGAATTACGGTGGTCGGAATTTCGTAGGAAAATATTTGAATTCTAAAGTAGTTTTCCGACAAAATTCTGACTCCGGTTCTACATTATAAGCTTATATATTTCTATACCATATAGATTTTATATATGAAGTATGAAAAAAGACCTACAGAGCTCAGTAACCATTATATTTTTTCTTGTTTTAGTTATGCATTTATAATTTATAAATCTAGTTGTTTTGTTTTAGATGGATATGTGATGCATTTATCGTCACTTAGTTCATTTGATAAAAGTTCTTTATTTTGAATTATTAATGTTGTTTATTTTCTAAATGGCCAAACATAATTTGTAGAAAAACGTTTGCTTAATTATTCATATGGTCATTCAAACTTAGCAAAATAAGTTTGCCTTATGCTACTATAATGAATTTACACTCGTATAAGATTATCAATATTTGCTGGGCTATAATCTAGTTGTTGTTTCTAGGATATTCTGTTTCTAAGAACCGAAAACTATAATAACACTATGAAAATTATCGCAACGAGTATCGGTTGTTACGTCAATTTTAGACCAAGGCTAACTAAAAGATGGATTAAAAGAATTTTCTTCTTCATAACTTGGTCGTCTTTGGGAGACAATATGAGCATATCTCTTACTTTAGACTTTAGCTCTTCAATCTCTCTGGCAAGGACATCAATAAATAAAAAGGAAAGTCGAAACCATGCCCATTATAGCAATTATATATGTAACTAGGAAAGATGGTAGGAGAGAATGCTACATATACTATATGACTCTAAAATGTTTCTGCACACTCTTTATAACTTACTGAAAAATACACTCGACGTAGAAATTCGTAACATACTGTATATTCTGAGTATTTCAAGACTTATGGGACTAGGATCTATGAGTAAAAAGTGATATATACACTCTTTAGCTTGCATAACAACTTGATATCGCATGGTGGTTGTTTTCAAGCATTCCTTGTTTACGGCCTTGCTGATATATATATTTATCCAAAAAGTTTTGGTCTGAGTATTTTCTGAGCGTAAAACAAAACAAGTTAAATTAGTTTTTTCCTTGATATTGATAATTTTGTTGATATTTCAATCATCTTCAAAAAATTGATTGGCTTCTTCTGTGCTTATAACTTCGTGCCGCTTCAAAAACTTTCAAAACACATAACCAATGCAAAGAAAAGTGTGTTGGAAAATAACCAAATGAAATCAATTGTGTCTTTTAAATTACCATCAGGTATCCAATCGCCGAATTCTCAAAATTAGAACTAGAAGCCAGCACCGAACACTCCAATTAAGGAGTGAGAAGGTTCCTTTAAGTTTCCTCGGCGCTGACTTCTTAGAAACAAAAATGTATCTTTGGTTGATATGGATCCGAAATGTAAATGTTGTGGAAGGATGAAAACTACTTTTAATCTCTTCTTTGGTTGTAATTATGCAAAAACATGTTGGGAACTCTCTCCTCTCGCCGGAAAACCTGCTCCAACCGCGAACGTTCCCCTATATACCATTGTCTCTGCGGCTATGCACCTTCCTTGTTTACCTCCAACGGGAATCACCTCATCTCCACTTTTTCCATGGATTGTATGGTCACTTTCGGAATATGTTGGTCTTTGAAAATCGTCTCTTCTCTCCATCGGATGTCATCGCAAAAGTGATTTATGAGGCAAAAGAGTGGATTGAAGCCCAACCCTCACCATCGAAGCCACCAAAATCTCGGAGCCGCAGCGGCCGCAATCACGAATTGAGAACGAACTAAGCTCATTCGAAGTTCCATCCGACTCCCAACTTCTTGTCAAAGCCATCAACTCGAGTTTACGACAAAAAAAACTTTACGGAATCTTGTTCGACATTGATTCTCTTGGAGTTTCAGCCTCTTATGTTGAGAAAACATCGAAGAAACGAGAGAACAAAGAAGATGATTTTTCTGTTCTTATTATCGTTCGTATCAGAAAAAACAAATTACAGAGACATATACCCTCAGAAAGTATAAAACGACACAACAAAACAAAAGCCATATTAAACAGAACTAATGAAAATAAAGAAAGGCCCAATAAAGGTCCATTACGACTTGAGATCAAATGAATAATCTCTGCAACAGGTCTGTACCAAAGCTCATTTCTTCACACCTGCAATTTTGATGTTTCAAGCTGAAACCATAACACCCTTTCCTTCATCCCCCCCTCAAGTTGGAGCATGAAGATTGACAATGCCCAACTTGACATTATGTGCATCTAACTCACGCTGTCCGAGAGGTTTAGTCAACATGTCGGCAAGTTGACCCTTAGTCGAAACATAAAAAGGTTGAACCTTGCCATTGATAATCTCATCCCGAATGAAGTGACAATCAACTCCAACATGTTTGGTTCGTTCATGGAACACGGGATTACGAGCAATGTCTAGCGTAGCCTGACTATCAGAGTAAATGTGCATTGCCAAAGTGTGCGAGAAGCCCAAGTCGGATAGAAAACGTTTAACCCATATGAGTTCTTACGTGAGAAATGCCATCGCCCTATATTCCGCTTCAGCCGATGAACGACTCACAGTTGGCTGCTTCTTTGTCTTCCAAGAGATCACAGAACTACCGAGTTGAACAAAGTATCCAGTGACAGAACAACGAGAAAGTGGACAAGAAGCCCATTCAGAATCACACCACCCTTTGAGCTGAAGATCGTTCTCTGCGTGAATAAGTATTCCTTTGCCCGGATTTTGTTTGAAATAACGCACAACGCGAAGCGCTGCATCCCATTGGTCTTGCCTTGGTTCCTTCATAAATTGAGCAAGAGTATGGACCAAATAGGACAAATCAGGTCTAATATTCGCGAGATATATCAGTTTGCCAACAAGCCTACGGTACAGACTGGGGTCAGCAAGCAGCGGAGAATCAGAGACAGCCAGCCGATGATTGGTAGAGAGAGGTACAACCGCAGGCTTTGCTCCAAAAAGACCGGTCTCGGCCAATATATCAAGCGCATATTTCCGTTGACAAAGATAAAAACCTAAAGTTGTCCGTGCAACTTCAATGCCTAAGAAATACTTGAGATTGCCCAAATCCTTCATCCGAAATTGAGTGGCGAGATACTCTTTGAACACACAGACCTGATTTTCACAACTTCCCATGATAATGAGGTCATCTACATAAATCAAAATGCGAAGAGAGAAATCAGCAGCAAATTTAAGGAACAGGCGCACTGAACCCATCTTAGCAACTGGAGCAAAAGTTTCACCGTAATCAACGCCCTCTTTTTGACGATTTCCCAAGGCAACCAAACGAGCCTTGTAGCGTTCTAACGTGCCATCCGAATGGTATTTAACCTTGAACACCCATTTGCTACCAATAGCGGTCTTGTTAGATGGCAAATCAACCACTTTCCAAGTCATAATCCATGGCATCTCTCCATTCTTTACATTGGAGAGCCTCTGTAAAACTAGAAGGTTCAGTAGCAGCACAAATAGCTAATTGGAAAGCAATATGATTAGCAGAAAAATGAGAAAAAGAATCAAAACTAGAAATAGGATACTGAGATAAATTCTCAGATGAAGATACAGTAATAGCAGCGTTGGTGACGAAGTCTTTGAGCAGTACGGAAGGAGTTCGTCGTCGGTGTCCAAAGCCCAAGGACTCGACCACCGACGGAGCAATTGTCACCGGCGAGGATTCCATCGTCGGAGTAGTCACCGTCGGAGAAGACACTGCCGAAGTAGAAGAATGTTCCGAACTCGTCGATGAAGCAGACTCGTTATTTGGCAAAATTGTGTCTGCAATTATATTAGAAGAAGAATTAATATTTGTATCTCTAGTGGGCTCAATAATGGGCTGAGGCAAAAATTGGTCAAAGTCAAAGTCATTGGAGATAGACCCATTAACAGCTGATCCAAACGAATGAGGTGTTGTGGTAATTTCTTTGATAACGTCTGAAGCAGATGGAGAAACTGTAGCAAATGGAAAATCTGTTTCGACGAATTTGATATCACGGGACACGAGAAAAATATTTTCTTCAATATCAAATACTCGCTATCCCTTTTGGCCAAAAGGGTAACCAACAAAAATGCATTTCCGAGAACGTTGAGCAAATTTATCGCCATCGGTCTTTTGATTGTGAACGTAACAAAGGCAACCAAAAACCCGAAGATGTAACAAGGACGGTGGCTGACCGTATAACATCTCATAAGGAGTTTTCCCGTGAAGAACCAAAGAGGGAGTTCGATTTATTAAGTACCCGGCAGTAAGTATACACTCACCCCAAAACTCTAACGGAAGAGAACTATGGAAGCTAAGCGCCCGTGCGATATTAAGAATATGCCTATGCTTCCGTTCAGTCCTACCATTTTGATGAGGGGTCCCTACACACGAAGTTTCATGAATGATGCCTAACTCACGAAAATAGGAACCAAGACACATGAACTCCGCCCCGTTGTCACTCCGAATTGTACGGACAGATTTAGAGAGCTGATGGTCCACCAAAGCCAAAAAATCCTTCAATCTGTTATGGGTCTCATTTTTATGAATCATGAGAAAAATCCATATACTACGAGAGTAATCATCAACCACCGTGAGAAAGTAACGCGCCCCTAAGGAGGATGGAGTTCTATAAGGCCCCCAAACATTGCAATGAATTAGAGAAAAATATCCGAAGCTTTATTATTGCTTAAAGGAAACGAATCACGAGTTTGTTTTGCCCACAAACACGTACTACATACTCGATGAGACTCGGACTGACACACATCAACACTCTTAGACAATACTAAATCTGAAGGATGTCGTAAACGATTATGCCACAGCTCTTTATCCTCTTGTCTCTTAATCGATGCTGCAGCTACTAACTCCGTCCCTCGGAAATAGTAAGTCCCATTTTCAGCAGTACTAACTCCAATCACCGTCCTCGAACTGCGGTCCTGAATAATCAGAAACGAATCAGCCAGCTGCACAACACATTTATTCTCAAGCATCATTTGACGGACAGCAATCAGATTTGACTTAAGACCCTCTACTAGAAACACAGATTTCAGCACAATATGACCACTAAGAACAACCGTCCCTTCTAAACACGTTAGTCTCTCACTACCATTAGCAAGAATAACCATCACAGGAGCGATCTTCCTAATGTTGGACAGCAACTCACTACGACCTGTCATATGATGAGAAGCTCCCGTGTCTAAAATCCAACGAGTTTCAGAACACTTACCTGAGAGGGTTTCTGCATTTTTGGCAGCTTTGTTCATGTTGAGAAGATGCAAGACGTTATTCCATTGGTCATCGGATAAACCAGCCACTCCATCACGATCCTGCGGAGTTACACGAGCTGTCAGTCCTTGCACACTAGCTAAAACTGAAGACGATCCCACTGCATTCGCTATAGCCTTCGAACCAGTCCCAGTTACTGTTCCAGTTCCTTTGTCACGACGACCAGATTTATTTTGAGCTCTTTCAGTCCACCATTCGGGATAACCATGCAAAACAAAACATTGTTCCATTAGATGACCATTCTTCTTGCAGTGACTGCAGATTAATTTGCTTTGATCAGTCTGAACCGGTCTTGAAGTTTCAGCCAAAGCCATTAAGTCTCCTCTTTTCATCCCTCTTTTGCTTTGAGATTGCAAGTCTTCTTCTTGTCTTAAAGAGTTGTAAACCTCTTCAACACTCGGGAGAGGCTCACGGTTGCATAAGGTGGATCTAATGTGCTGAAAGTTATCATCGAGACCATAAAGAAATTGCTGGACTTGATCAGTTGAACGTTGCTTCTCCAAAGTCTCCAGTAGATTGCAGGTACAGCCACCACATTCACATCTACGTAAAGGTTGGAGCATAGAAAGATTATCCCAAATCTTGCATAGTTTCCCATAATATGACTCAATGGACTGGCCATATTGTTTGCAATTACCCAACTCGGATTTTATTTGCTGAATACGAGGTCCGTTAGATACCGCGGATCTCTTTTTAAGATAATCCCACAGATCTTTCGCCAATTCTCGGTGAGAGATGTTAGGCCTTAACGACTCATCAATCGTCATCTTAATCTAAGAGACTATCAATGAATTTACAGGAATCCAATCTTCGAATTCTGGTGCTCCAACTGCGGGTTTGGTGATAGAACCATCGACGAACCCAAACTTCTTTATCGATGATAAAGCAGTCTTGAAGCTAATGGCCCAGTCTAGTTATTCGCCTTGAGGAGAGGGTAAGAAATGACTGCACCAGGATTATCCGAAGCTGTAAGATCGAAGGGAGATATGGTTCTTCTAGTATCTGTTACAGTAATAGCACGATCACCCATATTCAAAGAAATAACATGCAAATCAAAGAAAACAATCTGATTCTTGCGCAACAAAATCACCAACTCTTTCTTGCTTCTTCTTCGGAGAGGTTGAACAATCAACACACCCCACACACCAAGAAAAACAGATTACGAAGGATTCAATCAAAGAAAAATTGAATCAAGACAAATCAATAACCCAATTGAGATTTGCAAATACGGCAAAATCTCTTCTTTGGCAAGATTCAGTCGCATACGGCGACGGGAACGATAAACACAACGTGAGCCACCGCTAACGGATCATGGCTCTGATACCATGAGAAAACATCGAAGAAACGAGAGAACAAAGAAGATGATTTTTCTGTTCTTATTATCGTTCGTATCAGAAAAAACAAATTACAGAGACATATACCCTCAAAAAGTATAAAACGACATAGCAAAACAAAAGCCATATTAAACAGAACTAATGAAAATAAAGAAAGGCCCAATAAAAGTTCATTACGACTTGAGATCAAATGAATAATCTCTGCAACAGGTCTGTACCAAAACTCATTTCTTCACACCTGCACTTTTGATGTTTCAAGCTGAAACCATAACACCCTTTCCTTCATATGTTGTCTTTTCTTTCATTCCTAGACTAGAAAACTCAGATTCCTTTGCGAAACAAGGTTGTCTGTAAACTCGAATTAATTATTCAATGAATTGGTAGTTAAAAAAAAAACAAAAAACAAATGTATCTTACTTGTTCAAGTATTTTTCCGGCATGTTTGGGCTCATACGTTGGTTTGAATATTGGCCACAAACGCTAGTGATTTGGGCTCATGGGCCATTTGTAATAGCTTTTTTTTCTGTTTAATGGGTACAACACATTTAAGTTTTGCTTTTGATCGTAATCCAATAGATTTTTTTTTTCTTTTCTAAGAACAAACGAACTAAAAATCATATTAATTTAGTAGTATGGCTTTGTTGGTAAAAACATGAATATGTTATCACGAAATGTACACTCAGCCACTACAGATTAGATTAGTGGCTGATCCTAGAACTAATCTTGGATATGGTCCGTGAGATCCGGTATAAAAGATGACCCAACCAATTTAATTGAACTGAATCCCGAACAAAAATCAAAGGAACATGACCAATAGTTTCGTAATATCGAAACATAAATATTATCGAATTAACCAAACCAAATTGTAAACGGATCTTTAATATCTTAACAAAAAAAACAATACTATATTTTTTTCTTCCATATTTCAACTTTTCATGATTAACTTCTGAGGTAATTAAAAATAGTATTGTTTTATTAAATAATTATATACTAGGTTCTAATCCGTGCTATAGCACGGAGTGATTTTTTCTTAAGTGACGTTAATTAATAAATAAAAAGTTACGGTTGAAATAGCATATTTCGTAATACAATTTGTATATGTGTTTATTTTCAAATTTAAAATTTGGTTGGCTAATTTTGATTTATGACATTATGTTGTTAACGTCATAGTTCGATTATTTTTGTGGTATAATTTAAGTTAGTCCATATTTGTAGAGTTTAATCTTTTAATATGGCTTTAAATCAAAAGTGAAATCATTGTGGATGTGATAGCGTATATAAAATCATATAATATTTTTTAGTTTTCTAAATAATAGATTTATTTTAATATCTATTTTACATGTTAGAATCATATATTATTATTTAATATCATAATTACAATACTTATAATTTCTGTATTTTGTAATTTTATAAAACAATACTAAAAAAATAATTACTACTCCAATTTTAAAAATATAATTTGTTTGCAATCACCAAATAAAGCTCATAAAGTGTAAGATTAAAAGAATTAATATTATTTTAAATAAGAATATCTATAATATTTTTAAAAAATTATAATCTTAAATATTTATAATATCTGAAACTTTCTAAAAAATAAAATATTTCTTATTTCTTATTTCTTATATTCGCTAAAATTATTGGTTCAATTAAAAAATCAAATTAAACCGAATAAAACTTCTAAATTTGGACGCATGTTAAGTCAAACTAATTCAGATTTATAATCATTTTGGTCCTTTTTGTAATATGACTTTGAACCATTACCTAATTTTTTTTTGTCGATGTAGGATGTTAAACACAATTTTTCTTCATCGATTGAATAATATATCTCCGTTTTAAAAAAATTGAATCACAACATATGTAAAAAACGATATTTTTATTAATTATATGTATAATATGATAATTCAAAATAATTTGAAATGAAGATCAAACAAAGATGATATATAGAAGAATCATAATTTTAAATCTTAACAAAATCTTACAAATATAATAACTGAAAATATATAATATGGTATAATTAGATATCAAATATCTTAGTTTTCCAATTTTGATTGGTTTACAAATTTTTCGTTCATAATAAATGAGAGATAGAAAGTGAGTTTAATTTTTTAGAAACTAATAATTATTTAAGATTTTCTTATTATTTTTGATTTAATTATGCTGATTTTATGGTTATTATTGTACTTTTAAAGAATTTATTTAAAAATATTAAAAACTAATGGTATTGTAATATAATTTTTAACAACTTTTAGGTTAATTTGTATTTTGTATTTCCCGATTAATAGTCAAGGATATTTATATAGCAAAACAATAATACATAGATCTATCACTCTAAGATAATTATATTAATGTCGCTTTGCAACCACAATACGAAATAATCTTTCTTTAGCCAGAAAAGAAAAAGAAAATGATAAATATTTCATTCACTTTTTTTTTGTCAACAATTGTTTAAAATTTAAAAATGTTTGAAAATCCAAACCGGTGGGATCGAGTTTACATAGTTCACCTCATACGATAATACTCTTGCACTTGCCGTTAAATTATCTGCTTGTACATTAAGATATTTCATTCACTTAGAAGTCTATATTCAGGCGAGAGTGCTATCCAAGTCTTGCGATTTAAAAATATTTAAGAAGCTGTCGATCTAACTATGGTTTTAAATAAATTACTATGAAACCAGAGATTATATAGTCTAATGGTTTGTGTTACTGTTTTCGGTGATGATCATATACCGTTCTTTAATTCGACAATATCTAATAATGTATATAAGTAATATTGGTTACAAGTAGATGATTTCGGTTTATTTTCTACCGAGGAACATATTAAATCAATTAGGCTTGGTTGTAGAAATTTGTTACACTAAGAAGGACAAAAACCCAAGTTATTTTTTATATTAATCAAGACAGGTTTAGATCTATAATTTTCTTAGGCCCAATACCAGAAAAAGTTAATTAGGTATTTCTCCATCATCGGTACTAGAACTCTTGATCTTAAACACTTTCTCCCATGAGTAGTAATGTGGCTTATTTGATAGGAAGTTCGTGTATAAGTAAGTGATAATGTGATATCATAATGATATATCATATGGTTTTTTTTATTTATTAAATAACTAAAAACTTATATATTGTATCCATTGTTTCGTCATCGACGACAAACAGAAGATGGACGAACCCCATGTGCATGTACACTGTCACCATGACAATATTTCTCCTTATATAATCCAAAAAATTCAAAAACCTTACTACGTTTAACAAGTGAACTTTTTGAGAGAAACCAAAATTTCAATTTTCATGCTAATATATTAAATCTGATATCATTAATTATTATACCAACAACGGTCATTGAGTCAGATGCATAAATTAACTCACTAGTTACGAGTTACTACTGTCGTTAGTAAAACTTATGATAGGTAAGGTAGTTATAATTTTGCAGAATATAATTTGATATAAATATTGGATGCTTTTCAAATAAAATTAATAGTTAAAGGAGTTAAATTTAGATGCTGCAAAAAATAAATTTTAATTTTTAAATTAATGTGGATCTATAAAAGAATTAAGGTATTGTTCAATAGATTTTTATTATTAGTCAAACTATAATTAGAATTTGTATTCACATAGAGAGGAGTGTAAACCATGTTGTGATGAAGATTTTATACTCTCATTCTTAGATATTGAGGGTGGGATGTCTGTCTTGAGAAACAGTTAATTATACAAAAATAATGTAATCTGAGTCTGACTAATTTCCTTAAAATAGCCAAGAGTATGGGGATCTCCCATTTTGGTGTTATTTTAGTTTTTTAGATTAAAAATAAAGACACGAATTTTAGATAACAGCTAATGAGTTGACCAAAAAATCTATTAACTGAAAAATTATGTATGTCTAAATTAGATTAGAGATAGAACAATTATAATATAAACAGACTATATTATATGAGATAAGAGGCGTATACAGATCACCATGGCAGGTCACATTTTTCTATATTTGCCAACTGTGATTACAATATCATTTGTCAGCTGGCAAATATCTTCCGAAATTACGTACCTACCCTTCTCATCATTGTCAACTCTTGTCTTGTCTTTTTTGACTCTAAACCGGGTTTTCAAGGAAACCGAAAATTCAAAATCACAATTATGAGAAACTCCGGTTTATATTTCTTGCAAAATTACTCAATCGAACCTATGAATTTGATGAGTAAAGTATATAAGTTTAAAAAAAAAAGATGTATTGATTTTTATTTTATGTATCCGATTCCGGGTTTACTATGTGAACCGGACTTGCGTACCAGCCAACAGATTCGGTCTGGCGCCAACGGGAAAAAGGTAGACAACGACAGAAAAGGATAAGGGTAGTAACGTAATTTAACTGAAAACCAAACGATGTTTAGAAGATAATCCCTTCTATAAACGAAGAGTAGTTTCTTAAAAATCAGAAAGACAAAAGTAATTAGTTGGAGAATTAAGAAGAAAAAATTCGTTTCGAGAAGAAGAAGAGCCTCAAGAGGTAAATCATGAACAAAATTATCTACAACTTATTATACGTTAATAAGTCATATATACATATAACCATGTTCGTTTTCGATCATTAAGAGGTGAAGATGCGATTATTTTCTTTAGATCAGCTCATTATTGGGTTTGTTTGACACTTCCTTGAGATTCTAGAGATTATACATAAACCATATAAGTGTATAAAAACACAGGTTGGTATATTATATATGGTTATAACTTATATATAAACTATAGTCTATATAGGTCGATGGATATATTAGGCGAAAAAAACAAAGGTTGGTTGATGTATATATATCAGATTATCCTGTCTCGTTCTTAGTCGTTTAGGTTAAAAACTTAAGATCTTTTGTTTTCGTTATGTTCATGTAAACTAAACGCAAACCATGTATATAGAAAAGGTCTAATAGTGTTTTTCTTTGGTGTGGCAGGATTATTAATTTAAAAAAAAAAAAAAAGAAGAAGATGGGTTATTGGAAATCGAAGGTTGTTCCAAGGATGAAGAAATTGTTCGAGAAGAGTCCAGCGAAAAAGACTGATGTTGTCGAAGAGAAGCCACGAGAGGCGGAAGTTGTGGAGGAGGTCGTCAACACTGAAGAACCGGCCAAGACAGAAGAAACCAAACCGGAGGAAACAATTGCAACCGGCGAGAAAGAGATAGAAATAGTTGAAGAGAAGAAAGAAGAGGCTAAACCGGTGGAGGAGGTTCCGGTCCCGGCAGCTGCGGAGGAGGAGAAGAAGCCAGCCGTAGAAGAGGAGAAGAAGACCGCAACGGTTGAAGAGAAGAAACCTGTGGAGGAAGTGGAAAAAGAAGTTGTTGCCGCAGCGCCGGTGGCTGAGACTCCGTCGACCAAGGCTCCGGAAACTCCGGTGGTCGAAACGTCGACCAAGGCTCCGGAAATTCCGAAGGCTTGAATTCTCTTCATGGTACATTTTTCTTAAAAAATGTTGATTGTGTTTGTGTGGATAATTTATTTTGTTTGTTTATTTGTTTTATTATCCATGTGAATTTACTCTATACATTAATTTGCTTGCTTGAATTCTATGTTTTCTGATCCAATTCTTATATCTCTAAATTATATTTTTATTCATCTTTAAAATCATTTTTAGAAACTAAAAATCAATTTCTGTTTTTTAAATTCTTGTTTTTTGTGATCAAATTTTTTTTTAATGAATTTTGGTATTAAAACAAAAAACTTAATCCACACATGATGTAATAACTCCTGAATCTGTGTATGAAATCGAGTTTAGTCTCTAGTGACTCAGACTAACCCAAAGATTAGTGTTTATACATTGATCTAGAATTAAACTATACTATACAAATCGTAAATTTCATTATTTTTTAGAAAACTCAGCCTTATCTCTGGATTGAATTGACTCATTAAAATAGTTATAGAATCGAAAATATTCAAGATATATATGCACATATTATATGCAACCTATTTTATTTTATTTTTATTCAAATGACGTGGTACGCACTCTTCTGCTCTACTGGAATTTCGTTTTCTCTTAACACAATAGCTGCGTAATCTTCCATGATAATATTATTAGGAATTAAAATACTTTTCAGTTTTGTTGGATTTGGACTTATCTTAAGTGTATTCATGTGTTCAAGGTCATCGTTTTGACTATTGACTAATTCAATCCATTTTCGTTTTATATAACAAGTTCAACCGGCGAAAAAAAATTTGGTTGATGTGATATCGGTTTAACCTAATTTTAGTTTGGGACATAAAATTTTAGTGGGTTAATTCAAACTGAGTTTGAAATGAATCAATCTATTTTCCTTTAGTTAGTTTTAATAGATTTTGGTTCAGTTTTTTTCAGTCCGTGCATGAATTTACATCATGCTGGATGGTGTGTATTTTCGTATCACATGACATAGGCCTCAAAGGTCAAAACACATCAATAAAACTAAGAGATGATTTATGGATTTAAAGTTAACTTTATAGAATTTATAATGTTTATAATTTGAAATCTCCTATATATTAATTTACATCATTTTAACAAAATAATCTTATGTTTACATGAAATATTACATTAGTGCTAGAGTGATTCTCAGGAAATATATTTTATAAGATATTAATTACTAGACTAATTACATAATATGCCATTAGATCAATCATATATAAACTGTCTTTATTTTAAAGATTATAATCTTACCTAAATTACCTTTATTTATTTATTTATGGAAATCAAATAAGTAAATATTCCATAAAATTATAGCTGATTTATTGTTTTCTAAATTTGATTAAATCGAGTAAGTAAATATTTCATAAAATTATAGCGGATTTTATTGTTTCCTAAATTCAGGTTTTAAAATTTTATTTTTAAAAGATATTGTTTTAACTAAATAATTAATTAGTAACATAAATATGTAAAAACCTTAATTTTAAATTTTAATTATTTATACAATAATATACTATTAAAATATTTAAAAATATTTATTTAATATATTAATTTTCTAAAAAATATTATAAACATATTATCCCGCGTATAACACGGGAATCACCTAGTTTGATATTATTTATAAATTTTATTTGTGTGGATTTCAAAATCTCTACAGTATTTCTTAGATTTTGATTTCAATAATTTACTTATGAAACTCCAGATGATTTCATTTCAAATAACTCCATATATAAAGATTTTTAAAATTATTTATAATTTGAAATCTTCTATATATTAATTGAAGATCATTTTAACAAAATAATCTTATGTTTACATGAAATATTACATTAGTGCTAGAGTGATTCTCAGAAAATATATTTTATAAGATATTAATTACTACACTAATTACATAATATGTCATTAGATCAATCATATATAAACTGTCTTTATTTTAAAGATTATAATCTTACCTAAATTATCTTTATTTATGGAAAATCGAATAAGTAAATATTTCATAAAATTATAGCTGATTTATTGTTTTCTAAATTTGATTAAATCGAGTAAGTAAATATTTCATAAAATTATAGCGGATTTTATTGTTTCCTAAATTCAGGTTTTAAAATTTTATTTTTAAAAGATATTGTTTTAACTAAATAATTAATTAGTACCATAAATATGTAAAAACTTTAATTTTAAATTTCAATTATTTATACAATAATATACTATTAAAATATTTAGAAATGTTTATTTAATTTCTTAATTTTTTAAAAAATATTATAAACATCTTATCCCACGTATAACATGGGAATCACCTAGTTTGATATTATTTAAAATTTATTTGTGTGGATTTTAAAATCTCTACCGTATTTCTTAGATTTTGATTTCAATAATATACTTATGAAACTCCAGATGATTTCATTTCAAATAACTCCATATACAAAGATTTTAAAAGTTATTTAGTTTTAAATAACACTAAATTTTAATGAAATATTTGAAATCTTAGTTGAATAACACCAGATTTTAAAATTTATTAAACACGATTTACAAATATAAGATCTGATGATACCAAATTTTAAAGTATTATTTAGAATCATTGATTAAATAACAACGAATTCGGGTTGGATTTCAATTTTAAAAAACTCCATGATTGAATAAAAATATTAATATTATTATATATTTATATTAATAAATGACCCCGTAAAAAAATATTTTGATTTTGCCATTAAATTTGAATTATCGCGTAACCTTGTAACACAAAACAAAGAGTTATGAAACATCAGAGATTCATAGAACATTGTGAAAATACTAAGGCAATTCCTTTGAATTCACCAAACTGTTGGGATTTTTACTAGCCCAATCTATTTCTTGACTTTTCTATAGAGTATTCATAAAGTCCTAAAACAAAACCCAACTCTCATATGATCATATTAGTGAGTCTAAAGCTGTAGATAATCATTCAACTGTTATATAGAAGAATTTTACTTGAAGGCTTATTAGAATGATGACAGCAATTTGGGCGGTGCGGAAGAAGCGGTTATAGAGGTGTGGAGCGGTTTTAGTGTCAACATCATATCCAACTTGAATAATGAGAGAGTTTAATACCAATGATTTTAAGCGTTCCCAATATTTTTATACTATCTAATATTGTACTCATACTAATATCTCTCTTATCATCTTTATTTTCTGGTGAATTTCCCTTTTAAACTTAAAATCTTGTAATATTAACCAATCATAATGAACTTTTGTCCATTTCACATTCTAGTGATAAGATTAGTACTAGGTGATGAACCAATACCCTGCGCGGGATTTAAAATCGGTTATTAAGTATAAATCTATATTTTTTAATTAGATATACTACAAAATTTAAAGATTATATATATTTTTTTTATTGTAAACCTTCATTGTCAAATTAGTAATAATAATATTTAGTTATACTATATATATATATATATATTGCCTAAAAATAAATTTTCTAAAAAATTTGAGTAGCCAAGTATGTCAAAAAATCTATAATGATAGTACAATATAATTTCTCTAATAAACGAAAATTTTTAATATATATTTTTGAAATTTAATGAGATGTTGATACATTAGCATGACAGTGTTTTAATATTTTACATAAATATAAGGTTATTTTGCTAAAATGATTATCTAGGTGATGATAAATTCTAGTAAATAACAGTCACACATAAAAATAACTCAATCAATCATTATTATTATATGACTTACTAAACCAAAACAAATTATACCACCAACAATTAATAGGGCTGGCCAAAATATCTGAACCCAAAAACCTAATCCGAAACATCTGAAGCCGTTATTGAAAAAAATCTGAATGGATTTAGAGACCTAAATCCAAAAATCCGAAAAATCCGAACCGAACCCGAAAAATCAGAATAGAATTGACTACTTCTATTTATGATTGGTCCTAAAATATACCAAATTCGAACCGAATCCGATAAAAAATTATAAAATATCCGAATAGGACCTCAACTCCAAAACTCAAAAACTCGAAACCAAAAAAATCGAACCGAATATCCAAATGCCAAGACCTCCCAACAAATACCAAACATGTGTCTGATCACACAATAAAGGATGTTTTGGTCTTCTCCTTAAGTTGATTGATCAAATTTAAATAATATGACGGGTAAGCGGCACTTATCTCGATGACTGAATTGGGACGGCGACGATGTTAGAAAACGGAGACGTGTCGGCTAAGGATTTTGGCGGAATCATCTCATAAAGTATGACCAATTATTTCCTATCACGAATCATATTAAAGTATGAGGTATTAGACAATCAAAAACCAACGATTTACTAAACAATAAAAAAATAAAGTAATAATGCCTTCAATTTGAGAAAATTAAACGAGCCAAACACTTTTTTTTTTTTTTTAAATAACCGAACCAAACTTAAAGAAGCATTAGCGATATACTAACATTCGATAAATCAAAGACCATAATCGATAATTAAAATAGCAAGAAGAATGTAAGGATTTACCAAACCAACTCAAAATAAACGATTGACCAAACCAAACAATAAAATAATAAATAATCATTAAGCATCTCAGCATGATACTACGAAGTCAAAGTAAATATAATTCAAAATTAAATAACCTTGTATTCGATCTCTTATAAGGCATGGATTTCTTATAATTAGCAATAAGATTCAATCATTTTTTTTTAATGAATGTTAAATTATATTCAAAAGAAAAACATCGTTTTTACAATAAATATAACTTTTAGCTTAAATGATTTCGAAATAAATTCTGAAATATGGCTCAGTTTGAGTTAATGAACAGTTGCCTCGTTAAAAACCAAAGACAAAAAATCCGATTGGAAAAAAAAAGTACAAACTGTTCAAGAACAATAAAAAATAGAGAAAAAGATGAACGATGGTATGAGAACCGACGCCTTCAGTGCTTAGTGAATCCTTATCAACGCCCACGAGTAGAAAACCATATTTGAAGTCCATCAAGATATCGCTTGTCTCCCATCTCTTTCAACGAACTCAAGCGATTACGAAGATTCAATCACGATAAAACAATAAATTATAATAAAGCAGCATGTCGATCTATTATATATAGCATCACGAGTATATGGTATTTACTTTGGTGAGACTATTAGATACGAGATTAACAATCAACAATCGACATTTATAAAACATGAACCACTATATCATATATCTCACAAATTTAAGAAAAATAAACAGTAGGTCATGATATCCTCTATATATTAATTGAGAATTTTTTTAACAAAATAACTTTATGTTTATGTGGAATATTACATCAGTGCCATGCATACGTGTCGTCGCCAGAGTGATTCTCAGAAAATCTATTTTATAAGACATTTTAATTACTAGACTAATTACATAATATATCATTAAATCAATCATATATAAACTGTCTTAATTTTAAAATTATAATCTTACATAAATTAGCTGTATTTATTTATGGAAAATTGAATAAGTAAATATTTTATAAAATTATAGCTGATTTTATTGTTTTCTAAATTTGATTAAATCGAGTAAATAAATATTCTATAAAACATAGCTGATTTTATTGTTTACTAAATTTAGTTTTTAAAATTTTATTTTAAAAAGATATTGTTTTAACTAAATAATTAATTAGTAACAGAAATATCTAAAACTTTAATTTTAAATTTCAGTTATTTATACAATAATACTATTAAAATATTTAGAAACGTTTATTTAATTTATTAATTTTTTAAAAAATATTATAAACATCTTATCACGCGTTACGCAAGAATCACCTAGTAAGATATTATATGACAAAGCAATATGTAACTATACAATTTTAGTGGTAAGTATGAGCCAATTAGTAACAGCTCAATCAGAATCTTGTAACTCAAAGTTTTATCTGTCAATCTCAACATAAGGACCACTTTTAAGCTAGTCTAATTTAGGATTTAAAACCCATAATTTCACATTTGAAATTGATAAAAATTTACCTTTTCTCTTGTCCTTTTGTGTACTTAAGACTGCATAAAGAAAGAGCAAAGAACAAACTTCTTGTTCCTATTCACATTTGAATTTCTGATCAAATCTTTGCACTTTAGGCGATTCCTCAAAACTCAATAATTTGTTTGATTTCTTGATGGCACATGTTAAGATGCACTTGAAAACATAGATTTGTTAAAGGGTCTCGCAGAGCTTCCATTGCTTCACTGTTTCGCTCAAACGAACTGGAACCTTGTTAGACCAGTCACTAAGATCAGGTAAGTCTCCAGTTAAGGCAACAAAGTTGAGACCTTGTGAATCCGGTGTTCTCTTCCAGCAAACCTGCCACAAAAGATAGTAGCAAATGGGGTTTACTCTCTTACTTCTTTTCGTTCAAAAGGATGGAGATGAAATGTGTTACTTGTCCGGGAAATGCTTCTGACAAAATCTTGACGGTAGAATTTAACATCCAGGCTGAATCATTCAACACCAACTGCGGTTTTCCATTCTGCAGTTCTGTTTCGATTCCAGCACAATTCACCATAATGCGACCGTTAGGCATTAGCCTACTAGCCAGCTCAAGCCAAATCGGGACCTAAAAAAATCAAAATCAAAATACTAAGACTCAAAGTGTCTGTATATGTGACTAATAATACTAACAACCATAACCATTTAAAGTACCTGTTGCAGCTGATCTAAGACCTTTCCATTGGCAAACAAATCAACAATGATCCCTAAATCAACATAAGAATTCGAGATCTCAGACAAGAACAACAGAATAAGCAACATACGTTTATCTTGAAATCTCACCAGCATATCTTCCTGTAGCATCTTGAGAAGGCGAGAGGGCATCATCTTCACGAACAGAAAGTCTACCGCCTTCTGATGTCGGTTTCTCGAGCTCAGACAGCCCAAGATAGTCTCTTGCTTTCTCAATCAACTACTGTCCATAAAGAAATCACAGTGAACTCAAGATTCCAATATGCAAAGAAAATGACCCAAGAAAATCTGATTGTATCAAGAAGATAGCTAACATACAATTTCATCAATTTCCCAACCTTCAAGCTGCATAGAAGGCCACAACTCAAGAATCAATCTTGCAGCTGTTCCACCACCCTAATAACACATGAACAAAAAGTAAAGATATCATTGACTAATTGAAGCTTATGTTCATGTACATCTCAGACAATCAGAATGAGATTCATAGCGTAGTGCTCACCAAGCCATAGATTGCAATGGGACCATTAGGAATAATAGGAGGCAAACTCGCAAACTCATCCTGCAACAAAATGTTGATATGATTCTATTATCTTTGACAAAACCACATTGATTTCTCAAATGAGAAACAACCAATGCTATGATTTTTTCAGCAGTGTCATTTACTAAAGATTGATGGACAAAAATCTAACATACCCAATAAGCTCCAGTCCAATTTTGGCCTCCTTTATTGATAACACTATGCACATTCTCTACATAAATGAGGTTTAATATCAGAGGATTAGATAATACAAGCTTTTCTTATCCACAAACACAGGAATTAGGGTTTTTTAAAATCTCACTAGTTGAATCAAGGAGAAGATATCTAGAAGAAACAGTATCCACTATAACAATCTCATTGTATCTGCTTCTTACGGCTGTCACAACCCAATACTCTTCTTCTTCTTCTTCTTCTTCGTCATCTTCTTTGCCAGGTTCTTGTTGAATTTGCCTCTCGTCACGATCACTTTGCTTGAGGCAAAACGAAATTGAGAATCTGGGTTTCTTCTGAGACAGGTTTATGAGCAAGGGTTTTGAAAATTGAGATGAAAGAAAGAAACTTTTGTTGTGAGAAAGTGAATGTATAGATGAGATGGCCATAGAACTCAAAGCTGCCATTTCAGTGATCTCTTTGCGTCCAAAGTCTTATCCTTTCTCCTACCTTTAGTTTACACTTTACAGAGTCTCATCTCAAAAGCAAAATTGACCATTTGCAACGATAAATGTCTTGCCGTTTGTTGATTTAAAACGGCACGTTTTTTTATCTAGAAAGGCAAGACTTTGGTGTGTTGTAACAGCTTGAACGAGAGTATTTAGAAAACCGACACGATTTGTTCTCTCCAATCCATTGGTTAGTCTTTGGCCAATTTCGATCAAAATAATATGAAAACAATAACCAATAGTAAAACTGAGAATTGAGTTATAAACACATACTAGAATTAGTTACAGCACGGATTAATATATATTTTAAAATTCAGAATTATAAATTTATATTTATATTTATTCTGAAATCTTATAAACGCTTAGATGAGTTTTCATTAAGATTTTATTATAACGAGAGAATATAATCATTTGTTAAGATTAAATAATCGTAATCTAAAGTATAAAGAATATTGATGACATATAAGGTTTATATTCGTGATCTATAAATCAATAAATGAACAAAATAGTAATCTAGTTTTTCTTGTTAGTGGTTAAAATTTAAAATTATGTGTTTTAGGTTTTATTTTAGTTTAAAAAAAAAAAAAAAAGATAAACATGTAATGTAGGTTTTAGGTTTTGCAAAATAAAACATTTGACAATATTTACATGTTTATTGACATTATCAATTATAATATCTTTTAGTAGAAAGATTTTGATTAATTTTTAAAACAAAAAACAGAAATATATTTAAAAATTAATGCTCTACATATTATTTTGAAATTTATTATTTATTATAAGTGATTTGTTTCCCTAAAATCTTGATAATAATTACATAAGATTCAGTAAGTGGGTTAGGTAAATAAGTAATAAGATATTTAAGGAAGTATCGATATTTAAAGATATTTAGGTAAATCTCGATATATTTGATTTAATTTCCTTAAATAATCTTTGATTTTATTAAATGAACACATAATAACTAATGACTAAAATACCCTTAATGAGAGATTAAAATTTGTTTTTTGATGTAAGACTACTTACAATGGAGGTGTTGAATAAAATATTCAACACCTCTGTGTTGAAACAATACAATGGAGGTGTTGAATTTGTGTTGAAACCCACGTGGATTAATTCATGTTGAAAAGATTCAACATGTTGAGAAGATTCAACATGTTGAATTGGTTGAAAGTGGGGCAATTTAAATCTATCCGGCATGGATGAGATTTATATTATAGAATAAAATATAGATTAAGACATGTGTTGTATTTTCATTGGTATATGAGATTACTGATATTTTTTTTTCACCCAAATGATTTGAGATCAAATATTTAATAATAAATTATTTATTTTAAATTAAAAATTATACCAAAATTTATCATTTTTCACACTCTATAAATAGAGACTTGATTTATTTGATTTGGACACAGAAAAAAAAAATCATATCCTTTGTGAAATGAATCCCAACAATAACCCTTTTAACACCCAACAATGTATCATATTGCATAATATGATTGTCGAGGATGAACGAGATACATATACTCAACATTGGACTGATTATGATCAATCTGAGGCAAGTGGATCTATTACACCGCAACCATTCTCGACTGAAGTGCTATCTGCATTTGCAAATCACGTGCGTGCTAGATTCGAATTGCGTGATTCAAATATACATCACGAATTGCAAGCAGATCTAGTCAAACACATATGGGCAAAATTCGGAATGTTCCGTGATTAAAAGTTTTTAATTTGTAATTTAAGAGTTTGATGGTTTGTGAGTTTAATTTATTGTACTAATTAAGTTAACTGTGTTTTAATAAAAGTTAAGTGTGTTTTAATAAAATTATATGTTTTAATAAAAATGTGGGGTAGAGTGTTGAATTTTATTAAACAAAACCATTGTAGTGTATAAAAGTAAAATGGGTGTTGAATGATTAGGTGGAAGAGAGAGAAAATAATGTGGATAAAAAAGTAGGGTGTTGAATGTTGAAACCATTGTAGATAGTCTAATGGCAATGTAATATAAATATTTACACTTTTTAATGTTTATTTATAAATGTACTCTCTAAATAATATATAGGGGATGACTTTAGTTTTTTTTTCTTAATAAATTTTAATTATTATCAGTTTTTTTTTTTCAATTTATATTCACTAGTTAAAATCATTTTTTCCAACGTTAAACTACAATACAAGTAAAACTCATAAATGATCTTGTTCATCTCAACCAAAATAATTATTTATTAGAGATATACACACTTGATCATTATGCAATTAGTAATGATAAATTCACCATTTCAGTCGATAAATCCAATTATACAAAGCTAACTGTATTTAGTCAAGTGGTTAAATTATCAAATAATTGTCAAACCCAATCCAAACCGGAGAGAAAGTCCAAAAAAATTGTGTTTGAAAGCTCAATAAGAATATTTAACTTTAAGTCAAAGTTTAGTCTGTCAAACTCAACATAAGGAACACTTTTAAGTAATCGAATTTAGGATTTAAAATCCTTGAGTTCAAATGTGAAATTTATATGTACCTCCTTTTTTTGTCCATTTGTGTATCTCTCTACTCAATTGGCAAAACAAATCAAACACAACTTTCACTATTCACATGTGAGTTTCTGATCATATCTTTTTGCACTTTTACCTGAGATCCTTAAAACTGTTGATGTTAAGATGTATTCAAAGCACCGATTTGTGAAGGGATTTGGCACAGCTTCCATAGCCTCACTGTTTCGCTCAAACGGACTGGAACCTTGTTAGACCAGTCACTAAGATCAGGTAAGCCTCCGGTTAAGGCAGCAAAGTTGAGACCTCGTGAATCTGGTGTTCTCTTCCAGCTAACCTACAACAACGAATAATCGCAAGCGGAGTTTAATCTTTTCGTTCTCTTCATTTTGAACGAGTAGTTAGTTAACAAAAGGATGAAGATGAAATTTGCTACTTGTCCAGGAAATGCTTCTGACAAGACCTTGACAGTAGAATTCAACATCCTAGCTAAATCATCTAACACCAACTGTGGTTTTCCATTCTGTATTTCTGTTTCGATTCCTGCACAATTCTCCATAAGACGACCGTTAGACATTAATCGACTAGCCAGTTCCAGCCACATTGGAACCTGAACAAACTCAAATTCAACAAAAGTACTCGGTGTCACAAAGTTGACTAAATAAAACTTAACATCCATAACAATTTAAAAAACCTCTTGCAGCTGATCTAAGACTTTTCCATCAGCGAACAAATCAACAATGATCCCTAAATAGACATAAGAATTCAAGAATTCAGACAAGAACAACAGAATAAAATAAGCAACATACATTAAACCTGTAAATCTCACCAGCATATCTTCCTGAATCATCTTGAGAAGGAGAGAGAGCATCATCTACATGAATACAAAGTCTACCGCCTTTTGATGTCAGTATCTCTAGCTCAGACAGCCCAAGATAGTCTCTTGCTTTCTCAATCAACTACTGTTCATAATTGACATCACAGTGAACTCAAGATTTCAATATGCAAACGAAATGCCGCAAGAAAAATCCAATAGCTTACTTACAATTTCATCAATTTCCCAACCTTCAAGCTGCATTGAAGGTCACAACTCAAGAATCAATCTTGCAGCTGTTCCACCACCCTAAAAACACACATGAACAAAAACTAATTGAAAGCCTATGTTCATGTACGTCTCAGACAAACGATATAAGATTCTTCGTGTAGTACACTCACCAAGCCATAAATTGCAATGGGACCATTAGGAATAATAGGCGGCAAACTCGTAGACTCATCCTGCAAACAAAAAATGTTGATAGGATTCAAAACTAAGCACAATATTCTGTTATCTTTGACAAAAGCCACATTTACCTATCAATAGAGAAACAACCAAAGCTACATTTTTTTTTTTGTCAACAACCAAAACTATAATTTTTGCAACTTTATGATGTAAAAATCTAACATACCCAATAAGATCCAGTCCAGTTCTGGCCTTCTTTATCGATAACACTATGCTCATTCCCTACACAATGAAAAACTAGGTTACAATCAGAGGATCTGATATCCAAAAACAGAGGAATTAGGGTTTTAAGAAATTCTCACTAGTAGAATCAAGGAGAAGATATCTAGAAGCAATAGTATCTACTATAACAATCTCATTGTATCTGCTTCTTACGGCTGACACAACCGAACACTCTTCTTCTTCTTCTTCGTCTTCTTCTCTGCCACGATCACTTTGCTTGAGGCAAAAGGAAAATGAGAATCTGGGTTTCTTCTGAGATGGGATTATGAACAAGGGTTTTCAAAATTGGAATGAAAGGAAGCAACTTTGGTTGCGAGAAAGTGAATGTATACATGAGATAGCCATGGAACTCAAAACTGCCATGTTTTGGTTTTCAATTATCTCTCTGCGTCCAAAGTCTTATCCTTTCTCCTATCTTCAGTTTTATGTCGATTACAGACAGTCTCAGCTCACCTCAAAAGCAGACTTTTGGATTGTGTTTGAAATGTCGGCATTACAACGGTAAGTGTCTTGCCGTTTATTGACAGTACAAACGACACTATTTTTGATTCTAGAAAGTCAAATTTTGTGTTCAACTCTCGGCCTCGGGTGTTGGAGCTGAGCTGACAAAACGAACGGGTCCAAAGCTTATCCTAAAACGGCATAGAACACATAACCTGAAAATATAGCCCAAAATGTTAAATAACAATATCAGTGTGCAATCACATGTGGATTGAATTTGGTCTTTGTCTGTTTTAACAACTCTAACGAGTGCTTAGAAAAACGACACGATTTGTACTCTCCAATAGAGATATTTGTGTTGGTCTCTAAGGCTACACGTAAGCAACAAAATGGCCACGAATATACATTACTTGAGTTTTATGCCAATTGTCCATAACACTAATAATTAAGTTATTTGAACAGATTTTTGTTATTTACAAAAACAATTTATTTACAATTTTTCAATAGTATTCGTCCAAATAGACATTTTTTTCCAACCTTGAACTACAAGTTAAGGTCTGGACATTCAGATTTCGGATCGGGTTGGGATAGGATTATTCGAATTTCCGATTATTCGGATAAGGTCATATAGAATCCGAATAGAATCCGAAACTATTTCGGATCGGATTTTTGTCGAATTCGGATCGGGTTATTCCAATTTTTCCAAGGTTTTTTCGGGTTTTTTCGGATTTTTCAGATTTTTTTGGATTTGGATCGGGTTATTCGGATTATTCTGATATGGTTATATAGAATCCGAATAGAATCCGAACCTATTTCGGATCGGGTTTTTCGGATCAGATTCTGATCAGATTTTCGGATTCAGATTTTATGCCCATGCCTAATATAAGTTATAA
Organism: Boechera divaricarpa; assembly: GCA_026770425.1. Classification (NCBI taxonomy): domain Eukaryota; kingdom Viridiplantae; phylum Streptophyta; class Magnoliopsida; order Brassicales; family Brassicaceae; genus Boechera; species Boechera divaricarpa. The sequence goes on from CM049188.1 coordinate 3,791,477, forward strand.
CTTATAAATTATCTTGTTGGTCTCAACCAAAACATTTCTTTATAAGATATACACATTTTATAATTATACAAAAATTCACCTGTTCAGTCAATAGTTCAATTATGAAATTACTTAAAATTTTCCAAATTTATCCAATATCTAAAATTACTTATAATTCCTAGAACTCAAACCCGAATTTTCTGAGTTTGATAAATAATTTTAAAATACACAAATTATTTGTATCCTACCCATTATCCATTATTAAACTCATTATTCAACTCATTTTTATTGTTTTAAACTCATCATCTCATTCTTGACAAATGATTACAACTTATACATAGAATTTATTTAAGCTATAAGTGGCCGATTGGTTTCCATAAAGTGGAGTAACCAATTAGGAACAATGTTGTCCAAAACAACTAAATACAAAGAGCATAACTTATTAACTTTGGCTATTACATCCGCACAAGTGTTTTGTGAAGAAAAATCTCACAGAAAGATGGAAGGACCTTGAGTAGTATATAAGGGATATGGGTCAATCCACTTATTGCCAATTGGTTTTGAGTTGGAAGCCCATTAACCTTAATATGGTATCAGAACCCTGAATTCACACTGTCCCACTAAACTGAAATTGATTTGGGCCTAAAAGTAGTCCAATCGATCTGTCTATTACTTGAATGATAGATTGACAATATGTCTCAAAGATCACATTGTTGCATTGGAGATTGTTTTGGCAAAATAGTGCCGCTGTTTCTGCTTATAGTGGAGAAGAGAGACGGAAACCGGATTTGGCTCCCAGCCACTTAACCATTCCATTGCTATCTTGTAGAATCTATCCTACTCCATATGTTTTGTCATTTTCATTCCAAGCTGCATCAACATTGCATTTGAACTACCCTTGTGACGGCGGGATCCATGGGTCGTGATACTGGCATCAACATTACTAAACCCATTCTTAAAAATATAAATACACTACTTAAAAAAAAAATTAATAATTTCATTATCCTTCTGTCATATGTTTCTTCAATTTAATAATAAATAAATAAAAAGATTGGCACACACTGCAACGGATAAAACTAAATAAGAGCCTTTCATCTTTTTTTGTGTCTCCTTACCTTCTTCACAAAATATAAACACTCTTCACAATCTCTCCGGCTCTCCCCCAAATTCACCAAAAAAAAACCTAATTTTCCTCTGCTTCAATGGCGATTTCATCACCCGCCGCTACTTCTTCCTCCACTAAACTCCTCAATTCCTACACTTCTCCATCCATCTCCACTTCCATTAAACCAAAATCCTTAACTCTCTCTTCCTCCTTCCTCCCTTCAATCACATCCCTTTCCATCACCACCACAACATCCCCTCACCGTCTCCGTCGCGCCTTCACCGTACGCGCCGCCAGAGGAAAATTCGAACGCAAAAAACCGCACGTCAACATCGGAACAATAGGTCACGTCGACCATGGGAAAACAACACTAACCGCAGCTTTAACCATGGCTTTAGCTTCAATGGGAAACAGCGTCGCTAAAAAATACGACGAGATCGATGCAGCTCCTGAAGAAAGAGCTCGTGGAATCACAATTAACACTGCAACAGTCGAATACGAAACAGAGAATCGTCATTACGCTCATGTTGATTGTCCTGGTCATGCTGACTATGTCAAGAACATGATTACTGGAGCTGCTCAAATGGATGGTGCGATTCTTGTTGTTTCTGGTGCTGATGGACCAATGCCACAGACTAAAGAACATATTTTGTTGGCTAAGCAAGTTGGTGTTCCTGATATGGTTGTGTTTCTTAATAAAGAAGATCAAGTTGATGATGCTGAGCTTTTAGAGCTTGTTGAGCTTGAGGTTCGTGAGCTTTTATCGTCTTATGAGTTTAATGGTGATGATATTCCGATTATTTCTGGCTCTGCTTTGTTAGCTGTTGAGACTCTTACTGAGAATCCTAATGTTAAGAGAGGTGAGAATAAATGGGTAGATAAGATTTATGAGTTGATGGATTCTGTTGATAGTTATATCCCGATTCCGACTAGGCAGACGGAGTTGCCGTTTTTGTTAGCCGTTGAAGATGTGTTTTCGATTACTGGTCGTGGTACGGTAGCTACGGGTCGTGTCGAAAGAGGTACTGTTAAGGTTGGGGAGACTGTTGATTTGGTGGGATTGAGAGAGACTAGAAATTATACGGTTACGGGAGTTGAAATGTTTCAGAAGATTCTTGATGAAGCTATGGCTGGAGATAATGTAGGATTGTTGCTTAGAGGTATTCAAAAGGCTGATATTCAAAGAGGTATGGTTTTAGCTAAGCCTGGATCGATTACTCCTCATACCAAATTTGAAGCCATTGTGTATGTGTTGAAGAAAGAAGAAGGTGGAAGACATTCACCGTTTTTCGCTGGGTATAGACCTCAGTTTTACATGAGGACCACTGATGTTACTGGTAAAGTCACTAAGATTATGAATGATAAGGATGAGGAATCCAAGATGGTTATGCCCGGTGATCGTGTTAAGATTGTTGTTGAGCTTATTGTGCCTGTTGCTTGTGAACAAGGGATGAGGTTTGCTATTAGAGAAGGAGGTAAGACTGTTGGTGCCGGAGTCATTCAGTCGATTATCGAATGAGGAATTAGCGCGTAAATGAGAGTTTCGCAACAGCGAGCATGTTCTTGCTTGTCTTTTTTTTGTTTTTGGTTTTTCGAGTGTACTCATGATTCAGAAACTGTTGAAAATTTGATTTGAAATTAGTGTCATTTTTCGCCATTTTGTATGAAAACTCAGAATAAAAGATGTCATATATTCTCTGGTTTCAATCTGAATTCAAAGCTCACATATATATGCTTCGTATGTTGGTGTTATAGATAGGTCGCAATATGTAGAGCTGTGAACCTCATTCTCAATCAAATAAAGAGCTTCGGTGGATGTTTCTGGTCCAACAAAAGATCTGGAAAGCCGTACGATTTCAATTTTTACAAATATAGATTACGTTCCAATATTTTAAGAAAATTTTTTTTTCTAACAATGAAAACGATTAAAAACACAAAAGATATGATATAAGAGGCGATACAAGAAATTTCATTACTTAAAGAAAATATCACGAAACGATTGACTGTTAATTGATGAAAAAGCAGCAGAAAACAAAATTAATATATATCACTAAATTGGAAAACAAAATCAATATACGTAATCTACGTTGGCGATAGGAACATCAGCACTATCACGTCCACCACCTTGTTGGCTCTGCGATGGTCTTACTGGCCCCTCATTCTGCTTACAACCCATCATTCTCCTCCCTAGTTAGACATAGTAGATTAATGATCAAATATTTGATTACTCGTTACATTTATTAGGATCAAATGCTGAAATAGTCTTATCCCTATTATCCCTAAAATCTTATTCTCTGATAGTCTCCTCTATTCTAGGTAGTTTTCTTTCATTCCTCTTTTATAAAAACTCCATATTACCCTCTGATTAAAATAGTAATATTTGAAAACATAATATATTAAAAAAAAAAAAAAAAGAGGTTGGGATCAATCCCCACAATTAACTGCAAGTAGGACCCCTTCACTTTCTTCTTCTTCCTAACGCAACACAGTAGGTATGAAATTAAATTCTTTCTCTTTCTTATCGAGATTTCTTCTTCCTCTTCTTGTTCTCCCTTCACTATTTGTTCTTCTTCTTGAGCGTTCCTTTTCCTCACCGGATCTGGACCAGATCGTGACTTCGTTTGCAGGTATAAAGTAGGACTTTATTGTTGTGTTGTAGAATTTTGTAGATTTTGTCGATTTGTTTTTGAGATTTTAATTTGAGATTTTTTGTCTAAAACATTGATATATTTAACCCATAATCGTAAAACCATGCTTATATGTACATATTAAACTTGATTTAAGGACTAATCTATGGATTTTAGAGAAGAATCGAAGCAAAATCCGATAAATCAATAGTTTGGAACAGAGTATAACTCGTATAACTGGTATATCTGGTACAACTGGAACAAATAGGACAACTGGTACAACTAGTAAAACTGGTACAACTGGAACAACTAGTTCGCATAGTACAACTGATATTATATGCACTAATGTTTAATGGTTTTTTTGTAGACGACAATGAGTAATATAGGAAGCACAATTATTTATTTTGATTATGAAGGATATTATTTAGAGGAGGGAGAAAACGTACATTGGAATCGAAAAGAAGCTCACATTTACACTTTAATCATAAAGAGAAGTTTGCATGAGGTCACGTATGATATGCTGGTCGATAAAATATGCATGAAGATTAGGGTTGATAAAGCGACAACGAAGTTGAGTTACATTCTTTTGGTAGTGTGTCCGAAGAGGCCATCATATATCTTTGATAATGATGATGTTTTTGGATATTTATTGGATGTTGACAAAGATCAGTGTAGAAGTGTTTTGCATGTGGAGTTGATCGACAATGATGAAGAAAACGATACTTTTGCGCAATTATCTAGAGTTGATTATCAAAGTAGAGATGATGTTATAAATGAAGAGCTTGTAAGTGATGCTAGAGCTAACAATATGATATGTACTCTTAACAGTGAATGCGAACCATCAGAACATCATGAGCTGGATGAGTATGGGGGTTTGGACATTGTCCCTTGCGTAAGCATTACAGATGGTATAAATGAGCTGGTTTAGTATGATGACTTTAACATTACACAGGATACGACGGTAGTTGATGTGGATACACTTGCACATGTTAGAAATGGTTAATCTGGGCACAATGACACAATTGAAAGTAGATGATGACCAAAAGTTCAGGTACCTATTTTTTGCATTAGGAGCTTGCATTGAAGGTTTTAGATCCATGAGGGAAGTGATTATTATGGACGGAACACATCTAAAAAATTGCTATAGCAGATTGCTTATTATTGCTTCAGCTCAGGATCCTGAACGTCATACCTATCCCATTGCTTTTGGTGTAGTTGATGGCGAGAATGATTTAAGTTATGAGTGGTTTCTAAATACATTGAAGACAATAATCCCAGACAGCCCTGAACTTGTGTTTGTAACTGACAGACACAAAAGTATTATCAAGAAGGTATCCGAAGTCTACCCGATGGCGACCCATGGTTACTGTATATATCATATGTCGCAAAATGTTAAATTACAAGTGTCTTGCGACAGAGATGTCGTTGCTGAGAGATTCAGGGAAATCGGTCAAGTTTACAACCCAAGCGAGTTCACAAAATTGTATAACAATTTCGTAAATCAGTGTCCCAGAGTCGGCATTTATCTCAGTGAAACGGCCGACAAAAGCCAATGGGCGAGATGTTTATTCGCAGGAGCAAGGTACAATATTGATACTACCAATTCGGTTGAATCTCTCAATAAAGTTTTCAAGCATGCAAGACAATATTCGTTATTGCCATTGCTCTATGTAATTGTGGCGAAACTTGCTGAATGGTTTAACAAATGGAGGAAGAAATGTGGTGAGGTACCGAGCACGCAAAAACTAGTGCCAATGGTGAATAGCGAAATGCACGTTCGATGTCAGATTGCGAAGAAATATACGGTAACAGAGCTTAACACTTACCTTTTAGAATACAATGTGTTGGGACGTGATGGTAAAAATTATTTGGTTGATTTGAAAAAGAAAACTTGCTCTTGCAAGCATTTTCATATAGATAAATATCCGTGTGAGCATGCCATAGCAACTAATAGTACTTACGCTGCGAGCGCGGGTGATAAAGTTCACGTGCATGAGTTTTGTTTTAAATATTATTTGGTTGACCAGTGGTGTGCAGCGTATTGTAGGACACTTTATTTAGTGCCTCATCATTCTGATTGGGTTATTCCCGATGAAATACTAGCTCAATGTGTCTTACCTCCATGTTACGTACCAAAAAAAGGAAGACCGCAAGTGACGAGATTTCCTTCAGCTGGCGAGTCTCGACGGAGGAGAAGCTCAATGTGGTCTACATTTACTGCTTAATTATATTATGTAATTTGGCAGAAATTTATTTATGTATTTTGGTATAATCATATTTTGTGTTATTTTGGATCAAACATATTTTTGTGCATGTCTGTTTACGTGCATGTCTTAATTACGTGCATAACTCTTTACTTACATGTCTTATTTTTTGTATTTTAGTACAATCATTTTATTAAAATATTTTTAGAAAAGAAATATAAAAGAAAACATGCATGTCTTATTTAGCAATAAAGAGAAACATTTTTAAAAAATTTGAAAACAATATTTGATCATCAACATCTTCCACTATCTACTATATACTCTTATAGCTACTTTGTGATATTTGACAACAAATTTATGAAAATCATTCATAATACACAATTTGATATATATAATTATGCAATTATGTATTTATTGTAAATAAAATGACTATAATCGTATGTTCCACTAAAAAAATTGAATTTAAGAGACGGTTTTACTAATTATATCATAAATCCAAAAAATGTTTAACTACTCATTTTTGGGTCAACTGGTAACTTAGAGCCGCCATTTGGTACAACTAGTCTATTTATTCAATATTTTATCACGAATTACGGTGCCACAAACAGTAAAATAATATTATTTGCAAAAAACGGTGCCATGTAGATATTAAGATAATATTATTTATAAAATGATGGCGCCATGTGGACCACGAGGATTCTAGTTAAACCAATGAAAATTCTATTTAAACCAACAAAAATTCTAGTTAAACCAATGAAAATTCTAGTTAAACCAATAAAAATTCTAGTTAAACCAACAAAAATTCTTGTTAAACCAATGACAATTCTAGTTAAACCCATGAAAATTCTAGTTAAACCAACAAAAATTCTTGTTAAACCAATGAAAATTCTAGTTAAACCCATGAAAATTCTAGTTAAACCAACAAAACTTCTAGTTAAACCAACAAAAATGCTAGTTAAACCAACAAAAATTCTTGTTAAACCAATGAAAATTCTAGTTAAACCTATGAAAATTCTAGTTAAACCAACAAAACTTCTAGTTAAACCAACAAAAATTCTAGTTAAACCAACAAAAATTCTAGTTAAATCAATGACAATTATAGTTGTATCAAGTCCAAACATCAAACCATCCTAATACAAGTCCGAAACAGAATATAAAACCATCCTAACACAAGTCCGAAACATAATATAAAACCATCCTAATACAAGTCCAAAACCATAAAAAAATAAGACATTAATTTTTTCCCTTTTTACTTTTTTTTTTCCTTTGTCCGTTTTCTTGTTCTTGTCTTGTTCTTGCGTAAAAGGCGTACGCTGCTTAGACGGCTTTATGACCCTCTTTCTAGCACACATCTTAAACTTCGGTGGACAACCAGGCTGTCTAGGTTTGACCCGTCCCACCCGTCCATGTAATAATTCAGTGGCTGAAGGCTGTGGTGAAGGGCTTCGTTCAGTGGGTGAAGGGCTTTGTTCAGTGGTTGAAGGGTGTGGTGAAGGGCTTGGTTCAGTGGCTTTCTCAGGGGGTGTTGTAGGGGCTGGTTCAAGGGGTGTTGTAGGGGCTGGCTCAGGGGCTGCTGCAGGGGCTGTCTCAGGGGCTGCTGCAGGGGCTGTCTGTTGTGCTGAGGTTCCACCAGTCTCAAAGTTTCCACCAGTCTCATGCACACTTTGTGCTGAGTTTCCACCATGCTCATACCAAGTTAAAAACATTATTGGCAAATTACACTAAACCATTTGAAAACAATTATTTAAATTAGACAATTCTAACCTCTTCGTGGTAGACTCCAATTGAAATCCGCATTCTCCCAGGAATTTTTTTTCCCTCGCCTTTGCTCCTCCATAAAATCTTCCACGGTTTTTAGCCTATTGGTTACAACAAGAAGCTGCTCCTTAACCTGCGCCAATTCCCTCAAAACAGTCCGCAATTCTTCATTAGGCTGAGCTTCCGGCATGCTTGTTGCCTCAGGTACGGACTGATGTGATGTCTCAGAGGCTGTCTCAGGGGCTGTCTCAAGGGCTGCTTGGGGGTCTCGTGATTGATGATCTTTATTATACAAGTCCTCCCAAAATATTTTCTTACGCAGGTTGACTAATATTTGGTTCCACTCATCAACAATCGCGTCAATACCATCCACTTTCATTGTAAGATCAACATCAAACCAAATATCACCCAAGCAACGCATCATAAGACGTTCCTCAGAATCCTCAAGAGGCACAATACTGTGAATATTCTACGTGTATAGTCCAAATAAATTTATATAATCCTCAGGATGCATAATATGAAACTAAAAGATGCAAATCTAAAAGTAATTAATACCTTTGGATCTCCAAACTTGTCATATATTTCTTTCAACCAATATCCTTTATAGCTTGTTTTTTTGTATCTCATTTTGCACATCTTTGGACATGATGTGTCTGCGTTTGGTAAAGGTACTCGAAAAGCTGCCTTCAATGCTGGTATACATTCAAATGCCAACAACTACACATAAGAAATACAAGTTAAACCAAACCATTTAAACCATTTAAACCATTTAAATTGCTGCTTATTTATAATATTACCTCCAACGGTAATACAAAACCGGGAAATGTCCAGCTCACTCGCACCTCACCACTGAAGCGATCCATTAAATGCTCCACCTCTTTCACACAATCCTCAAATGTAAAACGTCCCCACGGGAAGATTTTCCTTCAACCACCTTAAGAAGCAACATGGGAATTTTTCCTTCAACCATCTTTGACCTTCCATGAATCACCGTCGAGAGGAAGTACAAAACAGCCATCTTCAACCTATCAACATCGGCAGCCATATCCCCCAACTTTTCAAACACATCCTTGACTGTGACCTTATCAGTCCTCTTAAAATGTCTCCTCACAAAGTCCATACTACCCTTCTCCTCATAGTCAATCGGGTAATAGTCACAATATAATCCCGAGAGGAGAGCATGTTCCCTAATAGAGTACCTTATGGGGACACCATTTACGACGAACCAAATTTGGTCTTTCCTATCCGTTTTGGCTGTCCGTAGGAGCAACATCCACATTCCCATCATCTTTCGGTTTTGTTCGCCCACCATGTGGAAGAAGTGTTTGAATTGCGGGTGCTCAGTAAACCACCTCAAGTCATCACCATCAAGTAAGGTCTTCAGATGCTTTACAACTCCGTCTTGATCGCATCTCGTTTGAAACTTACACTGTTTCGTATACCCCTTCTCATTGAAGAAAAACTCGCGAGGTTGCATTGCTTCGGCAAACTCATCTTCACTCTACAATCAAACACACAACAATCATAACACAACAGTCAAAACACAACACTCAAAACACAACAATCAAAATACAATTAACTAAGTATACCAGTTATACTAACAAAACTAAGTATACTAGTTATACTAAACACACCAATCATGCTTAAATTTGAATTTTTTTTTACCGTTTCTGACAAGTGCGAGCCTTTTGCAGTTTGGCGCAGCTGAGGAGAAGGTTCTTCTTCTTCTCTTCTTGGTGGAGTCCGATTTCTTCGAAGGTTCCTTGTTTTAGCCATTATCCACACAATTCTAAACAAGAAAAAACACCAAAATCAAGAGGTTGAAAACAAAAACCATAACCAATCTAAGAAAATTCGTAAATGGCAGAGATGTTCACATTGTTCTAAGATATCAAATTTCCAATTGTTGAGAATTACTACCACCAATTCGAGACTAGATCTAATGATGTGCTATTACAGAAATCTACAAAATTTCCAATTGTTTTGTTCACAACACAAATTAAAATCGACATTACACAACAGAGGGAAACCAAACCGATCTCGGCTAAATAATACCCAACAAAAGAAACATCAACACAGAATTTTAAAATCCCAATCAACATGGATCCATGAAGAAATCTACAAAATCCCAATTTTTCACGTATTTCAACAGTTTTTGTTTCATTCATAAACTCAAATTCCCAAATTATAAAACAAACGATTAGAGTGTAGTATTACTATATATACAGACCTTAATCTGACCTTTAATGGCGTCAAGCCTTCTAGTTTTCGGGAACGTGAGAGCAGATTTCTCAAAAACCCTAAATTTTTGATTCTCGCAAAACCCTATGGATTCTCAAAATTGAAGAAATAATCGGGATGAAGAAGAAGAGAAATGAGGAAGACGAAGATTTAGGGAACGAGAGAGAAGGTTTCCGGCGAATCCTAGGTTTGGATCCGATTTGATTTTGGCGTATTGCGGGAAACGAGAGAGATTTCGGGAAGAAGAATAAGAGAGATGAGGAAGACAAAGATTTCGGGAACGAGAGAGAAGATTTCCGGCGAGATTTCCGGAATGAAAGTGGTTTCCGTTTGGATCCGATTTGAGTTTCGCGTACAGCGGGAATCGAGAGAGAAGGGAGTGAGAAGAGAAGTTATGGATCGGTGTGGAAGAAGGGATCAAATTTACATGGGCTGTTTATATAATTCAGGTCCAACTAATTCCCTTGTAAATAAGTCAAATTGGTAAGGGTTTTTGGTCTTTTACCTTATATTCTACTTAAAAAAAATACAACAAAGAAATTATAAAATTGAGGAGACTATCGGAGAATAAAGTTTTAGGTTTAGCACTATCTCAGCATTTGATCCTATTTATTAACACATATACAAACACTATACCAAAAAAAAATATAAAATAAAATATTATGTAATTAAGTAACTATAAAGGTAGAGAGAAAAATACGTTATGATTTTAAAATATAAAAATTCATGTAATATTTTATGGATTTTTAATTCAACTGGTAATAAGTGGATTTGTTTATATTTCTTATATATAATTTTGATGTATTTTGAAATGACAATAACCTCTTGATAAAAGTTTTTTAAAATTTTATTTTAGAAACGATAATAAACGCTTATGATTCCCGGTTATGTTTTAGAAGAAAAAAAATTGTAATTTTTTTTAATTAATGAAAACCCTTTAACAAAAAAAAACGATAATAATCGCTTTTTGGATAAAACGCCAAATTAATGCTATGATATTATGTTAAGTTGCATAGATTTTAACTTTTAATTAATTAACAATGAGTGAATTGGCAAAGTAGTTACATATCATTTTAGGTTATTTGTCTAACTTTATGTGAGATCCTAATTATTATGTGCACAAGTACATCTTTAATTTTTTTTAACAAGTCCTAAACATATCTTGAATGTTTCATGGATCTTCCATCAATTCATAAATATACAAACTTATCTATATCTGCGTATATATATGAATGTGTGTGTGTATGGATATTATGTATGTATGGAAACACAAACCGGCTAGTAGGACTGATTCTTGACCGGAAGGAAGAGCTGAGTTGGTAGGGCAAAGGACGGTACAAAGGAGAAGAAGCACAATTAGCATCTCTTGATCTTTATTTTTCTTGACTTTAGACTCATATTTATGTAAATGGGGAGGGAACGTTTTACGAAAGAATGAAACAAACAAAAACTTAACAAAATCAATTTGACCCTTTTATTTTCTCCACTAGTCAATAATACTCAATAATCATTACCCTTTAATAAGTTGACCCTCTTGTTCTTACAAAAACAAACAATTAATTATAAAAATATTAATCCTTTTAATTTGTTGTTCATATTGACCATTCTTCTTTACAAAGTATAGTGACTAAATTAGTTCAGGACTTCCAGATCCGATCTTAGATCCAGTCTTATTATCCATTATTTCATAGCTCCTAACAAATGTGAATCCGCGATTCGTCATCTTAAACCAATATATTTGAAGTTAATAGAACTGGATCCGAGTTTTTTATTTTGGTTGAATGTAAATATATAATAGAAATAAATAAAAGTGAAAATATCATATGAATAAATAATATATTTCTTTTAATAAAGATAACATAAACAAGTTCTTGCATATAAGTATGTTTGGGATAGGGAATAATGAAAAACATCACTATATAGAAAGCATTCAAACGAACGCTTTTATATTACGTACTGCTAAAGTGACTAAGATTATGAAAGAGTAAATTAAAGTTGAGGAATTGAATAAGGTTATGCCACGCGATCTGGTTAAGTTAATCGTGGAGCTTACCAACTATCTTTGATTAGCAAGATATTTTGAGGAACCCCACGACCAAAATCAATTGGGTGAAAGCTTAGAGTGTGATGTGACAAAAGACTAAGAGGAATAACAAAATAACAAAAGGAACGAGCGGTTTGTGTTGAACGAGCGGTTTTAACACTATGAGAATTTAATCATTAAGCGCCTCATTGTCTTGTAGTTTACTTGGTACGTTTGTTTGTTTTTTCTTATTTACTGTACTCATATTCTTCTACCTAACCTGTATATATGTCTTGTAATTTACTTTTACCCAAGGTAACCACATTGAAGTTGAAATGGAGCATGAAGTCTTGGTGATCTATTCTAAAAATAAACTCAAAGTAACTGTTTCATCCTTATTATTTATATTTATGATTAAGATCGTTTTGGGTCACTTATACTCTCTGTGTAGATCGGCGGAGCCGTGGTTACATTTGTAAAAGCCCTACACGATTTTTAAGAAAAAATTCAAACAATGTTTGACAGCGGTTTTGCTTTTAATCTTTCACTTAATTATTTATTTAGTTTCCAAATTTGAAACAAATCAGAAAATCTCATAGACTTTCATGAAATTACAAACAAATATCTCTTTTCAGCTTTTACAATACAAAACCCTATATTACCATTTGGAAAACAATATATATGCACTTAAATATTATGTATAAAATTAGAGCTTTCACTCGGGTCTACGCAAATAACCCTACCACGTTGTAGTACTTAGAGATCGAATCCACGAAGATCAAGTGTTGCACTACGAATTACAGAAAATGATTAAGAAGCTAGGACAAAATAAGAGAGTTGGATTAAAGTGAACAATGAGATAAATGCAAATAGATGAACAAGAAAATAAAAATAACAGTCGTAAACAATGAATTAAAAAGCGTTAGGCTTTAGGGATAGTCGCAGAAAATCACAAATCATGAATCAGACAATTATTCAGGGAATGAATTAAACACCAATCTCGAACTTAAACAGAATTGTATAATCGATCCACTGTCGTGGCACCAATTACTTTATCTAGCAACCTAAGATTCTAAACTGTCTTTGAACTCAAAATTACATACAAGCATTCAACAGGCAGGTTCAATCTGTTCACGAATTGCCTTAACATCAACTTTCGTTGGTTAAGGACAGTTCGCTCACCTAATGTTCTATCAAGCAACTTATAAGCTTTTGGAGAATAGGTAAAACCTAAATTCAGAGACTAAGTTGTAAATTTAGTCTAAGAAATGAACATAACAATAGGCGAAGATGTCAATTGATAAATCACTATCTATGTCTAATTCATTGATTCATGAAATTCTTTTGAAAATCCTAAAACCTAACTATGGATCTACTCAGACATGGATACAGAGAAAACACAGAGAGATGGATAAGAACTCATAATCATAGAATAATAAATCAAAAAGGGTTCAGAAATCTTCTCAACATGTAGAGTCAGAGATTCTTCTCCCTAAGCTTACAGAAATCCAGAAATTTCAGAGAAAAAGTTACAGAATGTAAAAATGTGCCAAAGAAGGGATGATGTCTTTCTAGTGAGATTACATGAGTTTATATAGAGTTTAGGAGGCTTAGAAGAGTCTAGGACGTGCCCTAGAAGGTTCCAATTCGCAAATCTCAAGCTTCCATAACTTGCATCGTGCATTAATCGAAGTTTCTTTTTCTGCCCGTAACGTCAGCATCGACCGCTTCTGGTCGATGCTCTTGGTCGATGTTGAGGCTCAGGGAGAGCGTCGACCACTCCTGGTCGAGCTAACGTCGATGGCCTTCGTCATCAATTCAGCATCGACCCTGTCTGGTCGATGCTCTTAGTTGATGTACGGACCTCTTAAATTACATCAATCTAATCTGCTATATGCATTTGATCGATGTACGAATCTCTAGAAACGCATCAATCCATTTCTGATCGATGCTCGTGATTGACGTAGATTTCCTGGAAATGCATCGATCCTGTCTAATCGATGCTAGGGGCCGATGCTCCTACTATGAGACTCTAGGGAAGATTTCCGTGATATATTTGATCTAAACAAGTAGCTCCAAGGTCCTCATACCTTCTTAAGGCTCCAGAAACTCCGAAAGTGTAGATTTTGCTCCAAGTACCTATAAACACACACAAACACACTAAAAATATACTAAATGAATGTTAGAATGCATAAAACTATCATATATGAGTGATTGAAAACATGTAAATATGCATGTTATCAACTCTCCCACACTTACCCTTTGCTTGTCCTCAAGGAAACAAAAGCTAGGCATGATGAAGAAATGCTAAAAACAATAAAGATAAGAAGAGTGAACTTGTACCTTGTGACATTGTTGTGTTAAGTGCTTTTCGTCTTTGTGGAAGCGGAATGATCTCTACCGTACTCATGTACTTCGCCATAAGCATAGCAACTCACCTTAGTTCGAACCGCTCCTCTTTCGATCCCAGACTCCTCATTGTTTACTCTTCTTTTTATTCTATGCATGGGTTCTCAACTTGGGAATATCAATCAAAGGACATGAACACTTACTCATTCGGATTTCTGTAAGCTCAAGACCGTCTTAGTGCAATTCCTTTGCTCTTTCTTTTCTCACTTCAAAGTCAATCGATTTTTCTCTACTTTTCTAGGGTATCAATTTTTTTTTTATCGATTCTCTTTTCTTCTCAGCTTTTCCCTTTCTTTTGGACAGGTTTCCATGAGACGCGAATTGTTAAAAGTGGTAGCTTCCAACACCTGGTTCACTTTTTTAATACCTATATCCTTTCCATTTCTTCCTCTTGGGACAGGTTTCCATGAGACGTGAATGTTAAAAGTGGTAGCTTCCAACACCCGGTTCACTTTTTTATTGCCTATATCCTTTTCTCTATTTATTGAAGAGAAGGAAGAGGGGAATTGCACTGACTTAGACATGCCTTGCAGTATCTCATAGAGGTATCACATCCAATGTATTTCAAACCCCAAACCGAGAGAATTAAAGTTTATTAGGGTAAGAAGTCTACTCCGATTCGTCTAAGTCTCCGGAATAATGACCATTTTGGGGTTTGTCGATCCACTTATGGATTTTTCACGATTCCTAGTAAAGATCAAACACTATCCAGGAAAGCATCCAAACATAAACACAAATAACACAATTAACAAGTTATGTCGCTACCTCATTTAAAACAATTTCGTATGTTATTGAACCTATGAACAAAGAAAAGAGTGTAACAATCTAAGACAGAGGACCTTTCCTAATATTTCGTCAATTGCTGCTTGACCCTTAGCCTTGAGTTTTGGAGTGATGATTGCTTTCACCTGAAAGAAAAGTTTAGACATATCTTTGCTCTTCACCCTATACTCAATGGTGTCATTAACACGCTTCAGAGGTGTTAAAGTGACACGGAAACCCTTAGGCAGTCCCCCAGACTTAGAATGCTGCGTGACATTCTGCTCATTCTCCTTAATAGCCACAAAAGATCCATTCTGCTTGCTGATCTTTGATAATTAGAGCTTTCACTCGGGTCTATGCAAATAACCCTAGCACGTTGTAGTACCTAGAGATCGAATCCACGAGGATCAAGTGTTGCACTACAAATTACAGAGAATGATTAAGAATCTAGGACAAAATAAGAGAGTTGGATTGAAGTGAACAATGAAATAAATGCAAATAGATGAACAAGAAAATAAAACTAACAGTTGTAAACAATGAATTAAAAAGTGTTAGGCTTTAGGGATATTCGCAGAAAATCACAAATCATGAATCAGACAATTATTCAGGGAATGAATTAAACACCAATCTCGAACTTAAACAGAATTGTATAATCGATCCACTGTCGTGGCACCAATTATTTTATCTACCAACCTAAGATTCTAAACTGTCTTTGAACTCAAAATTACAGACAAGTTCAATCTGTTTACGAATTGTCTTAACATCAGCTTTTGTTGGTTAAGGACAATCCGTTCACCTAATGTTCTATCAAGAAACCTATAAGCTTTTGGAGAATAGGTTAAACTTAAATTCAGAGACTAAGATGTTAATTTAGTCTAAGAATGAACATAACAATAGGCGAAGATGTCAATTGCTAAATCTCTATCTATGTCTAATTCAGTGATTCATGAAATTTTTTTGAAAAACCTAAAACCTAACTATGGATCTACTCATACATAGATATAGAGAAAACACAGAGAGATAGAATAAGAACTCATAATCATAGAATAAGAAATAAAAAAGGGTTCAAAAATCTTTTCACGATGTAGAGTCAGAGATTCTTCTCCCCAACCTTATAGAGATCCATAAATTTTAGAGAAAAAGTTACAGAATGTAAAAATGTGCCAAAGAAGGGATGATGTCTTTCTAGTGAGATTACATGAGTTTATATAGAATTTAGGAGGCTTGGAGGTGTCTAGGGCGTGCCCTAGAAGCTTCTAGAAGGTTCTAATTCGCAAATCTCAAGCTTCCATAACTTGCATTGTGCATTAATCGAAGTTTTCTTTTCTGCCCGGAACGTTAGCATCGACCGCTTCTAATCGATGCTTTTGGTCGATGCTAACGTCGATGGTCTTCGTCGTCAGTTCAGCATCGACCCTGTCTAGTCGATGCTCTTAGTCAATGTACGAACCTCTTAAATTACACCAATCTAGTCTACTATATGCATTTGATCGATGTACGACTCTCTGGAAACGCATCAATCCATTATGATCGATGCTCGTGATTAACGTAGACTTCCTGGAAATGCATCGATCCTGTCTAATCGATGCTTGGGACCGATGCTCCTACTGTGAAACTCTAGGAAAGCTTTTCGTGACATCTTTGATCTGATCAAGTAGTTCCAAGGTCTTCATAGCTTTTTAAAGCTTCAAAACACTCCGAAAATGTAGATTTTGCTCCAAGTACCTATAAACACATAAACACACACAAAAGCACTAAAAATATATTAATGAATGTTAGAATGCATAAAACTATCCTATATGAATGCGTGAAAATATGTAAATATGCATGTTATTATTTTCCAATAAAAAACAAACTCACTTGTTTTCGAGTACAAAGTACTGTTCAATCGATGAGTAAATTAAATGATCAGTAAATTAAATGATCCCAGCTTATCATTCTAAGAAATCCAAATATTTGAAATCTTTAGAGTTGAAGTCACCGGTCTTTTTTTTTTTGGAATATTGAGTGACCAGTCTTACGGATCAAGTGATGCTGAACTGGATAAGATCTACTTGGCACAAGTGTACATGTACACAAAGTTTATGGAAAATAGCATGAATAATTAGTACAAAAAGTTCCAATGTTTTAAGAAAATAATTACGTTCTTACAGTGAAAATGATTAAAACACACAAAAGATATAGAGACGATACAAGTAGTTTCGTTACTTGAAACAACGGAAACATCACGTAACTCTTAACTGTGAGTTGATGAAAAAGTGAAATTTAATACTTCATTAGATTTGAAAATGGAAATTGAAGAGAAACCGAAAAACTAATCGGTGGGAGTATAAATTTAAGTATTTGTTATTGCTTAACTATGAATTGAAGTATTTTTGGTGCACATAGAAAATGTTTTTTTAGTAACTACATGTTTTTCTTTGTTAATTAAATAAATTAATGATTACATGTATGAACACTATAGATTATATATTCGTACATAAAACTAAATTTTAATCAAGAATTATTAAACCTTAACTTTGACTTTAACTATGTATGTTCACCATGCATAAAACTAAATTATGTCCGGTGAACATACATAATCAAAAACAGTAAAAAAGAAAAACAGTGAAAGACATAATACACTATTCAAACTTAATAAAACAATCTGATCATTTATTAAAAATATTACTACACTAATCAAACACTTTAAAAGCTTGACTTTTCATTGCAGAAAATATAAAATGAAACACACATGGATATTGCTTGTGTGACTAAATAGACCTTTAGCTATAGAGGAATTTTTGGCAACACTAGTTTGCTGCATTCGATCCAATTTATGAGCGTATAAGATATTGAGTTCTTCCTTTTCTACACAACAAATTATGAGGAAAACTGACGTAGCTGATAAATATATGATTAAGAAGATGTTTATGAAAGTACTAAACAAGAGGAGAAATATCCTAGTAATTATCGGAGACATAGATTTTGTAGCTTCGATTGCCATATTGAGAGAAAGGAACATACTTATAATGTTAGCGTTAATTGCATCTTTGAGATCAGTGTTCTATGACCGTGCCAAAGTAACTTGGCTTTGGAGTTCGGAAGAAAAAGATGATGTTCTAACTATGATAAAAGGAGGTGCACTTATCCCTCGTAACAGCCATCGCAATAGAGGTATACTAAATTAATATAGTTTGCAGTTGTATAATATTCCTAACAGAACTTCTAATGTTTTCATTCTTTTTTTTTTAGGATGAGTTTATCTCTTCTTTTTTGTAATTGCGTAACTATGAATTGAAGTATTTTTGGTGTACAGAAAATGTTTTTTTAGTAATTACATGTTTTTCTTTGTTAAAGAAATCAGTGATTACATGTATGAACACTATGGATTATATAGTCATACATAAAACTAAATTTTAATCAAGAATTCTTAAACTTCACCATGCATAAAACTAAATTATGTACGGTGAATATACATAGTCAAAAAAAGTTGAAAAAATAAAATGAAAAATATTGAAAGACATAATACACTATCAAAACTTAATAAAAAAAATTAGATCATTTATTAAAAATATTATTACACTAATCAAACACATTAAAAGCTTGACTTTTGATGGCAGAAAATATAAAATGAAACACACATGTATATTGCTTGTGTGACAAAATAGACCTTTAACTATTGAGGAATTTTTGGCAACACTAGCATGCTGCATTCGATCCAATTTATGAGCCTATAAGATATTGATAAAAGCACGATATGAAAGTAAGCAGCGCACAACTTCAAATCGTTTTGGTTTGCACTAGTCTAAATACTTATAAACTTATCATAGTGGGGATATCAAACTCTTACCGATCCCATGTACTAACATGGAGTGTGATTCTCAAAATTGTGGATCATTTGTAATACGTCGTCAAAATTACAACCAAGGTAAAAAGTTTCTCAATTGGTTTTTAGTGTTTTCCCAAAAATTAGCATATTTGGATTGAAAATGATAGGCTTCTGAAATTGTGTGAAATTGAGTTCTTCCTTTTTTACACAACAAATTATGAGAAAAACTGACGTAGCTGATAAATATATGATTAAGAAGATGTTTATGAAAGTACTTAACAAGAGGAGAAATATCCTAGTAATTATCGGAGACATAGATTTTGTAGCTTTGATTGCCATATTGAGAGAAAGGAACATACTTATAATGTTAGCGTTAATTGCATCTTCGAGATCAGTGTTCTATGACCATGCCAGAGTAACTTGGCTATGGAGTTCGGAAGAAAAAGATAATATTCTAACTATGATAAAAGGAGATGCAATTATTCTTCGTAATAGCCATCGCAATAGAGGTATACTAAATTAATATAGTTTGCAGTTGTATAATAATTCCTAACAGAACTTCTAATGTTTTCATTCTTTTTGTTTTAGAATGAGTTTATCTCTTCTTCTTTGTAATTCCTTAACTATGAATTGAAGTATTTTTTGTGTACAGAAAATGTTTTTTTAGTAATTACATGTTTTTCTTTGTTAAAGAAATCAGTGATTACATGTATGAACACTATGGATTATATAGTCATACATAAAACTAAATTTTAATCAAGAATTCTTAAACTTCACCATGCATAAAACTAAATTATGTACGGTGAACATATATAGCCAAAAATAGTTGAAAAAATAAAAATAAATATTGAAAGACATAATACATTATCAAAACTTAATAAAAAAATTAGATCATTTATTCAAAAGATTACTACACTAATCAAACACATTAAAAGCTTGATTTTTGATGGCAGAAAATATAAAATGAAACACACATATATATTGATTGTGTGACTAAATAGGCCTTTAACTATAGAGGAATTGTTGGCAACACTAGCTTTCTGCATCCGATCCAATTTAGGAGCCTATAATATATTGATAAAAGCACGATTTGAAATTAAGCAGCACACTTGTTTGTACTAGTCTAAATAATTATAAACTTATCATAGTGGGGATATCAAACTCTTACCGATCCCACGTACTAACATGCAACGTGATTCTCAAAATTTTGGATCATTTGTAGTACGTTGTCAAAATTACAACCAAGGTAAAAAGTTTTTCAAAATTTTGGATGAGGTCCACCTATCCCTCCTAATAGAGGTATAATAAATTAATATAGTTTTGCAGTTGCATAATATTTCCTAACAGAACTTCTAATGTTTTCATTCTTTTTTTTTTTTTATCTCTTCTTTGTAATTACTTAACTATGAATTGAATTATTTTTGGTGTACAGGAAATGTTTTTTAGTAATTACATGTATTTCTTTGTTAAAGAAACTAGTGATTACATGTATGAACACTATGGATTATATAGTCGTACATAAAACTAAATTTTAATCAAGAATTATTAAACCTTAACTTGTATGTTCACCATGCATAAAACTAAATTATGTCCGGTAAATATACATAGTCAAAAACAGTTGAAATAGAAAATAGTGAAAGACATAATACACTATTCAAACTTAATAAAACAATCTGATCATTTATTAAAAAATTACTTCACTAATCAAACACTTTAAAAGCTTGACTTAGGTGAAAGGGTGTTAATCTAGTGGATCTGACCACCACCATGTCGACTGTGTGATCCTTCTACACCCGTTCCACTCATCAGTCTTCTCCCTACAAATAATATCAAAAACTGAATTTAAAGCTAATTTTATTTTGTTAGCAAAATATTAATGATCATAGTTTTTTATTTTCCAACTAGTCTTTAAAATTAACTGTAAAATGTGTAAGAAAAAAAAAACCTAATATTTGTTCAATCCAAAAAAAAAAAACACCAAACCTTACATAACGTGAGACAAATCATCTACCAATGGGAGATGAATCATACCTTTTTACTAAGATCTAGGTTAACTATATAGGAAATGAAAAATTATTTAGAACACCCTAATTAAGTATTACATAGTTGAGACCTTAAAACTTACGGATTCAAATTATTTGAAAGAGATGATGAGCGAATAAACTAATCAATCTCCTCCCCACAATATATACACATATATATAAATATATATACACACTCTTTTATAATTCAATCTTAAGTTTTTTTCGAAAGAAAGGGACATACCATTACCGCCTGGACCGTGGTTACTGGTTGATGGTGTTGTTCTTATGGCACTATTGGGCTTATAATAACTCATTATCCTCCTCCCTATATATCATGATTTGTTCCATCAATTAACACTTAGACAACCATATGTTATACGTAGATGTTATATAATTGTTAAAACACTAACCGGTGATCGAGAGTAGCTCATGGTGAGAAGCAAGAGAAGATACTGTACGGCAAATAAAAGTACAAAGAAGCAAAAGCTCAATGAGAAAATGAATAGAGTTTGAAGAAAACGTATTATTTTCCATCTCTTTTTCTTTCTTTATTTTGGCATTGGATTTTTAATTCAAAATTAATTGGTAATAAGTGAATTTTTCCGTATTTCTTATATATTGTTTTAACGTATTTTTAAAGGATAATAACCTCTTGATAAAAGTTTTTTAAAATTTTATATTAGAAACGGCAATAAACGATTATGGTTACCGGTTAGGCTTTAAAAGAAAAAAAAATTTGTAATTTCTTTTTTTAACTAATGTAAACCCTTTATAAAAAAAAATTAAAACTACAATAAACGCATCTTGGATAAACGCCAACTTAAAGCTATGATATTATGTTAAGTTGCACAGATTTTTAACTTTTAATTAATTAACAATGAGTGAATTGGCAAAGTAGTCACATTTCATTTTAGGTTTTTTTTGTCTAACTTACTATGTGAGATCCTAATTATCATGTGCACAAGTACAGCTTTAAATTTTTTTAACAAGTCCTAAATATATCTTGAATGTTTCATGGATCTTCCATCAATTCATAAATATACAAACTTATCTATATCTGCGTATATATATGAATGTGTGTGTATGGATATTATGTATGTATGGAAACACAAACCTGTTTGGAGGAATGGTTGTTGACCAGAAGGAAGAGCTGAGTTGGTAGGGCAAAGAACGGTACAAAGGAGAAGAAGCACAATTAGGACTTGACCCATTTTTGAAGAAATTTTGTTTCTTATCTCTCGATCTTTATTTTTCTTGACTTTAGACTCATATTTATGTAAATGGGGAGGGAACGTTCCACTAAAGAATGAAACAAACAAAAACCTAACAAAATCAAGTTGACCCTTTTATTATCTCCACTAGTCAATAATACTCAATAATCATTACCCTTTAACAAGTTGACCCTCTTGTTCTTATAAAAACAAACAATTACTTATAAAAATATTAATCCTTTTAATTTGTTGTTCATATTGACCATTCTTCTTTACAAAGTATAGTGACAAAAATAGTTAAGGATTTCCAGATCCGATCTTAGACCCAATCTTATTATTCATTATTTCATAGCTCTTAACAAATGTGAATCCGTGATTCGTCATCTTAAACCAATATATATGAAGTTCATAGAACTGGATCCGAGTTTTTATTTTGGTTGAATGTGAATATATAATATAAATAAATAAAATTGAAAATATCATAAGAACAAATATATTTTTTTAATAAAGATAACATAAATAAGTTCTTGCATATAAGTATGTTTGTGATAGTGAATAATGAAAAACATCACTATGTAGAAAGCACTCAATTCAAACGAACGCCTTTATGTTAGGGAGAATTAGTTAAAAGGGTTAAATATAACCCTATGTTTGTGAAACTAAACCTTTATGTAGTTAAATTTTATTAATTACTAAAATAACCCTATAAATCTATTTTAAATTTAAAAATAAGATACCCTATCGTATAAACCATTGTTTTCAATAAAAAAAAACTAGAACTTTGAAAAAAGGTCGTGAAATCCATCGTTCTCAATCAAAAAAAAAAACTTGAACGATACTTTAACAAAAATCATTCAAGCCATCGTTCAAGCTATCATTCTCAATCGTTCAATTTTTTCCTTCGATCGTTCTTTAACAAAAATCTTTAACAAAAATCACTGCTACTCTATTGTAAGTTTTTTAATCCTTCTTCATTATAATTTTGAATGATATCAAGTTGCAATTTTACTTTCATCGAAGAAGATTTAAGGTTTGTAGTTTTGTTAAATTTTGCAGTTCTTTTTTAACCTGATCAAATTGTTGTGTTTCCAAACCATTCATACACTCTTGAAGGTAAACTGATATTAAATTAACTGTTGAGTTTGTTCTTACTCCTAAATGTTTAAGATTATTTACGAAGATGACTATGAGTTTACCCAAACCCTAGAAGATTCTACGTAAAGGTAGAAGACGTATTCTAGATTACAAGTAGGTAGAATAGATTACCTAAAGTAGGTAGAAGACGTATTCTAGATTACCGTAGAAGACGTATTCTAGATTACCGTAGAAGACGTATTCTAGATTACCGTAGAAGACGTATTCTAGATTACCGTAGAAGACGTATTCTAGATTACCGTATAAGACGTATTCTAGATTATCTTAAGTAGGTAGAATTAACATAAGGTTATACCGTTTTACCTAGATCTTGAATAAACGTTTACGATTTCTCTTCTATATGTATGTCTAACTTAATTAATTTTTAAATATCGTAGATGAGTATGTTGCAGGCCTACATAGTTTGTGGTGCATGGGCATTGTTTCGTAATACCGAGTGGAAATTTATCGTTGATAGAGACAAATGTGGTAGACTATTTACGTTGGACTCCAATACTACTTTTGAAGAGTTGAAGAGGATTGTATCAGAAAACTTCAACATAGATCAGAGTAAGGTTGATGTGGAAATCGGTTTCTTACCTACTGGTTTGATCGACAACTTTGAATCTCCTCCAGTTATTGTCTCAAATGACCGTCAAGTAACAAATTTGTTTGGGTATTTAAAAAATGAGATACGCTATAGATGTGTGTAACCTTTAAAGCTAATGGTGATACTAAAATGAGAAGAGTCAAGATTGATTTGAATGAGTACCCACATGATTCATGTGATGATGAGGAGAATGAACATCAGAATGTTTGTGAGGATGTGGATAGCTGGCCTAAATTACCAAAAGAATGTGTGAATGGAGCTGAATTGAAGGATAATTTTAAACGAATTTCTTATGATGCTGAAATTGGTGGTGAAGATGACTTAATGTCTGGAAACAATGCTGACAGTAAGAAAATCTGTCGGATAGTAGACGATATAAAGTTGCATCAATATTTCAAAAGCAAGGAAGATCTGAAGAAAACTTTAGAAATATGTGCCATGAAGCATAACTTTGACTACAGGGTTACAAAATTTGTACAAAATTTTGGTGTATACGCTACAAAGATAATGTCTGCAATTGGAGAATTCGAAACAAAGACCAATGGATCCTCTTCTGTTTTTATTCTACTATAATCCACCATTTTTTTCTTCTCTTCTATCTCGTCATTATATGTCTGAGTAGGATCGAACCCACTAACTACAATATCTTGCCAAAGAAGTCTAGTTGTTTTTTTGTAAGTACTCTTGTGTGCCCAAATTATTATACATGTCACAAGATGGACTCAAAAGTACGTCATCTTCAGCTATATTGGAATTAGTAAACACTCCACATTTGTTTTGAACCTGTTAAAACGTTGAAAAAAAAAATACAACGATGGTTACAATAAATATACAACAAGGGCCTATTAAAACGTTTTAAAAAATAAAATAATACAATGAAGATTACAATAAACATACAATAAAGTTCTCCACTTAATTATCTAACATAACGAAGGTTACAATGAAACATACAACAAAGTTCTCCACCTAATTATTTATTACATTTAAAAGTTTACACAAAAACAAAACATACAAATGGAAAATAACATCTTAACGATAACGAGAAGTGATTTTTTTTTTACTTACCACAGTTTTAGATGTTGTGGCTGTTTGTGCACATTATGCATCTCTGAAACTTGAAACTCTACTTTTTCCATTCGCTTGTCAATCTTTTCCTCAAAACTAGAGAAACCTGATTTGAACATGTCTTGAATGAAAGATTTCATGGCTTCATTGTTACCATCTTGTACTCCTGCAGTTCGTTGGCACAAAATCT
The DNA here is from genome assembly GCA_026770425.1 of Boechera divaricarpa. Lineage (NCBI taxonomy): Eukaryota > Viridiplantae > Streptophyta > Magnoliopsida > Brassicales > Brassicaceae > Boechera > Boechera divaricarpa. The sequence continues at coordinate 3,816,630 of CM049188.1, forward strand.
GTCTCTTGCATTGCTCATAACCAATATCAGGTTGCTTCGTTTTTTGCCTCCTCGATTCCGAAACTGGAATATTATCGTTAACAGTATTTGCAGCCTCGTTGTCTTCTTCGAAAGTCTGATTTTCATCTTCTTCTCCAACTTGCTCATTTTGACTATCTCTCACCATCTTCAAAACTCTCCCACATATTTGGTCCAAACTCATTGCCCAATCTGATTGCATTTTTCAAGTTATCCACTCCATCATCACGTACTTCATCAGGCCACCAATACTAAACTAAATCAATAATATCATCATTTCCATTGGATGAGATGTATGGGAAAATTGAATCCTACAATAGCATGGAAAAAAGTTAGTCACACTATGAAACAAGAGTTCTATTCTTATATCTGCATAATACTCACATTTGATTTAATTGTGCCCTCAAGTTGAATTATGTCAGCATATAAAACTCTTGCAAGACCACTCCAATTTGTGCATCGACATTCAAAAACTTCTTCACTGATTATGCTTGCCAAAAGCTTTCCAATGATTGGAATTGCTTCCATAATCCAAATCTGAAATGCGTAAGAGAAACCATCCAAAGTATAACTCTTGTTCTTTAACTTGCCTCATGTTTCGATGATAGATGTTATTAGACAGTTAAACGCATCACGACCCCATGGATAGCTCTCAACCAAGTCAAAATCCATTACAAGCTTCACGTATTTGTGTGGAATATGTGCCTTTTCATTCTTTGCCAGTACCACACCCATTATTACTCAAATATACACAAATCGGAGTCTGTCCACAGATTTTCACTTCTTAGCATTGCTTAAGTGTTTATCAAGCAATGTCTTAATGCTTATGTTTTCCTTCTTCTTTAGGAGCCTACTCCAAAACCCATCATCATCTTCAATATTGTCTACCTCAGTGCTCACATGATCATCTTCGTACTTAAGCCTTGTAATCGCATAAAATTCCTAAAGTGAAAATCTCAACGGCCTTCCTCCAAATACTCACCACACTTCATATTTTTTCTCTATTACAAGCTGTCGACACATCATGCTGTGTATTAGACGAGCTGAGTAGCCCAAACCATTCTCTTTTATCGACAAAATATTTGCAAATACTGAATTTCTCTTGACTTCATTGTATTCTGTCAGGAACACTGCTTCCAATTTTTTCATAAGCGGAAATCTGCAACGATTGTTTATGTGGTCCACTTGTGGCTCATGTCCCGTTTTGAGAAGGCGTTTCGGAAATTCATCTCCCATTCTGAGTCAAGTAATAAATGTCAAAGTTACTATTATAAAACATCATAAAATAAGACAATCTGTAGTGATCATAACGAATGAGAGCTGCTCTCGTTAGTAATAAAAAAAACATTACGAATCTAGTTACTTGATCTGTATTTGCAAAGATTTAAATTTATCAATGAGACAAAAAAAGGTAAAAAACAAGTAACTAGCTATTTGGTAGCAAAGTCAATATAAACTAGCAAAGTCAATAAAAACTAATAGTTATTGTAACTAAATTTTTAGTTTATCGTTTTATCATCAATAAGCAAATAGTCTAATAATATTGAACAAGTATAACTGTTGACCATATTAACGTTACTTTGATCTAAAATTGCAAAGAATTAAATTTATCAATGAGACAAAAAAGGGTAAAGGACAACTAACTAGCTATTTGGTAATACTTAAACATACATTTACAGAGGCTAAATATCAAAGACTAAGACTAAATATCAAAGTAGTCTCACTAGCAAAAGATAACAGAGGCTAAGACTAAGGCTAACATCAGCAAAGTGGGATATTGATTTACACACACAATTATTGTTGTTCGTTAAGCACAAATAACTAGCAAAGGCAATATAAACTAATAGTTATTGTGACTAAATTTTTAGTTTATCGTGTTACCAAATAGCCAGCTATTTTTAGTTTAGGATATTGATTTGCAGACACAATTATTGTTGTTCGTTAAGCACAACTAACTAGCTATTTGGTAACACTTAAACATACATTGACAGAGGCTAATATCAATGTAGAGCTGCTCTTGTTAACTCTCTCTTCATATCATAAAACAGAAAATCAGACAATCGGAAGTGATCCTAACGAGATACAAGAAGATCCCTTTCTCCCTTCTCAAAGAAAACCACACTAACCTTCCAGAGAAATAGTCAAATAGACATTGATCCAATAATTTCAAAAAAACTAGGTACAAAAACATGATAAACCATCGTGAATATCAAAAAGTTTGAATTTTTTCCTCTAGCTTTCAAAAACATGATAAACCGATTCATAAAAGTGACAAATATCCCTCAGGCAAAACAACACCAAAGCCAAATTAGAAACTTTAATTCTATATCTTTACAAACATCCAAACTTCATCGAATCAAGTAACGAGACATAAAAATCCATATAACCCAAAAACCAAACAAGGATACCCATGGATCTCTCAATTCACAAGATTCAATTCAACAACGTAATAAATCAAAATATCTATATTTAATCACATTAGACATATAATTGTTCTGTCTTAACAAATTTGATTTTGCAGGATATAGGGTTAGCTATACAGGAAAGTTACTTTGAGAGTTCTTGAGAGCTTGGCGCACACAATAATTTCAAGAATAGAAGGAAACAGCGACTCCAAAGAATGAAGAAGCACAAAAATTATAAATCAAAAATAGAAGGTGAACAAACCGTAGAAGATGATCGAACCTCAATTTCATTACAAATTCACAATTTGAGCACAAAAACCTTGATGAGAACGAGAACGCCTAGCACGAACAAATAGAGACAAGAGGGAAGTATTCTCGTCGCGCCGCCGGAGAGAATTGAGAACTCGGTGAGAATGGAGGTCCGAGAGAAGACAATAGAAAACGAGGAAGAGAGTAAAGTGTTAAGGGTTTGGTAATTTTAGTGATTTTGCAAAGACTCTGTTTCTCTTACAGGGTTTGAACAAATAACAAAAAACTGAATCACTAGATTTTACTAAAGAGAAAAAAAATCAAAAACTAATTAATTTTCTTAATTATAATTATGAGGGTATAGTTGGTTTTTAATTAATATAAAAGTTAGCTTACCAAACTAACTACATAAAGATTTAGATCCACAAACATAGGGTATATTTGACCCTTTTAGCTAAATCTAGCTTTATATTACTGCTAAAGTGACTAAGATTATGAAAGAGTAAATTAAAGTTGAGAATTAAATATGGTTATGCCACGCGATCTGGTTAAGATAATCGTGGAGCTTACCAAATATCTTTGATTAGCAAGATATTTTTATTATTTTTCTGGTTTAAGTTGAAAATTTATGACAACAATCACACCAATTCAGAGTAACCCCACGACCAAAATCAATTGGGTGAAAGCTTAGATTGTGATGTGACAAAAGACTAGAGGAATAACAGGAATAGAGCAAAAAAAAAAGAGATGTAGCAGCATTTATCAAAGGAATGGATCGAGAAACAGAGAGATGGGGTCAATGGTGTATAGTTTTGGCCGCCTTTGCTAGAGATTAGAAATGAGGTTGTACATAGCATTTCAGAAATTCTCAAGAGGGATTACTTCTTGCAAAACACTACAACAAAACAAGTCGAATTCCGACCACCGTTTCCGACGAAAGTGGTGGTCGGAATTATTCCAACGACATTCCGATAATTTTCTGACCCATTTCCGACCAATTTAGCTTCGTCGGAAATTTGACGGAAAAGTCGTCGAAAATAGACAAATTTTTTCGACAAAACTCGTAAGTCGGAATATGGTCGGAAAAATGGTCGGAAAATAGTCGGAAAAATAATTTAGTCGGAACTTCGTCAGAAATTTTTAAATTTTTTTGTTTTAATATAGTCGGAAACTCGTCATACTTATTTGTTTTTTTCTGAAATTTTTTGAAATTTTTTTTAAAATTTTTTTACTTAGTCAGAATTTCGTCGGGATTTTTGGAATGGTGGTCGAAATTTTTTCAGATTTTTTTTTTAATTTTTTTTCTTTTTAAAACAGTCGGAAATTCGTCGAAATTTTTTTAAATAGTCAAAAATTCGTCGGAAATTTTTATACGGTTTCTCTTTTTATTTGTATTATTTAAATTTTTTTGAAATAGTCGGAAATTCGTCGAATTTTTTTAATAGTCAGAAATTTGTCAGAATTTGTTAATTTCCAACGAATTTTCGACAATATGTGCTTCAAAGTTTCCGACGAATTTCCGACAATATGTGGTCGAAAATTTGTCGGAAATATTTTCTATATATTGAAACCTCCTTCCACCCAATCACAATTCACAAACATCTTTTACTCACTCTGTCTTTCTCCTTCTCAAACATCTCAAACATCTTTTTCTAAAAATTTAGCTTTTCAATTATTTATTACGATTTTTATTATTAAACTTTGTCATATTTAATTAAAATTATTTTGAAGGTTTTTTACATATTTAGAAGGTGTAATTTTTTTTGTTGTATTTTATAATAATTTGGTCGGAAATTAGTCGGTTTTTTCTGACTAATTTTCGACCACATTAATTAAATAATTTAATAATTTTCTGACTAATTTCCGACCACATTAATTAAATAAATAAAAATGTTTTTCTTTTCAAAAAAAAATATTGGTCGGAAATATTCCGACCATATGTTTTCGGTCAGAATTTTTCCGACGAATTTCCGACTAAATTTGATTCCCGACCAGCGTTTTCCGAAGAATTTGATTAGTCGGAAATCGACTATTCCGACTAATTTCCAACTAATCCGGTCGTCGGAAAGTGGATTGTTTTCTTTTAGTGAAATGCTTATTCAACCTCTCCTAATCTTGAGCAACATACAGCTGCAAAATCCATGGAAGATTTCTCTTTGTTTGTGTTGAAGGAGCGGTTCAAACACTATGAGAACTTAATCACTAAGCGCCTCATTGTCTTGTAGTTTACTTGGTACGTTTTTTTTTTTTCTTATTTACTCTACTCATATTCTTCTAGCTAACCTGTATATATGTCTTGTAATTTACTTTGACCCAAGGTAACCACATTGAAGTTGAAATGAAGAAGCATGAAGTCTGGGTGATCTATCCTACAAATAAACTCAAAGTAACTGTTTCATCCTAATAACCTTTGTGTGTGTGTTTTTTTATTTATACTCTCTTATTATATATTTTGCTTATGTTTAAGATTGTTTTGGGTCTCTTATACTCTCTGTGTAGATCGCCAGAGCCGTGGTTAAATTTGTAAAAGCCCTACACGATTTTTAAGAAAAAATTCAAACAATGTTTGACAGCGGTTTTTCTTTTAATAATTTAATTAATTTTATTCTAAACTTTCACTTAATTCTTTATTTAGTTTCCAAATTTGCAACAAAATCAGAAAATCTCATAGACTTTCATAAAATTACAAACAAATATCTCTTTTCAGCTTTTCCAATACAAAACCCTAAATTTCCATTTGAAAAGCAATGAATACTAGATGATATCCGCGTTATACGCGGGATAAAATGTTTATATTATTTTTTAGAAAATTAAGAAATTAAATAAATAGTACTAAATATTTTAATAGTATATTATTGTATAAGTAACTGAAATTTAAAATTAAGGTTTTACATATTTATATTACTATCTAATTATTTAGTTAAAACAATATATTTTTAAAATAAAATTTTATAAACCAAATTTTGAAAACAATAAAATCAGCTTTAATTTCATGCAATATTTACTTATTCGATTTAATCAAAATTTAGGAAACAATAAAATCAGCTATAATTTTATGGAATATTTACTTATTCCATTTTCCATAAATAAATACAGCTAATTTAGGTAAGATTATAATCTTTAAAATTAAGACAGTTTATATATGATTGATATAATGACATATTATGTAATTAGTCTAGTAACTAATGTCCTATAACATATATTTTTTGAAAATCGATGACACTAATATAATATTCCACATAAACATAAGGTTATTTTGTTAAAATGATTCTTATTTAATATATAGGGGATGCATTTAAATATTTTATTTATAAAATTATACTTTAAGTCTTTAAGACGTACGTAGGCGAATGTTTTAAAATTTACATCATAGACTTTACCAGTAGAAAGTACTGTTCAATCGATGAGTAAATGATCATTCTTGGAAATCCAAGTATCTGAAATCTTTAGAGTTGAAGTCACCGGTCTTTTTTTCTTTTCTTTTTTTTCTTTTGGAATATTGAGTCACTAGTCTTACACAAGTGATGCTAAACTGGATAAGATCTACTTGGCACAAGTGTAATTAGTACACAAAGTTCCAATGTTTTAAGAAATAATCACGTTCTTACAATGAAAATGATTAAAACACACAAAAGATATAGAGACGATACAAGAAGTTTCGTTACTTGAAACAACGGAAATATCACGTAACTCTTAACTGTGAGTTGATGAAAAAGTAAAATTTAAGATTTCATTAGATTTGGAAATGGAAATTGAAGAGAAACCCAAAAATTAATCGGAGGGAGGATCAACATCAGAAACTTTTCCACCAGCTTGATGACTCTGCGATGGCCATACTGGTCCCTCATTCTGCTTATAGTAACTCATCATTCTCCTTCCTTCATTTTTATTTTATTCAAAGATAGTAAAGACATAGTAGATTAATGATTACTCGTCATATTTATTAACATATACGCAGACACTATCTATATATATAAAACGTCTAAAACGAAATTTTATGTAAGTAACTGAAAAGGTAGAAAGAAAAAAACGTTATGACTTTACGAAAATAGATTCCATGGACATTAACCAAAAAAGGCGATATATTTCGTTGTACGCACTGACAAGTTATTTAGGCAACTTTCCAAAGCCGAAAATCAAACTACTTTCACGATTCACAAGTCACAACGATGATACCATTAAATAGAATCTACAAATTATGCATGTCAATGAAACTAACGAACTAAATCATTGGGCTATTACTGTTAACCAAAAAAGAAAAAATAAAAAAAATCATTGAACTATAAGTCTATAACTATTTAGGCGACTTCAGCTATATAATTGACAAGTAAAGCTTTAAAATGTTTGAACAAGTCCTCTATATATTTTCCATGTAATCAGACCTTAATTAGACCATGTTTTAACAAGTCCTATAAATATGTGCGTTTTTGTGTGTGTGTGTATGTGTATATGTGTATATGTGTATATGTGTGTATGTGAGTATATGTATATTATGTATGTACGGAAACACGAACCTGTTTGGAGGAATGGTTGTTGACCAGAAGGAAGGGCTGAGTCGGTACGGCAAAGGTGGGTGCAAAGAAGAAGAAGCATAATTAGTACTTGACCAAACTTTGTAGAAATTATCTTTCTCATATCTCTTACTTTCTTTTCAATGCTTTTAGACTTTCATTTATATATACTCGAATGGAGAGGGATTGTTTCACGATAGAAAGTAAACAAATAGAAACCTAACTAATATATAAGGAACAAAGCAAAAAGGAAAACGTTGTTAATTTTCTCCACTAGTCATTAATCTTTAATAAATTGACCCTCTTGTTCTTATAAAACAAATTAGTAACGTAAAAAAATATTAGCCCTTTTGTTTCTCATTGACTGTACTTCCTTAGAAAGTAGTAATGCCAAAATAGTTCCGAATTCTAGATCCTAGCTTAGATCCAATCTTATCATCCATGGTATTAGACCTCTCTAAAATTTTGAATCCATGAATCGTGATCTTAAACCCATATATTTAACGTTCATAGATCTGAATCCGAGATTTTTTTTGGGTTGAATGTGATACTATTAATTATATAAATAAGCTCTTGCTATTAAGTATATTTGTGATTGTCAAAACCGATAACAAGATAAAAAGAGCATTCAGAACGGCCGATGTTATGTTATTGCTAAATAGCCTAAATTTCCAAATATCTTTTATTAGGTAAACGGCTGATGTCGGAGTAAATTCAGTCTGTCATGAATGAGAAATGGTGTGTGAAGAGTTTAGGCATAGTGAGCTTGTTCTTGCTCCTTTGTTTTTAGTTTTGTTTTTTCGTGATTCAGAAACTCTTGAATTTGGTTTGCAGTTAGTCTTGGTGTTTCGGCTGAATCCAAATGTCATATGTTCTCTAGTCTATACATATATGTATCTTTGCTACACAATAATGCCCGTTTGATTTAAATAGAATATAATATAATGATAGACACCAAGACAAGAAAACAAAACAAATTTGTTATTTTTTATAGACATAAATAGACCCAAAAAAATCTATTATTGTATTGAAATGGAAAAAAGGAAAAAAAGAACGTAAAACGTCGTATATTATGAAAGACATGACACATAATTTCAAACTTTTAAAAAGCTTGACATGTGACGGCAAAAATTAAAAATTCACACACATGTACAATATAGTTAAACAGTACTAGAATCGAAACCGGATCTAGTGGTTGCGACAATACCTTGTCCACTTCTTGACACTACAAGAAAACGCTCAAACTGCGACTACGATTTACGAATAAGTCAATAATCGTAAAATATAGCGACTAGTTTGCGACTTTTATGCCACAAATTTTGTTATACCCCAAAAAAAGTCGCCAATTAGTCGCAAAATAGATTAAAAATAAGGCATCGCAAATTAGTAGCGGTTTTGCAACGTCTTAGCTACTACAATGCAACGAAATTGTTTCGCCCTAAACTTCGTCGCTATTTCGCAAAATGATAGAGCTTTGCGACGAATTTGCTACGTCTTTTCGGATAAATTTCTAGTTGTTGTTCCGAGGCAAAATGGGTGGCAAAATAGAAAAATGTTTTTCGGCATATGGTCTTGAAGGCACATGGTTTTTGGGCTTAGTAGTTGTACCTAATTTTAGCTACTACATAATGTAGTCTTTAATTAGTTCCAAATATGTGGTTTTTTCGTTGAAATTTATATTTATATAAAGGAGATAGATGGTCACATTTATATATACAAACATACTAAACATACCAAAAAGGATGTTCGGGTTCTCTTCAAATCCATCATGATGCTCCTAAATCCATTTGGCTCATCAGTCTTCCCCCTAAAATTATAAATTGAAGTTATCCGTGATTAAAATTTATTTTTAAAAGAAAATATAAACGTATTAAAATATTTTATCTTTATGGAAATTGCTTATTCATAGTTCTTATTTTTCAAGTAGTCTTTAAATTTACTCAGATTTGTTGCATCCATGACAGAAATCAAACTTTACACAGCATGAGATAAATCATCTACCAATGGGAGATCATGGTCCCTTTCTACCAAGATATAAGTTAAACTATATGGAAGATGAAAAACTTATTTAAAACTCCTAAATCTTACATATTTGAGGCTTTAGAAAGCATAATCATTTGAAGTCTTAGAGAAAAAATATATACAAAACTAATAGTTTCAAATTATTGAAAGAGATGATGACTGAAAGTAAACTAATCAATCTCCTCCATAAAAATAAAAAAGGCATCAAAACATTGTTAAAGAGGAATATGTAAATTCAAGAAAAAATTATTTTCTTGATTCAAGCCTATTATTTACATACCAAATTATATATTCGGATGGAGAGCATAAAACGTTCCACGAACAGCAGAAAAGATGATAAAACCCAAAACAAAAATATAATTTTAAAAGGAAAAATAATAATATTTTCCACTACTCATTTTTATTGATTAATTTGATCCTCTTGTGAAATCTTTTTTGATTCTCTTGTTTCTCATTGACATTTTGTTTCTTAGAAAGTAGTGATGAATAAAGTATTAACTTGAGATCTGATATTGGACCCAGTTTGATTCCCAAATATTATCTGAAATTTTCAGATCTATATTTGGATTTTAGTACATTGGATCAATACATAAATAATTTAAATATATATTATGTGGTATACTAAACGTAAAAGTTGAGGTGTCTACATTGTATTTTAAAGTTTTAATTGTTTTCTCTAGTTTCAATATTCTACTTTGTATTGATAAATTAATTGTTTTAATTTGGCTTTTTATTACTACTTGAATAATTAGGATATTCGTGAGTTTGATTTTTTTTAATGATACTTGATTCGTATCCATGAGTATTAGAATTGTTTTAATAGATATCCGAATCAAAAATATCCAAAATACATTTGAATTCAAATATATTGGATCTAGTTTATCTTGAAGTTTCACAATTTGTATCACTTAAAACAAATCGGCTAAAATACTAAATTTCACATCAGTTAAATAAAACATGTGAATTGTGTGTGTATAAATAAGTGATGCTAACTTAGTTTCAATTGTATAAGTGATACATATTATACTTTAAAAAAACGATTGAATAACTCGATAAAATAAGTTATTTAAATTAGCAAAACCAGACAATTTATCAGTTAAATAATCAATAAAAAATATTTAAGCATATTTATATTAAATTACTCAAGTTTGATCAAGAATATTTTTAAGCTAATAAGACTATCTAATAGTGACTATAGTTATTGTTTCTAGTTTTCACATACTTTTCACTATTAGTAATTATACATCTACTAAATTTTACTAAATATGTTTTAGAATATCTTTTTTTTAACATAAAAACGTATATGGATGCAAAAGAAAAAATAAATAAAATTGTTAAATCATGCTTCTAAGGTTTTTTTTTTTTTTTTTTTTGTAGGATGAGTTTTATTTTTTTTGTAATTGCTTAACTATGGATTGAAGTATTTTTGGTGCACATAGAAAATGTTTTTTTTAGTAATTCCATGTTTTTCTTTGTTAAAGAAATTAGTGACTACATGTATGCACACAATGGATTATATAGCCGTACATAAAACTAAATTTTAATCAAGAATTCTTAAACTTTAACTTCGACTATGTATGTTCACCATGCATAAAAGTAAATTATGTTCGGTGAACATACATAGTCAAAAACAGTTGAACAAAAAAAAAAATAGTGAAGGACATAATACACTATTCAAACTTAATAAAACAATCTGATCATTTATTAAAAAGATTACTACACTAATCAAACACTTTAAAAGCTTGACTTTTGATGGCAGAAAATATAAAATGAAACACACATATATATTGCTTGTGTGACTAAATAGGCACTATAGAGGATTTTTTGGCAACACTACCATTCTGCATCCAAATCAATTTATGAGCCTATAAGATATTGATAAAAGTACGATTTGAAATTAAGCAGCACACAACTTCAAATCGTTTTGGTTTACACTAGTCTAAATAGCTATAACTTATCATAATGGGGATATCAAACTCTTACCGATCCCACATACTATCATGCGGTGTGATTCTCAAAATTGTGAATCATTTGTAGTACGTCGTCAAAATTACAACCAAGGTAAAAAGTTTCTCAATTGGTTTTTAGTGTTTTCCCAAGGATTAGCATATTTGAATTGAAAATGATAGGCTTCTGAAATTGCGTGAAATTGAGTTCTTCATTTTTTTTACAGAGCAAATTATGAGAAAAACTGACCTATCTGATAAAAAAGATGTTTATGAAAGTACTCGACAAGAGGAGAAACATCCTGGTAATTATCAGAAACATAGATTTTGTAGCTTCAATTGCCATATTGAGAGAAAGGAACATATTTATAATGTTAGCGTTAACTGCATCTTCGCGATCGCGATCAATGTTCTATGACCGTGCCAAAGTAACTTGGCTTCGGAGTTCGGAAGAAAAAGATGATGTTTTTACTATATGATAAAAGGAGGTGTACCTATAAATTAATATAGTTAGTAGTTGTATAATATTTCCTAACAGATCTTCTAAGGATTTCATTTTTTTTTTTTAAGGATGAATTTATCTCTTCTTTATAATTACTTAACTATGAATTGAAGTATTTTTGGTGTACAGAAAATGTTTTTTTAGTAATTACATGCTTTTCTTTGTTAAAGAAACTAATGATTACATGTATGAACATTATGGATTATATAGTCGTACATAAACTAAATTTTAATCAAAAATTCTTAAAGTTTAACTTTATGTCGACCATGCATAAAATTATGACTGGTGAACATACATAGTCAAAAATTGCAAAAAAATAAATAAATAGTAAAAGACATAATAAACTATTCAAACTTAATAAAACAATCTGATCATTTATTAAAAAGATTACTACACCAATCAAACACTTTAAAAGCTCAACTTTTGATGGCAGAAATTATGAAATGAAACACACACATATATTGTTAGAGACTAATATAATAGGTGAAAGCGAGTTAATCTAGTGGATCTGACCACCACCATGTCCACTGTGTGATCCTTCCACACCCGTTCCACTCATCAGTCTTCTCCCTACAAATAATATCAAAAACTGAAGTTAAAGCTAATTTAAAAATAGAATAATAAAAAACATGAAGATATTTTATTTTGTTAGCAAAATATTTATAATCGTAGTTTTTATTTTCCAACTAGTCTTTAAAATTAACTGTAAAATGTGTAAGGAAAAAAAAACTAATATTTGTTCTATCCAAAAAAGAAACACCAAACCTTACATAACGTGAGACAAATCATCTACCAATGGGAGATAATCATACCTTTTCACTAAGATCTATGTTAACTATATAGGAGATGAAAAATTATTTAAAACACCCTAAGTATTACATAATTGAGACCTTAAAAAGCATAATCATTTGTAGTAGCAAAAAAAAATTCAAAAACTAATAGATTCAAATTATTTGAAAGAGATGATGACTGAGAATAAACTAATCAATCTCCTCCCCCACAATATACACATATATATATACACACTCTTTTATAATTCAATCTTAAGTTTTTTTCGAAAGAAATGGACATACCATTACCGCCTGGAGCGTGGTTACTGGTTGATGATGGTGTTCCTATGGCACTGTTGGGCTTATAATAGCTCATCATCTTCCTCCCTATATTTCATGATTTCTTCCATCAATTAACACTTAGACAACCTTATGTTATACGTAGATGTTATATAATTGTTAAAACACTAACCGGTGATCGAGAGTAGTTCATGGTGAGGAGGAAGAGAAGATACTGTACGGCAAAGAAAAGTACAAAGAAGCAAAAGCACGATTAGAAAATGAATAGAGTTTGAAGCAAACGTATTATTTTCCATCTCTTTTTCTTTCTTTCTTTTCTTGATTGAAGACCTATTATTTATAAATCTGAATGAAAAGTGAACATTCCAAGAAGTATTGAAAAGATATGAAAAACCCAAAAAAATATTAATTTTCTCCACCACTCATTTTTTATTGATTAATTTGACTTCTTGTGGAAAACAATTGACACTCTTTTTTTCTCATTGAATTTTCTTTTCTTATAAAGTAGTAATGAATGAAGGACTTGGACCTTGAGTTCTGAATCTTCTGATAGAGGATCTAGTTTGATAATTCCCAAAAATTATCTGACTTTTTCAGATCTATATTTGGATTTTAGTACATTGGGTCAATATATATGATGTGGTATACAGTATACTTAAATGTATAAGTCAAGGTGTCTATATATTATCCTAGAGTTATTAATAGTATGTAGTGGAATTTTTTAAAAAATTGTATCCTCTAGTCTCTTATAAAAACAAATAATAACTTATACAAATATTAACTCTTTTTTTGTTCATTGACCATTCTTCTTTACAATTGTATTAGTGACAAAAAAAAAATAGTTCAGGATCCGATCTTACATCCATTCTTATTATTCATGGTATCAGAGTTCCCTACAAATTTAAATCCTTTTGGAAACTTCTTAAGAATTCCCTACAAATTTTAATCAATGAATCGAAATGTTACTCACAGAAAACAAAAACAAAAAAAACACACACAGAACAAGGTTGTAAATATCAAATTGTCTAATTATCACCAAATTAATGATACGAGCAAATCGTATACTTCTAATCGTGTAACATGACATGCAATCAATTAATGCAACTATTGTACTTTGGGAGTTATCGCTCAAAAATCGCAAAACATATTTAATAGACGAAAAAGTAACAATAATTTATGTCAAACACTCATTTTGGTTAATATTTTTAAGAACACCGAAAATATTAGACCAGTAAATATATTAAACATGATCAAGAAATGAAAAATTTGGCTTGTGAACACAGAAAAAAAAAGAAATTTCATTAGTATATTAATTACACTAACACATAGATTATATATGGTCGAAAAATGAAAAGCTTGACTTGTGAGCACATAAATTATACATTAAATTAATATGCATAGGTACTAAGGGGATGGAGTGCGACCAGCACCATCTCCACTAGTTTTGGCAATTCGAATATTCGGTTCGATTCGGTTTCTGTTTCATTCGGTTTTGAGTTTTAGAATCCATATAGAAACCGAACAAAAATCGGTTCAGTTCCGGTTCGGATTCCATTCGGTTCGGGTAGATTCGGGTAACAAACTCAAGAACCGAGGAAGAACCGAATCTCTTTGAATATTTACGGTTCGGTTCCATTCGGTTCCAAAATACCCGAATTACCCCATTCGGTTCCAAAAATACCAAAAAGTTTTCCAATTAAATCGGAAATAACCGGAAATAACCGAGAAAAAAACAAAAATATTCTGGGCATTCGAGTACTCGGTTCGGTTCTGGATATTTCGGGTAGAGGGATTTATGATCCATTCAGGTATTTTAGAATTTTGATTCGGATTTGGTTCGGTATCGGTTCTATCAAGTATAAATATAATTAATATTTTAGGTATATAATTATATTTTAGGTATTTCGGATATCCATTCGGTTCTCGGTTCGGTTCCGGTTCTTTCGGTTTTAAAATTTAAGATTTATTCGGTTCTTTTGTCATTTTGGTTTGATTCCGGTTCGGTTTTTTTTGTTCGGTTCGGTTCTTTTGTCTAGGAGTAATGTCCACTGCCTGATGGTCTTGTAAATATGTCTGCATCGGGTCTATATATACTCATCAATTTCCTCCCTTCAATCATTCATATTTATATATTTATTAAAGATAAATGTAATTCAATTTGAACTAAAGATAAAAGGCCATTAAAATATTATAGACGAATTATGTAATGAAATCGGATTATGGATTTTGAATATATTCTAAAAGAAACTTGAAAAAGATTCATAAGAAATTAATGTAAGAGAAGGGAGATAATGTTATGGTATTAAACCATCATGAATCCCACCTTGTCCATTCATTATTCTCCTCCCCTTCAAATTATTAGTTATAGTTGAATCATAATATAGATACACTCCACTTAACCAAAAACAATTCACACATATCCTATGCAACAACATAATAAAGCACAAATCAGCATTACTATCACCCTTTTTACTCATGTGTATAACTCTCGTTCAGTCTCATTGAAACTCCTTATCAACTTCTCAATATATTTTTATAATCCAACGATGACCAGTACAAAGAAAATTCAGCATAAGAAAATTCCTCCTCCCTATATTTCATGATTTGTTCCATTAATTAACACTTAGACAACCATATTTTATACGTAGATGCTATATAATTATTAAAACACTAACCGGTGATCGAGAGTAGTTCATGGTGAGAAGGAAAAGAAGATTCT
The DNA here is from genome assembly GCA_026770425.1 of Boechera divaricarpa. NCBI lineage: Eukaryota > Viridiplantae > Streptophyta > Magnoliopsida > Brassicales > Brassicaceae > Boechera > Boechera divaricarpa. Next base: position 3,832,072 of record CM049188.1, read on the forward strand.
GTATGGCAAAGAAAAGTACAAAGACGCAGAAGCACGATGAGAAAATGAATAGAGTTTGAAGAAAACGTATTATTTTCTATCTCTTTTTCTTTCTTTCTTTATTTTGGCATAGAATTTTTAATTTAAAATTAATTGGTAATAAGTGGATTTGTCCATATTTATTATATATTATTTTGATGTATTTTGAAATGATAATAACATCTTGATAAAATTTCAAAAAACAATTATTTTAGAAACGACAATAAACGATTATGGTTCCCGGTTAGGCTTTAAAAGAAATAAAATTGTAATTTCTTTTTTAATTAATGAAAACCATTATAAAACAAAAAAAACTTAAACTACAATAAACGCATCTTGGATACACGCCAAATTAAAGCTATGATATTATGTTAAGTTGCATAGATTTTTTAACTTTTAATTAACTAACAATGAGTGAATTGGCAAAGTTGTCACATTTCATTTTAGGTTTTTTGTCTAACTTACTATGTGAGATCCTAATTATCATGTGCACATGTACAGCTTTAAATGTTTTTAACAAGTCCTAATATATCTTGAATGTTTCATGGATCTTCCATCAATTCATAAATATACAAACTTATCTATATCTGCGTATATATATGAATGTGTGTGTATGGATATTATGTATGTATGGAAACACGAACCTTTTTGGAGGAATGGTTGTTGACCAGAAGGAAGAGCTGAGTTGGTAGGGCAAATTAAGGACGGTACAAAGGAGAAGAAGCACAATTAGCACTTGACCCATTTTTGAAGAAATTTTGTTTCTCATCTCTCGATCTTTATTTTTCTTGACTTTAGACTCATATTTATGTAAATGGGGAGGGAAGGTTTCACGAAAGAATGAAACAAACAAAAACTTAACAAAATCAAGTTGACCCTTTTATTTTCTCCACTAGTCAATAATACTCAATAATCATTACCCTTTAATAAGTTGACCCTCTTGTTCTATAAAAACAAACAATTACTTATAAAAATATTAATCCTTTTAATTTGTTGTTCATATTGACATGACCATTCTTCTTTACAAAGTATAGTGACAAAAATAATTCAGGATTTCCAGATCCGATCTTAGATCCAATCTTATTATCCATTGTTTCATAGCTCCTAACAAATGTGAATCCGTGATTCGTCATCTTAAACCAATATATTTTGGTAGAATGTAAATATATAATATAAATAAATAAAACTGAAAATATCATACGAATAAATATGTTTTTTTTATAAAGATAACATAAATAAGTTTTTGCATATAAGTATGTTTGTGAATTGTGATAGTGAATAATGAAAAACATCACTATATAGAAAGCATTCAATTCAAACGAACGCTTTTATATTACTGCTAAAGTGACTAAGATTATGAAAGAGTAAATTAAAGTTGAGGAATTGAATATGGTTATGCCACGCGATCTGATTAAGATAATCGTGGAGCTTACCAACTCTCTTTGATTAGCAAGATATTTTGAGGAACCCCACGACCAAAATCAGTTGGGTGAAAGCTTAGTGTGTGATGTACTAAAGACAAGAGGAATAACAGGAATAGAGCAAAAAAAAAAGGAATGCAGCAGCTTTTATCAAAGAAATGTATCGAGAAACAGAGAGATGAGGTCGATGGTGTATAGTTTTAGCCGCCTTTGCTAGAGATGCGGTTGTAAATAGCATTTCAGAAATTCTCAAGAGGGATTACTTCTTGCAAAATGCTTATTCAACCTCTCCTAATCTTGAGCAACATACAGCTACAAAACCATAGAAGATTTCTCGTTGTTTGTGTTGAACGAGCGGTTTTAACGCTATGAGAATTTAATCATTAAGCGCCTCATTGTCTTGTAGTTTACTTGGTACGTTTGTTTGTTTTTTCTTATTTACTGTACTCATATTCTTCTACCTAACCTGTATATATGTCTTGTAATTTACTTTTACCCAAGGTAACCACAGTGAAGTTGAAATGAAGGAGCATGAAGTCTTGGTGATCTATCCTAAAAATAAACTCAAAGTAACTGTTTCATCCTAATAACCTTTGTGTTTTTTTTTTAATACTCTCTTATTATATATTTTGCTTATGATTAAGATTGTTTGGTTCTGTGTACGTCGGCAGAGCCGTGTTTACATTTGTAAAAGCCCTACACGATTTTTAAGAAAATATTCAAACAATGTTTAACAGCGGTTTTTTTATTAATATTTTACGTAATTTTGTTCTAAACTTTCACTTAACTGTTTATTTAGTTTCCAAATTTGAAACAAAATCAGAAAATCTCATAGACTTTCATGAAATTACAAACAAATATCTCTTTTCAGCTTTTACAATACAAAACCCTAAATTACCATTTGGAAAACAATATATATATGCACTTAAATATTTTATGTATAAAATTAGACTTTAAGACGTAGGCGAATGTTTTTAAATTTACATCATAGACTTTACCATGCTCTTATGAAAACAAATAAAAAAACAAACTCACTTGTTTTCCAGTAGAAGGTACCGTTCAATACTTCAATCGATGAGTAAATGATCCCACTTCCCAGCTTATCATTCTTGGAAATCTTTAGAGTTGAAGTCACCGGTCTTTTTTTTTATTTTATTTTCTTTTGGAATATTGAATCACCAGTCTTACGAATCAAGTGATGCTGAACTGGATAAGATCTACTTGGCACAAGTGTACATCAGTACATGTACATAAATTTTATGGAAAATAACATGACATTAGTACACAAAGTTCCACAATGTTTTAAGAAAATAAATACATGAACTCAAATCTCGTTGTACGCACTGATAAGTTCTTTAGGTAACTTTCCAAAGCCGAAAATCAAACTACTTTCACGATTCACAAGTCACAACGATGACACCATTAAATAGAATCTACAAAATATGCATGTCAATGAAACTAACGTAACTAAATCATTGCGCTATATAGCTGTTCAAAAAAAACTGTTCACAAAAAACGTAACTAAATCATTGAGCTATTGAGCTATATAACGTAACTAAATAGAACAGTTATATATAACTGTTCAAAAAAAAAATAAAAGAAAAAAATCATTGAACTATAATTCTTTAACTATTTAGGCGACTTCAGCTATATAATTGACAAGTAAAGCTTTAAAATGTTTGAACAAGTCCTCTATATATTTCCATGTAATCAGACCTTAATTAGACCATGTCCTATAAATATGTGCGTTTTTGTGTGTGTGTGTGTATGTGTATATGTGTGTATGTGAGTATATGTATATTATGTATGTACGGAAACACGAACCTGTTTGGAGGAATGGGTGTTGACCAGAAGGAGGAGCTGAGTCGGTACGGCAAAGGTGGGTGCAAAGAAGAAGAAGCATAATTAGTACTTGACCAAACTTTGTAGAAATTATCTTTCTCATATCTCTTACTTTCTTTTCAATGATTTTCGACATTCATTTATATATACTCGAATGGAGAGGGATAGAAAGTAAACAAATAGAAACCTAACTTATAAATAAGGAACAAAGCAAAAAGGAAAACGTTGTTAATTTTCTCCACTAGTCATTAATCTTTAATAAGTTGACCCTCTTGTTCTTATAAAACAAATGATTGACGTATAAAAAATATTAGCCCTTTTGTTTCTCATTGACTATACTTCTCTAGAAAGTAGTAATGCCAAAATAGTTCCGGATTCTAGGTCCTAGCTTAGATCCAATCTTATCATCCATGGTATTAGACCTCTCTAAAATTTTGAATCCATGACTCGTGATCTTAAACCCATATATTTAAAGTTCATAGATCTGAATCCGAGATTGTTTTTGGTTGAATGAGAGACTATTATATAAATAAGCTCTTGCGTATAAGTATATTTGGGATAGTCAAAACCGATCACTAGATAAAGAGCATTCAAAACGACCGCTGTTATGTTATTGCTAAATTTCCAAATATCTGGTAAAACGGCTTATGTCGGAGTATTCAGTCTGTCATGAATGAGAAATAGTGTGTAAAGAGTTTGGGCATAGTGAGCTTGTTCTTGCTCTGTTTTTAGTTTTGTTTTTAGTTTTGTTTTCTCGTGATTCAGAAACTCTTGAATTTGGTTTGCAGTTAGTCGTGGTTTTCTTTTTCGGCTGAATCCAAATGTCATATGTTCCTATGGCATTAAAAAAATTGTGCCCCTTAATAATACTTCGAAAAAGTAAAATAATGTTAAAAGTACTTACAAACCAGAAAAAAAATATATATAACTAAAATTTATTTATAAAAATTAATCTCTCAAACTTTTCTTTTAGTGAATTCATTCATAATTTTCTCATAATCGAGTTTATCAGCTATATCATTCTCGATAAATATCATTGATAATCCATGCAATCTCTCTTGTAACATAGTAGACCTAAGATAGGTTTTTATCAACTTCGTAACATAAAAATAATACACAATATTAAAATGCAATTTCACATTAACGAACAACTAAAAACATATAATTTTGTGTATGTTAAATTTTGAAAAAAAAAGCAGGCTAACAAGTCTGAATCTGATCACTCGTAATTCCATAGTATTTCTCCAAAATTCCAGCCATAAAAAAATGATAACGATTTGCAAAGACATGCAATGATAACAAAAAAACGATTAATGAGTTTAGTCAATACTATTACCAATTTGAAGAGACGAAGTCACAAAGATGATGGAGACAGAAATTATAAGGCAGAGCTGCAGAAAAGTCACTCCCGTTTCTCTGTAGTAAAAAATTAAGTTTACGGAAAAAAACTAAATTTAACAAAATTGGGCTTTGTTGACCAAAAAAAAAAAAATTGGGCCCTAAAATTTGTGGCCGCTCCTACGTATTCTAACCCTTCTTTTTAGAGTTTTTGAATCTTTTATACTTATTTAGAGTCTTTTATTCTTTTGTGAAGTCTTGATAGATTTTAGGTTGATTTAAAAATAATTTAGAATTTTGGGCGAAAACGCGGTTTTGAAGATGCAGCATTGTGCAGAAGGGTCAGAAGTTTACTATTTGTTGAATATCTTCCTGATGTCTAATTTCGATGATTTTTGGATACAAGATAGCCTTTTGCGTTAGCTTTCTTTTGGGACCGGTTATGTCATTATCATCGGTGGTTCAAACTTTATGCCCGTTTTACTGAAGACATATCAATCTGGCCAGCAGTTGAAGCAGATGCATAAATTGAGCAGTGAGATTCTAGATCGACCGATCCACATCAAGATCGACCGTTCCACATTTGATCGACCGATCCAGACCAAAACATGTTTAGGACTATAAATAATGGGTATGAAGCCATTTTTTAAGCTATGCTTTCATCTCTATTCCAAGTGTTTATACCCCATCTCCGAGAGAAATTTCTTATAATCTTTTCCTTATTTCAATTAATATAGAGGATGTTTTTCTTATTCACTGCTTGTTCATTTGCTATGTCTGAGTAGTCTCCTAGTTAGGTTAGGGTTTTCAAAGGAATTCAAATCATTGCACTAGACATAGATAGGGCATTGCTATTTGATCTGCATCTATTGTTGCTTTGAATTAGATTAGATTGAACATCTAGTCTATGATCTTAGGTTTGATTATATTCTCTAAAAGCTCATAGGATTAACCGGATATGACTTTTAGATGAACAGATTGCCTAATGTCTGCCAGAGTTGAGCTATTAGAATTCGTGAACAAATCTGACTTGAGCCCTGAAAAGCTTATTGACAATCGTAACGACAGTTAGGTTGTTAGATAAAGATATTTGATGCCACAACAGTGGATTCAATTTAAATTCGTGTTTGAAGTTTAAGATGGTTTTTAGATATAAATCCATGGATAATTATCTGGTTCTTGATCCTTGAATCTCTGCGAATTCTCTTGACCTAGTGTTTCTACTAATTGATCTTTCTTCGTTTCTATTTACCATTTTAATTAGTTTACAATTGCCTTAAAACAACTCTTTTACTTTGATTTAGTTTCCTAATCACTCTTTATAATTCGTACTGCAACACTTGATTCTCGTGGATTTGATCCCTAAGTACTACAACGTTCTAGGATTATTTGAATAGACCCGCTGAAAAGCCTAACTACCAAATTGGCATCGTTGCCAGGATTATTAACGTTACCTTCGGATTTGAAACTGGTATTTAGTCTAAGTCCTTACTAATTTATCTTCTTTTTTTGGCTTGTTTTTGGTGTATGCAGAGGAGGAGTGAAGGCTCTGACAATCTTCTGCATCTCTCGAATCAGGAACTAGTAAGAACAGAGCGATCTAATAGCAAAGCAAAGAAGTCAAAACTAGCCATCATGGATGACAATCTTGATAACCAAGCACTAGCTGAAGCTCAGGCTACTACAGCTGCGGAGCTTCAAAACGTGCAACAACAACTGCAACACTTGTTGCAGTAGCAAAACATCAGCGTGCTATTGGGGTTGTTGGCACTCCTCATGCTTTCTATCAGAACCGAGCTGCCATATGTCCTCTAAAATCGGCACGGCAAAACTATGAGATCAAGTCTCAGATGATTGGTTTGGTGAAGCAACATCTATTTCATGGGTTATCTGCTGAAAACCCAGTGGATCATATAGAGAATTTTGAAGAGATTTGCAGTACTACTAAGTCAAATGGGGTGCCTGCTGATTACATCAAGTGCTAGCTTTTCCCTTTCTATCTAGTAGAAAAGGCACTAAGATGGCTTAAGTCACTACTTGTAGGCTCATTGAAGACTTGAGCTAAAAGCACAGTTGCTTTCCTAGACCACTTCTACACTAAATCGAAGACTACTTCTCTGAGAAATAAGATCACTATTTTTGGGCAACATTCAGGAGACTCTTTTTACGAAACGTGGAAGAGATTCAAGAAATACCGCGGAGAGTGCCTTCATCACATATATTCAGATGAGCAGATTCTCATCATCTTTTGTTTTAGTAACTTTAATGACCAAAATTTGATATTTTATTACAAGTGATGCTGAATTGGATAAGATCTACTTGGCACAAGTGTACATGTACACAGTTTATGGAAAATAGCATTGACATAATTAGTATACAAAGTTCCAATGTTTTAAGAAAATAATTACGTTCTTACAATGAAAATGATTAAAACACACAAAAGATATAGAGACGATACAAGAAGTTTCGTTACTTGAAACAACGAAAATATCACGTAACTCTTAACTGTGAGTTGATGAAAAAGTAAAAATTTAAGATTTCATTAGATTTGAAAATGGAAATTGAAGAGAAACCGAAAAACTAATCGGTGGGAGGATCAACATCAGAAACATTTCCACCAGCTTGATGACTTTGCGATGGTCTTACTGGTCCCTCATTCGGCTTATATCTTATTGGTCCCTCATTCTGCTTATAGTAACTCATCATTCTCCTTCCTTCATTTTTATTTTATTCAAAGATAGTAAAGACATAGTAGATTAATGATTACTCGTCATATTTATTAACATATACGCAGACACTATCTATATATATAAAACGTCTAAAACGAAATTTGATGTAAGTAACTGAAAAGGTAGAAAGAAAAAAACGTTATGACTTTACGAAAATAGATTCCATGGACATTAACCAAAAAAGGAGATATATTTCGTTGTACGCACTGACAAGTTATTTAGGCAACTTTCCAAAGCCGAAAATCAAACTACTTTCACGATTCACAAGTCACAACGATGATACCATTAAATAGAATCTACAAATTATGCATGTCAATGAAACTAACGAACTAAATCATTGGGCTATTACTGTTAACCAAAAAAAAAAAAAAAAATTCATTGAACTATAATTATTTAGTCCACTTCAGCTATATAATTGACACGTAAAGCTTTAAAATGTTTGAACAAGTCCTATATATATGTTCCATGTAATTAGACCTTCATTAGACCATGTTTAACAAGACCTATAAATATGTGCGTTTGTGTGTGTGTATGTGAGTATACGTATATTATGTGTGTACGGAAACACGAACCTGTTTGGAAGAATGGTTCTTGACCAGAAGGAAGAGCTGACTCGGTACGGCAAAGGTGGGTGCAAAGAAAAAGAAGCACAATTAGTACTTGACCAAACTTTGTAGAAATTATTTTTCTCATATCTCTAACTTTGTTTTTCATGATTTTAGACTTTCATTTATATGTACTCGAATGGTCTAATAAATAAGTAAACAAATAGAAACCTCACTAATAAATAAGGAACAAAGCAAAAAGAAAAACATTGTTAATTTTCTCAACTTGTCATTAATCTATAATAAGTTGACCCTCTTGTTCTTTTTCTTTGTTTTTTGTTTTTTGGGTCCACACCCTCTTGTTCTTATAAAACAAATGATTAACGTATAAAAAATATTAGCCCTTTTGTTTCTCATTGACTATACTTCTCTAGAAAGTAGTAATGCCAAAATAGTTCCGGATTCTAGGTCCTAGCTTAGATCCAATCTTATCATCCATGGTATTAGACCTCTCTAAAATTTTGAATCCATGACTCGTGATCTTAAACCCATATATTTAAAGTTCATAGATCTGAATCCGAGATTGTTTTTGGTTGAATGAGAGACTATTATATAAATAAGCTCTTGCGTATAAGTATATTTGGGATAGTCAAAACCGATCACTAGATAAAGAGCATTCAAAACGACCGCTGTTATGTTATTGCTAAATTTCCAAATATCTGGTAAAACGGCTTATGTCGGAGTATTCAGTCTGTCATGAATGAGAAATAGTGTGTAAAGAGTTTCGGCATAGTGAGCTTGTTCTTGCTCCTTTGTTTTTAGTTTTGTTTTCTCGTGATTCAGAAACTCTTGAATTTGGTTTGCAGTTAGTCGTGGTTTTCTTTTTCGGCTGAATCCAAATGTCATACACCAAAACAAGAAAACAAAACAAATTTCTTATTTATTATAGAGATAAATAGACACACACACAAACAAAAAAATCTGTTATTGTATTGAAATGAAAAAAAAAAAAAAAAAACGTAAAACGTCGTATATTATGAAAGACATAATATATAATTCAAACAGTGTGACAGCAGAAAATAGAAAATTCACACACACACACACATACAATATAGTTAAACACCAGTAATCGAAACCGGATCTAGTGATTGCGACCACTACCTTGTCCACTGCTACATCCATTTGGCTCATCAGTCTTCTCCCTAAAAGTCGTATATAAATTGAAGTTATCCGTAATTTAGATTTTGCTTTTTAAAGAAAATATAAACGCATTAAAATATTTTGTCTTTATGGAAATTGCTTATTCATAATCCTATTTTCCAACTAGTCTTTAAAGTTACTCAGATTTGTTCCATCCATGACAGAAATCGAACCTTACACAGCATGAGATAAATCATCTACCAATGGGAGATCATGGTCCCTTTCCACCAAGATCTAAGTTAAATTATACAGAAGATGAAAAAATTATTTAAACACCCTAAATATTACATATTTGAGGCTTTAGAAAGCATAATCATTTGAAGTCGAAAAAAATACAAAAATAATAGATTCAAATTGTTTGAAAAAGATGATGACTGAAAGTAAACTAATTAATCTCCTCCACAGAGCATCAAAACATTATTAAAGAGGAATATGTAAATTCAAGAAAAATTTATTTTCTTGATTCAAGCCTATTATTTACATACCAGAATGCAGAGCGAATTATATATTCGGATGCAGAGCATGCAACGTTCCACGAACAGCAGAAAAGATGATAAAACCCAAAATAAAAATATAATTTTAAAAGGAAAAATAATAATTTTCTCCACTAGTCATTTTTATTGATTAATTTGATCCTCTTGTGAAAAAAATTGATTCTCTTGTTTCTCATTGACATTTTGTTTCTTAGAAAGTAGTGATGAATAAAGTATTAAGAACTTGAGATCTGATAAAGGACCCAGTTTGATCTTTCCCAAATATTATCTGAAATTTTCCAGATATATATTTGGATTTTAGTACGCTGGATCAATACATAAATAATTTAAATATATAATATGTGGTATACTAAAACGTAAAAGTTGAGGTGTCTACATTACATTTTGGAGTTTTAATTGTTTTCTCTAGTTTCAATATTCTAATTAGTATTGATAAATTAATTGTTTTAATTTGGCTTTTTATTATTTTTGTTATTACTTGAATAATTAGGATATTCGTGAATTTGCTTTTTTTTTTATAATGTTACTTGATTCGTATCCGTGTGAGTATCAGAATTGTTTTAATAGATATTCGAATCAAAAATATCCAAAATACATTTGAATCAAATATTATGGGTTTAATTTTTTGGTCACCATAATGGATCTAAATTATCTTGGAAGTTTCACAATACTTGATGTGTTAAACTCCTTAAAGAAGCATTAAGTTAAAACGTCCCGACCATTAGTTTTTAACTTAGTAATATAAATCGCATGTAGTGTAAAAATAGAATCATGAATTTCATCACTAGAACTTAAAGAAAAAAAAAAAAAAGGGGAAAATACCATTACATGACAAAAAAATGAGGCATATTGCATCAATTATTAAATGTCAGAAATTTAGCCGATGCTAATTAGATTCATTAAGAATAAGTGATGTAAATTATATATTTCAACATCAGTTATTAGAATTGATGTTATTATCAACTCATTTGAAATAAATTAAATAAAACTGATGTAAATCAATATTAATTTGTATCACCTAAGAAAAATCGGTTCAAATACTAAATTTGACGTCAGTTAAATAAAATATGTGAGTTTTGTGTCTACAAATAAGTGATGCTAACTTAGTTTCAATTGTATAAGTGATACATATTATACTTAGAAAAAAAGATTGAATAACTGGATAAACTAAGTTATTTAAATTATCAAAACCAGACAATTTATCAATAAAATAATCCATAAAAAATATTAAAGCATATTTATATTACATTATACTCAAGTTTGATGAAGAATATTTTTAAATAATAAGACTATCTAATAATGACTATAATTATGGTTTTTAGATGTCACTTAACTTTCACTATCCCCTATATATTAATTGAGAATCATTTTAACAAAATAACCTTATATTTACGTAAAATATTACAAACAAAACTGTTATGCTGATGTGTCGTCGCCAAAATGATTATCAGAGAATATATTTTATAGGACATTAATTACTAGACTAATTACATAATATGTCATTAGATCAATCATATATAAACTTACTTTATTTTAAAGATTATAATCTTACCTAAATTAGTTTTATTTATTTATGGAAAATCAAATAAGTAAATATTCTAAAAATTATACCTGATTTTATTGTTTCCTAAATTTGATTTTTAAAATTCTATTTTAAAAATATATTGTTTTAACTAGATAATTAATTAGTAACATTAATATGTAAAAACCTCAATTTTAGAATTCAATTATTTATACAATAATATACTACTAAAATATTTAGATATATTTATTTAATTGTTTAATTTTCTAAAAAATATTATAAATATCTTATCGACGCAGGAATCACCGATTATTTATTATACATCTACTAAATTTTACTATATATGTTTTAAAATATATTTTTGTAACATAAAAACGTATATGGATACAAAAGAAAAAAGAAAGAAAATAGTTAAAAGGAAAACTGATAAAAAAGGTAAGTTATAAAATATAAAAATGAGCACATGTTCATTGTATCTAATCGTTGTATCGCAAAAAATATTCAGTAGACCGAAAAAAAAAACATAATATATGTTAAGCATGTTCTGGTTTAAGAACACTGGAAATATTAGACAAAAACAAATATTATACATAACCGAGAAATTGAAAACTTGACTTGTGAACGCAGAAGTTCTCCTCCTCTCCTTTGTCTCTTTCTCTTCCTCTCTTCCCCTTCGCTTTGATGGTTGGCTGTGTAATCCTTTGGTGCATCTGACCGTCGTTTCACTCGGTGCATTTGGTGCATCTGAATGTCTCGTGGCGGTGTTCACTCTGAAATCGTAACACAGAGAGGAAAACAGAGCTGAATAGTTCACTTGTTATTTTCAAAAAGAACGTTACAGCACAAACGCTTAAATAGAAAATGAATAACAACTTCCTAAAGACTCGACAACTACTAACGTCTCCTGATAGATAGGAAGACTTATTCAAAGACTCTGAAATAATCAAATTTGGAATCAAACACCAAAACTCGGATGACTCATGTGACTCAGCACATAATTTATTCTTCAAATCCTCCCCTAAACTGGAAATGCTCTACTTCCAGTTTACTTTTCCTTCAAGCATACTCCCATGTACCTTCTGAGCTTCTCAAACACCTCAAGCTTCACCGTTTTTGTCATCAAGTCAGATAGTTGCTCTTGAGTTGGACAATATTCCAGTTCTATCACTCTATCATTCACAAGTTCACGAAGAAAATGATATCTTACATGAATGTGCTTGCTTCTTCCATGTAAAACTGGATTTTTTGACAACTTAATGGTAGAACTATTATCACAGAATAGAACTGTTCCATTTTCTTGACCAAAACCAATCTCAGCAAGCATGTTTCTCAACCATACAGCTTAACATGCTCCATTTGCTGCTGTTACAAACTCTGCTTCAGTAGTTGATAGAGTCACTATAGGTTATTTTTTCGAAGACCATGACACAGCTCCATTTCCCAGCATAAACGTGTAACCTGATGTGCTTCTTCGATCATCTTCATCTCCTGCATAATCACTATCAACATACCCCAGCAACCTTTTTTCTCCACCACGCCTGTATTGTATCCCAAAACCAATTGTCCCTTGCACATACCTTAGGATTCTTTTTGCAGCCAGCATATGTTGCTCATTCGGATGCTCCATGTATATGCTCACCAAATTAACCGAATATATTAAATCTGGTCTTGTTGCAGTCAAGTACCTCAAGCTTCCTACCAGCTGTTTGTATGCAGTTGAGTCTACAGCTGGACCTGCTCCATCTTTGGTTAACTTCTGGTCCGGAACAATAGGATTCTTAACGGAATTGCTACTCTCCATTCCAAACTTCTGCAATATCTTAGATGCATATCTTTTTTTATTAATGAATACCCCTTCCTCATCTTGGATCACCTCCACGCCTAAGAAGTATTTCATTTTTCCAAGATCAGTCATTGAAAACTCGTCTTTCATAGACTTCTTAAACCCCACCAGCATTATTTCAGAGTTACTAGTGTAGATTAGATCATCTACATAGATACTCACGATCAACATATCTTTTCTTTCTGTTTTTACAAACAGTGTGTGCTCACAATAACACTTCTTGAATCTTTACTTTATGAAGTAGCTCTCAATCCTACTGTACCATGCCCTTGGAGCTTGTTTTAAACCGTACAATGCCTTCTTTAGCTTGTACACCTTCCCACTGTCTTCTCTTGATTCAAAACCCAATGGCTGCTCCACATAAACTTCTTCTTTGAGTTCTCCATGGAGAAAAACACTTTTCACATCCAATTGGTAGACATTCCAACCTCTTTGTGCCGCCAATGCTATTATTAACCTTATTGTATCCCATCTTGCAACTGGTGCAAACACTTCATAGAAATCAACACCATGTGTTTGATGAAAACCTTTCACAACTAACCTGGTCTTGTATTTGTCAATGTCTCCTCTTTCATTGAATTTGGTTTTGAATATCCATTTAACTCCTATTGCTTTTGCTCCTGCAGGAAGTTCTACTAGCTCCCATGTGTTATTCTCCTCAATTGATTTTATTTCTGCTTCCATCGCCTTTCTCCATTTCTCCTCTTTTACTGCATCCTCAAATTTGTCTGGATCATCTTCTGATACAAACATAGCAATTAGCTCTTCTCTGTCTTCTTCTCTTATTAGCCCAGCTCTTTCACTGCACTCATAATCCTTCATCCATGCTGGTTTTTGTACGACTCTTCCAGCAGCAGTTTTGTTTGAATTTTGCTCTATAACTTGTGGCTGTAAAATGGTTACAGCTGGTGCTTCTTCAAGCTCCTCACGTCTATTAACTTCTCTTTCTTCTGCATTACTTGATTCTCCCTCATCATTGTTGGTTTCTTTTTGCTATTCTTCTCCAACAACTTCAATGAACTTGTCTTCTTCTACTCTCTCCTCCCAGGTCCATGGTTTTTTCTCATCAAAACTTACATCCTTGCTGATTATGATCTTCTTTGTTGTTGGCTCATCCAGTCGGTAAGCCTTTGATTCCTTGCTTATTCCAAACATCACATACTTGACACTCTTCTCATCTAATTTAACTCTTTTTTCATAAAGAATTAAAGCGTACGCCACACAACCAAAAACTCGCAAATGTTCAACTGATGGCTTGTGCTGACACCATTTCTCAGAAGGTGTTATATTCCCAAGAATTACAGTCGGACTTCTATTCAATATATGCACTGCATATTGAGCTGCTTCTGGCCAGAATCTGAGTGGAACTTTCATGCCAAACAACATACATCTCACCATATTCATGGTGATGCAGTTCTTCCTCTCCGCCACGCCATTTTGTTGAGGCGTATAAGCTGCCTTTTGATACCATTTACTTTACTACACAGTATTCCTCAAACGTCTTTGAATTGTACTCTCCTCCCCTATCTGTTCTCAAGCACACAAGCAAATCACCTAGCTCCCTTTCTGCAGCTGCTTTAAACTCCTTAAAAACTTTAAAGGCCTCTGATTTTTCTGTCAAGAAGAAACTCCAACACTTGCGACTGTAATCATCAATGAAATTGATAATATACCTCTTGCCACTCTCCGATGTTGGTGATATTGGACCACATATATCACTGTGAACTAGTTCTAGCCCTCGACTTGCCTTCCATAGACTCTGCTTTGGAATGCTCACACGATTTTGTTTGTCCTTCATACATATTTCGCAGACTGCATCTTCATGACTAATTCTTGGAAGCCCCATCACCATCTTTTTCTCATATAGACTCGACAGGCTCTGATGGTTTAAATGTCCGAATCTGTAGTACCATATCTCCTCTTCAGTATTTACATCGTCCTGCACTTGGTTTGCCGCTATGTCTCTAGGTTTCATAACCTTAGCCAGAATTACAAATATTCTGTTCATTGACATCACCGAATGCATAAGCATTCTTCCTTGCTGCTTGTACCATACTTCACACATGTCATCTTCTATAGTGATTCTCAGATCCTTCTGTTGTAACTGTCCTACGCTCAACAAATTATTTTTTAGTCTAGGAACGAAGTAAACTGAGGAGATCACTTGAGTGATGCCATTGATCTCAAGCCGTAGACTGCCTTTCCCTTCTACTTGCAACCTTCTATCATCTCCTAGTTTGACATGTTGGCGAAAGTTACTGTCAAACTCCATGAACCACTCCTTGATTCCACACATGTGATTACTGCACCCCGAATCTAAGTACCACACATGTTTATCATCTTCCTCAGCCATGTTAACTTGAGCCATAAGCAACACATATTCTTCAAGTTCAACATAATTAACCGCTTTTTCCCAACTCGGACACTCATTCTTGAAATGTCCCATTCTGTGACATTTAAAGCATTCAATATTACTTTTGTCAAAGCCTCTGCCTCGTCCTCCTCGGCCTCCTCGATATCCTCCTCTAACCCTCTGTGGAAAATAGCTACCTTGTCCTCTCCCATCTTCCATTTTCAAAACATGCTTTTCACCAGCTTGTTTTTTCAGATTCTGCTCATGCACTAGCAACGAGCTTTGTAGCTCATCCACTGACAGCTCCTCGATATCATTAGACTCTTCAATAGCACACACCACATAGGTGAATTTCTCCACCAGAGTTCGAAGAACCTTCTCCACGACCTTGGCGTCCGACATATCTTCACCTAAATTCCTCATGTCGTTTGCCACGACCATTACTCTTGAGAAATACTCTGTGATTGTATATCCTTCTTTGATCTCTAACACCTCAAAGTTTCTCCGCAATCTCTGCAGTTGAGCGCTTTGAACTCTCTTGTTTCCTTGAAACTTCATTTTCATAGATTCCCAAATGTCTTTCGCAGTCTCCTTCTTTGCAATCGTTTTCAAGAGCGTCTTATCTAAAGATGCAAAGAGATAGTTTGTTACCTTCAAATCTTTGAGCTTCAGATCTGCAAGCTCTGTTCTCTGTGGTCCTGTCAAAATGATAATCCTCTACGGTTGTGTAACGCCAATCTCGATGAGATCCCACCATTCTTTAGATCTCAACAAGTTTTCCATGAGCATTGCCCAATGCTCATAATCACCATCAAATTTGGGAATGCTTAACAGCCCATCTTTGTCACTCATTTTTTTCGTGTCTCTCACAAACTCTTAGAACATTGAATACCGCTCTGATACCACTTGTTCACTCTGAAATCGTAACACAGAGAGGAAAACAAAGCTGAATAGTTCACTTGTTATTCTCAAAAAGAACGTTACAGCACATACGCTTAAATAGAAAATGAATAACAAATTCCTGAAGACTCGACAACTACTAACGTCTCCTGATAGATAGGAAGACTTATTCAAAGACTCTGAAATAATCAAACTTGGAATCAAACACCAAAACTCGGATGACTCATGTGACCCAGCACAGAATTTATTCTTCAGGCGGTCAGGCCCGTTGCCCGAGTTTCTGTTGCCGTCGCCGGTTCTCCAAGTTTCTTCATGCTCTGCGACTCGGTTGGTGATTTCGGTTTCCGGTGAGCCTGTTCATCCTTCTGATTCGGCCGATTACCGTTTCTGCCGCCTCAACGTCGTCTCCATTCGTCAGTGTCGCCTCTTGGATCTCGCATGTCGAGAGATGTCGCCACAAGAAACGTGGCTCCACGTGCGGAGCGGTGGAGAGATGCGAACCCTACGTGGCGTGACCAGAAGCTCGAGAGTTTGGTGTTGGACGCTTGGCGTCCTTAGGTGTTGGGTTATGGCCCTTTTCATTTTCATTTGTAAATCTGTATGGGCTTTAAGCCTTTGTAATCTTTGGGCTTTACCTTTTAATGAAATGAGTTGTCAAAAAAAAAATATATATATATATATATATTAGGAGTGGACAAAATATCAGAAAAATCCGGATATCCAGGCGAAACGGATCCATATCCGGATAATAAAATCTCAAAACGGATCCGGATATCCTGATTTTAGGGTCTGGATATCCGTTATATATATATATAGTTATATTAATAAAATTTTAAATATATTAAAATATATCTATAATTAAATAAAATAAATTTAAATATTATTATAATATCAATTTTGTATTTTTTTAAAAAAATATATATAAAAATTTTAGTTTTTATTATTATTTTAAATATTTTATTATATTATTTAATTATTTATTATTTTTTCATAGATCCGGATATTCGCGGATAGCTGATATATAGACGGATATCCGGGCAAAATGGATCCAGATCCGGATAGTAAAATCTCGGATTCGGATCTGGATAACTTTAAAACTTCCGGATATCCAGATCTGTGCACCCATCTCCTATATATTAATTGAGAATCATTATAACAAAATAACATTATATTTACATGGAATATTACAACACTGTTATGCTGACGCGTCGTCGCAGAATGATTATCAGAGAATATATTTTATATGACATTAATTACTAAACTAATTACATAATATGTCATTAGATCAATCATATATAAATTTAATTTATTGTAAAATTATAATTTTACCTACATTACCTTTATTTATTTATGAGAAATCGAATAAGTAAATATCCATAAAATTATAACTGATTTTATTGTTTTCTAAATTTAATTTTTTTAAAATTCTATTTTAAAAAGATATTGTTTAACTAAATAATTAATTAGTAACATAAATATATAAAAACCTTAATTTTAGATTCAATTATTTATACAATAATATACTATTAAAATATTTAAAAATATTTATTTAATTGTTTAATTTTCTAAAAAATATTATAAATATCATACCTACCTAGTACATATTGTATCCAATAGTGTTTATGTCTTATTTGTAATTGCTTAACTATGAATTGCACACAGAAAATGTTTTTTTAGTAATTACATGTTTTTCTGTGTTAAAGAAATTAGTGGTTACATGTATGAACACTATGGATTATATAGTCGTACATAAAACTAAAATTTAATCAAGAATTATTAAACCTTAACTTCGACTATGTATGTTCACCATGCATAAAATTAAATTTTGTCCGGTGAACATAACATATATAGTCAAAAATAGTTGACAAAAAAAAAGTGAAAGACATAATACATTATTTAAACTTAATAAAACAATCTGATCATTTATTTAAAAGATTACTACACTAATCAAACACTTTAAAAGCTTGACTTTTGATAGCAGAAAATATGAAATGAAACACACATATATATTGTTAAAGACTAATAGGTGAAAGCGAGTTAATCTAGTGGATCCTGACCACCACCATATCCACTGTGTGATCCTTCTACACCAATTTCACTCATCAGTCTTCTCCCTACAAATAATATCAAAAACTGAAGTTAAAGCTAATTTTAAAAAATAATAATAACAAACATGAAGATATTTTATTTTGTTAGCAAAATGATGATCATAGTTGCCGACAAAAAAGAAAAAATAATGATCATAGTTTTCTATTTTCCAACTAGTCTTTAATATTAACTGTAAAATGTGTAAGAAAAAAAAACTAATATTTTGTTCAATCCAAAAAAAAAAAAAGCACTAAACCTTACATAACGTGAGACAAATCATCTACCAATGGGAGATAATCATACCTTTTCACTAAGATCTATGTTAACTATATAGGAGATGAAAAATTATTTAGAACACCCTAAGTATTACATAATTGAGATCTTTAAAAGCATAATAATTTGTAGTAGCAAAAAATTCAAAAACAAACGGATTCAAATTATTTGAATGAGATGATGACTGGGAATAAACTAATCAATCTCCTCCCCCACAATCTATATTATATTGATCAATCTTTTATAATTTAATCTTAAGTTATTTTTGAAAGAAAGGGACATACCATTACCACCTGGAGCGTGGTTACTGGTTGACGATGGTGTTCCTATGGCACTATTGGGCTTATAATAACTCATCATCCTCCTCCCTATATTTCATGATATGTTCCATCAATTAACACTAAGACAACCTTATGTTATACGTAGATGTTATATAATTATTAAAACACTAACCGGTGATCGAGAGTAGTTCATGGTGAGGAGGAAGAGAAGATTCTGTACGGCAAAGAAAAGTACAAAGAAGCAAAAGCACGATTAGAAAATGAATAGAGTTTGAAGCAAACGTATTATTTTCCATCTCTTTTTCTTTCTTTCTTTTCTTGATTGAAGACCTATTATTTATAAATCTGAATGAAAAGTGAACATTCCAAGAAGTGTTGAAAAGATAAGAAAACCCCTAAAAAATATTAATTTTCTCCACCACTCATTTTATTGATTAATTTGACTTCTTGTGGAAAAACAATTGATACTCTTTTTTTTTTTTTCTCATTGAATTTTCTTTTCTTCTAAAATAGTAATGAATGAAGGACTAGGACCTTGAGATCTGATAGAGGATCGAGTTCGATATTTCTTTTCCCAAAAATTATCTGACTTTTTCAGATCTATATTTGGATTTTAGTACATTGGAATTGGATCAATATATATGATGTGGTATACAGTATACTTAAATGTATAAGTTAATGTGTCTATATATTATTCTAGAGTTATAAATCGTATGTAGTGGATTTTAAAAAAAATTGTATCCTCTAGTCTCTTATAAAAACAAACAATAACTTATACAAATATTAACTCTTTTTCTGTTCATTGACCATTCTTCTTTACAATTATTATTCATAGTATCAGAGTTCCCTACAAATTTATATCCTTTTGAAACTTCTTAAGAATTCCCTACAAATTTTAATTAATGAATCGAAATGTTTTGCACCAAAAAAAAAAAAACGCACATACAGACAGAGACATATATTTTTATATATATAACGATAAGGTTGTGAATATTTTTTTTCTGATCAACAAGGTTGTAAATATCAAATTGTCTAATTATCACCAAATTAATAGTAGTATGTATCGTACACCACAAGGTCCACAAAGTTGTAAATATCAAATTGTCTATTTATCACCAAATTATTGACAAATGCTCATAAGACCTTATTTGTTATTTGCATTTCCCAAATAACCTTATTATAAAACCTAATTTTTTTTTCATTTTTTTAAAATAAAAAATGAAAAATACTATTTTACCCTTAATGAGATTTGAATTTCGGCCAACTGAGATTATATAGTTGTATCTGAGAGTGATATTAACAAAACACAACAACTCAAACGGTTCAGACTCGATATTATTGTGGCGTGCGTCCAAGGTTCGAATCTGATATTCGTGGTACAACTGGTATAACTAGTATTAAAACTAGTATTACTAGTTACAACTAGTACAACTAAGAGGTACAACTAGTATAAGTAGTATCGTAGTTGTATTAGTTGTACCACAATTATACTTGTTGTACCGAAATAAGAACAAATTTTGATTAATTTAAATTCTGAGTGAGGGGTATTTTTGGATTTTTAAAAATATTGTAAAGGTGAAGGTTATCTAAAAATTTAGAAGTTATCCTCGGATTTCAAATAACAAATAAGTTCATTCGAGAATTTGATCCGAAAATAGTAGACCAGTAATTATATTAAACATGATAAAGAAATGAAAAACACAGAAAAAAAAAATTCATTAGTATATTACACCAACATGTACATACATTATATACATGATGGAAAATCAAAAGCTTAACTTGTGAGCACATAAATTATCAATTAAATTAATATGCATAGATACTAGGGGGATGGAGTGCGACCACCACCATGTCCACTGCCTGGTGGTCTTGTAAATATGTCTCCATCTGGCATTGGGTCTATATATACACATCAATTTCCTCCCTACAATAATTCATATTTATATATTTATTAAAGATAAATGTAATTCAATTTGAACTAAAGATAAAAGGCATCAAAATATTATATACGAATTATGTAATGAAATCGGATTATGGATTTTGAAAATACTCGAAAAAAAACGTTCAAAAGCTTCATAAGAAATTAATGTAAGAGAAGGGAGATAATGTTATGGTATTAAACCATCATGAATCCCACCTTGTCCATTCATTATTCTCCTCCTCTTCAAATTATTAGTTATAGTTGAATCATAATATAGATACACTCCACTTAACCAAAAACAGTACACACACACATTCTATTCAACACATAATAAAGCACAAATCAGCATTACTATCACACTTTTTACTCATGTGTATAACTCTCGTTCAGTCTCATTGAAACTCCTAATCAACTTCTCAATATATTTTTATAATCCAACGATGACCAGTACAGAGAAAATTCAGCATAAGCAAAAATTTTATAGAAATTTCTATTTTACAAAAAAAAAAAACTTATAGTGATAATTAAATTGTAGCATTCAGTTTTTCGCAAATCACCGGTTAAAGCAATCAGTAAAAATTTTAAGGCATATTTGTGATCACGTTCTTTTTCCATTTGCTAACAGATTTGGCAAATTTATTGTATCAAATTAAAAAATTTACGAAAAGGAATTGGATTTATAATAAAAAATTATGTTTATACCGTCAGGCGGCTTGTTTAGTGGTGACGGCGGTCCGTTGTGCGATCATGGTCCGATTTTACGGCTATTCGCATTGGGGAGCCGTCGGCTCCAGGTCCAGAGGCGGTCAGATCCAGGCCTCGTGCCGACATTATTCGAATCTGGCAACGATTGAGTTATATAATTGAATCGATAAAACTGTTGATTAGTAATGAGTTGTTGATTATATATCTATTTTTTTTTTTTTTCGATGTGGGAGTGTATATATATTAGCTACTAATTATTTATTAATTTAGTAGCTTACAACATATAGCTAGCCTAAAGTCAAAGTTAGGGCTCCAAAGTTATGAACAAGTCGATGAATTGTTTTGAGATTGGACCTTTTGACTGGTTTATTCTTTTTTGGCTTTTGTCTTATATATGTCGAAATAGCTTTCATTTATAATGAAACTATAGAATTTTAATACTTTTTTAGAGACTATTGTTTATAATCTATTATTAACACAAACGAAAAATATGTAACATACAATATAAAAATTTACGTTTTGATACCTAGATCCATGAGATTAGATTATTTTATGAACTCTTCCATCAATTTTGACCAGAATTCATGTTATAATGTCAACACAAGTTATACGTAAACAACTTTTATAGGTACCTAGGCTATGTGTGCATGTGTTATGCATGTTATGTGTTTGGATTGAAACACTAACCGGTGATTGTAAGTGATTGTTCCTGAGAAGGTAGAGATGCTTCGGTGATGCAAGGGAGGACGCAAAGGAGCAGAAGCAAAATTAGTACTTGACTTGTTTTTGAAGAACCCATCTCTATATCTCTTTCTATTTGGCTGATATACATTTATTTATATATATCTTGATGGAGACGCAAAATTCTAAAAGATTAATTAAAAAACAAATCTGAAAAAATGAGTTTTCTCCTCCACTTCTTTTAATTATTCCTTCGTGTAGTTTTGCTAACTTTTTTTTTTGTCAATCAATGAATTAGATTAATTGAAAAGAATAAAATCATATTAGAAGACTAGAAGTTTTAGAAGTTTTCAAAATATGAAAATTATTATGAAAAATATAAAAAAAAAAAAATTTGAGGAAAAAAAATTAAGATGTTATTCAGATAAGAGACATAACTATTTATAATAAAAAAAAAAACTACTTTGCAATGTCCTCTTTTTTCTCTTATTTCAAGTGGACGGAAGATTTCCTCCTTTTTCCACCACATTTCTTCCGAGAGCGAAGGAAACTTTTTCCACCACAATGTTTTTTATTGTTTAAAATTTCAAAAATAAAGATATATCTTGGTATAAAAATATTGTCTCACCTTTCGATAAGAAAGATGTATATGAAAAATATTGTTTCATCTTGTTAATCCATGACGTCGGGTCTCTTCTGCTAAACCTTGGAAAATCCAATTTCACAGAGCATTGTTGGTCGAATGAATTCGTGTTATTCGCTAGGTCATCGGAGTGACGCATTACTGCCCTTACCTTGCCTCCAAGATCGTTGTCCACTGGAACCAGTTTCCATGTTACCGTGAATGGCTTCGAACAAGCAATTTATCGAATCTTCCATCTCTTTTAATTTATTAGCGATACTGAATCACTAATAGTCGGCTTATGCAATCTGTTTTACATCTTTCTGAGACTAGCTTCAAGGTCTTTAATTTGTTACTTGTTGCTAGCCATACTTGACACCACTTGACACCACAAATGTGGTCCGAGTCAAACTGCATTGTTTCGATATTGTTTTATGTTTTGGCAGAAATTTGAAGATGGGCATGCATAAATAGGTAAGAACTGCTCTGGTACCACTGATGAGTGGTCCCATTCAAAGCTGAAAAGGAAATATAGAACTCAAGTACTTCAATAACTCTTAAATAACTCCATTCTGTTTTTTCGTAAACAACCAAAAGTAACGAAGACTTTAGTCAAAATGACTTGGTCTTGTTTTAAGTCTGGATTGGGCCTTTATTAGAGTTTATATTTCATATGATTCATACCGGTTATGCTATATAGATAGCAGTCGGTTTAGTGTTTATAGTTTGGTTTAATGTTGGTTTAGTATTCTGTTGATTGTATAAACAAATGAGTACGTTGTAACAAACACTTAATAAGAAATAAAACATTTTTCTTCTTCTTTTTTATCGAGCTCTGAAGCTCTCTGTTATGGAGTTTTGATTTCTAATATCATATCAGAGCTAATCACTCTTCTTTTCTGCTGAATCTCAAGTTTTTTTCCTCTCCGTTTCCACTCGACATATTTTTCTTTTGAGATTTCGAATCGATGAGTGTTTCTTTCCGTAACTTAATTTCTTCTGAAATCGAGCTCCTGATTCTTGTTTTTTTGTGAGATTTGTCTATTCTTTACAACAATCCTTCTCTTGATTGTGTTCGTTTTGCTTCAATATACTTGGATTAAACTTTGATTGAAGATTCAAGAAATCAAGATCTTCATCCAATTCTTAATTGATTGTTAATTGATGGCTTCTGAAAATTATACAACTGTTAATGGAATAGCTACGACAGTTGCTTCACTTTCAGATCCAAATTCTAATCCTCTATATGTTCATGATGTGGATCATGCAGGTATCTCTCTCGTTACTGAGAAATTATCTAGATTAGGCAATTTTATATACTACATGGCGTAGGTCAATGATGATGGCCTTAGGTGCTAGAAACAAGTTTGTGTTTGTGGATGGATCATATCCATAACTGAATGACACACATCCTGATTTTGGCTCCTGGTTTTGTTGCAATAGTATTGTTGTATCTGGATAGTCAATGTTGTAGACAAGTCAATTGCTAGATTATCATGTATTTGGACACTGCAAGACAAATGTGGTTTGATATACATGATCAATTCAAGCAGAGTGATGGTCCAAGAACTGCAGAAATTAAGAAAATATAGTTTGCAGAGATTCAAGGATAACAAAGTGTTAGTGAATATTACACTAAATTGAAACAATTATAGGAAGAATTGAAGAATCATGAGGTCCATATACATGTTGTTGTGCAAAGAATAATTGTCAAAATCTGAAGAAGTTGATTGACAGTGAAGAACAAGATAGAGTTCTCAAATTTCTGATGGGATTGAATGATACGTACAAGGCAATAAGAGGTCAAATCTTGATGATGGAACCAAAACCATCTATTACAAAGGTTTTCAATCTTGTTTCACAAGAAGAGAGGCAGATAAGTATGGGCAGTGGACAAGCGACTAATACATCAATGTTTCAAACTTCTCATGGTGATTCTTCTTTTGTTGAAATGGTTGCTGCTTATGGTTACAATAAAGGCGAATACAGACCTATTTGTTCTCATTGTGGTTTACAAGGTCATATGGTTAATAGATGTTATAAGCTCCACGGCTATCCTCCGGGATATAAGATTCCAAGTGGATCTCAGAAAACTCAGAATCAAGCTGTGAGCAAGACACACCAACAATGGTCTCAGAATCAGAATCACAACAATGAGGATGTCGCAACCATGGTTACTCAGGATGTTAATTCTAATATTACAGCCACTCACGATTAAAAGGATGTAGATCTTGGAGATATTACTACTGAGCAAGTCCAAAAGCTTCTAAGTGTTTTGAAAGTTACACCAGATATGATAAATAACTATTCTTAGATTTCAGGTAGCACTTTCACTCTTCCTGATGGATCAGTCTCAGTTTCACAACTTCAGCCTCATATCATCCCTCATCCTCTTCCCCTCGTAAGTATTTTCATATCTTTTCATCCATGGAAATGCAGAATGATCTTAATTTTGTTAAAAGTTCTTGGATCATAGATATAGGGGCTAGTTGTCATGTTTGTTTTGAAGTTGAAAGTTTTTTTGAAACTATGCATATAAGCAATACTTATGTGACTCTTCATGATGGTTCACACATTTCTGTTACCATATCTGGAATAGTCATCATCTCTAAGACATTGAGCTTGCATTCTGTGTTGTTTGTTCCTCAATTCAAATTCAATCTCCTAAGTATTAGTGCACTCACTAGAAATAGCTCAATCTCAGTTTTATTCTCATATCATTCTTGTTACATTCTTCCTTATAATCCTTTTCAGGGGTCTACTCCAGACTCCATGATTGGTGAAGGTAGTCTTCAAAACTATCTTTATGTTCTGGAGGCTCCACACAATCAAGAACAATCTGTTTTTCAAGCTATCAAATCTCCTCAAGAACAATCTGTTTTTCAAGTTTCTTCTGAAATTTGGCATCAACGTCTTGGACATGCTTCTTCAAAGCAAATTCACACTCTTTCTAAACATCTTGGTGTTTTTAGTACTAGAATAAATCATGATCTTTGTAAAATTTGTCCACTTTCAAAACATAAAAGGTTTATTTTTTGTTCTTCAAGTAAACTTGCTGATGTATCTTTTGATTTGTTACACATAGATACATGAGGTCCTTTTCATATGCCTACTCCAAAGGGTTATAAATACTTTTTTTAACCATAGTTGATGATTGTAATAAGATCATATGAGTCTATTTGATGACAAATAAAAGTTATGTTTCCTCTATTCTACCAAATTTTTTTGCCATGATTCAAACTAAATATCAAAAACATGTTAAGGCAATTCAATCTAATAATGCTCTTAAATTATCTTTCACTTCTTTACTAAAATCCAAGGGCATTCATCATATGTTTTCTTGTCCTTACACACCTCAACAAAATTTTGTGGTAGAAAGAAAATATCAACACATACTCAATGTTGCTAGATTTTTATTATTTCAGTCCAATGTTCCACTTCAGTACTGGGGAGATTGTATTATTATATCAATTTATCTCATTAATAGAACTCTATCTCCTTTAATTCATGATAAAACTCCTTTTGAGCTTTTTACTTCTAAGGTTCCTAACTATGATCATCTCAAAGTCTTTGGATGTCTATGTTTGCTTCTACATTACTTAAAGATAGACATAAGTTTTCAAAAAGAGCTACAACCTGTGTTTTCTTAAGATATCCACCAGATCATAAAGGTTACATGACTTTAGATCTTGAAACAAATGTCATTTCTATCACTCGAAATGTAATTTTTCATGAATCTGTCTTTTCTTTTGCAGATTCCCCACCGGTTAAAAAAATCTTTGATCAAGATGCTCTTCCTTTACTTGTCCCAGATTCACCATTTCCAGCCTCTTTTGACTAGAGTCCTCATTCATTTTTCACATTTCCTGAAGATTCACCTACTTTAACATCTGATTCCTTATCACCTGTTATTGATCTCATCTCTTCATCACCTGCTACTGATCTTATTTCAACATCTCCTAATACTGATCTTGTTCCTGTATTACCTGCCACTGATCTAATTCTATTTCAATCATCTGAGGATTTTGTTACATTATCTACAGATCAAAATGGTTCATCATCTATTTCAATTCAAACAACAAAATCTAAAAGACAAACTAAAGTCCCTGCTTATCTTGACCAATATCATTGTTACTTATTAAGGGATTCTTATGCATTCCCGAGTCATTCAACATTCACAACATCTTATCCTATTTCATCAATTTTATCTTATGATAAATTATCCCTTGATTAAAAACATTTCGCCTTATCCATCACTACCACATCTTTACCTAAAACTTTTTCTGAGGCTGTGAAATCTGAAGAGTTTAAGGCTGCTATGCATTCTGAAATGGACTCTCTAGAAGCTAATAGTACTTGGTCAATTTTTTGAGCTTCTTCAAGGCAAATATCCTATAGGTTGTAAGTGAGTGTATACTATAAAATACAATCCTAATGGCAGTGTTGAGAGACATAAACAAGACTTGTTACAAAAGGATATACACAACTTGAAGGTTTGGATTATCTTGATACATTCTCACCTGTTGCTAAGATGGGAACTTTTAGAATACTCATGAAGTTAGCTGCAGTGTGTAATTGGTCAATTACACAGATTGATATCAGTAATGCCTTTTTGAATGGGGATTTAGATGAAGAAATTTACATGACAGTTCCACAAGGTTACTCTGTTCTGACTGGAAATCGTACACTACCTAATAATGCAGTATGAAGATTACATAAGTCCTTATATTGTTTGAAACATGCATCTCGCCAATGGAACCAAAAGTTGTCTTCTGTGATACTAAATGCAGGATTTTCAGTAGAGCTCCAGCAGACCATTCCTTATTTGTTAAGTCTACAGGAGAAGTTTTCATGGCTATCTTAGTATACGTTGATGATATACTGATTGTTGGAAATAATGAAATTGCAATACATGAATTCAAGAGTATTTTGCAGTCAGCTTTTAAACTCAGGGATCTTGGTCCTGCAAAGTACTTTCTTGGTTTTGAGATTGCAAAAAATGCTTATGGTATTTGCATCAATCAAAGGAAGTATACACTAGAGTTACTTGAAAATTCAGGTTATCTTGGTTGCAAATCAGTGTTAGTACCAATGGAACTTAATATTAAACTGAAAGATTCAACAGAAGAGAGATTGGAAGATGCATTAGTTTATAGAAGGATTGTTGGCAGGCTTCTGTATTTGACACATACTCGACCTGATATTACCTTTGTTGTTCACAAGCTAAATTAGTTTATGGCTAATCCTACTGCATCTCATTTACAAGCAGCTTACAGGGTTCTTAGATACTTGAAACAGAATCCAGGGCAAGGTTTGTTTTACTCTGCAACATCTGATACAAAACTGACAGCTTTTTTAGATACATATTGGGTATCTTGTCGAGATACAAGGATATCTGTCACTGGATATTGTGTACTCCTAGGCAGTTCTTTGGTGTCTTGGCGCTCAAAGAAATAACCAACCGTCTCCAGAAGTAGCTCTGAAGCTGAATACAGGGCTATGGCAGACACTACATGTGAACTAATCTGGTTAGCTTCTCTACTTAAAGACCTACATTATCCACTATCAGCTCCGACAACACTTTACTGTGATAATCAGTCAGCATTACACATAGCTTCCAATCCCGTGTTTCACGAACGAACCAAACATATTGAGATTGATTGTCATGTGATTAGATATCGATTACATAATGGATTCTTAAAAACACTACATATTACATCAGGAAATCAACTTGCGGATCTCTTTACAAAGGCAGTCTAACCAGGGAACTTCAAACATTTCTTAATCAAGATGGATGTTCATACCTTATATCTTCCATCTTGAAGGGAAGATATTAGAGTTTATAGTTAATATGCTTCATACCGGTTTTTATAAATAGATAGCAACCGGTTTAGTGTTTATAGTTTGGTTTAATATTGGTTTAGTATTTTGTTGATTGTATAAACAAATGTGTACGTTGTAACAAACACTTAATAAAACATTTTTCTTCTTCTTCATCGAGTTCTCCAACTATATCTTATGGAGTTTTGATTTCTAATAGCCTTAAAATACATTTGGGTTTTGCTACTTTCTCTTTTGAGAAAATCTGTATGAATCTCATTGATTTCGAGCAAGAGGTACCAAAGAAAATCATTTTTTTCCCATTATGAAAAGTTTAGTCTAAAACACTTATGTTATATAGATATTACACAAATACATATATTACACATTAATGATGAGATTAGAAAACCTTAATTGAAAAACACATAAACTAAAAGACATTTATAGCTATATAGTTTTTATTTTTTCAAAGCCTATATAATGGCCTCGAATTATTGGAAAGATAATAATTTCCCGAAAACTAAGGAGAAGAATCTTGATCAATGCGGCTACCACCATGTCCACTATGTGAACCACCTGCATCTATGTCACTATTTGGCTTATAATTAGTCTCCAATCTCTTCCCTACAATATTTTATATACACTGAAGTTAGCGATGTATAACTTATATGTAAATTAGAATTATAAGAAATCTCGAAATGAAGAAGTGAGTAATTTTTTAACAAGAAAAATGTGGATATATAATTTGCAAATATAAAACGACATTGATAGCTGATTATATTAAGAAGATATGAATACTATATTAGTACCTTTCTGATGACTATCTTTACTTTTTGAGGGTGTTGGTTCTACATATATGCCACCATACGGATTATACGCCATCATTCTCCTCCCTGTATATTATTAAAATTTGATATATATTAGAATAAAGGAAGAAAATATGTAGAAACGCGAATACGATATATGTCTCTCCTTCTTTCTTTCTCATTTAGGCTATAGAAACGGTATGAATTTATATATAATATTTCCAATATTTAATTTCTGTTATTTCCAAAAAAATCAAATTAGCATTATTTAAATCATATTTATAATATATATGATAATATATATACATATATATACCAAAAATGTTTTTTAAAAAATCGTTGACAAAAAAACATGAAAATCAATATTCTTTAGTTATATATTATATATTTTTGAAATGGCATAAATTGAAATGTTTTACAAAACAAATGTTGTATTTGAAACAGTTTATGAGATTCGATGTGGTGTGGACTCGTTAGTCAAATACTTTTCACTAACTTCACAAAAAATATTTTTTTAAAATTAGATATTAGAAAGCGGAATAAAATATTTAAACGAAATGTTTTTGTAAGCATAATATTGAAAGTTGAATACGATATATGCCTTTCTTTCTCTCTTATCCAGGGTATAAATAATTGACTAATTTCCAGTTAAAACTTGGTAACTGTTTGACCATGGGGTCTTGTCTTATTTGTGATAGTCTATGCTTTTTATTTTATTTTTCTGGTTGCATGCTTAAAGACCACACTGAGTCTAAAAAACATATCCAGTTTGGCTGCTTCTAAAATTTCAGTCTATAATAAAATAAAAATAAACCGGAAACTATAAAAACTTAAAAAGAGTTAAAATCTGTTAGCCAGTTTAACTTTGAAATCCCCCCTGAACTAGCGTGGTTCGTTTTTACAACACTAAGATAATAGGAGTAAAACTATATAAAATGTTCATTTGATAAATTAGGTGTCCACATATGTTACAAAGAAAAATCACACGTTCGTAACAATTAAATAAAAAATGTAAAATCGTTCGAAATAGTCAAAATCACTCTTGCTTGTTGGGTAATGAAATGAGTGTTATTTTCTTATATATACTTTGTTATTTATCGTCATAGTCTTATAGTCATAGAGTACAAATACTATAGAGTAAATATGTCAATTTTCAAACAATTAATCAAGTTAATTAAAATCATATATGTGTACTATCATACTAACCTGTTATTGAAAGTTGTTCATGATGAGAAGGAATAGCTGAGTCGGTACAATAAATGAAGGTGCAAAGAAGAACCACAATGAACACTTGACTCAATTTTGAAGAAGTTTTATTTCCCATCTCTCTCTCTCTTTCTCTCTTTCTCTCTTCGTTTTCTAGTTTTGCTTTCTCTATCTCCATTTTAACTCAAGCCTTTTGATTTTTATAGGCTCAAAATATTTAAAGGAATATAAATAATATATATGTGTATATATATATCTTATATAATATCATGACATTATCATGATATTTGGCATTATCATAACATTTACCATTTTCCTTTGTTTTGAAATGCTCAAAATTATTTCTATACTTTTCTTTGTTTTCTTTTCATCATTTAAAGTAAAAATTAAGCTTAAAATGTTTAAATTATATAAGATGTTCTAATATTTATTTCATATTAACTCTTCACTTTATTATAAATAATTTTTTTAATGTTATTGCTACATTATTTTACAATAGCATTTTAATAATTTTATTAACTTGTGCTTCTCAAATAATATTCATTTAAATAAATTGAATAATTTACAGTTAATTAACTTTTAAATAGTATCTTAAAATTAACTATCATATATAATTTGTTGTTAATTGTTTACTGAGAAATAAGAAAAAAATGTAGAAACAATTTAAATAAGACACCTTTTCTAACAATTTTCTTTTGTCTTACCATTAATTTAAGTAAAAACATTAACATCAAATTATTTCATGTTAAATTTATTTAAAAATATACTATTTAAAATTTTGGAATAGTATATTGAATTCTTTCCAAAGTAAACAAAAGGACATAAATATATGTATTGAATTCCTTTCACTCTTCAATTTGTAACATCTTATACCTAAACATATTATTTGATATTAACTACCCAATTAAAACCAAAAATTGAATTCCTTCAAACATATGTAGCGTCAATAATTTACAATAAATGACAATTAATTCACATAAATAACCACAATAAATACTATTATTTCAATCTACTTATATATATTTTTTTTCTTGATTACACTCAAACTACATTTCATGAGGTTTTCCAAGCAACGAAATATCTTTCTCTCCCACTAAATAATCTAAACCAAGCAGTATGAAGCATGGCTGCATTGTAGGATGATTTTAATTTATTGTCAAATTTTTTTTTGGTTAAAATAATTGGTTTATATTTTGTTTTGTTTATTTATTTTTTTTAAAAAATCCACTAATATTTCATTTCTACCTTTATTTAAAATAATTGGTGTACATTTTGTTTTGTTTATTTATTTAAAATTTGTTTCACTGATAAATCTATTTTTGGTTTTATGTCATATTTGAAAGCTTTAGAAGCACAAATTTTAAATTACTTATGATAGAATATTGTGTTTATGAAATGTTAAGTTGACTTGTATTTGGTAATAGTGAAAGTATATATATATATATATAAGTGTTGTACATTTGAAAATATGAGTTTCAACTCCACGTAAAGCATGAGATGTTTTCTAGTGTATATATAAATTAGACATAACAATTGTGGTTATTGTAGAACAGGCTAAATAACTGGAAAAAACGAATGAACGGTGATTTAAAAGTGTATAATAATTAGCAGTATTCAAATCTTGTTTCTATTGGCTGAAATAATTATTTTATTTCATGGTATAAACGCTTTGGTTAGTGAAAATAAAATTTACAGTTTTGATTGTCACTGTATTTTTAAAATTTTAAAAGAAAAAAGACAAATGCATTTTGCACAGGAAATTAGGGGAAAAACAAAGCACATCAATGCGTTTGGCATTTTGATAAACGACATAAAATAAAATAAATTAAAATTTAAAAATACAACTTTAAGTCGAGTTAATCACATATAAGAACGGTGACCAAGTGCAATGGTTTTTGAAGATAACGGTGACCCTTTTGTTTGCCGAAGGCCTTTCATCTTTAAGAATTAAGACTTTAACAACGATTTTTTTTTTAAATAATAAATCAACTAGTCAGTTGACGAAAAGAAAAAAAAAAAAAATGCCAACTAGTCAAAGTCTGTGAATTTTGTTGGTGTCTGTGGCCGACTCGCAAAATCGAAGGTACACAAAACTGTATCCTCATGTCATGTATATATATTTTTTTTCTTTCTAAAAACGTTAAATTCATTAATTAACAAAAAAAAAGAAATAAAAAATACAATGGATTGGTAATAAGCAGAGGACGTAGTGAAGAGAAGACTAAGCGACTCCCCTGGCCCTATTCCGTATCGAATTCTAAATAAGGCGAATAAGTTGAGTCTCTTGTTTGTGGAATCTTAAAATATTTTAAATATATTGATACCCAATATTGGCAATATATGTCTACTAGACATTTTCTTCTCAAAATTTTTGGTAGTACTAGTAATCAAAATGTGTAATTATGAATAAGAAAAAAAAAACAAAAACAAAAAATCATCACTCTTTGATTTTTTTTTTGGTCAACAACTTAAATATTATAGCTTAAGTTTTAATGCCAAGTGGGCTACATAAACAGAAACTGAAATCATCACTCTTTGATTACAAAATCAGTTTAACTGAAAAGTGAAAATACAGTATTACTGAAATATTGAAATATTGAGTTATTGACAATTTGATACGCATACCTTATACTTATTCGTTTGTGTGTTTTGCAATCGTTAAATCAAATGGAGATCCCTTGAAACACAGAAACTATTCCCCGCTATCTCAGAAACTATAGCCATTAATTATTGAGGTTGCTTCCATTACAACAAAATCTACATCTATCATTAAGTATGTTCTTATTATTAACTGCAGAAAAGTTAATCCCTCCTCCATTCTCATATTTTGCTGAAGCTACTACACCTATATATCCCACAAGGTAATCTGACAGTCTCTATTGTTATAGATGATAATGAAAATAAATTTTACATGAAATCGATACATGGTGGCTTATACCTTCAAAAGCTTTAGTATTAATATTTTACACATGCTTAAGATTATAGCTGGGTTTAATCTATTCGATGATGGTGTCGACAATTTTCAATTTTAGTAAAGTATCTTCAAATTTCATTGTTTTGGTGTTAATATACAAATTTTAATAGTAAAATTATAAAAGAGAAATTAAATAATTAATTATGTGGTGGTGATGTGTCTCTGTTTTTGAAAGTATAATTCTGGAGCAATGGGTAGCCCAAAGCTTAGACTATATAAGTAATTTAAATATGCTTTTCGTTGAAATGAATTTATTTATATTAATTCATGGATGAATGAGAGAAAACACTCTTACTCGATTACGGTAGAAATGGTTTCTCTAAAGTTTTGATGGCTTCCATTGTATTGAATTTCACCATCTATCAGGTCCATTATCGATATGTGGGATTCATATTCGCCATGCGGCCAGTTCGTTGTTATGGAAAATTGGAAAGATATATATTTAGTCCATATAAATCGAGTTGTCTACATCCACACTATATTGAAACATCAAGGTTATGAATCTTGAAATTATTCTACGTTATCCAAGTTTAGTTCTTCAAATTTTTTTATCGAAGAATCAGTATCATCAGTTAGATAATTAATTCATCAGTTATTATTAACTTCCTTTTATATATCACATTTGTTATTAACATTCTTTTATATATCACAACTATTATAAACTTCCTGAAAGACCGAGATCTCCGTTACTATATTAGTGGAAACTCTGCATCAACCAAATAAGTCTAGAACCAACTAACATATAAGCAATGTTATAAGTTCCATACGAGATTTAACCTTGCGTATGTACGTTAGGAGATCAAAATTATCATCATACCATTCGGCCATTACCACTAAACAAGAAACATATTTTTGGTATCGAGAGGATTTGAATCCAGGACTTCCCAAATACTCTGCACAAGGGTAGGCCCGGGAATCTGAGTACTCGGGTCGGGTTCAGATCGAGTTCATTCGGGTTTTGAGATTTAGGTATCGTTCGGATATTTTTAAATTTTCGGTTTGGGGTTGGTTCTCATGTTTATATTGAGAGCTGGTAAAAATCCAAAAAAAAATTGAGTACGGTTTGGTTATTTAATTTGTATCCGAATCTATCCAAACAGTATCCGGATTATCCGAAATACATGAAAAATTATATTTAAATCATTTAAATATACCTAAGTATTTCCAAATTACCCGGGAGTACGCAAAATACCCAAAAAGTATTGTACTTGTGTCACCCAAATTACCTGAAAGCATCCGAAAAACCCAAAAAATATTGTAATTTTAAGTATTTGGATTATTACAAATATAAATATTACTAATATTTTTTAGATATATACTTATATTTTTGAATATGTTTAGGTCCCGTTCGGTTTACAGTTCTTTGAATCTATAAGTTTAGGTCTCATCTACATGTTTTGGCCGGTTCTGGTTTGGGTTTGGTCTTTTTCCGATTTGGTTGCGGTTACTTTTTTCTGGTTCAGTTAGTTTACTCAGAGGTCTAGACAAGGATACAAAAGGCGTCTCGGCTAAAAAGCATGACTTGTAATTGTGGAAAATAAACTTTTTATTCATATATTATAATTAATACATATAGTTGAAGCCTAGTACCCTAGTAGCTTCGATAGCTATCGGAAATATGATGGAAGAACGGAAACTAGGGCTTGTTTTTACCACCACCGGCTTGTCCACTGACTGATCCCCCAAAATCTATGTTACTATTGGTCTTATAGCTACTCATCAACCTCCTCGATCCTGCAAGAAACAATAAAGTGTATATATATGTGTAATCAACAGAAATAGGTGTGAAGTCCAAAAAAAAAGTCTTAAGCGACATTTAAAATTCATACTTGAATAATAACTTAAATAAATATTTTTATAAAAGATAATGGTAGTGTCATTTGATAAAACATACATTTTTGAAATGGTATAAACTAAAAAAATTCTAATATTTTTTGATGTTTTAAGCTTCATAAGACTCAAAGAATGATAATATATAAAAAAGGAAAGAAAGAAATCCTATATAAGTGGCTGCCTATTTTTTACTCAAAGTTCAAATACTTTATAAGTCTGGCTTTAAATATTTAAGAATATTTTAGCATCAAATTTAAGTTTCCGGATTTTCAAACTTATAAAATTTGTATAATATGATTAATTTTGTAAAAAGCTTTATAATTGGCATAACTCTTCCATAAGATAAGTTATCCCACATAGAAATTTTCTTTTATGGTAAAAACCCATGTAGTAATTTTATTAGTAGCCATATTAATTTCACCACTTCGAATACATATGGTATATGTTGTCCTGAAATTATTTTGGAATTTTTTTTTTGTCTAGAAAACATGATTAATTAATCAAAAAGATATGTGAGAGTAACACTAACCGATCATCGGGAGTGATTCTTGTTGAGAGGGAAGAGCACACTCCGTATGGGTTGGGACCAAAAGAACCACTAGAAGAAACAACACAAGTCCCAATTGTGAAGCATTCTTCTTTTCCATTTCTCTCTCTCTATCTCTCGCTCTTTGATAATATATTGTTTGATTTGTTTATACGAATTGAAGAAGAAGATGAAATATGAACTTTCTTCACTTTATTCACCTTTTAAACCAAACGTCATTACAATCGTTCTTCTTATAGATGATACAAATGAGTAGATAAGATTGTATTAGTCAAAGATGCTTAATTTGAAAAACTTTCCAGCTAGCACGCCAGCACACCAAACTGATTCTGCAAGATTAATTATGCCGTTAGAGGGAACATGCATAATATTACGCCACTTTTGTCTCCACATGCTACCTTCGCTGAAGCTTCCTCCTTGGAGCCGTTGTGCTTTATTGAAACCTTCTTCTTTGTTCACAGGTTTCTGTTTTGGCCTTGTAGCTGAACCCTCTGTTTCAATTTGAGTCTTTCCCTGTTGTTCTGTTTTCTTCAAACCCTCTCTTGCAATTGCAGGTTATGCTTTGTCTGCAACACTAAAGCCTCTGTTCCCATCTCAGTCTTTGGCTTCACTTCAATTGTCTTAACACGAATCACCTATTTATATCCCTAATAGTACACTAAGTTCCAGAAAATAATAAAAACATTAAATAAATAAAAAATTAATTGAAGACATTTGTTTGCCATACCGACTAACCATTCATACGAGAAGTTATTTCCCGCAAAATTTTCATTCAAATTCACTAAAATTAGGAACCGTCAAGCCTTGTAACAAAAAAAATAATATTCACTTGGAACCATCTTTAAATCGGTTATGAGTATTGTGAATGTTAGAGAGAAAACAATTAGAGATAGTAAAAAAAATTACGTCTAGATAAAAAAAAATAATTTGATTTAAACGGACGGTTTAATTATAGTTATGACTAATCACTAGTGATTGAATATAAAAAAATTAGCTATTAAAATATTTTGGGTAAAAAACAATTTATAAAAGAGAAACTCATGCACATCTATGGAATGAATCCTTGAAGATATCTTTAATCGGGCAGCAGATTTGGAGAAAATTGTGTTTAATTTCGTTCCCAGAGATGAAAATAGAGAAGCAAACTTGCTTGCAAAATCTGCTATTTCTTCCTTTGGATATAATGAACCTCCTGTTTTAAGCTAATGAATATAATTGACCAAAAAAACAAAAAAGAGTAACTCAAAGAAATATAATTTTAAAAATAATAGACACCAAACTTTTAACAAAAAAATTCAACTATTCGTTTGATAAACATACGGATGCAAAGCATATATTTTGTTCTTTTGGTTAATATACAACCGTTGCTTTTCTATTTTAATCGTCTATTTGAACCGAGTACATCATTTTTCCCTTCCATTTGCGTATTCGATAGGTAACCTATAATGCGAGTTAACCAATACATGTAACCTATATCATTGGAGTTTAATATTTTATTCAAGCTTTTCAATCAGGAGCTACTATACATATATTTCACTATTATACAGAAAGTTGGGTTTGGGTTTGCCAAAAACTATTTATGAAAAAATGTTGTTCATTCTAGAATTAGTTCGGACATTCCGAATGGTGCTAGTTGAGAAAAAAATCATATAGGTTTAACCGTTTAGAACATTTCTTTACCATTCATTTGTTATCCTAAGAACTTACAATTGCTTATTTACATATGTATAACTAACTATATGCAATATATAAAATTAGTGTTGTCCACATTGAACCATCTTATTCATTGAATTTTCAAACTTGTTGGACTTTTTAGGCAGAAATCTTTGAATTTTAGTAACATAAAACAAGAAAAACTAGTGGCGTTGAATGTTTTATTAAATTGACTCTGAATTTTGTTTGGACCATTTAACTATGTAGTGTAGTGCCGACGACTTCGAATATATATCCGACTATGCACATATTGGACAACAAACATATTTACATATTATATATTAACATCCAGCATTCACATATATCATCCAATCAAGTTGTGGTGGATTAGTAGTTTTCGTTTAAGATGTAGAGTTTTCATATGAATCTAGGCCAAAAATTGATTTCGCAATGTTTTAGAATAAATCTTGCAGTCCACAATTTGACAATATGTAAATGTCTTCAGTGACAAAAATCCCGAATTTATATGGGTTCTAGAGATTAGTTTGGATTTCGGCACGAGATTCTCGAGTTATCAAACAAATAAAAATATATCAACATCCAAATAACATGTGGACTTAATTTATGACCCATTCGACTAGACGGCTGGTATAAACCATAATCTATGGTTTTTATATAAGTTTTAAAAAAAACCGCTTAAAACAAGGATATGCATAGATACATATTATGCATGTTTCATCATTTCAATTGTTTTCTTTCCCTATTTCACAATCTTGGATATTCACGATTAATAATACACAATTTATGCCATTTAAGATACTTAAAAAATAAAACTAAAATCTCCAATATATATACTAGAAGAAGAACCACACGCCATACGTGGGAATAATTTGAATACATTATGTTATAAGAGAACGAAATTAATTCATAAAAAAAACACTTATTATAACACTAGATTCTGATCCGTGCTTATGCACGGGTAAAGATTTTTATATACGAGAATAGTAAATTGATTTTTTTAAAATAAGTTATATTTTGTAGGAGTAAAAATATAATTTACTGTTTTATTCATATTACATATTTATTTTAGTTATATTATGTTAAAAAGTATATAAGTAATATGATATTGATTAATATATAGTTTTTTTTATGTCAATGATCAATATATCATTTTTTTTGTTTTGTATCCACATTGGATCTTTTTTTTTTTTTAGTTAATATTTAGCCAAACAATATACATTTTAATACTTATGCACAGATTGAGATTTTCATAAATGGACATTTTAATTGATATTTTAAAAGTAAGTAATTTTGTTGTATGCAGCAAAAATATAAATTTATGATTTATTCGCATTGCATATTTATTTTACCTATATTACGTTAAAATATATATTAAGTACTATGTTATTGATTAATATATAGGTTTTTTTCTCTCATGTCATTGAACAATATATCATATTTTTGTTTTTATATTAACATTAAGCCCATTTAGTTAATATTTTCTATAATTGCATTTGATAACATAAAAATTTAGCTTCCTAACTTGTCCCATCTTATAAGACATAAAACTATCTGACTAACAAATTTTTTTGAAACTTGATGACTTTGATCAGCAAATTTGTCCCAAAGAGTAGAAGGTAGACGGTTATCACTCGACATAAATAAATAGTATTAACAAAAAAAAATTATAAACTATATGTTAAATACGATTTAAATTTTTTTCTTCCCATAAAAGTTGTAGATATTCTGATTTTTAGGATTATTAACCAATTCGTTCCCATAACAAACCACCCTTATTTTAAACCAACTATAAAATATTTATCATATTTATTAATATTACAATAAAATTGGGATATGGTTATGAGGTAATTATTTCAATCAAAATTTATTTTAGATGATTGTGATGTCAAAAATTAATCAAATCGGATTGTCAAAAATTATTTGAATCGAAAATTTGTTAAGACTTTATTACCTAAAACCAATTATTAAATAATTCTCTTATTTAAAACAACCCTTATTTTAAATCAACCATATAATGATTCTCATATTTGCTAATACTGCAACAAAATCGGAATATCATTATTATTATATCTTCATTTATTTTAAAGCTTCCTTTTTTGAAAAAAAAATTCCCTTAATTTTAGCAATAAAAAAATATCTTATTTAAAACATATGATAATAATGATTTCCTTATTTTAAACCACTTAAATCGGATATATTTAGCATTACGATTTAAAAACAAAATTCAAGATTTTTTAAATTTGTCATTACTTAAAAACAATCATTAAATAATTCCCTTATTTAAAATCATCCTTATTTTAAACCAACCATATAATTTTTTTCATATTTATTAATATTTCAATACTATCGGGATATCATTATCATCATATCCCAATTTTTTTGCTAAAAATCATATCCCAATTTTTTTAAAAATCTTTACTTTTAAAAAAAAATCCTTTGTTTTTTATCATACATTTAAAAAAACTCTTATTTAAAACCAATCATAATAAGGCCAAATTTACTTCCATAACAAACCACCCGTATTTGCTAATATTGCAAAAAAATTGGGATATCAGTATCATTACTCTACGACTTTTTAAAAAAACCTAATATCATTTTTTTCCAACAATTCTCTTATTTTAAACAAATCATTAAAAATTCCCATTTTTAAAACCAATCCTTTTTTAAAACCAATCATAAATTTCAAAAATTATTTGAATCAAAATTTTGTTAAGATTTTATTACTTAAAACCAATCATTAAATAATTCTCTTATTTAAAACCACCTTTATTTTAAACGAACCATATAATGTTTCTAATATTTGGTAATATTGCAATAAAATCGGGATATCATTATTATCATGTTCCGATTTATTTTAAAGCTTCTTTTATTTTTTAAAGAATTCCCTTAATTTTTATCAATCAATAAATTATTTACCAATCGGGATATCATTATCTTTACTCCACTATTTAAAAAAAAAACTTATATTATTCTTTTTAACAATTCTCTTATGTTTT
Source organism: Boechera divaricarpa (assembly GCA_026770425.1). Lineage (NCBI taxonomy): Eukaryota > Viridiplantae > Streptophyta > Magnoliopsida > Brassicales > Brassicaceae > Boechera > Boechera divaricarpa. The sequence goes on from CM049188.1 coordinate 3,872,704, forward strand.
ACCAATCATTAAAAATTCTATATTATTTAAAACTAATCCTAAATACCAAAGATTATTTTGGATTAAAATTTGTTAATTTTGTCAAAAAAATCGGGATAGTTTTATTTCCTTACTCAATTTTTGTTAACTTCCTTTATTTTTTGAAAATTCCCTTAATTTTTATCAATCAAAAAATTATATTATTTTTAAAAAATCATAATAAGGCCAAATTTGTTCCCATAACAAACCACCTTAGTATTGTAATAAATTTGGGATATCATTATAGTAGAGTAAATCGAGTTTAGGTAGGCGTCAACTAATATTATTATTCTTTTTAATAATTCCTTTATTTTTTACCAATCATTAAAAATTTCCAAATTTAAAACCAATCATAAATGCCAAAGATTCTTTGAATCAAAAAAATGGTTAATTTTGTCAAAAAATCGGAATAGTTTTATTTCCGTACTCAATTATTTTTTAAAAACTTCCATTATTTTTTGAAAATTCCCTTAATTTTTATCAATCAAATAATTATCTTATTTAAAACAAATCACAATAAGACCAAATTTGTTCCCATAACAAATCACCCATATTAGTTAATATTGCAATAAATTTGGGATATCATTATAGTAGAGTACATCTTAGGTATGCGGCAACTAACCCACAATCTATGTTACCAAATGCCTTTATGGATTGCAGTTTGACCCATGACCATCTTGTGTTTCCCTATGTTTCTCTCCAACCTTCTCGATGATCATATTTATGAGGTTGATAGGATGGTTTACGTCATGCAGAAGATCTTAACGTTGTTGGTAAATTTATTTTTGGATTTACAATTTTACATAAATGGTCTAGGACATTTACTAATGTAGGCATGACTATATCGAAAATACACAATCCTCCAGGAAAAATATGTGATAAAACATTAAATCAATTAAAGATTTTTGTTTTTTAGCCGTTTTCTCTCTTTGATGATATTCTTCTATTTATATTTTCCTGAAAAACAAAAAAGAAGAATTGGTATTTTTAGCTTACAAAGCTGGATAAAATTTATATTAAAAAAAACTATTGATATCAAATGAAAGTAATGTTGATGGTATTTCACCTTTCTTAGATGTGATATTCATCTTAGACATGTTTTCCTAAAAAAAAAAAGAAATTAGTATTTCAAAGTAGATAAAGCTGGATAAAATTAATATAAAAAAAACTATTGATATCAAATGAAAGTAACGGTGATGGTATTTATCTTTCTTAGATGTGATATTCATCTTACACATATTTTCCTGGAAAAAAAGGAAGAATTGATTTCTCAAGACAAACAAAGCTGGATAAAATCAAAATAGGAGAAAACACTATTGATAAAGTGAAATAATGGTGATGGTATTCACATATTCAGCTTAGACGTATTTTCCTGAAAAAAGAAACCCATATAAAAAAAGTTCTCTTCTTAGTCGACATAGTCACATAGGTTTTAGGTTGAGTCGACATAGGTTTATATATAAAATGGTGATTAGTTGACCTAGATTTATGTTTTAAAGAATCAATGGCTATGATTACCCGAAAAAATCGACGGTTTTGATTAAATTAAATTATCACATTCGAAAATGACTAAATTAACAAATCCGAAAATGTTCTTATAATATCCTTTATAATTCGGTTACCATAATAAGATTATTGCATTTATGATTTAAATAAATAAGGGATTTCTAATTTTTTTGGGAATAATAAGGAATAGTGTTTGGAATAATAACAAATATGAAATCATATATTGATTAACAAATCTGAAAATGTTCTGATAATATCCTTTATATCGTCAACAAATTCTAGGAATAGCACAAAATTAAGGAATAGTTTTTTGGAAGTAAATAATCCGTTTATAGCAATATATATTCTTTTATATTGTTATAAAAAGCTGCTAGAATCTGTTTAATTTTATTTCACACTTTTATATTCTTTTAACATAATAAATTACTAAATTCGATTTAAATAAAATATATGATTTCCATTATTTGGAAATCCCTTAGATTTTAGGAGTACATTCTTAGAAGCAATCGCATATACATTAGATAGATTCTCTAAACTAATTATAACAAATCAAAACAATTATATTTTTTTTCTAATTATAACTGATTTAGATTTCCGATTTTTTTGGAAATGCTAAGGAATAGTTTTTTGGAATAATAATAAATATGAAATCTTGATTAACAAATCCGATTTTGATTAACAAATCCGAAAATGTTCTGATAATATCCTTTATAATTCGGTTACCCTAATAAGATTTTTGCATTTATGATTTAAATACTATAAGAGATTTTCGGTTTTTTTTTTTTTTTTGGGAATAATAAGGAAGAGTTTTTGGAATAATAATAAATATGAAATCATATATTGATTAACAAATCCGAAAATATTTTGATAATATCCTTTTTAAAATCCGAAATTGATATATTATTTTTCTAAATCATTCCCTTATTTTTAACATAATAACTTACTAAATTATCTATGATGAGAGATTAAAATTTGTTTTTTAAAGTAATGGTAATATAATGTAATTGTTTACCCTTTATGAGATTTATTCTATAAAAGTACTTCTTAAATAATATATAGGGATGTATTTTTTTTTAATAAATCGAGGTAAAAGAAAATGTTTAAAAAAAAAAAAAAAAAAGAAAGAAGAGAGAATAGTAAAGAAGTTTGATACTCCTTTTGTTTGTTGTGCATCCTAAAGGTCATCGAATTTCGCTTGCAGCCGCCGGTGTGGGCACAGAACTAGGGTAAACCCTAGAATTCAAAACGGACCTAGAGCCCATTAAACCCATTCCACAAATGTTTTTGATTGGGCCGTGTAACATATCTCAAGTTATTTCTTATTGTATAAGTTGTTGTTTCTTGCCGAACAAGTTATTGTTACTTGTTGTACAAGTTTTGTACGGCGTTGTACTTGTTTCTAAGGGTAGTAGGAAGAAGGTTGGCGAAAACTCTGAACCGAGACGAAAGAATGTCTCAAATATTTCGGAAAGTTTGGCGAAAACTCTAAACCGGCAAGCATGATTTAATTAAAATCATATGAGATGGTTTAAATGATTTTGGTTTAGTGATTTGATTGTAGTTTGGTTAAATTTAATTAAACCAACACTAAAAATATCTCTTCTCCCCATAAGTTTCTACACTCTTCTCTTAAGTTTCATGCTTATCCATTTGGGGAGAAATTGTTCTTGAGCTAGAGGAAAAGAAGAGAGAGAGAGTGAGAGCAAGAGAAAGAGAAGACATATTGAGAATTTGGAGAAAGAAGAAGAAGAGAAGGAGAAAGAGCTTTCAATAACAGAGTTTTGAAGCTGAATTCAGAAGGCTGATTGGGATAGCAAACGAATCCGGTTTGAGCTGAAATATTTTTTGTACGTTTATCAATCTCTTGTATAGCTATCAACCAAAGGGTTTCTCATTTAATTGAGTAGTTTGGGAGATATGATATTTCTCCCAAAACCGCTCTGTTTAGGGTAATCCGCGACGGTTAGATTTGAGAGGGTGTTTGGGCACTCAAATCTTAATGTATTGAGCTAAAATTTGGTAGATACCTCCTTGATAGTCGTATCTTAAGATTTACTGGAGGGATTAAGGTTTTATTGGCTAGATTAGGAGATATAACCGGATTAGTAAACTCTGTTTTGGTGAAGGGATTCCCGGGAATTCGATTAAGTAATAGAGTTTAAGGCTCAAGTGATGGACCTCTTGATATCATTTTGTGCTCTAAATTTGCAGGCTTCTAGTGGATATCTTGGTAGTTGTGTGAGTGCCAAGAGAAAGCGGCCCAAAAGCATCGTTATCATTTTGTTGTTTTGGAAGCTTTATCGAGGTGAGTGCGTGACCGTAGCTTATCTATATGATCAATAGATTTTTGTGATTGATGTGTGATGTAGAGCTTGACCATATGGATGTGATTTATGGTTGGATCCAGTTGTGTGTGATGGAGCTCTATCGCGATATTGCTTGATTATTTTTTTTGTGTGTGTTGCATATTAATTACGGTAAGTCTTTGATCATATGTGTGTATAGCTGTGGGACGGAATAACCACCTCACTAAGCATTATCAATGCTTACGCGCCTATTTTGGTGTAGGTAAAGAGAAGTCTTGAAGTTGGAGCTCGTGGAACCAATGCCGAAGAGAAAGGGATGATTTAGGTGATTAAAAGGGTTCCTGCATCTTTTGTTAGTATGTATGCTTTGTTTTGATGTAATATTGGACTTGTTAGCATGCTTATTAGTAATGTTTTATGGATGTGTTTGAATGTATTAAGTGGTATGCATGCTTGGTTTTGTATGAGAGTAATTCGCTTAAGTTGTAGTTTTCGGGTTGCAGAACAGAGGAGGGGATCGATCGATCCAAGGGGAGATCAATCGATTCTTAGTGGTCATTTGTGGCCAGAAAATTTTGAGAACGATCTTTGGGTCAAGATAGATCGACCGATCCTTAGTGGCCATTTTGGCCAGAAAGTTTTAAGATCGATCCGAGTGAGAAGGATCGATCGAGATAGGCTAGGATCGATACTAGGAGTGATCGAACGATCCGTCTGTCTGTTTTGTTTGGCCTTGTTTTTAGTAGTTGGGATCGATCGATCCATTCCTCAAATTACTAAAAATGTTTAGTTTCGAGTTGTCTTGCTTTTATTGGTGGATGTTGAATCAAAAATTATAAAAATCTCGGTTTTTATCATTTTTCGCGCGCAGTAGATTTTTTTGTATTCGGGATAAGGTGTTTCAGGCCGGCTGGTACTTTTAAGTTGGAACTCTATTTTACTGGACCTAGAACCCATCAAATTTATATTTCTGTTGGCTTTTGTATTTCTCCAGTTTATTGTAAGTTAGAGTTTTAAACTACGACATATATTATGAATTTTTAGGTCACATAAAAACATTCATCTAGAAACCAAAACATATTTTTTACCTAAAAAAGAAAACCAAACCACATTATCGTAAATTAATCTTAGTGAATTGGTGATGGATAAGCAAGTTTTATTCTAAATATAATGATACAAAAATTTATCCAAAATGCATCTCTACTTTGAAACACATTTCTTAATAGTTTTATATAATTTATTAGATTCAAAGATATCTGGTTAGAAATTAATATCCTAAAGTTTCAAACTTAATCTTGTCGGATTATTTTTGGCTAGTGTCTTTGGACTTTAGTTAAAACAGTAATGAATGGCTGATAAAGTTAAAATGCTTTGTCTTTAAAGTTCATGTCAATGATCAACTATGTAGTCAACTGGCGACGACGAAATCTTTGCTCAGATAATTGCTATATAGTCTGTGTTCGTAAACAACTATTCTATTTTTTCTTTGCAGTAAAATTAACTATTTATAAAAATAAAATAAAATATAATATAATGATTTTAAAATATATAAAACAGAAAAATTACAAATATATAATTATTTTTTTCATTTGAGATTCTTTCAAATATTTAAACAAATAGTTTCGATGCATTCAATTACCTAAAATCTAAAACTAGATGATCAATCAAATCTTAGAACTGAAAACAACCTAGATGAAGAACAAATCCATAAGTTATTATCCTAAATTTAATAAGCAATGTAATCCTTTGAAAAGCCTAGGACTCAATTAATAAATTACTCAAAAATATTCACTTAATCAAGAGATGATAGAAGAAATGATGATTTATATATAAGTAAATATAAAACTTAGGATTCAGTATTCTTTTCTAGAGATAGCGTAAAATCAAAGATTCTTCTCTTCAAGTATTATAATTAGAAACTAGATCTTGAGATCTCAAAGGAAAATAAAATAAAACCTTGATGTCCGAAAAAGTAGAAATAATGGGTACTAATACCCTTAGAAAGTTTTAGCCTCGGCACAATCGAAATTTTTTTTTTTGGGTCGTCGTTGAAGGGATTAATTGGTCTAGTGGAGGGGCCAATCGATCGTTTGTGCTGAGCCACTTTTCTTCACTGGACGTTTTCTCATAAGATTAATCGATCCAAGGGTTAGGTTGAATGATCACTTTTCAACTATTTCGACTAATTTGAGGATCGATCGGTCTAGTGTTGGATCGATCAATCTTTTCTTGCTCGACCAAATTTTTTTTTGTCTTTCTGTAAAATATTTCAAATGAGGATCGATTGATCTAGCAGAGAGATCAGTCGGTCTTTCTTGCTTGGTCCATATCTGCTCTCTAGTTGTATCATTCGATCAACTAGTTCCAAAACTATAATTTCTACCAAATGCAACTTGTAAGTTTGTAACCTAGACTTAACTTGAAACAATTGACATTCATTATGTTTACAGAACCTTTATTAAAAACACTGAAACATTACACTAACATAATTGTTGATGAACCCAACCTTTAATTTCATTTATAAAACATTGTTGAAAAAACTGTATATGTTTATGTAGATATTAGTGTTCATGTGTGTTGAAACTTGAAACACTAACCGGTGACTGAGAATGGAGCCGACTGGCTAAGGCAAGGGAAGACGCAAAGCAGCAAAAGCAGAACGAGCACTTGAGGTAATAGTGAAGAACACGTCTTTCCCATCTTTCTCTGTCTCTCTATATACTTATTAATATGCTCTCTTTCTTTTGGTTCGTAGAGACATTTATTTATATATCCAAGTAGAGAAAAACTGAGTACCAAGTAGCCAAACCAAAGAGATAAGAACACACTAAAAATAAATATTATTGGTTTCTCCGTTACTTGTTTGAATTATTGACCTCTTGTATCTTAGTGCATATATATATTTTTTTTGTCAACAGTAAACCTTCATTAAAACTTAAAAGTTCAGGTCCATAGGACTACAAAGATCCATAAAAGGAGATTTTGATAGTTGAGGGCTCGCAAACCCGTTTACAAGCTTTTCAGAGCAAACATGAAAACATGGATTGGGCCGAACCGGCCCAGATACATTTGATTCACAGCCTGACCCAAGGATCAGAAGGAAGAGTGTTCGTCCTAGATGGAACTTGACGATGACAATGCGGTGTCCTCGGCTGCGACTGCTCTCGACGAAGTAGCCAACTGGGAAGATCTCGACAGGACTAAACCAGGGGAAACTAAAGCTTTGGTCGGGAAGACATCTCGAGAAAGATACCGATGATGATACGAAGTCGCTTGGCATTATGGTGGTCGTGGAGTTCGTCATCGGAGAGATCAAGATAATTCGAAGAGCATGAGGTGTTACCACGCCTGAAAAATACTCGGGGCTACAGCCCGAGAGTGAATAAACCAGCGAGGATCTCCGGTGAAACTCACTGGGAATGGTTGGGGGAAAGATGCCGGTACATCAACGGCTCCAGATTCAGCTCTCTGCAACCGGATGACTGCTGGTGGGGAGAGAGTTTGTTACACTCTTCTCTATCACCAGGTTTCACCCGAGTTTTTTCGAGAGTTTAACCCGATGTGACCGCAAGTGCACGGTTAAATACAATTGTAGTATAATCGGGATCGATCCACAGAGACTGAGAATAACTACACAGAGATTATATGTGCAAATCTAATCTATGTGAATTATAGTTGTTTTTGGGTTTTAATTCTATTATCTAAGGTACATAAAATAAATAAGCAATAATTAAATAAACAATTACTGAATTAAATTACGTAAAATAAATTGCATAAAATAAAATTACAGAATTTAAATGACAGAAAATAAAGTGCGTAAAATAAATTGCAAAATTTAAATAGCGTAAAGTAAATTGCGTAAATTAAATTACGTAAATTAAAGTGCATAAAATAAATAGCATAAATTAAAGTGCATAAAATAAAGTGCATAAATTAAATTGCATAAAATAAATAATTGAAAATAAATAGCTTAAATAATTAACATTTTATCTCTAGGGTGAATGAGAACGATTTCAAGGAGTCTATACAAGTTTGTGTTTGTCAATCTAGGGATATCGATTATAGATTAGTCCACTCTCGTGGTATGATAGTCACTATGTCCGACCCACTCTCGTGGCGACTTTCACGCATAGCGCATAATCCCATCATCGATTACTAAGTATTCATAAACTTTTCAAAAATACGAAGTGATTGATAGATCTATTTCTGAAACATAACCCACTCTCGTGGCGAAGTGTTTATATAATTTTAACCTAACTTAGCTAGAGTTAGATCAATGATTAATTCTATCAAACAACAAACTCGACCATAGCTAATACTCTCTATTATTCAAGTCTGAAGTTTTAACCCACTCTCGTGGTGCTAAGGGCTTCTATTCGCATAACCTTGCCTACTAGCTCGGTTATGACCTTAAGCACATCCCATATAGCATAGCTTAGCATTAAAAATGAATATTAGAGTAGTTAGATCGGTTTGAAACGTCTCTGGGGTCGATGCTCTGAGACGATGCTCTAGCTTCCAAGGAGACATCGACCACTCCTGGTCGATGCTTGCGTCGTTGTCAGCTTATTGTTCGGACTCTTCGAAGGGCATCGACCGTGTGTGGTCGACGCTACCTGTCAATGACTTTCCTAGGGAGAGCATCGACAACTCCTGGTCGATGCTAGGGCTGCTGCTTCCTTTGGATGGTTCTTGAGATGTCTCTCCATGATGTTCTCGGCCCAAGCAAATAACTCCAGAGTCTCCATAGCTTCTTAGGACTCAAAAACATTCCAAAATCATAGATTTCACTCCGAGTACCTATAAACACGTAAGCACATGCAAATACACCAAAACTAATCCTAAATGCTAGTTATATCGTATGAAACTATCCTATAAGAATGAATAAAAACATATAAATATGAGTGTTATCAACTGCAGATCTGAAGCAAGCACAAACCTACGTAGAAACTTCCAAAAATTATCTGGGATGAGCGGATTTGACTAACAAACTCGAGGTTCTTCGGCACGGAGCCGAGAGTGTGATGAAGGCGAAAAAACGCCAACCCCATATCTCGTTCGTCGAACGGCGGTCTTAAGAAGTGAAAGATGGCGGTGATCTTCGGCATGGAGCCAAGAAATTGATGGAGATGGAGAGGCGACATCCATTGGCGCCAGAAGGACGGCGAAAAGCGAAGGTGGAGCGTGGAAAAGATCTCCGGTCAAGACCGGGAAGGGCGAAGGAAGAGCATCAGTGTTCAACCACCGAGCAGAAAGCACCAGCGATGGAACATGGACGTAGATCTGCGACGAGAGCGAGAGCAAGACGAAGCAGAGAACAGAGAAGCGGCTGGGATGTACTGCCCAGCGACGGAGGCGATAAGGGATTTCTCAGATTTGGAAAAGAGAGAGTCATAATGGTCTTTATGTTTTTACTTTTACTTTTTTACTTATTTCTTAGTGCATATCTTATATTTTAAAGTTTAGCGACGATTTCAAGTTTGACTTTTTTGTTCATATGGTATTCAAAAATTTAGAGGTGAGCAGAGGGCGCTAACTCTACAGGTAAAGATCTTCGAAAGAATTCAGAGGTCGCCAGTTCGACTCGCCACCTAAGAGGAGTCTCATCTGAATGAGTGAATTTAACATTGGTTTGAGCCCGTCCCAGAGAGATGTAGGGTCCACGGGTTTGAATTTTCTGAATTTTCACAAAAAAAAAAAAAATTCAGAGGTGGTTGTTGGACTTTTTTTAACAAGAGTCTTAAGAGTTCGGACTTGAGACATATTTCTTCACAAATTTTAGTATCATAAAATTGTCGAAGATATTTTGTCACAAATCAATATTTTGTGATTGTTTTTTAATTAAAACCCTCCTTTTGGAGAAGTTTTAAACTTATGTTTGTTGAACTTTTATTTTTGCCAGAGTCTTCGGAGTTCGGAATTTTTTTACACATAATGAATGGTAAAATTATGTTTGAATATAATATATAAACTACTCAAATTCATTGCTCTTGCCATTGTAATATAAAACTCTAATACTCTATCACTTTTTTGGTGGGGTTCAACAGAAGCTAAAAAGAATATTTCCTAGACTTATCGGATTTGAATGGCGGTGTTGTGACGTGGACATCGCTCCAACATCCACACGAACCGCAAAATTTAAGCCGAGACGCGAGAAGAACCGTACCGTGCCTTACATACCGAATGAGATCATGACTAAAAGTAAAGCACAAAAACTCAAGGGCCAAATTCAGACCTATATCCATCGGCTAAGGGAGTAAGGAGTCCGAGAAGAGCTAGAGGAACGAAACGGGACGAGTAGCGGACAAGAAACCGGACAAGCTTCTGACGGAACCATCTTGGATCCGAGGAGCCTTAGCTCACGGACATGAAGCCTTGGGGACAAGGTCTTGTGTATCCTCACTATCCATCAGTGAGGACACCCCTCAAGACCTTAAGCAAAGTAAGACACTCTTTCTCTACCTCTAGTTTTACCACGACAGGTTTCTAGAGAAGAGTTTTAACGAGGTCAGAAACGTTTAGGGCATCACATCTCTTATCCCATATGTGTTTAGTTTGGAACCTCTTGATGACAAGTATAAGCACATATAGATGTGATTCTACCTAGGAAAAGTCACTACACAAGCATTCCCCTTTCTTTTGTTTTGCTTTGAGACTTATGCCTTCTATTTGACTTTTGTTGACTTTTGACTTAGGCTTATGTTGGGTGTATTGTTAATAGGCTTAAGTGATGTACTTAAGACCCATTAGAAACCCTAATTTATAGCCTATATAAGGCAACTCTTTTCTCATTAACCATTAAGCAATCATTTACAATCAAATCATAAAGTTCTCAACTTTATCCTCTCTAGCCTATTGAGTTCACTCTAGGTTAGTCATCCTTAAGAGATTGAGTGTGTCTCTCTCTCTCAAGGAGTTATTGGCTGTATCAAGGATTCTCCCACCATCCTTGTGAGTTGCCTTCAATCCATCACACCACCCCCACCACCGTCGCTCTTTCCATCTCTGTGAAGCACTTCCGCCGTCAATCCATCCTCAAGTGAGCTAGAATCAAACCACATCTTCTAGCTGACTCCATTCTTAATGTTAGACCCATGATTCCCTCAGCAAGATCCTCTCATTTGCGTTCATCATCACTTATGACAAGGTGCCATGGATCAACTTATGGAGGTCATTTTGCTACATTCAAGCCAGTAGCTAAGGTTCTACAAGCTGGATTTTGGTGACCTACTTTATTCAAAGATACACACCAATTCATACTAGCTTGTGATGCGTGTCAGAGGAAAGGAACTATAAGCAGACGGAACGATATGCCACAGAATCCAATACTGGAAGTTGAAGTTTTCGACGTATGGGGCATCGACTCCATGGAAACTTTCCCGCGTTCTCATGGAAATTACTACATCCTAGTAGCGGTGGATTACGTCTCAAAATAGGTGGAAGCTGTAGCAAGTCCAACAAATGATGCTAAAGTGGTCATGAGACTCTTTAATAGAGTCCCCAAGGCTCCATCGGCCAATCAAGCCCGATTTTGAATCGTGGGAAGCAAGAATCGGACCTAAAATCGGCCGGTCAGGGTCGATATCGGTCCGGTTTTCTGCAAAATTCGATTTCGTTTGGTTTAATCCGGTTTGACGTAAGTGATTTAATATTTTTAAAAGGAGAAATCGAGCCTCTCTTCTTCTCCAACCTAAAATCGAGTTCTTAGCCCCCATTAGAGCTCTCACCAAGCTCTCAAACCTCTCACCACTCCTACCTTCAATTGTATTAGAAATTTGTGCATAATTACTTATTTCTCTTCCATTTTCACTCTCATTCCACTCCCTTTATCTATAATCTCCATCAAATGTATATTCTCAAAAACTCAATTTCTTCAAAAGTTTCTAAATTTTTATTTTGATGAGAATTGGTAAAAAATTAGTTAGAGAATCATGGATTTTGCTAGTTTTTGTTAGAGAACTTCGGATTTTCCTTTAATTTTAGTATAGAATGGATAATTTGAATTGATTGAAAGTTAGAGTTCTTGGATTAGGATTGAATTTTAGAAATTAGGGAAATTAGTAATTTTTGAATTAATTGTTTAATTGGGTGTGGTATTATGTCATTGAGCAATTTAGATTAGTTTTTCATTATACAAATTATTTGATATTAATATTGCTCAATGACATAGGCCACACATGGTTGAAATATGATTGTTGATTTTGTTAATTTTGTAGGAAAATAGGAAAAACGAGACAATCACAAAAACCTACATCATCACCTCCACGACGGGCTGACCCGAAACAAGCTAAGAAGAAAGGGAAAGGTGTGGCTGAAAGTTCCAACGCACCGGTTCAACCTAAGTCATCGAGTTTCAGGCGAAGATTGACTAAGCTTCTTGCCACAGATTTCGTTCAAACTCGATACCCGGACAGAACTATCCTGAGCAAGATGGGTATTCTTGAAGATGTTGAGATGATGTTTGACAATATGGGATTGGGTAATTTCTTCAAGATGGAACATCATGCTTATAAGCAAGAGACTTGTGAGTTCTTAGCCTCAGTCTCACTCCAGATCGAAGATAAGTACGCTGACAAGCATGGGTCGATTACCTTCTGTGTTGGTAACGAGCGATTCAATGTTACTTTGGAAGAGCTTAATGGGATTTTTGGGTTCGCTGAAGGGAGACTACTAGAAATGGCCTTCAGTAAAAACGAGATGGAAGAAGTGTGGAAAGATATTGGAGATGGAGATTTAAGACCAAGGCAGTCAAAGGCTTCTTCACTTCGTCATCATGCGTTACGTTATGTGCAGAAGGCATTAGCACTCACTCTCTTCGCACGCTCTAAGATAGGTAACATCCACTAAAGTGAGTTGGCTATGACAGTTGAGGGGATCAAGCCATTCTACACTCGCTGCGAAAAAGGACGAGAAATCACAGGTATTTGTCAGCCGTTATGTCTTAGCGGATTTTTAGCGCAGCTGTTGGTTAATTTCAGCGAGGTAGTCTGGCGAACCAAGATGAAAACCCACATGATTAACATTGTTGCACTGTCAGATTGATCTGGGGGCTCCTCAAGGAGATATTCTGCCCATTGATGGATCTTATCTCTCTGTCAGCCGAGTTATTGTTGGATGTCTCGGTGATAAGATCGTTTATCGCTTCTATCTTACTAAGCACTACGAGAAGAAGAGCATGTTACCTCAGGTTGAGCTCACAACCATTCACGTATGCTCAAATGTACAATTCTTGCTGGCAGAGGAGCATGAATTTGATGCCTCAGCCTATCCACCACTTCGCACATACAATTCTAAATCTTTATTGTTTCTTTTGGTTTTATTTTTTTTATTTCTCATTGTATGCATTTAGGACATAAAATTCTTGTACTCTTTTTCCCTTTGCCATGGTTCAATAACACATGACAAGGTTTTTAGTGAGACAACACTTTGAACTTTATCATGATATTATCTATGCTAATATTTCTTCTATGTTTTCTGAGAAACAATAATTTGCTGAAACAGAAGATTGGAAAACCCATGAATGGACCAATAAATCCCAAAAAGGACCATTTTTTTGGAGACTTAGACAACTCAGAGTTGATCCCTTATTTTTAATAAATATAAATCTTCTCGGTTTGGACCTTGAGATTCGTTGAGTCGTAACACCTCTATGAGACCATGCAAGATATGTCCATGTAAGTGTATTTCCCCTTTTTCTTCCCTTCAATAAAAAAAGAAAAGAAAGAAAATGATATAGGTAAGAAAGAAGTAAACCAAGCATTGGAAGCTACCATTTTTAATGTTCGCGTCTCATGATAACCTAGTCTAGAAAGAAAAGAAAAAGCGATTGATAGAAAAAAAATGATACTCTAGAAAAGTAGAAAAAAATCAATCGACCTTGAAGTGAGAAAAGGAAGAGAAAAGGAAAAATACTAAGACAGTCTTGAACTTACAGAAATCCGAAAGAGTAAGTGTTTACGTCTTATGGATTAATAGTTTCAAATCGAGAATATCCCCTTTAAAACGACAAAAAGGGATCAGCAATGGGAAATCTAAGCTCGACGATGGATGTGGCTCTCAATTAAGGTACGTTGCTATATTCATGGTGAATTACATGTAGTATGTTTAAAGTTATTTCTTTCTTGTTAAGCTAAGGATTTTTAGTAAGATAAGATAATGTAAGACAAAAGTTCAAACTAGATATGGTAAATCTTCTTCACTAGTCTAACCTTTGTTTGCTTGAGGACAAGCAAAGAGATAAGTCCCGAGGAGTTGATAACACCCATTTTTATTTATTTCTATGCACTCATTTGGCTTAGTTTCATGCATAATAGCTACCATTTAGGATAGTTTTAGTATGTTTACATATGTTTATGTGTTTTTAGGTATTTAGAGCTAAACATGAGTGTTTGGGACGTTTATGGAGCTTACCGAAGCCTACGGGAAGAACAATGACATTGCCTAGATCATGCACATTCGGAGAAGGATTTCATAAAGTCCGAAGAAGGCAAAATCGTCATGTGGGGGTCGATATGCCGTCTGAAGAATAACCAGGGAGAATTCTTGGAGCCAATATCGACCAGTCATGGTCGATATAGAGCATCGACCCACAGTATCGACCTATCAAGGTCGATTCTGCTCCGAAAAATAAGGGGAATTTTGACACATGGCAACTAAGGACTTGGAATATTCGTTTTGATTTGTAACCCTAGAGACTCGATTTGGACACCTCAAGAAGCCTAAAAACTATATAAACATGTTGTAATGCATAGCCACAAGTGTGGAGATTTTGAGAGAAAACACAAAAGGAGAGATCTCACCATAACTATTGTTCTTATGTTTTTATTTATGAATCTATAGTAGTTCTTCTATTCTGCAATTCTTTATCTTCTTTCTACTGTTTTTATTATTTATTATGTCTTCAATCTCATTCCTTGTTATTCTTAGCAAAGGCATGAGTGAGTAGATCGTTTAGATCTCTCAGGTGGACAATGATTATGGGGGTCTACTAGTTAAAGTTCGATGTTCAAGTTCTTAATCCGATTAGCTACTTTATATGCTTTGTTACTGCTAGATCTATTCTCATGGAAATGATTTAAGGGCTTAGTTGAATCCGGTAGGTGTGACTAAGTGTTAAGGAACTCACTTTACCACGAGAGTGGAAAGAGGTTTTATATCTGCATATTTGGAGTCATAATTAGTCGATAAATCTATTCGTATTTGTGTGCTTATCTAGATTAGCTTCGATCAAGTTAGTCTAGCATCATAGAGTTTAGATGTCATGAGAGCGAATCTAGATTTTGGAGTTAGACAAATTACGAGTTTAATTACCTTTGTAGAAATACTACAGTTAGTTAGGTCGGTCAAATAGGAATCGTGTCAAATGCTTGTAAGAATGCCACGAGAGTTGGTTCTTACAAAGGGTTTAGCTTACCACGAAAGTGGACTAGACAGTTTATTATATTCCTAGACTGATAGATACTTGCAATAGGTTAAAGAACATCATTCTCGGATTAGTAGATTCTCAGAAATCGTTCCTTCACCTTTGAGATCGTTTGTTTTATTATTGTTTTACGCTTATCTACTTTATCGCATCTTTATTAATTTATTTAATGCAATTTAGCTATTAGATACAAAACCTAAAACCTTTCTATTTTGCCTAGATTAGATTTATTCTTATATTTTCTGTGTAATTACTCTCAGTCCTTGTGGATCGATCCCGTACATACTATAATTGCATCGCTGTGCACTTGCGGTATTATCGGGTTAAACTCTCGAGATTTTCATCTAGAGTGAAACCTGTGGAGAGGTAATAAAACCTCCTATCACCGTTCTTGCGGCGATTTCACAAGCGATCGACTTAGGTCTCACAAACCTTGAGATACGATCAGATTCTCTACTTCTTGTTCAAGCTCTCACCTCGGGCTCACGATAAAAAGAACTTTATGGGATCTTGTTTGATATTGAATCCCGAGTGGCTCGTACCTCTCATGCTATCTTTATTTTTACTCTTAGATTAGAAAATTAAATCGCTGACTCCCTTGCGAAAGAGTCTTTAAGAAACTTTGTATCAGCCCCTTAATTATTCTTTTTTCAATGAAAATGGTAGATAAAAAAAGACCTACAAAAGGTTATATGAATGGCAGAGAGATAATCAAAGATTTATTTTTAAAAAAATATATATACTTTTTACATTTCCTGCCATTTAAAATTTAAACGTATAATCTAGCATAGAGTGGTAGATAATATATGTTAGACAGTAACGATGTAAAAATAAGTTGAAGTATAGTTGTTGAAGTACATTTCCTCCATTTAGATTTCTAAACTTTTTTAGTTGAAGTATAGTTGTTGATAAAAATAAGTTACCTAAAGCGATGTATATTTATGGGTGACTTAAACAAACGACCTAAGAAACAAAAAATAGATGAATTACCGAATATTTAAGAAACTGGTCTTAAATGAGGTAACTAGTCCTCTTTTACATGAACTTTATTCACATTATCAAAACTATTAAATGTGATAGATTTTATAAGAACATTGTAATAAAAATGTAATTTTATCAAGAAAACAAATTTTAACTTTGAAAATAACGATGGTCCAAAACACTAAATTACACAAACATAGGATATGCATATATTGAGACTTCAAAAATCCTTTCTTAGAATCACATAAAATACAAATCCCGTTCATATCTATATTATTTTTGGTGAAGTATTTGATAAGTTTCAAGTTGGTATACTGGCCAAAAACTAATTAAGGAAAGGAATGTTGATGAATGTGACCACATTCTTGATGGTCTTGTATATATTTCTTCAGTTGGCCTATGTATACTCATCAATCTCCTCCCTGCTAAATAATATCTGTGCATTAATATTTATACATATTAATGAATATGTACAATAGAAAATATAAAATATCGAGAAGTGAAGTATATACTGTTTAGTCTAAAAGAAAAGAAGAAAAAAATGGATAGTTTTCTTATTCGAGTTTCAATCTAATTCATTGAAAGACTTCTAATCTTATGAAGGAAAAAAAGAAAAGATTATGAGTTTCAATAGTTTTCTTAGTCGTTATCAACCTCCAAAGTTGGTTCATAATTTAAGAAAGTAACGAAAATAATTTTTTTTGTCAGCCATATTTTAAAATAATAGTAAAAACAAATTTCCTGATCGCTTTCCTAACCCAACGAAAAAGAATTTAAAAAGAAAGGAAAGAAAAACGATTTTGGCTGCAAGAAGTCAAAGGACTAATTAACAATAGGTGAGAAGTTAAAAGAGAAAAATAAGAAACACTATCAAACAAACATGGATTTTTCAATGACAAAGAGGATTTTTTTCATTATCTTTCATTGTAACATAAGAAAAAAACTGATTTTTGGTGCACCTTTGTTTCAAAAATTGAAATGAACTATTTTTGTTATTAAAGCAGCCTTATTTTATCCAAAAAAAACAGCCTTATTTTTAATTTAATAGAAATACTTTGTAAAAAGAATGAAAAAAATTGCAATGGAATTTTAAAGTATTTATATGAAAAGAGTATTACAACGAAACAGTCAGTAACATCTAATATGAGAATAAAACAAACATACTTTATACTTTATACGAACACACCTAAAAGCTTCCAATAAACATGAGTTAATGCGAGAAACTGGACGCCAATTGATTTCCAGAAAAAAAAAATTCTTTTACCTAAAATTAGAAATCATTTTCAATAAAGCCAATATATATATATATATATTCTTAAACAGTTATGTGGAGTGGCATTATATTCACTTTTATTTCGTATTGTATTTGTCAACGAGCACGAACCAAATTATTTTATTTTAGTTTTATTTTTTTTGATGAAAATTATTTTAGTTTCATTGTATCAATTCATTTTGTTTTTTTTTTATAAGAATGATTAATTTTTGTTTTTATCAAATATATGTATATACGAATAAATTGATATTGGGTCTATATGCTAATATGACAATTATTATTTGGTTACCAATCAACTTGATGGTGATGATGGTGACAATAGCGGCGACCGCTGCTTATGCGGTGGAGGTGAATATGAAGGACTTCGTGGACTTCTTGATGACCGTACTGGTATCAACTTCTTTCTCCACTCTATATAATTTATTATAACAAAAAATAACTAAGTTTTTCCATGCATGAATTAACTTTTTAAAAATTCGTAATATTAACAAACCTAAAAAAATACGTATCAAACGCTTCTTTAAAAACAAAATACGTGTAAGAATAAATATTTGTGAAAATTAGCATAAACACTTATCATATGTTTCAAAGAAAACATAATAAATACCAGTTTAAACATTTTGATTGACTAAAACAATCCCAAAAGTAAGATGAAAACAACTAATTAGGTTTTTTTCGATCTTCCAAAAAATTTACCGAGACCAAAAAAAACAAAACATCGATTAAGATCTTAGCTTTCTGAAAAAAGTATCGTATTAAATATAGTTTGCCAGAAAATACAAAATTGAAACCATATTGAACCATACCGTCTCCATTTGGTTTCTATATCTTGGGAAGACTAAACTTGCGCATATATATGTTCAATTTATGAGAATCATAGCATTTGTGGCAAGACTAACCTGACGATGGGCGTGACTTCTGTGGACACGCAAGAGCACAGTCGTTAGAGCATGAGACCAAAATAATCACTAAAAGGAAGAACACAAGTCCCAAATTCGAAAGACTCTTCTTTGCCATCTCTCTTTACCGCGTTGTTAATTTTGCTGAACCTCTTGATCCGATCTCTTGTTTTAACCATGAGAATGGTTTTAAATCCAAGAAATCACATTAAAAGCCAGAGAGAAGAAAAAGAAAAAACATTAAAAAACTGAGACTTTTGTCGGTGATTCATTTAGTCAAAAAAAGACATTAACAAACGCATATGTATGGTTAAAGTTTCAGCAATGACACAATAAAACGAAGACAAACTAAGCAAAACATGACTTTTCTCGGTGACTCATTTTAATCAACAATGACCTAAACACACAAAAAGATTATGTAACTATTGACAATTTGTGGGGTTTTTTAAAGTTCTCCTAAGGAATATTTATCAAACTTAGCGTAATTTACACAAGAATGTAATAATATTATCATTGTTGGAGACAAATTTTAGATAGTAAGAACCAGTCAATAGCGGTCTGTAGCAACCAGATGACTAATAGGAACACCCGAAAAGGAGTTTTCTGGATTATCACATAAAAGACAAAATACATTCATAAAAGATAGGTTTCCAGTTTTGTAATCTGTTCAAAATCTAAGGAGAGGAGTGTTGACGAATGTGACCACCACCATGTCCACTGCTTGACGGTCTTGTATAGATGTCTCCATTTGGCCTATATATATTCATCAATCTCCTCCCTACAAAATAATCTCTATGCATTAATATTTATACATAATGAATATGTAGTTATTTACAATAAGAAAATATTAAATATCGAGAAGTAAATATACAATCTAGTCTAAAAGATAAGAAAATAACATAAATAAGTAGATGATCTCATAAAAATAAAATAAAAATAATAAGTAGATAGTTTTTTTGGTTATAAATTAATTGATCTTAAAGATGTGAACATAAGTACTTCCACAAAAAAATAAAAATATATTAATATGGGTACCATACCGCGGCCACCCCGCCTCGTCCACTTCTTGATGGTGGTGTTCCTATGGCATCATACGCCAAAATTCTCCTCCCTACATTTTATTTTAAAAAATATTTATTTTTGGAAATTACATATTCTTATAAGCCTGGCTCCAATGCCAAATGACTGAAGCAGAAATCCTTAGGGATAGAACTAGAAATCTATTTATTCCTCAAAATACTAGAAAATAATAAGGATTTGTAACACTTATCAATGTTCATCAAAAACTCGTTATAAAATCTCTTCATTAATCAATAACTCAATTAAAAATAATGAGCCTAAGTAGACTATTTATAAGGAAAGCACAAAACCTTAAAAACTCTCAAATCTTATAATAACTATCACGAATTAATTGAAAGATAATAATGAAAGATATTTTGAAATTATCCAAATATCTTGCTACATCATGTCTTGCCAACTCTTGCATATTTTTCTCATCAACTTATCAAATCTTGTGTGTGGTATCAAAGATGGGAGTAGAAGCATAATCTGATGGCAAAATTGTGATCTTGATGATGATATATGGCCTTTAAATCAGATTTATGCTCGTTTGTGTTTTTTTCTATGTATGTATTGTTGTGTATTTCATGATGTTTCATTATGATCTTTAAGTTAGGTGAAGAATGGTGTGCTTAGGAGATCTCCCAAAAGAATATACCAGCCTTTAAGCCACAAAGATCACGCGAATGATTTAGATGACTAGGTTTGGCCAGTTAAGAGATATATGTGTAATTTGTTTAGCAAAAAAGATATGTGAGCTATAGTGGGCCGTTCTGGGTCAAGTGAAGTGAAAATTTAGCCTAGGGACCCCAAAAGTTTTAGGCCCATCAACAAAACATTGATTTGTAAACTAGCCCGCAAATTATTTTTTTAATAACAATGGATTCCCAATTTCTAAAATCATTAAAATTTGCTCTAATGTTTTAAAAACTATCGAGAAAATCCAAAAAAAAAAATGGGCTTGAACTCCCTAAATTTCAGGGTTGGCCTTGGCTAATGTTTGTTATATAGCCAATCCAGGTCTTATATAGCAGACCATGATCACTACTAGAGTTGTATCCCACACCTTAGAAGCATGCTAAGGTCGTTAGATGTATGATAAGCTATTGCTTGTCATAAATATATGGATCCTTGTTAATCTGGTAGGTTCACTTTTGTCTAGGAAATGCTAAGACATGACTATTCAACCAACTGAGTAAGTGAACCAATCAAGACATTTTTTCAGTGACAATTAGAATATTTTTTAGGGTAATGAATGCTATAAAAGTATGGTTGGGGATAAGGTTAAACTTGGTCATGGGAATTGCATGTGTGGGTACCTTACGTACGTAATCCTTGTAGCGTGTAGATGGGACCAACGAGGTAAATACCTCGTTTAGTTGAGATTTATCTTGGATGGAACATGTTTATATGCTAAAAAAATGAGAACTAGTGAGTAGTGTATATATGGGTAAGATTTTGTTAAAATGCATACTGGGTGGTCTCGCCACAAAAATAGAATACATGGATCGGCCAATTCCTAAACAGGCTGGGTGAAACATGGTATATATTTTCTCGTCAAAAAGCTTTAAATGGTTAAATATTACAGTATATAGGTTATGGTACAAGCATTTCTTGCTATAGAGTGAATTGGGTAACGTATGATGAACTCGGCATGGATTCAAGAAAGACCGAGCAGCTGCTAGTGGTCGCCTTAAGTTCTTGGTTAACGGAGATGACCGATTGGTTGAGAACAGAGACATACTTGATAAGACGGATTTGTTGGTAAAATGATTAATTGACGCACATTGCTTGTGTTTGGGTGAAGGAATGGGTAACAAATATTCTATGAAATATGTTTTTTTAGTTATAAACACAAACATAAAAAAAATCCACAAAATGTTTTTGATTAAAATACTAAATAATTTCGTTAAAGAACATATACAGTTATGATATAAAATGTAAACATAAACGCCAAACCAGTTAATTGCACGCATAATATATATATTCTTCAGTTTATTTCCGTGCTTTATTTTTCTACGTATTTTTTCAGTTAAAAGTATTATGTTTGGCCCGGCTCGAAAAGTTATTGGACCATGTGCTATGTTGAAATTGTTTTCAAATTATGACCTAGATTTTTAACATTTTTAAAATTGGCCCTGTTTTACAATTATTTGAAAATTTAGGGCTTTAAAATAGATTAAAAAAAAAGTAAAGAAATGGGACCCTGTACATTTGCATGGTCAAAACACACCAAGAACCGGGCCGTTTGGTCGGTTGATATAGAATTTGTTCAGGCCGAATCATATGAGACGATCAGTTTTCTTTTTGTATTTTCATTTTTGCCGGTTTTGATAATCCGAACCTTTAACCATTTATACAATATTGTTGGAGCAAAAAACAGTATTTATGTATATATATATATATGACATGTTATGTGTGTTGAAACACTAACCGTCATAAGGCAAGGGACGACGAAAAGCAGCGGAGCCAAGACGACTACATGACTGGCTAAGGCAAGGGAAGACGAAAAGCAGCAGAACTAAAACGACTACATGACGTAATTGTGAAGAACACTTCGTTCCCATCTTCTTCTTCTTCTCTCTCTCTCTCTTATATTTCTTACTTTGATCTCTTTCTTTTGGTTCTTAGAGACATCTTTTTATATATCCTAGTGGAGAGAAAAATAAAGTACCAAGAAGCCAAACCAAAGAGATAAGATAAAAAATTTATTGTTATTTTCTTCGTCACTTATTTAATTTAATTTATTTTGTTTTCACCTTCCCTTAAATGGGCACCATTTTTTTCGTCACTTATTTGAATTATTGACATACTCCTCTTGTATCTTATTGCCTATCTTATATTTTAAAGTTTACCGACGTTTTCAAGTTTGACTCTTTGCTCAAACTATTCAGAGGTTGGACTTTGCTCAAATTAATAAATAATAATTACACACTAGTGAATGGTAGGCTTAATATTTTGCAAATATCGAAATCGGAAACATACTCAAGACATATTCTTAATAAATTTGTATATATTTTTATGTATTTAAGATATTCTATCAGAAAGTAATAATATCATATGGTCGGTTTTGCTACAGAACTACTTACATTCTCTGAAGAAAACTTGACGAGACGAAAAATACAACAGTTTTTAGAAGTAATCAATTACCTAGCCACTTTATTGCAAAATTGTCCCAGCTAACACAATCATTGAAAAAATATTGCAATAAAGTCCTTAAAAGTGAACTACACGACAAACCGTAGTAGTCGAAAGGCTAAAGCTAGAGATACATAAGTTGTTCTTCTAAAGATTCCCTCTATAGGAAAATGCATCATTCAAACCGATGCTAATGATAAATATTGGGAAGAAATACTGTTTGAAGAGATTGATGAAAGAAGATAATTTTGTGGCAATAGAAGCGGACGTTTCAAAGAGTCAGAAATGCACTGTCACTTCACGTTCAAAGAGATCCTAGCTGTTAAAAGAGTCATTGAAAAATTCGAGTTCTATTTGACTGGACATAAATTTAGAATAGAGATGGACTTGTTTCTTTGAGCGAAGTTTCAGGTAAGTTTCTCTCCCTAAATATTTTACATTCACGAAATAATATTCTCTCCCTAAGTTTCCCTCTCATGAATAGTTTCCCTCTCATGAGTTTCTAAGTTTCTCTCTAGTTTTCTAAATCTCAATATCTTCATAAGCTTTGTTTCTCTCTTTCATACATAAGTTAGCGATCGAAGTATTTTTAGGTTTAGATAAGTATCGTAGAGTCTCCGATCTAAATAATACGGTCAATGCGACTTTCATGAGGGGAAATTTATAACAGTTGTTTAGCCATGGCTGAGAGTTAGTGCCTACGTATGCTCCTTTTACCTGAAATTCTTCTTGTCTGTCAACACGATTTTGTCAATACGTTAAGATCTGAGGTTTATCCTTTGTTTATCTATAATCTATAAGATCTGAGGTCTCTCCTTTGTTTATCTATAATCTATTCATCTATTGGTAAATTCAAAAAACTTGGGTTTCATTAGTTGTGGTTAAAAAAATATTTCTACTTAGTATTTTAATCTACAATTTTAAATTCACAGCAATCATGTTTTAGATATATTTTTTCAAAGCTCCCTCCACTTTTGTCTTTTTTGTTTTTACTGTAAAAATATAAAAACCTTCAGCTATAAGTTTTGGGCTTTGGAGAATTATATAAGGTTGGTTCTACAGCATAAATTCTAAATGTATAACAGAAAAATTCACCGATAAAATGGTACAACCAAAATCTTAAATATACAGTCACAACTAATCGGTTCCACACAAATGAATGCTTGTACCTTTTCATTTTATACATGATCTGGTATGTGCCGCTAAGAAAAAGATTATTTCCAGTAGTAAAAATAGCACGTACAGTCGGTCCATCGATCATCGCCTAGCATTGCCTTAAGGCTTGTAGGAGAATCTTTGATAATGCGAGTAAATATTTTTATGTTTATATGATTTTCATATGGTTAATATTAGTTTATTATATACTAGTACTATTATAGTCGATGATGTAGCACCGAAAAATAATATTAAATTACATTTTATCTATATTTGTGTGAAAATATATTTTATCAAAAAATATTTATATATATATATATATTATATTTTATAAATATATTGATCTCTAAATTTTTTAAGAAGAGAATGATGCACAAAACCTTGATTTATATTTTTCTGTGAATAACCAAATAAATTTAAAAATTAAGTAAATATTTTGAAATAATATTTTCCACAAAAATCAAATAAATTAAACACTAATATAAAATATTAATTTTTTATCAATTAATAATAACTCCATTCCCGTGAATATATATATTTTTTTTTAATATTTCTTGCTTCTAATTTTTAAAGAACGCGTACTATAGTACGAATATAAATACGATTCTATTTAAGTGATTTAGAATAAGATGAACTCATGAATTCTTTTTTTTTTTTCTTTTTTTGTCAACGACGAACTCATGAATTCATTTTTCTGAATTTAATATAAATTGTTGAGAGTCTATATTATTGTATTTATAACCAAACTACTAAAATATTAAATTGAAAAATTTAACATCATCGAAAAATCATCTTTTGTGTTATTGACATTTTTGTTAAAACTGAAAATTATCAATTTTACATTTTCTGTTATTTTTATTTTTGTTTAAACTGAGAATTGTCTATTAAAATAAGAAATTTATTTTTTCCTGCTATTGACATTTTTGCTATTTCCTGATAAAACAAATATTTTTCCATTTTTTTAGACTTATAAATTACAATGACACGTGTCACAATCTAAATTAACAATAACACGTGTCGAAATCTAATGAGTTATCCGTTTGACACGTATCACACTGACATATGATAAGATTTTGTGTTTCTTATATATTTCATCTTTACTATTTTCTAATATTATAAAGTGGGATGAGAATTAATTTCCTGTAATTCAGAGGGAAATCCTACTCTTTATCATTAGATATATGATTTCTGTTTTTAATAAACTGAAATTCTTCTTCTTAATTTTCATTATTGTAATGTTGTCCTTTTTGTTGTTTTTATGATATAATTTTAGAAAAACCTGGATTGGAGTTTTTGGTGGGTAAGTGTAATTTGCTAATTTCTTAAAACAATTCTAAAAACTACGGTTTTTTATATGGTTAATATTAGTTTTAAAAAGTTTGTTAATAAATCAAAATCATATATGTTTTGCTGTTTTATATATTTCATGTTTAATGGTTTATAATGTTTTCTTTTGAAAACATATATTACAATTTTTTAAATTTTAATAATGTTTTATATGTATATTAAAACATATATATGTTTTATATGTATAATGTTCTAACTACTGTTTTATATATATGTTTTCTAATACTGTTTTATATTTATATTAAAAGTTATTTGGATATATAATATTTGGATTTATAAAACTTTTAATAATTGTTGTAATATAATAACCATAATTTTGAAAACATTACTTAACAATATTTTTTAAAAAATTATTTTGCTCTGTAGCGTAGATTAATACTTAGTTCATATGTAAATTATAAGAACTTACAATCGATGTGATTAAAAAAAAAAAGAACTTACAATCGCTTACGTACATTGTTGGGGAAAAGATGCACAGCGGCACAGCGAAATAATGTTTCTCCACACTTGTGTGAACTTATGAGAAAAATATTTTGACAATAGCAAAAAAATTTCAAAGCATTAATGTAAATGAGACAAAACAATTTTTACGTGGAAACCTCTTCAATGTGAAGAGTAAAACCACGGGACCGTAGTTCACTCAAAAATCCACTATATCAAATGATTTTGAGTTACAATCACGTCCTTACTGTTCCCACAGAACAGATCCATAGACTAAGGCTTCAAAGATAAAACAACAAGAGAGCAATACAGGAGTCTAGAAATATGCAGTCCCAAAACGACCTCAGTTCACTAAGATTCCGGCCACCAAACAAGATCTCCACCGTAAAAACCCTAGATAAACAAGTCAAGAACACGTCTGCAAAATTTTAGTTCAATCCGAGAAGAACTCACCGTTGGATTTCTCAAACACTTAGACGATGCTGCAGAAAAATCTGGAACTTTCCAGACACGAACAGCCACGATTAAAATCAGATCTCTCCCAAACTAACCGTTGAAACTTTCATCCCACCGTTGAATCTGAAGAACACTGAGTCACGAAGCTATCCTACAAAAATTAGCAAGATCGGAGTTCGTTTGAGGGTCCAAACGTCATCAACAATAGAACATGACAGTTCTGTTTTTTTTTCATTTTTAGATCCGAAAATCATATCTTCTCTTTTTTTTTTTTTTTCTCTAGTTCCTCTTTCGACAACTAGGTTAAGAAACATATATATATATATATATATATGATCTTCATTAACCCTAAACCCAATAAAAATCTTATGGATAATTATATGGTGCAAATTTGGTTCAATTAACCAAACCCAAATTTGATTTCTCCACTAAGAGGAAAACCAACATACATATGCATAACTCTTTTGCAATAGTAAAGTTTGGAGTTGAATATGTCGAACCATCTTATTCATTGAAGTTTCAAAGTTGTTGGACTTTTTAGGCAGCAGTCCTTGAATTTTAGTTACATAAAAACAAGAAAAACAAATTGCGCTGAATGTAGTCTAGTGCCGACGACTACGAATTATCAGTCAATGCAAATATATGTAACAACAAACATATTCACAATTTTTTTTCTATAAATACTATTTATTAACATCCAAATAAATATTGACGTAAATTATGATCCACTCGACTACAACGGATGGATATGAAAATGAAAGACGGGTGGCCAGATTCCATGGACTTTGATATTGTACATTTTCAATTTAATAAGGATCATAGAACCATGAGTGTGGTTAATATATGAAATATGTTCTATTGCATTCCTAATTCATTTATACGGAGAGAAAACACACACACACAAAAAAAGATTTAAAGCTCATTTCGGACCCACATAAAATAGAGTTTAGGCCTGAATTTCGAGGTAAACAAAAAAAAAATGATAATAGGATGACCGTAGATAGATATTATGCATTTTGTCATCATTTTTGTTTGGTTCACCATTTCAAAAATTTGGATATTCAAAATTAAAAGTATATAGTTTATACCAATTTTGAGATACTTCAAATACCACACTAAAAGTACCACATATTTGGTGTTAACTTTTACCAAATTTTAGGGGGTTTACAGACAAAATACTTCTACAACCACTAGAAGATGGTCAAATTTCCAAACAATCCGACTCCAAATATCCCAATATGGAGAGATTAGATAATGATTGTTTACTATATAAGTCAAGTACAATTGAAAAAAATCCCCAAAATGTTTTTATGTGCTTGGCCACTTGATCTAAAACAGATAGTATTGTACTAATTGTTAAGTTTGTATGCGTGTATTGAGCTCAACAATTGGTATCATCCCAAAACTTTTGAATTCGGTTGTTAATATCCTAAGCTGTGACTATACCTTATATCCACAATGATATATTACATGATTTTTTTCATGTAGATTTCTCAGTCTTACTTGGTATTACAAAGTATCAGGATTCAGAAGCCTCCTAACTTCCGATTTCACTTACGGCACTGTAGCTGAATAACTTGTGACTATGCCAAAGACACTGTTTTCACGACAAAATGTACAGATCACTTGACTCTATACCGATGTAGTCATAATCCATATAAGTGGATGTATGAAAAAGATTTAAAAAATAAAGATGAAGAAAAGTCCTATTTTCCTTGGTATTATTAGTTATTATTAGTTAGGGGCTTACTTGGAAATTTCCCTCTACATTGGAATATGGCCAGGAATACCAAAACAGTAACACTAACATTATTAGTTTGGGGCTAAAATATAAACAGTAACATTTCGTCAAAATATTTAAATTATAACATTTTTTTTTGGTGAAAATGCCAAAGGCATTATTCTGTTTGCCCCTATTTTACTGAGTTAGATGCGTTTCTATCATCTTAAAGAAAAAACTTCAGAATCTTAGAGAGAGAGAGATATAGAGATGAAAAGCAATGCTCCTTCACAATTGGGTAAATATGTATAGAGATGAAAAGTTATGCTGCTTCTTCATTTTCTTATTATTCTTCTTCTATGCACCCTTCTTTACCATATCGAATCTTCTTTGCCTTCTCAACAACCGGTTAGTGTTTTCGATGCATATACACACATACATGCATAAAGTACATACACATGATGTAATATTTCTAACAACATATATCAAATCTCATGTAATAAAATTTTGTATATCAGTGCATCGGTCAATATTATTTCAGCGTATATAAATTAGATCATATTTTTTTAATCGGTCGATGACAGAAATCAGTTATTCGGTCAATTCATTAAAAAATCGAGAAATTTAGTTTTATCACATGAGAAAAAAAAAATTTAACCAAAATTCGCTAGGACACTTGGCAAAGAGGGTTACTACAATAAACTTGAGTTCAAGTGTTTGAGGCTTTGGAGGGAAGTTATTTTTTAAAGAAAAAAAACAACATGGTTTTGTCTCCCCCCTGGTAGGATGTACGGCCCCGCAAAGGCCACGAACCTTCTGATTATCAAAAAAAAAAAAAAATTATAACAGTAAGGAAGTTTATATATACATACAATGGCATATATAAAAAAAAAATTTAACTGGGTTCAGATCATAACTAAATTTAAACAAATTGAAAATGTAATTATTATTTGCTTACCAATCAACTTGATGGTGATGATGGTGACAAAGGCGGCGGCGGCGGCTGCTTATGCGACGGATTTTGCGGTGCATATGAAGGACTTCGAGGACTTCTTGATGATCGTACTGGTATCAACTTCCTTCTCCACTCTATATAATTTATTACAACAAAAAAATAACTAAAAATTAAGTTTTTCCGTGCGTGAATTATCTTTTAAAAAATCCGTACTATTAACAAAATGAATAAAATGCGTATTAATTGTTTCTTGAAAATTAAAATACGTGTAAAAATAAATATTTGTGGAAATTAGCATAAACACTTATCATATGTTTCAAAGAAAACATAATAATTAGCCTGTTTAAACATTTTGATTGACTAAAACAATCCCAAAAGCAAGATGAAAACAACTAATTAGGTTTTTTCGATCTTCCAAAAATTTACCGAGACCAAAAAAATAAAACATCGATTAAGATCTTAGCTTTCTGAAAAAAGTATCATATTAAATATAGTTTGCTAGAAAATACAAAATTGAGACCATATTGAGCCATACCGTCTCCTTTCTATATCTTGGGAAGACTAAACTTGCGCATAGATATGTTCAATTTATGAAAATCATTAGCATTTGTGGCAAGACTAACCTGACGAAGGGCGTGACTTCTGTGGAAACGCAAGAGCACAGTCGTTAGAGCATGAGACCAAAATAATCACTAAAAGGAAGAACACAAGTCCCAAATTCGAAAGACTCTTCTTTGCCATCTCTCTTTACCGCGTTGTTAATTTTGCTGAACCTCTTGATCCGATCTCTTGTTTTAACCATGAGAATGGTTTTAAATCCAAGAAATCACATTAAAAGCCAGAGAGAAGAAAAAGAAAAAACATTAAAAAACTGAGACTTTTGTCGGTGATTCATTTAGTCAAAAAAAGACATTAACAAACGCATATGTATGGTTAAAGTTTCAGCAATGACACAATAAAACGAAGACAAACTAAGCAAAACATGACTTTTCTCGGTGACTCATTTTAATCAACAATGACCTAAACACACAAAAAGATTATGTAACTATTGACAATTTGTGGGGTTTTTTAAAGTTCTCCTAAGGAATATTTATCAAACTTAGCGTAATTTACACAAGAATGTAATAATATTATCATTGTTGGAGACAAATTTTAGATAGTAAGAACCAGTCAATAGCGGTCTGTAGCAACCAGATGACTAATAGGAACACCCGAAAAGGAGTTTTCTGGATTATCACATAAAAGACAAAATACATTCATAAAAGATAGGTTTCCAGTTTTGTAATCTGTTCAAAATCTAAGGAGAGGAGTGTTGACGAATGTGACCACCACCATGTCCACTGCTTGACGGTCTTGTATAGATGTCTCCATTTGGCCTATATATATTCATCAATCTCCTCCCTACAAAATAATCTCTATGCATTAATATTTATACATAATGAATATGTAGTTATTTACAATAAGAAAATATTAAATATCGAGAAGTAAGTAAAGTATACAATCTCGTCTAAAAGATAAGAAAAATAATATAAATAAGTATATGATGTCATAAAAATAAAATAAAAATAATAAGTAGATAGTTGTTTTCGTTATAAATTAATTGATTTTAAAGATGTGAATATAACTACTTACACAAAAAGAAAAATAATAAATAAATATTTATATGGGTACCATACCGTGACCACCTCCACCTCGTCGACTCTTGATGGTTGTGGTGGTGGTGTTCCACCATAATGATCACCTCCCTAATGACCATCTCCATACGCCAAAATTCTCCTCCCTTCATTTTATTTTTAAAAATATTTATTTTTGGAAAGTACATATTCATATAAACCTGGCTCAGATGCCAAATGAATAGTGCAGAAATCAATAGGGATAGATCTAAAAATCTATTTATTCCTCGGAAATCCTAGAAAAATAGGATTTGATAACATTTTTATCAATGTTCATCAAAAACTCGTTATAAAATCTCTTCATTAATTAATAACTCAATAAAATAATAAGCTTAAGTAGACTATTAATAAGAAAAGCTGAGAACACTAAAAACTCTCAAATCTTATAATGACTATAACACTCTTATAATAACTATAACGAATTAATTGAAAAATAATATTAAAAGATATTTAGAAATTATCCAAATATCTCGCTACATCATGTCTTGCTGTCTCTTACATATTTGTTGTATCAACTTCTCATATCTTGTGTGTGGTATCGATGATGGGTGTAGAAGCATGATCTGATGGCAAAATTGTGATCTTGATGATGATAGGTGGCCTTTAAATTGGATTTATGCTTGTTTGTGTTTCTTCTATGTACGTATTGTTGTGTATTTCTTGATGTTTCATTCTGATCTTAAAGTTGGGTGAAGAATGGTGTGCTTAGGAAATCTCCCATAAGAATATATCGAGCCTTTAAGCCACACGGATCACGCGAAGGGTTTAGATGGCTAGTTTTGGCCAGTTAAGATATATATGTGTAATTTGTGGACCATGCGGAGTCAAGTGAAAGTGAAGTGAAACATTGGCCTAGGGACCCCAAAAGTTTTAGGTCCATCAACAAAACATTGATTTATAAACATGCCTCCAAAGATTTGTTTTTAATAAAAATAGGCTCCCAATTTTTTAAATCTTTAAAATTTGCTCTTATTTGAAAAAAAAAAAAAACTATCGAGAAAATCTATTAAAAAAAAATGTGCTTGAACTCCCTAAATTTCAGGGATTGCCTTGGCTACCGTTTGTTATATAGTTAATACAGGTCTTATATATGAGACCCTGATCACTACTAATACAGGTGTTATTTTATTTAATTAACACAAAAGACATTTTCTTAACTGGGATTATTACGTAACTATCAATAAACGTGTATGTTTATCGAAATTGAAACATGTAGCTAATTGTTGAACTAAAACTATTATTAGTTCAAGAGAATTTGCATCGTATAGCAAAAGAAAAACTAAGTACTTGGAAAAATTACGAAGCAACTGTGCATGATATTACTTGAAAATCTATATGCCTATTTGACGAGAATTTCACGATAACTACCACATCTCAAGTTTTTATATAAGCCATTTTTCTAATTGTTTTTCTTTCTCCCACAAAACAAATATATTTTTTCATCTCCTCTCTCTCCCCTATTTCTTCAAAATTGTCAAACTCGAATCTAGAAATTCCGAAAAGAAGATGAAGAGATTTTGGTTACGTTGATTATAATGTCATCGTCAGAGCTCATCATCGTCCGCGGTTCGTAGCTCGAGATCTCGCCGTCTTCTTTTGTCTCGTTTTATCGCTTCTCACTGCCGTCCAAGCTGTTGTTGTCGCCAGAGCTCTTCGACGTCGCCGCTACCATTTGTAAGCAGCAATCGTGCGTTATAATTATCTTTTGTGTCGTGTCATTTAGTTAGGAAGTATTGTCTACGGAAGATGTTTTATCTCTCCTATTGTCGACTAAAGTTGGTGTACAAACGTCTGCTATATTTCGTATGTGGACGACTCAAAATTCCAAAAAACACGACTTTTCAGAATGAGACTGGTGAAGGTTTGTTTTAGTGATGATGATGGACAGTTCGACTAGGGATTTGAATATGGTTTTGACGGAGGTGATGATTCGATTCTATATATATATGTTTTTTTCACGATAATTGTTGTCCATGACATACATGGTTTTTTAGTCCACGCTATGTATAAGTAAAGAAATGGGACCCTGTACATTTGCATAGTCAACAAACCCCAAGAACCGGGCCGTTTGGTCGGTTGATATAGAATTTGTTCAGGCCGAATCATATGAGACGATCAGTTTTCTTTTTGTATTTTCATTTTTGTCGGTTTGATAAACCGAACCTTTAACCATTTATACAATATTGTTGGAACAAAAAACAGTATTTATGTATATATATATGACATGTTATGTGTGTTGAAACACTAACCGTCATAAGGCAAGGGACGACGAAAAGCAGCGGAGCCAAAACGACTACATGACTGGCTAAGGCAAGGGAAGACGAAAAGCAGCAGAACTAAAACGACTACATGACGTAATTGTTAAGAACACTTCGTTCCCATCTTCTTCTTCTTCTTCTCTCTCTCTCTTATATTTCTTACTTTGATCTCTTTCTTTTGGTTCTTAGAGACATCTTTTTATATATCCTAGTGGAGAGAAAAATAAAGTACCAAGAAGCCAAACCAAAGAGATAAGAGATAAGATAAAAAAATTTATTGTTATTTTCTTCGTCACTTATTTAATTTTTTTTTTCACCTTCCCTTAAATGGGCATCATTTTTTTCCGTCACTTATTTGAATTATTGACATTACTCCTCTTGTATCTTATTGCCTATCTTATATTTTAAAGTTTAGCGACGTTTTCAAGTTTTACTCTTTGCTCAAACTATCCAGAGGTTGTACTTTGCTCAAATTATTAATTACACACTAGTGAGTATTAATTACATACTCAAGACATGTTCTTAATAATTTTTTTATTTTTTTCTTATTTTTTTTGAATATATTCTGTCAGAAATTAATAATATCACGTGATCGGGTTTTTTTTTTTAAGTAAAACCTTTCTTTGAGCGAAGTTTCATATTTATATTTCTTGGATTTTGTTTGGCCAAAGAATTAGGAGTTCAAACAATACTTACATATATTGGCTTAATTGGGTGTGACTTTAAAATTTTTCTACTCTTATATTTTGATGTGCAACTCTAAATTTCACAACAATTATGTTTTACATATATTTTTCAAAACTACTACTATTTTTTTAGCTGTAGAAAAATAAAAATCTACAGATATAAATTTTGAGCTGTGGAAAATTATAAAAGATTGGTATACAGCCTAAATTCTAAATCTACACCAGAAAAATTAACAGATAAAATGATACAACCAAAATCTTAAATTTACAACCACAACCAATCGGATTTACACTAATGAATGATAAGCTTTTTGTATGTTCAGTTTTGCCGGTTTGATAAACCAAACCTTTAACAATTTATATAATATTGTTGGAACAAAAAAAAAACCGTATTTATACATGATCTGGTATGTGCCACCAAGAAGAAGATAATTGATCATTTCCGGGAGTAAAAATAGCACGTACAGTCGGGCCATCGATCATCGCCTATTTGCAGGCATAGCCTTAATGCTTGTAGGAGAATCTTTGACAATGCGAGTAAATATTTTTATGTTTATATGATTTTTGTATGGTTAATATTAGTTTATTATATATTTTGTATTTCTTTCATCTTTACTATTTTCTAATATTACAAAGTGGGATGAAACAGTCAATTTCCTGTAATTCAGAGGGTAATCCTACTCTTTATCATTAGATATATGATTTCTGTTTTTAATAAACTAAAATTCTTCTTCTTAATTTTCATTATTTTAATGTTTTCCTTTTTGTTGTTTTTATGATATAATTTTAGAAAAACATGGATTGGAGTTTTTGGTGGGTAAGTGTAATTTGCTAATTTCTTAAAACAATTCTAAAAACTACGATTTTGTATATGGTTAATATTAGTTTTAAAGTTTTTGTTAATACATCAAAATCATATATGTTTTGCTGTTTTATATATTTCATGTTTAATGTTTTATAATGTTTTCTTTCTAATAGGATGGTCGTAGATAGATATTATGCATTTTGTCATTGTTTTTAACGTTTTTTGGTTCACCGTTTCAAAATTTTGGATATTCAAAATTATAAGTACATACTTTATACCAATTTTGAGATACTTCAATACCACACTAAAATACTTCTACAACCACTAGAAGATAGTCAAATTTCCAAACAATCCGACTCCAAATATCCCAATATGGAGAGATTAGATAATGATTGTTTAATATATAAGTCAAGTACAATTGAAAATAATCCTCAAAATGTTTTTATGTGCTTGGCCACTTGATCTAAAACAGATAATATTATACCAAATGTTAAGTTTACATGCGTGTATTGAGCTCAACAATTGGTATCATCCCAAAAGTTTTGAATTCGGTTGTTAATATCCTAAGATGTGACTATACCTTATATCCACAATGATATATTACATAATTTTTCATGTAGATTTCTTAGTCTTACATGGTTACTAAGTATCAGGATTCAGAAGCCTCCTAACTTCCGATTTCACTTACGGCACTGTAGCTGAATCACTTGTGACTCTGCCAAAGACACTGTTTTCTCGACAAAATATACAGATCGCCTTGACTTAATACCAGTGTGGTCATAATCCATATATATGGATGTATGAAAAAGATTTAAAAAAATAAAGATGAAGAAAAGTCCTATTTTCCTTGTAAAAAAGTCCCAATTTTCCTTGGTATTATTTTAATGTAATTATTATTAGTTAGGGGCTTACTTGGAAATTTCCCTCTACATTGGAATATGGCCAGGAATACCAAAACAGTAATACTATCGTGGCACACCTACAACATCGCATAAGTAACATTTCGTCAAAATATATATATATATTTTTTTGAATATTTGTTAAATTGTATTCAAAAGAAAATAAACCTTTGTACAAAGAAAAGTTTTGCTTTCTAAAATTTTGAAAAAATATTGAAAGATAACCGAAAAACTGAGATCAATCGACTTGTTTGGTCATCTTGCGGAGAACCAAATAGTTAGGCGGTCTTTGTTTTTTGTGTCACCTAGTTCCTGGATCGATGAGACACGATTACGAACTGTTATGTCGATGAGCGAGGTGACGAGAGAAGCTGTTCGAAGTTCCTTTCCATGTCGCCGATTGTTGCGTCCTTGCCATATGTGGTATACCGCTGTGTGAAGAGTGTATCGAATGACGAACGTTTGGACGTTGTATCATATTAGCTTTCTGAAAAAAGGTATCATATTAAAATAAGGTTTTCCGTAAAAAAAAATTCCTTCAGACTTTTACAATTTTATTCTTCACCTCCAAAAAATACAAGTTAATCCGCAAACTCAAAAATAATACGCAATATAACCCTTATACGTTACCGTCAAGTTTGTAAAATGTTGATAAATAATATATCAAATCGAAAGTCTCACGACGAAAAATCCAAATTTACCTTTAGAATTTGAAAAATCTAATGTATATGACCGTAAAAACGTTTAAAAAATATGTATAAAAGTTATATTGCGTAATATATTTGAGTTCGCGGATTAACCTGCATTTTTTGAAAGAAAAAGGTTAAATTGAAAAAATCGGCGAAAGAGAGATCTTTTTGCTAAAAACCCTATTAAATATAGTTTGCTAGAAAATACAAAATTGAAACCATATTGAACCATACGGTCTCCATTTGGTTTCTATATCTTGGGAAGACTAAACTTGCGCAAAGATATGTTCAATTTATGAAAACCATTAGCATATGTGGCAAGACTAACCTGACGATGGGCGTGACTTCTGTGGAGACGCAAGAGCACAGTCGTTAGAGCATGAGACCAAAATAATCACTAAAAGGAAGAATACAAGTCCCAAATTCGAAAGACTCTCCATTGCCATCTCTCTTTACCTCGTTGTTAATTTTGCTAAACCTCTTGATCCGATACTCTTGTTTTAACCATGCGAATGGTTTTAAATAAAAGAAATCACATTAAAAGCCGGAGAAAAGAAAAAAGAAAAAACATTAAAAAAAGACATTAACAAACGCGTATGGTTAAAGTTTCAGCAATGAAATGAAGACAAACTAAGCAAAACATGACTTTTTTTGGTGACTCAATGACCTAAATACACAAACAAATTATGTAACTATTGACAATTCGTGGGGTTCTTTAAAGTTCTCCTAAGGAATATTTATCAAACTTAGCGTAATTTACATTTGAATGTAATAATATTATCATTGTTGGAGATAAATTTTAGATATTAAGAACCAGTCAATAGCGGTCTGTAGCAACCAGATGACTTATAGGAACACCCGAAAAAGGAGTTTTCTGGATTATCACATAAAGACAAAATACATTCATAAAAGATAGGTTTCCAGTTTTGTAAACTGTTCAAAATCTAGGGAGAGGAGTGTTGATGAATGTGACCACCACCATGTCCACTGCTTGACGGTCTTGTATAGATGTCTCCATTTGGCTTATATATACTCATTAATCTCCTCCCTACAAAATAATCTCTATTCATTAATTTATACGAATAAGTACTTATTCGTAGTAATTTATACGAATAACTACTAGTAGTTATTTACAATAAGAAAATATTAAATATCGAGAAGTAAATTATACAATCTAGTCTAGAAGATAAGAAAAATAATATAAATAAGTAGATGATGTCATAAAATAAAATAAAAATAATAAGTAGATAGTTGTTTTCGTTATAAAATAATTGATCTTAAAGATATGAATATAAGTACTTCCACACACAAAAAAATATATATATTAATATGGGTACCATACCGTGACCACCTGGACCTCGTCGACTGCTTGATGGTGGTGTTCCTATGGCACCGTTGTGCTTATAATACGCCAAAATTCTCCTCCCTTCATTTTATTTTAAAAATATTTATTTTTGGAAAGTACATATTCATATAAACCTGGCTCCGATGCCAAATGACTGAAGCAGAAATCTTTAGGGGTAGAATTAAAAATCCATTTATTCCTCAGAATACTAGAAAATTAGGATTTGATAGCACTTTTATCAATGTTCATCAAAAACTCGTTATAAAATCTCTGCATTAATCAATAACTCAATAAAATAATGAACCTAAGTAGACTATTTATAAGAAAAGCTCAAAACCCTAAAAAACTCTCAGATCACATAATAACTAACAAATTAATTAAAAGATAATAACAAAGATATTTAGATATTATCTAAATATCTCGCTACATCATGTCTTGCTGAGTCTTGCATATTTGTTGCATCAAATTCTCAAATCTTGTATGTGGTATCAAAGATGGATGTAGAAGCATGATCTGATGGCAAAATTGTGATCTTGATGATGATATGTGGCCTTTAAATCTGATTTATGCTCGTCTGTGTTTCTTCTATGTGCGTATTGTTGTGTATTTTTTGATGTTTCATTCTGATCTTAAAGTTGGGTGAAGAATGGTGTGCTTAGGAGATATTTCATAAGAATGTATCGAGCCTCTAAGCCACACGGATCACGCGAAAGATTTAGATGGCTAGGTTGTCAGTTTAGAGAGATATGTGTAATTTGTTTAGCAAGGAAGATATGTGAGCGCTACAGTAGCCCCCGGGTCAAGTGAAGTGAAACATTTGCCTAGGGACCCTAAAGGTTTTAGGCCCTTTAACAAAACATTGCTTTATAAACAGGCCCTCAAAATTGTTTTTATAACAATAGGTTCCCAATTTTTTTAATGATTAAAATTTGCTCTTATTTTTAAAATGTCGAGAAAATCCCAAAAAAAAATTTGGGCTTGAACTCCCTAAATTTCAGGTTTGACCTTGGCAACCGTTTGTTATATAGCCAATCCAGGTCTTATATATCAGACCCTGATCACTACTATAGTTGTATCCCACACCTTAGAAGCATGCTAAGGTCGTTGGATGTATGAGAAGCAATTGCTTGTCATATATGGATCCTTGTTAATCTGGGTAGGTTCACTTTTGTCTAGGAAGTGTTAAAGATATAGACATAGCGTGTGTGTAGTTTGATTTTCTGGCAGAAGCAATCAATTAGGCCAAATATATTCCGCTAATTAACTCTTAATTCAAACCTCAAATCGCCAAATATAGACTCAAGGGTTTTAAACTTTTTTTTTTCTTATTAAATGTGTTGTTAAAATATACAAGTCATTTTGTATTATAAAATTTATTTTTATTCAAAATAATGTATATATAGATTAATAGTATGAATCGTTTTGATCATCTGATAGAAAGTGTTTTATAAACCATGTGATATAAAAGATATGATCCAAGATGAAATAATATCAATATAACCAATTATGTACATAGTAAAAAAGTGTATGTATTTATTGAGAATTGGTTTTGTGATTAATATATTTCATGAACTCCATCAATTAACTTTAGCTAGAATATGAATCTATATATGGGGTTTCAATATATATATAGAGTAAAAATGTAAAACAGTTATGCCATGGACAAAGTAATATAAATATGTATGTCAATAAGTGTATGAGTGTATTGAAACACTAACCAGTTATTGGGAGTTGTTCATGATCAGCAGACAAAGTAGATCCGGTATGGTGAAAGAGGAAGCTAAGAAGAAGAAGAAGCATGAGCACATGACCCAGTTTTGAAGAACCATTCATTTCCATCTCCCTCTTTCTCAATATGTTGTCTCTTTGTCGTGAAAGAGTGAATTTCATTATAAGCCGTCAAGACAGAAAAAAGTTCTAAAAAACAAATGAAAAAAATTCTCTGCCATTCATTTTCAATAATTGACCCTCTTTCTTTTCCGTGATCTTTTTTTTTTTTTTTAATGTGTGTGAAAAGATTTCTTTAATTGCAATTTGGATTATTCAAATCTCCTATCTCTTATATATTAATTCAGAAACATTATATGAATATAACCTTACTTCTACATGGTATATTACATAGTGTCATTATGACGTATCGTCCTCGCTACAACTCTCAACATAATTTATAAAATTAGACATCACTAACTAGAAATATTACATTCCAATGTCATTGCATTTAAATTTTAGATATACCTAATCTTAAAATCATATAGTATATTTAATTAGAAAATGTATGTTTATTGCAATTTTTTCGATTAATATATATAAAAAAATTAATATATATATATATAGAAAATTAGGTTTATTACATTTTTTTTAGGTAACTTATATAGATAGTACAACTAAACATTATTATTACTAATTTAAAAAGCATGGTTTACTGTATTTTGTCCAAACAATGTATAAGAAGTTGTTAGAGGAAATCTATCTGTCAACATTTGTAGAGGAAATCTTCTCTGGCTTCACAAACATCACCTAGTACATTTGCAAGTTGATGGTAAGGGAGCTACTGTTAGAGCGGTAAGTGAAATATCGAGGCACCTCTACACCTGGTAAGATCAGAAACTCGGAAGTTGATTGTTGAATGAAGGCTTCTTGATTTGAATTGAAGTAGTTAGTAAAAGTGATCAATGACAACTTGGTGCGAGCATTATTGGTGTCTTCTGCTTCCTCAGACCATCTAACTTCAGTCAATTGCTCACAATTTGAGAAGGAAACCTCGTCAAGATTATTGAGTTTGAAAATTCTTGGTGAGTTGCATTTTAGCTGGTTGCACTCCCACATTTCCAGTAATTCGAGGCTAAAGAAGTTTTCAATCCATCGAGGAACTTCGTCAATCCCTGTTTGGTTTAATTTGAGGACCGAGATATTTGGAAAACTCCTCAACCGCGAGCATCCATTGAGATTGAGGCGATAGAGAGATGGCAGGTTGATGCCTTTCGGAAGAGTCTCTAGACTTGAGCATTTGTCATGTCCAAGCTCTTCAATTTATTGAGATTTTGAATCGTGGAAAGAGTTATCTCCGCCAAACTTAAACAATCACATAGATTAAGTGTTTCAAGTCTAGTCGCCATCGAAAGATCTGGGATTTCTTTCAAGTTTGCACATCCGGGAAACACAATTTTCTTGAGGCTTGTTAGAGGCTGAACAAAACAAAACCAAGACAAATTAGATATGTTTTAAACATCATGTGATACATTTCCTCTCCTAACAATACTTTAAATATAATTAAAGAGTAATACCCCAACGGAACACTAAAAAAGTTGTTTGTTTTCTGAAATTGCCACAAGATGTTATCATATCAGCTGATTTAGGTGATCTTTCAAAAGGTTTAGAAATATTTGTGGTATTTTTATG
This sequence comes from Boechera divaricarpa, assembly GCA_026770425.1. Lineage (NCBI taxonomy): Eukaryota > Viridiplantae > Streptophyta > Magnoliopsida > Brassicales > Brassicaceae > Boechera > Boechera divaricarpa. Next base: position 3,913,134 of record CM049188.1, read on the forward strand.
CTAAAATTAAAAACTTAGCTAGGTGACTTTAAGATTTATAATTTTGTAGTCTGGTTTTCTTATTTCTTATTTGTTATAATAAAACTTTCTAGTCTTGTAGTGTATTTCAAATATTATGTACGTGCAACCTCTAAGTACATTGCAAACATATCTATATGAAAATTTGTCACAAAATGTGTTGAAACGGATGACCAAGTAATCTGGTACTTTATGTGTTTATCCAAATAATTGACTTAAAATTTTCTAAAATCATTAAACATACTTCAATATATTTTAAATAACGCATTCCGTCAAAGGCATTCTTATGTATCCGCACCTTTTCAATCTCATCAATATCCAATGATATACCTAAAATCTTTTCAGTACCCTGAAAATACAAGAATTAATGTGTAAAAAGCAGAGCAATTTCAATCTCATAGACGGAAATATGGAAAATAAAAAAAATCTTACAGTGCAACCTCTAAGTACATTGCAAACATCCTTCGAGTTCATCAGGAATTCTCGTTTTCCAAGCTTGTCGGACTGTTTACGAACAACTTCTTTACCCATTTCTTGTACCAAACAGTGCATCTCCACGATACTCGTATTATTCCATGATGGTACTACATTTATGAAGGACTTATTTATTAGGTTCTTAAGACCTATATTAACATCCAACTCACTATCTGCGAGCATCATCTTGATATTATTGATATCCACGCCATTGAAGAAACATGCTATATGACGAACTATCGCTATATCTTCTTCGCTATCTAACTCATCGTAGCTGAATTTTAATGTTTCTACAATGTCTCTGTTCGGACTTTTCCGAAGCCTTGGCAGCATATCCATCCAATCCTCCTTGTTCCTCCCTTTCATAACCATACCTAGAATCTCAAGACCCAAAGGAAGACCACCTGAAAGCGCTGCAACTTCAGAAGCGAGCTCCATGAAACCATCAGCCGGAGAGTTTTGCTTAAAAGCTGATCGACAGAACATCTCAAGAGCTTGCTTTTCAGAAGGGAAACCAACCTTGTAAATACGATCAATCCCATGGGCCTCTAAAAGATGCTTATCTTTTGTAACCACAATGATTCTGCTCCCACTTCCAAACCATTGAGTTTGACCCGCCAAGGCATCTAGCACCATTAGATCATCTAAATCATCAATAAAGATAAGAACTTTCCAGTGCTTTAGTCTTTCTTCCAATGCACCTAAATGATATGTCTTCATGTTTTTGCCAAGAATTTCAGATAGAAAATTCCCTTGCAAACTAAACTTCATGTTATGGTCACCGGTGTTGGCTCCCCTATAACCTTCGATACTCTTAGATACAAAAGCTCTGTCTATGAAGAATTTACCTTGGAAGTGACGAGAGAGACAATTAAATAAAGCTCTTGCAATAGTAGTCTTGCCAATTCCAGAGGGACCCCATATCCCATCTATCCTTGCTTCCTCAGATTCCAAGCACAACAACAAATTCATCTCTGTGATATGATTGTTGATGCCGACAAAGTTGTAAAAACCCTTTGATGGAGTTTCATTCAGTTTACGAAAAATATCCTCAATCATTTTTGCTTCATTAAGACTAACAAAGAAAAACATCATTTCACAAACACGAAACATCATATATCAGTATATAGTCAAATTAATGTTAAGTAGGAACATTTATATTCACAAATAACAATATGGGGTCATAGATTAGTACCAAGTATGAGAATGATATCCAAGGAGATTTGCTACATCAGTTAAAGCTTTCCGCCATAGTTGGTATCTCATCCTCTGTTTGGTTGAGGCAAATGTTCTTAAAGGCTTCTCCAAACTTTCCCAATTGCTTCCGAACATGAAAAGGATCTAAGGCGTAGAAAATAGGTATCACAATTTGGCGGTTTGGCCCAACTCTTCTTTGCATCTCAAAATCTCCACCAACTCGTCTAGGCACCATTTGGAAGTTGCGTAGTTTTAGGAGAACACAACCACTGCAATCCTTGAACTCCTAATCGCCTGTATACGCTCAGGTGCGATCGAGTGGCTTCTTTCGATCTCACTGTCTTTGAACGGTTTGATCGATCTGAGATCCAGCTCCTTAAGAAAGTGACTGAGGAATGTTTTGCGGACATCTGCTCCTCTAAAGCTCGGGAAGAGTCATAGTCCTAATTGCGAGAAGAAGACATAGAGAGAGAGAAACAAAACCCAACACAATTTCTTGTAAATCAAGGATCTGAATAACAATGCAGAAACTGATGTCTCCTCGTCTTCTTCGCTGTTATGAAAGCCTCATCACACATCAGCTAACAGAAATAGAGAGGGTTCATGAGTGTTTCTTTAGATTTTGCCGAGGAATGTTTTTTCCTCCAGATAAAAAGAGATTTTTTCAGCAAACAGATGGGTCATTTGGGTTCCCACTTCGTTATCGTTACCGTCAACTCCAATCATGTTCACATGCAGAGACCTTTTCATAGAAAGGGACCAGTCACCAGTGTTGTTCTTAGGTTCATATCGAGGCGCTTTAGGCGAGTTAGAAAAACTCTAAATTCTAATACGTAATATTGGTCTCTTTTTAAAAATCAAAATTTTCACTAAACCATTGTATTCAACATTTCTAGCTAATTATCTCTCTATAAATAATCAATAATTACTAGGCCTTAGACCAAAAAAGTAAAAAATTTCTAAAACATAGACGATGTGAGACAAAAATTAATAATAAGCAAATAATAAAGTATTTAATGCGAAAAAATTATACCAATAGAATCACTCTTAAGTGGAACTACAAACAGAATCACAAACAAATAAATAATAGTCTAACTTTTTTTATTTTTTCATCCTGTTCAAATACCCAAAAATACTATTATTCAAGTAAAATTCATTCTAAACAATATAATGTTTTCTTTTTCTGATATTTCTGATGTCAAGCCATACAAGAATTTGTAGAAAATAAAAGTTAAAATTATTCGTCTCTAGAAACAATTCACCTCTGGTGCTGAAAAATCTCTAGAAGTGGTTTTAATTGACCAAAAGTTTTTTTTATATTATTTTTAGTCTTACTTAAATAAATAAGCATCAAATTAGTTAAAATAAATAAAATATAAATTAATATAAATGATTCAAATATACGATTTCAAATACAAGATTCAAAACTACAATCTAGTGTAAAGAAAACATTGGTACAACAATTTGAAACCTTGCTTCATGAAGATCATACATATATTATCTACAATTTTATTGTTACCGTCGTTGGTGCGTATCGGACAACCAAAAATGCATACAAAATAACATTTATTTGTACAACAAATGTTAAAGAATGTGACCACTTCTTTTCTGATTTAAGTGGAATTGAACCTATCAATTTCAACCAAATTTTGGTGGAAAATTAAATACAGATTTTTTAATTGGTAAGTTATCGTAAAAGTCAAGCAAAGTTATTATTGTGAAAAGTGCAATAATGAAGATCTTGATTTAATACCAAGGTAAAATGTTTGTAAACGTACATAATATAACTGCCAATTATTTTATTTTTTTATGTTTTATTTAATAATTTTTATTTTGTTTTATTCTTAATAGGTATAAATTACACATAAGTGTGTTTGATAACACCGAACATACTAAATTGCTTCTTTTCGACAATATTGCTATGCAAATAATTGGACAACAAGCTGTTGAAAGTAAGTTTATTACATACCACTTAATTTGTTTTTTATAAATTGCTAACAATTTTTGATGGTTTTTCAACATCAAATTTTTTGCCAAATATTGTTGAGAAGATTTTTCTTTTCAAAATTTCAATTGAGAGGGAGAACTACATCTACAAAAAAAAATACATTCAAGGTACTCAAAATTATTACAAACTCAGAAATTTTTTCAGAGTTCAATACTTTGGATTCTATGATGCATAGTTCATCCACACAAAAATCATCAAAGGTAAAATACAAAAATTATACATTATTATTTTTTTATCACCAAGTTAATAATATTTTTCTAGTCTAAATGATGTATAATAGGAATCAATTTAAACATTGAAAGTTCTACTATTTCCACATTATTCTTATAAAATATATATTACAAAGACATAAACATTTGCAAGTTGATGTACAACATATGATTTTATTCTTATAAAAGTTATAAAACCCCACGCCATATATGACAAAAACTTTTGTAAGTTGCAGAAAACAAAGTACTTATGCAAGCTGACCAGATGAGCACGACAAGTACAGACAAAGCCCCTTTCCAGGCAAAGGATTTGATAATCGAAACTCCAGTGATAGATCAAAAATCACAATCTTTATTTTAGACCCCTGAAAACGTGCGGACTCCAGAATGAGTGTGAGAATTGGAGATGTCTTTTTCATTAGTAGCAGCTTTAGTGGTGGTTGTAGCACTAGTGGTACTGTGGACATGGCGGATCGTGAAGTGGGTCTGGATAAAACCGAAGATACTTGAGAGTTTCCTAAGACGACAGGGTCTTGCCGGAACTTCTTACACGCCTCTTGTCGGAGATATGAAGAGGAATGTTAATATGATGATGGAGGCGAGATCTCAACCCATCAATATAACGGATGATATCACTCCACGTCTCCTTCCTCTTGCCTTGAAGATGCTCAATTCTCACGGTATCCGTAGGACAATTTTCTGATTTAGAGACTGCTCTTTTGAGTTGGGAAGTGAATTGTGTAGGATTTAGTTTTTGACTTGATATCTGTTAAGTTCATCGTTGGTGGAACAGGAAAGATTTTCTTCATATGGATTGGACCAATTCCAACGATTGTGATAACGAATCCTGAGCAGATCAAGGAAATATTTAATAAAGTTTACGACTCTGAGAAAGCATCTGCATTCCCTTTGGTCAGATTGTTATTAGGCGGGCTCGCGAGTTTAGAGGGAGAGAAATGGGCGAGACACAGGAGGATCATCAACCCGGCTTTTCACCTCGAGAAGATCAAGGTATTGGTTCTCTGCTGTCTGCACCAGTTAGACTGTAATATGTTTAATCTCTTAGTGACCTTGTTTTTTCGGTTACAGAACATGGTCCCTGCGTTCTACCATTGTTGCAGCGAGGTTGTCTGCCAATGGGAGAAGCTATTTACAGATAAAGAATCGCCTCTTGAAGTCGATGTTTGGCCTTGGCTTGTGAATATGACTGCGGATGTGATCTCACATACTGCTTTTGGAAGCAGCTATAAAGAAGGGCAGAAAATATTTCAGCTACAAGGGGAATTGGCTGAGCTCATCTCACAAGCTCTTAAGAAAACTTACATCCCTGGATCAAGGTAAATCCATAACCACCATTGTCTTTTTTCCTGTCACAAACTAAAGATTTTGAGAATTTGTCGTTTGGTGTAGGTTTTACCCAACAAAGAGCAATAGAAGGATGAAAGCAATAGATAGAGAAGTAGACGTAATATTGAGAGGTATTGTGAGCAAACGGGAGAAAGCGAGAGAAGCTGGAAAGCCAGCAAACGATGATTTGCTGGGGATACTGCTTGAATCAAATTCAGAGGAATCTCAAGGAAATGGAATGAGCGTAGAAGAAGTGATGAAAGAGTGCAAGTTGTTTTATTTCGCGGGACAAGAGACAACTTCAGCACTGTTGGTCTGGACTATGGTTTTATTAAGCCATCACCAAGACTGGCAAGCTCGCGCACGAGAGGAAGTGAGGCAAGTACTCGGTGAAAATAATAAACCTGATATGGAGTCCCTTAACAACCTTAAAGTCGTAAGTGAAAAACACACGACTTTCACCATCCTAAAACTGCATTTATAGTTACCAAAGTCACTTGAATTTCAATTGAAAGTTTGCCTTTTAATGGATTTTTCAACAGATGACCATGATCTTCTATGAGGTGTTGAGGCTATACCCTCCCGTGGATCAGCTTCAACGAGCTGTCAACAAAGAAATGAAGCTAGGAAAGCTTACTCTTCCAGCTGGAGTTCAGGTTTATATACCAACTATTCTTGTCCAGCGCAACATCGAGCTTTGGGGCGATGATGCAGCGGATTTTAAACCCGAGAGGTTCAGAGACGGACTCTCAAAGGCAACAAAGAACCAGGTCTCCTTCTTTCCCTTTGGGTGGGGACCGAGGATCTGCATCGGTCAGAATTTTGCTATGTTGGAGGCAAAGATGGCAATGGCTTTGATTCTACAGAGATTCTCCTTCGAGCTCTCTCCTTCTTATGTTCACGCGCCTCAAACAGTCATGACCACTCGTCCTCAATTCGGAGCTCATCTCATCTTGTACAAGCTCTGATTTTCGTATTTCTGAAGTGACGTCATCAAAAGTCTCTGTTCTATAACAAAAAGATGTCATAGAAAGGCTTCTCTAGCCATAGCTTTTGAAAATTTCAATTTCTGTGTCTGAAACAAATAGTTATTCGCTAAGGTAAAGGTCTTATTCAGTCAAGTCTAAGGTCGTTTCCTATTGTGGCTTCATTATTAATCTTGAAAAGTCTATACCAAGAAGCCAATTTCAACTCTACTATCTTTAGGATGTGTTTTAGTCTTTTAGATAAGCCAATCGTTTTTAATGTCATAGGAACCATAGATAAGAAAACCAGAAGACTTGAGCAAAACATATAACAAAGTGTTTTATGGATTTAGACAATCTAGAACATCCTGTCCCCGACACTTTATTGACTTGACACATACCTAAATTAACATAAATTATATATCTATATATACAAAGCATTTCATCTGGCAACTTCAATTCAGAAAAAAGGAAAAAAAAACATCTAACAATTTTTGAAAAGAAGTGCATTTATGAGTGATACAGAGATATCAGCGGTAGCAGTTGCGGCTGCGGTTGTGGTGGTAACTGCGGTTGCGGTATGGATATGGAAAGGCCTGAATCTGGCTTGGCTTAGACCAAAGAAACATGAGGCTTATCTAAAGAGACAAGGTCTCTCTGGAAATCCTTTCACCTTTCTTGTCGGAGACGCTAGAAGGGAAGCCAGTATGGTGGAGCAAGCAAAGTCTAGACCCATCAGTCTTACCGACGATTACACGCCACGTGTCATACCTCTGATATTACAGACCGTTAAGGATCATGGTAAGAAAGGTTTGATTTGAACTCAAAACAGAGATTCTCTGTTTTTTGTAATTTATGGGTTGGTTAGTGTTGAAATCCTCTGTTTCTATGGTTGGTTTTTGTGTAGGGAAGACTCTTACATGTGGATGGGACCTACAGCGAGTGTGATTGTGACGAAACCAGAACACATCAAAGAAGTTCTAAACAGAGTTTACGATTTCCCAAAGCCACCAACGCACCCAATCGTTGAGCTTTTTGCGACTGGCGTCGCGCTGTGTGAGGGAGAGAAATGGTCTAAGCATAGGAAGATAATAAACCCTTCTTTTCATCTAGAAAATCTCAAGGTCTTTCTTACTTAAATTTTCATAATTTTGCAACTGTTATAGATCATATGTTGATTTTTGGTTTTGTTTGCTTTGCAGGTTATGATACCTGCGTTCTACGAGAGCTGCAGTGAGATGATAAGTAAATGGGAGAAATTGGTGAGCGAGCAGGGATCAACGAATGAGATTGATATTTGGCCATACCTTGGCGATTTAACATCAAATGTCATTTCGCGTGCTGCGTTTGGTAATAGCTACGAGGAAGGTAAGAGAATCTTTGAGCTTCAAGAAGAACAAGGCCAGCGAGTTTTAAAAGCTCTTGAGCTGGCTTTTATCCCTGGAATGAGGTAGATTAAGATGATGTTTCGTGTTCTTTCATTCATTCGCTATATAGAAATCTAGAAAGATCATTTGTTCTTCTCATTGTTTAGGTTTTCTACCAACAAAGAACAACATGAGGATGAGGCAAATAGATAGGGAAGTTAAGTCTAGACTGAAAGAGATCATCATGAAACGACAGAGAGCTATGGAAGCAGGGGAAGCTCCAAAGAATGATCTGTTAGGGATACTTTTGGAATCCAATTCGGGAGATCAGGGTATGAGTATTGAAGATGTGGTCGAAGAGTGCAGGCTGTTTCACTTCGCGGGCCAAGAAACAACCGCGGTGCTGCTCGTGTGGACCATGATTATGGTGAGCCATCACCAGCAATGGCAAGATCAAGCTAGAGAAGAGATCTTAAAAGTCACTGGGAAGAACAACAAACCTAACTTTGATGCACTCTCTCGACTCAAAACAGTAAAAAGCATTAATCTTGTGTGTATTTCCGATAACGGAAGGATTCTAGGCCAAAGCTCAGACTAACGTTTTCTCGGAACCTTTTTTTCTTGACAGATGAGCATGATCTTTAACGAGGTGTTGAGGTTATACCCACCAGGGATACTACTTGGTCGAACCATAGAGAAAGAAACAAAACTTGGTGAGGACATGACACTTCCAGGTGGTGCACAAGTAGTGATTCCTGTTCTTATGGCTCATCGTGATCCCGAGCTCTGGGGAGAAGATGTGCACGAGTTTAAGCCCGAAAGATTCGCGGATGGTATCTCAAAGGCTACAAAGAACCAAGTTTCGTTTCTTCCGTTTGGATGGGGACCAAGATTCTGTCCTGGCCAGAATTTTGCTTTGATTGAAGCTAAGATGGCTCTTGTCTTGATTCTGCAGAGATTCTCCTTCGAGCTGTCACCTTCGTACACTCACGCCCCTCACACTGTTCTTACACTTCATCCTCAGTTTGGTGCTCCGTTAATCTTCCACCTGATCTGAGATCAGTACATAGAGTACACAAAATTTCGAAAATCCTCTGTTTAAAAACAAAAAAAAATTCAAGATTCTTGATATAGTAGCATATGTAACCCAATAATACGAGGAACTCTTGAGAATTCAACCACAAAACTACAAAGGCCGACACTCCTTTTCACGTTGTATATAGTTCCCCTGTTTTCTAAAGATTGATGCTCTAAAATTTTCCGCACGTAAAGAATAACATCACAAAATCCAATTAAAATTGTAGATTGATTTTTGTTAGGGTTTAATTTGGTTCGGTTAAAAGTAATAGGAATTCAAGAATGAGAAGAGGAAATGAGGGATCATAATACAAAACCATTTCTTGAATAAAAAAATGCATTCATTTCAATTTCCATGGAGCAAAACTATGTTTGGTCCTGTGGAACTTATGGACCAAATACAAAAGGAGCAACAATTAGGGCATATTCTCGTTTACGGGTATAAGTGACCAAGATCAATTTCCACCCGCGTATATAGCGTGTTTATGAAGTATAGCTTCTGAGATTTCAGAAAGTTCGTGAACTCTTTCGACAATTAGCCTTCATAGAGAGAGACCTTTCTGCTCCGTTCGAGTTGGCTTTGTATAGGGCAACTAATGTTGCCATGGAATGGTTAGGTTGTCGATGTGGTAGATCTGGTTAGAGGAAAGTGTTAGAATCAGTTTATAAAGCAAAATCCGTTTACTCATAACCATTAAGTTAAGAATGACTAAACTTAGTATGATGTGATTGTGGCTTAGAAATCGGAATGCTTTATGTGATTGTGGCTTAGAAATAGGAATGCTTTTTCTATTTTGGGAGTGGGTTGCTCGTAGGGCCGGACAGATCCAGATATCCGAGGGATTTCGAAAATCCAGATCCGTATCTGTTTTTTCCGGATATTCGGACTTCGGGTATCCGTCCAAATACAAAATATCCGCAGGTATCTAGATCCAGATCCGGATCCTTAAAAATAATAATAATAATTAAATAAAATATTTAAAAATAAATAAAATTTTTAATATTATTTTAATTTTTTCTGATATTATAATAATATTTATAATTTATTTTATTTAATTATAAAATATTTTTAATATATTCAAATATTTATTAATATAATATTTAAAAAAAATAAAGATTCGGATCCGGATCCGTTCTGAGATTTTACTATCCGGATCCGTCGTTTTGTTCGGATATCCGCGGATTGGATCCCGCATATTTTGTCCACCCCTAGTTACTGGTGTATAGAAGAATATTATTCTTTGATTGGATTAAATAGTATACAAATTCTTTTTCAAGTTTGGGTTTTGATGTTTTCACATGCCTAACAAATTTGTAGTGCAGATCTAAAATTCCTAACTTTCATTTCTTGATTTTGCTTTTTCCAAGGAAAAAGAATAAAGTATAATACTTCCAAATTCAAAAAGCATGGGCATTCGGTTCTTCGGTTCGGTTCTTTCGATTTTCGGGTAATTCGGTTCCCAAAAATAGTTAACCATTTAAGAATCAGATCAAATTCGGTTCGGTTCGGTTCGGTTCGATATGAGTATTTGATATGGGAACCAAAAAATCTCGGTTACAATCGGGTTCGGTTTCAAATGGTTACTTTGTAACCAAACATCCTTATTAGAACCGAAATACCCAAATTGGCAAAATCACAAATTTACAATGTAATAGACCAAACAATACAAAATAGGTATTTTTAAGTTTTATGATCCAACATAATAGTAAACAACTAAACACAATGTAATATAATACAAATTTTGCTTATATTTTGATAAATATAACTAAGAATTTTATGATATTTTAGTTATTTTGAGTACTTTGGTTATTTTGGTTTAAAAATTATTGATATTTTTAAGTTTATAATTGTAATTTTGGGTAATTGGGTTATATCAAATATAAAATATAATTAATATTTTGAGGTATATAATTATATTTTAGATATTTAATGATAGCACGTTAAATATGACCACACACAATTGTTTTAAGCACACCACTCTGTTCTATAACCATTTCTAATTGGGCTTTGGATTGGACTTTTTAATTTATTTAGTAGATGATGTTCCGTGCCATGTGCATGTGTAAATTTCATTTTTAAGTATTAAAAAATTACTTATGGTGTTCAATCTGGATTTTAATCTGGTTTAGGTTTATTTTTTATGGTTTTTTAAAAACAATTTGGTTTATGAATAATTTTATTCATAGGGAAACGAGTTTTAGTTCCTCTTCTGTATACACGACAAATCTATGCAAGTTTTTGGTATTTATACACAACAAATTTATGAAGTTTTTAAAAAATTATTTAAAAAGGATATTTAAATATTTATTTTAAAATATAAAAATGTTTAAATTATATTAATTTAAAAACTTTACAGATAATTTGCAATAATCTAGGAGATTTAAATCTCACACAAAATATGAGTACATCACCTAGTATCCCCAACAATATTTGAAACATGTAGAGGAATTTGGCAAAAATTTTGATGCTAAAAACCATCAATTTAAAAAAAAAAAATTAGAGAAAAAACAAATTTAGTGTTACATAATAAACTTACTTCTTCGTGGATTGAATAAGTAAATTCATGCATAGCAATATTGTCGATATGGTGCATAAGTCTTCGTGCTTAAAATCCGAGGGTAAGTTAAAATGCCGAGGCTACTCAGTTTCCAAGGTTCTTCATCAGGTTCAAAACCTGTGAGATGGTTGAAAGCGAGGCTGCTTCGCAGAGGGCCTGCCGTAGCCGGCGAACGGTGCCTAAAAAAGCAGCAAACGGAGGACATTGCGAAAGGTTTGAAAAAGTTGAAATTATTGCTAATTGACTCTGTCGGGGAAAGAAGCGGAGCAACAAACGGAGGACATTGCCGGACGCCGGCGAGCCATAATTTCACTGGCGTCGGAGATCTGGAGTAATATGGTTGTCTCGATTATTGTGACTGGGAGCTCTTACTTTTTCTCTTATCGCAAAACACATAGGTATAGATTTCGTATCTCGATAAATGCTAACTTGACAATAATTTTTTGGTCGACCCAACTTGACAATTATCTAATGACACAACTTCATCATATTTATTAAATTTCAATATCGATATTTAAGTAAAATGTACGTATAGGATATCAGTGATATCGGCATAATTGTCTTTCTATAATTGTGAGCTAAATATTCCATTCGTTTTCAGGAAATGTTGTTTTCAGAGCACGGTGATGGTGCTGCCGACAACAGCGATGGCTGCGAAGATAGTAGTCCTGATGACAACGACAAAGGTGATGATTCTGGAGCTGACGACGGCGATATATTGGTATGAGCTCGTCCACTATGTGATGAACATACAGCAGCCATCTTCCTTCTCAGTTCTATTTAGATTATAATCAACAAAATTAAAATAATGCTTTTAAGAAAATGTGAATAATATTTATTAAAACTAGCATAACAACTTACAAACTTACTATATAAAATAATGGGATGTCTACCTGGTTTAGTAAAACTAAACCCATACTCAAAACTAAACTGAACATATATCGATTTGGTTTTATTTTATATATTGAAAAAGGAAAAAGAAAAAAGAAAAACCAAACTCTAAACCAAACAATTTCGAATCAGCACTCTAAACATCCTTTTTATGTCTTTCAAGATCAATCTATTGGAGAAAGAGAAAGATCAAACTATTGGTATCTTTTTAACAAAAAAACAAATTCCTTCTCTATTACTATGGAGAGAAAGAATCGAAGTTTAACTAACTATATTAAAAGGGTAGCATAATTTACTTACTAAATGTTTTAGAATTCTGGGATGATGAGAATTGCTACTCAATTTCTGAAAATCATTAGGATATATGTTAAGCACTTACCAGTAGTTGACTGGAACAACTCTTGAGGAGAAGCAAGAACAATGTCGATAGAGCATGGGACCAAAAGAACCACTAGAAGCAGGAATACAATTCCACAATTCGAAGAACTTTTTTGTGCCATCTATTTCTCTTTCTTAATTTGCTAAATCTCTTGGTTCAGTACTCTTATTGATATCCTTACGCCAATGGTTGAAGTTTCACGTATGGAAACAAAATGAACGAAGACTAGTGGCCAAAACATTATTGCATTTCGATTCGTCTCGGAGTAAACCCTACGGTTGGTTATGGACTTATGGTATCATTTTAGAATTTGACAAAGTCGAAACGGTGGGGACGAGATTCAACAAAAATTTAAACACGGCTGTCAGAATTCATAAGCATGTGCTTCTTGAATTAAATGAGCACCGACGCTACGCGCTAATTGTTTTTCAGTTTGCAACATTTTTCTTTTATTCCGATTTTTATATATATAATTTTGTACGTATTTTAATATGCATTTGAGTTAGCTAAGTTTATTAGATTTTTTACGTATTTTCAAAATGAGTCTTATAATAATTACATGTAAAATCTGAAAATTTATCAGATGCAATATATTTTTCAAAAAATTTAAAATAGATAGAAGATATGGATATGTTGAAGTGTAAATTTGATGGATCCGACCCGTTTTTACTGGAATAAAAGAAATTGCAAATTATATATTCACATCTATATTCCTTTTGGTGAATTATTACATAAGTGTATTTTTTTTAATGAATTATTACATACGTTTGAATACTCTGGCCAAAAACTAAGGAGACGAATGTTTGATGAATGTGACCACCACTGCTTGAAGGATAAATATACTCATCAATCTCCTCCCTACAAGATAATATATATTCATTAATATTTATATATAACGAATATGTAAAATAGACAAATATAAAATATAGGAAGCAAAGTGGATAATTTGTTTTTAAGGAGGTGATAAATTATTGATTGTTTTAAAAGTTATGAATTATGAGTACCGTGTTGTTTCTACTGCAGCATTGGGCTTATAATACGTCATCATTATCTTCCCTTCATTTTATTTTTAAAGATATTTATTCTTTTCGTTTTTGTCAAAACAATGATATTTATTCTTTATATATATGTAGATAGACATAATACATTATTGCTATACAACCACATTATAGACCTGTAGTTTTATAAGCAAAATAGTTAAAGCATAATGAGTCAAATCAAATTATTAACGTCACCATAATATTGATTGGTTGTAATTGTATGCATCTTAACTCTTAAGTGTCCCAGTACTTTAATGGTTCTGGAAATAGCATCGACAAATATATGTTTTATTAACTGAAATTTCTATATCAAAATCTAGATTAATATAACTGTATGTTTTGCCAGAATTAAAATTTAACTAATTGTTGACCGAAAAAAACTATTATGTATTGACTCAAATCTCAAATGGCCAGATATACACTCGTGGATTTTTTATTATTATTATAAATCTATTAAAAATAATAATAGTATAAGTTAATAATAATAAAATATTTTTCTGGCATGTAATGAAATATATATATATATATATATATATATTTATATTTTGAAACTTTTTATAGATTGACGGAATAAGTCGTTTTGGTCATCTAGTAGAAAGTGTTTTATATTGGTCTAAGATAATGATCAAATTATATAAGATGAAATAATATCGACAAAACCAATATGTATGTACAATTAAACAAGTCTATGTCATTTCATGAGACTTGATTTCTGTAATTTTGAATATTTCATGAACTCTGTCAATTTACTTTTGATAGATCTCATGAACATAGGTTTTTTGTCAATCTACAAATTCAGATTTGTAGATTAAATATATCAAACAATTAAAATATAGAAATTACATATTTACATAACATATGCATATAAATATGTGTGTATGTATGTGTCATGTGTGTGTTGAAACTGATGAAACTAACCAATTATTGAGAGTTGTTCATGATCAAAGGGCAAAGCAGATTCCGTATGGTGAAAGAGGATGCTAAGAAGAAAAAGAAGCATGAGCACATAACCTAAACCTGAAGAACTACTCCTTGCCATCTCTCTCTTACACACAAGGAGATTTAAATGCCACGAAGAACGTCGGTACATCACCTATATTCCTCAGAAAAGGAAATTGATGCTGAAAAACCATCAAATTTTTTCGTTTCTCAAAGGCTACAAAGAACCAAGTTTTGTTTCTTCCGTTTGGATGGGGACCAAGATTCTGTCCTGCCAGAATTTTGCTTTTGATGGAAGCTAAGATGGCTCTTGTCTTGATTCTGCAGAGATTCTCCTTCGAGCTGTCACCTTCGTACACTCACGCCCCTCACACGGTTCTTACACTTCATCCTCAGTTTGGTGCTCCGTTGATCTTCCACATGATCTGAGATCGATTCACCGAGTACAAAATATTTCGAAAATCTTCTGTTTTAAAAAATAACAAATCAAGATTCTTGATATAGTAGCATATGTAACCCAATAATACGAGGAACTCTTGAGAATTCAACCACAAAACTACAAAGGCCGACACTCTTTTTCACATTGTATATAGTTCCCCTGTTTTCTAAAGATTGATGCTCTAAAATTTTCCGCACGTAAAGAATAACATTACAAAATCCAATTAAAATTTTAGATTGATTTTTGTTGGGGTTTAATTTGGTTCGGCTAAAAGTAATAGGAATTCAAGAATGAGAAGAGGAAATGAGGGATCATAATACAAAACCATTTCTTGAATAAAAAATGCATTCATTTCAATTTCCATGGAGCAAAACTATGTTTGGTCCTGTGGAGAACTTATGGACCAAATACAAAAGGAGCAACAATTAGGGCATATTCTCGTTTACGGGTATAAGTATAAGTATAATTTCCACCCACGTTTAATATAGCGTGTTTATGAAGTATAGCTTCTGGGATACCAGAAAGTTCGTGAACTCTTTAGACAATTAGCCTTCAAAGAGAGAGACCTTTCTGCTCCGTTCGAGTTGGCTTTGTATAGGGCAACTAATGTTGCCATGGAATGGTTAGGTTGTCGATGTGGTAGATCTGGTTAGAGGAAAGTGTTAGAATCAGTTTATAAAGCAAAATCCCTTACTCATAAACATTAAGTTAAGAATGACTAAACTTAGTATGATGTGATTGTGGCTTAGAAATAGGAATGCTTTTTCTATTTCTGGAGTGGGTTGCTGGTGTATAGAAAATATTATTCTTTGACTGGATTAAATAATATACAAATTCTTTTTCAAGTTTGTAGTGGAGATCTAAAATTCCTAACTTTCATTTCTTGATTTTGCCTTTTCCAAGGAAAGAGAATATGTATAATACTTCAAAGTTCAAAGTCTAAGCATGAGCATTCGGTTCTTCGGTTCGATTCGGATCGGTTTATTCCGTCTCGGGAAATTCGGTTCCCAAAAATAGGTAGCCATATAAGAACCGGATCACATTCGGTTTGGTTCGGTTCGATTCGGTATAGATATTTGATATGGGAACCAAAGAATATCGGTTACAATCGGGTTCTGTTCCAAACTGTAACAAAACATCCCGATTAGAACCTCAAATACCCAAATCAGCACAATCAGAAATTTACAATGTAAATAGACTAAACAATACAAAATAGGCAATTTTTAGTTTTATGATCCAACATAATAGTAAACAAATAAACACAATGTAATACAATACAAAATTTGGTTAAATGTTGATAAATATAACTAAGAACTTTATGATGTTTTTGTTATTTTGAGTATTTTGGTTTAAAAATTATTGATATTTTTGGTTATATCAAATATAAATATAATTAATATTTTGGGTATTTCATGGTAGCAAGTTGCTTTAATTTATAACATTCTATTCTATAACATTCTCTAATTGGGCTTTGGATTGGACTTTTTAAATTATTTTGTAAATTATTTGGATTTTTTAAAAAAATTTTGGTTTATGAATAATTTTATTCATAGGGAAACGAGTTTTAGTTTCTCTTATGTATATACGACAAATCTACGCCAGTTTTTGGTATTTATACACGACAAATTAATGAAGTTTTTAAAAAATTATTTTAAAATGAGATTTAAATATTTATTTAAAAATATAAATACTTTTAAATTATACAAATTTAAAAATTTTACATATAATTTTCAACAACCAAGGAGATTTAAATGCCACGCGGGTACATCGCCTAGTATTTCTCTCAATTGAAATTTTGAATAGAAAAATTTTCCAAACAATATTTGAAACACGTTGAGGTATTTGGCAAAAAACGTTGATGCTGAAAAACCATCAATTTTTAAAAAAATTAGAAGAAAAGGTTGTTAGCAATTTATAAAAACAAATTTAGTGGTACATAATAAACGTACTTCTTCATGGATTGAACCACTAAATTCAACAGGTTCTTGTCCAATTATTTGCATAGCAATATTGTCGAAAAGAAGCAATTTAGTATGTTTGGTGTTATCAAACACAGTTATGTGCAATTTATACCTACTAAAAATAAAACAAAATAAAAATTATTAAATAAAACATTAGAAATAAAATAATTGGTAGTTGGATTATGTATAGTTTACCTTGATATTAAATCAGGATTTTCATTATTTTCACAAGAATAACTTTGTTTACCTTTCACAATGACATCCGAGTCAGAACCATCATCGAGAACACGTAATATCTTTTTTGACCATTTTTTATAACTCAAATAATATCATCCCATATCTCAATCAATTCTTTTGATTGTGCGGCAATTGCTATACAATCTCATTATAGACCAGATGTTTTTTATAAGAAAAAAAGGTTAATGCATAATGTGTCAAATCAAACTATTAAACTCACCATAATCTTGATTGGTTATATGTATCTTTTTAAGTGTTTCACTATATATACTATAATGGTTATGGAAATATCATCAACAAAACATATGTTTTATTATCGGGAAAACAACCAAAATTAACTCAGACTATTTGCTTATAGCTTTTTCATACCTGAACTATGACATCCGGCATTTTCAACGATCGTCTAATGGTGCTGACTCAGCCGCCAACGTGGCAGGAAATACGGCCAAAATCAATCTAGACAAATTGTAAATGTTTGCCAAAAATTTAAGCGTATTTGAGATAGAGCAAAATTTAAGCGTATTTAATTTTTCTAAAAATTTAAGCAACGTTAGACAACTAATTAATGTCGTTAAGTAATTTGTATGAATCGGCTAAATTAACATAGCTCAGGATTAAAATTTGAAATAATTGATGGTTCAAATATGAACAAACCGAGTGTCATAGTTCAGGTATGAGAAAGTCGGTTGTCATAGTTCAGGTATGAAAAAGCGTATCGCAAATAATCTGGGTTGATTTTGGCCGTTTTACCTGCCACGTTGGCGGCTGAGTCAGCATCGTTAGACGATCGTTAAGTGATTTATATGAATTAGCTAAATTAACGTAGTTCATGTAGTAAATTTGAATAATTGATGGTTTAGGTATGAAAATGTTGGGTGTCATAGTTCATATGAAAAAGCTAAAATCAAATAGTCTGAATTGATTTTGGCCGTTTTTCCATTTTATTAACCGTACTTTCTATATCAAAATCTAGTTTAATATTAATTGTATGTTTTGCCAGATTTAAACTTTTACTAATTGTTGACAAAATTATTGACCTAATTAATCTCAAATGGCCAAATATACATTCTTGGATATTAATAAATTTATTGTAAAAAGAAATTAGGTAAATTACCTTGCAATAATAATAATTTTTGGCATGTTATGGAAATTAATTTTTTCCGAATTTTTTTATAAGTTTCTATAAGTTACCTTGCGATATAAATTGTTTTGGTCACCTATAGAAAGCTTTTTAAATCTGGTATAAAAATAATGATCGAATTTTAAAAGATGAAATAACATCGACAAAACCAATTATGTACAATTGAAGAAAATCTATGTAATTTCATGAGATTTTATTTTTGTGATTTAGAATATTTCATGAACTCCGTCAATTTAAGTCAGTGTGTGTGAGTCATATGTGTCATGGGTATGTCTGTGTGTATTGAAACACCAACCAGTTATTGAGAGTTGCTCAGAATGTAAAGCATGATTCGTTTGGCTAAAAAGAAGAAGAAGCATGAGCAAAAGCATGATTCGTTTGGCTAAAAAGAAGAAGAAGCATGAGCAGATGACCTAAACCTGAAGAACCACTCCTTGCCATCTCTCTCCTCTCTCACAATTTGTTCTTTCCAGTTAAACTTAACAATTCTAGTAACAAGAACACATTTAAAAACCAAAAAGAAAACAAATGAAAATTTTCTCAGCCAATCATTTTTAATATTACACCCTCTTTGTTTCTAGTGATCTTTCATTGTATTTTAGTTTTAAAGGTTTTTCATGAAATTAAAAAGAAAAAATGTTACAAGCAGCCCACATCCCAAACCCAGTAGTCATAAGAGTGTTTGAGGTTGTTCAACCCTTATTATGATTTAGGATATCACAAGAAACTTTTTGATTAAGAGGAGAGAATTGATAGAGCAATGGTGAAAAGATATTTTATGTATCTCGTTACAAGATTCTGTACAAGCGATTATATAGGAATAAAGAGAATCTAAATTTCCTAATTTACATTGATACAGAATCAGTGATTGAGGGCAAATCACTAACAGCTTGATTGCGTAATATATGTTGTATCCTTAACATCCTCCCTCAAATTGGAGCATGTATGTCCATAATGCTCAACTTGCCATTATGTGCTTCAAGTTCTCAACGTCCAAGAGCCTTAGTGAGAATGTCCGCAAGCTGTTGGGTAGTTGAAATATGACGTGTGGATACATTCCGAGCCTCAATCTCATCTCTGATAAAGTGACAGTCCACACCAACATGCTTCGTACGTTCGTGAAACACCGGATTCTTTGCTATATCAAGTGCGGCCTTGCTGTCTGAGGAAATCATCGTTGGTGTGGTGTGTATATAGCCCATGTCCACCAATAAGCGCTTCACCCAAAATAAGTTCTTGAGTCAATGCTGCCATAGCTCTATACTCTGCTTCTGCTGAAGAGCGACTGACCGTTCATTGTTTTTTAGTTTTCCAAGATATGGGAGAAAACCCAAGTTGAACAAAGTATCCTGTTAGCGAGCGTCGTGTAGTAGGACAGCTCGCCCAATCAGAATCGCACCACCCATTAATCTGAAAGTTTGATGAGGAGTCGAGAAGTACTTCTTGGCCAGGGCTGTTTCCAAGTAACGAACAACCTGCAACGCACAGTCCCAATATTCGTCTCGTGGCTGCTGCATAAATTGTGCTAATGTGTGCACTGCATAAGACAAATCAGGCCGAGTGTTCGCAAGATAAATCAGCTTACCAATCAACCGTCGATAAGGAAGAGGATCTGAAAGGAGGGCAGAATCCGATAGTGCAAGCTTGTGATTCTGCAGGATCGGAACTACAGCAGGCTTGGCACCAAGAAGACTTGTCTCTTCGATAATATCTAGTGAATACTTGCGTTGACAGAGAAGAAATCCTTGTTTACTCCTGGCCACTTCAATACCCAAGAAATACTTCAAGAAACCCAAGTCCTTCATGTAAAACTGAGTAGACAAGTAATCCTTGAACTTGGTTATCTCAATCTCTGAGCTCCCTGTAATAATCAAATCGTCTACATAGACAAGGATCCGAAGTGCATAACCGGTTTTGTTCAATGTGAACAACGAGTAGTCAGCGTTTGATTGCTGAAACCTATACTTCTTCAGTGCTTGAGAAAGCTTAGCAAACCAATAACGAGGTGCCTGTTTCAGACCATAAATTGATTTGTGAAGACGACAAACCTTATTTTTCCCACTGGTTTGAAAGCCTGGAGGTAACCGCATGTATACTTCTTCCTGCAAATATCCATGAAGAAATGCATTGCGTACATCCATTTGATGGACAGACTAGTTGCATCCAACCGCATACTTAAGAAACAAACATACCGTATTCATTTTAGCTACTGGTGCAAATGTTTCACTATAATCTTCACCCACTTTCTGTTTATTTCCAAGCGCCACAAGCTTGGCCTTATGTCGTTCCAAGGTTCCATCTGATATTTATTTGAATTTATATACCCATTTACACCCAATACCTCGTTTTCCTGGAGGAAGGTCTGTTATTTCCTAAGTTCTGTTCAATTCTTGAGCTGAAATTTCAGAAGACATTGCATCTCGCCAGTCTTTGTTCTTCACAGCATCCGCATATGATTGTGGCTCAGTGGCAGTCGATATAGCAGCTTGAAACGCCTTATGAAAGGCAGACAATCGTGTGGAAGAAACGTAATTGGAGATTGAGTATAATGACGTCGGTGGATCAAAAGTTGTGAGAACTCTGTTTGTAATGAACCCTTTGAGTTTGACAGAAGGTACCTTTTTGCGGTGGCCCTTCCCAAGCTGCTCCGCCGACATTGAAGATGGAGCTGCCGAAGTGGAAGACGAAGATGCAGACGTGGAAGGCGGAGATGACAGAGATGACAAATCCCTAGGAATTGGTGAAGGAATTAGCGCCGGAGAATCTGGATTTGTGTTGTTACTCGGGAAGAGATTGAGTCAAAGTGTTTGTGGGCTGATTTTGTAAATTGGGCTCAAATGATGTATCATATAGAATTTCTACGAGGCTTGAATGTGAAGTAGGTCGAGTAGAATTTTCTGCAACAGTAACTTCAACCTCACTCTCATCTCGATTTGTTGAAGCAAATAGAAATTCTGTTTCGAAAAATTTCACATCTCTGGACAAAAAAAATTCTTCTGATTCCAGATCAAAAAGCCTCCATCCTTTCTTTCCGTACGCATAACCAACAAATATGCACTTCTTTGATCTTGATTCAAATTTGTCGCCTTGAATGACTTATATTTGTATCCTTAACACTTTTGTTGTGTAATGACTTATATTTGTATTTTTTTTGTTTCTTATAATCAAGGTAAGAGTGTCAAAATGAGTATACCAAACCAAAGTAACGTATAACTCAATAAGTTGAACTTTAAATGATTTTTGAGTTGACCCAACTCATTTGTTAAATGGGTTAATTTAACCCATAACTCCAATTAGTTTGATGGTTTGAAACTTTGAATGGTTAAATGAGTTGATCCATAAAATAAAATATTTAATTAATTAATTATTTAATAAAAATAAATATAAAATTAACTAATTAATATTTTACCATCATATATTATTATTTGCCATCATCATCAGTGCCATGAAATATAGATTTCGGTTTTCGGTGGAAAATTTATGAAATCACTCTTTTAGTAGAAAAATTACGGAATCATGTTTTTGACAAAAAAAGTTATAGAATCGATTTTTTGCCAAAAAAATTTTAAACGTATTTTTTGTAGAAAAATAATAAAATTATGTTTGTGGCGGTAAATACAAACTAATGTTTTTGCGGAAAATTGTGAAACCGTGTTTTTGGCGAGATAAATGCGAACTCGTGTTTTTGGCAGAAAAATTGTGAAAGTGTGATTTTGGCAGGAAAAATACGGAAATATATTTTTGGCAGAAAAAATGTGAACTCGTGTTTTTCGCAGGAAAATGTTAGTATGATGATGATGAATGATGATGATGAAAGATGATGAAGAATTATGGTTTGGCGATGATGATACGATGATGATGGTATAAAAATAATGATGATGCTAAGTATAATAATTTAATAGGTAAATGGTTTTAACCATAAACTATTAAAACCCAATATATATGACCCATCAAGCCATATACCCATAATTCATTTGACTCATCAACTCATTAGGATCCAAATGGTAAGACCATTAGGGTTAATGAGTCGGATCGGGTCAGGTCGATCCATGAGGTTTGACCTATTTTGACACCCCTAAATCAGGGGGTGATGCGAACTTTTTCCACCCAACTAATACTAGCCGTCGAGTAGTCCACTCACCGGATTTTCTAATGGGTCTAATTATAATACCATTTCGACTGGCCAAACGGGAATGGTTGAATTTTACGTTTGAAGGAAATTGATCTCTTACCGATCAACAAGACAACTTATCTTTGAGTGGAACCACTAGAACACTACCACTTAATTATGGCTTATATTTGTTATTTTATATTTTTTCACCTTCTCACTATCTTTTATTTCCCGTTTCCAAAATTCTAAAGCTGACTTGGTAGCTCGTAACATCAGACTTTAGCCAGGTGTAGTTTTTATGTAAACTCTGTTTCTCCGACATGGCTCCTAGAGCTTCTCTAATATAATATAAGCTGTTGACAAATAAAATAAAAATATTCTCACCTTATCTAACATTCTAATTATTGGAATTCTTTTTGTATAGTCAACGTGAATTTATAATTAATCAGAAACTGAAACATAGGTTTTAATGTCAACTAGATAATTTCTGCGTTATACGCGGGATAAAATATTTATAATACTTTTTAGAAAATTAATAAATTAAATAAACATTTCTAAATATTTTAATAGTATATTATCGTATAACTAATTGAAATCTAAAATTAAGTTTTTTTACATATTTATGTTACTAATTAATATTTAGTTAAAACAATATATTTTAAAAATAAATTTTAAAAATCAAATTTAGGAAACAATAAAATCAGTTATAATTTTATGGAATATTTACTTATTCGATTTTCCATAAATAAATAAAGCTAATTTAGGTAAGATTGTAATCTTTAATATAAAGAGAGTTTATATATGATTGATCTAATGGCATATTATGTAATTAGTCTAGTCATTAATGTCCTATGAAATATATTCTCTGAGAATCATTCTGGCGACGATACGTCAGCATGACAGTATTGTAATATTCCACCTAAACATAAGATTATTTTGTTATAATGATTCTCAATTAATATATAGGAGATATGAATTTACAAAACATGTATAAATGGTTAAATTGGATTTTCGATAAATTCTAACTTGACAATAATATTTTGGTCGACCCAACTTGACAATTTTCTAATGACACAACTTCATCATATCTATTAAATTTTATTCTCGATATTTAAGTAAATCAGTGATATCGGCATAATCTTTCTATAACTGTGAGCTAAATATTCCACTCGTTTTCAGGAAATGTTGTTTTCAGAGCACGGTGATGGTGCTGCCGACAATAGCGATGGCTCCGAAGATCATAGTCCTGATGACAACAAAGGTGATGATTCTGGAGCTGACGACGGTGATATATAGGTATCAGCTCGTCCACTATGTGATGGACGTGCAGAGCTGGTAGCAGCCATCTTCCTTCTCAGTTCTATTTAGATTATAATCAACAAAATTAAAATAATGCTTTTAAGAAAATGTGAATAATATTTATTAAAACTAGCATAACAACTTAAGCAAAACTAAACCCATACTCAAAAACTAAATTGAACATATATCGATTTGGTTTTATTTTATATATTGAAAAAAAAAAAAAAACCAAACTCTAAACCAAGCCACAATTTCGGCTCAGCACTCTAAACATCCTTTTTATATATTTGAAGATCAAACAATTGGAGAAAGAGAAAGATCAAACTATTGGTATCTTTTTAACAAAAAACAATTCCTTCTCTATTACTATGGCGAGAAAGAATCGAAGTTTAGTGAGAAATTAAATTAAAAATTTGGACAACTAACTATATTAAAAGGGTAGCATAATTTACTTACTAAATGTTTTAGAAGTCTAGGATGATCAGAATATATTGCTACTCAATTTCTGAAAATCATTAGGATATATGTTAAGCACTTACCAGTTGATTGGAATAACTCTTGTGGAGAAGCAAGAACATTGTCGATAGAACATGGGACCAAAAGAACCACTAGAAGCAGAAACACAGTTCCAAAATTCGAAGAACTTTTTTTTGCCATATGTTTCTCTTTCTTAATTTGGTATGTCTCTTGGTTCAGTACTCTTATTAATATCCTTACGCCAATGGTTGAATTTCCACGTACGGAAACAAAATAAACGAAGAGAAAGTGGCCATTGGCCAAAACATTATTGCATTTCGATTCGTTTCGGAGTAAACCCTACGGTTGGTTATGGACTTATGGTATCATTTTAGAATTTGACAAAGTCTAAAACGGCGGGGACGAGATTCGACAAAAATTCAAACGCGGCTGTCAGAAGTCATAAGCATGTGCTATGTAAATTACATGAGCACCGACGCTACGCGCTAATTAATAGTTTTTCAGTTTGCAATATTTTTCTTTTCTTCAGATTTTTTAATATAATTTTGTACGTATTTTAATCTGCATTTGAGTTCACTAAGTTTATAATATTTTTTACGTATTTTCTTATAATAATTACATGTAAATTTTGAAAATTTATCAGATGCAATATCTTTAAAAAAAAATTAAAAACAGATAGAAGATATGGACATGTTGAAGTGTAAATTTGATAGATCCGATCCAGGTAAATTATACATTTAAATCTATATTCCTTTTGATGAATTATTACATAAGTTTGTATAGTCTGGCCAAAAACTAAGGAGAGGAATGTTAATGAATGTGACCACCACTGCTTGAAGGATAAATATACTCATCAATCTCCTCCCTACAATTTAATAGATATTCATTAATATTTATATATAACGAATATGTAAGATAGACAAATATAAAATATAGTAAGCATAGTGGATAATTTGTTTTTAAAGAGGTGTTAAATTATTGATTGTTGTTAAAGTTATGAATTATGAGTACCGTGTTGTGACCACCACCACGTCTACTTCTTGATGGTGGTGTTTCTACAACATTGGGCTTATAATCCGTCATCATTCTCCTCCCATCATTTTATTCTTAAAGATATTTATTCTTTTCTTTTTTGTCAAAACAATGATATTTATCCTTTGTAAAAAACTTAAATCTAAATCTATATTTAAAATTTTCACAAAATTTTAAATATAAATTTTAAAATTTATATATATGTAGATAGACATAATACATTATCGCTATACAACCACATTATAGACCAGAAGTTTTATAAGCAAAATATTAAAGCATAATGAGTCAAATCAAACTATTAACGTCACCATAATATTGATTGGTTGTAATTGTATGCATCTTAACTCTTAAGTGTCCCAGTACTTTAATGGTTCTGGAAATAGCATCGACAAATATATGCTTTATTAACTGAAATTTCTATATCAAAATCTAGATTAATATAACTGTATGTTTTGCCAGAATTAACATTTAACTAATTGTTGACCAAAAAAAACTATTATATATTGACTCAAATCTCAAATGGCCAGATCGTGGATTTTAATATTTTTTATTATTAAATCTATTTTAAAAATATATGTGTGTATGTATGTGTCATATGTGTGTTGAAACTGATGAAACTAGCTAATTATTGAGAGTTGTTCATGATCAGAGGGCAAAGCAGATTCCGTAACGTGAAAGAGGATGCTAAGAAGAAGAAGAAGCATGAGCACATAGCCTAAACCTGAAGAACCACTCCTTGCTATATCTCTCTCTTACACTCTTGGAGATTTATTTAAATGCCACACAAAACATGGGTACATCACCTAGTATTCCTCTCAATTGAAATTTTGAATAGAAAAGCCTTCCCAACAATATTTGAAACAGGTATAGGAATTTGGCAAAAAAATTAATGCTGAAAAACCATCAAATTTTTTTAAAACTAAAGAAAAAGATTGTTAGCAATTTATAAAAACAAATTTAGTGGTACATAATAAACTTACTTTTTCATGAATTGAACGAGTAAATTCGACAGCTTGTTGTCCAATTATATGCATAGTAACATTGCTGAAAAGAAGCAATTTAGTATGTTGGGTGTTATCAAAAACATTTTTGTGCAATTTATATCTATTAAGAAAACAAAATAAAAATTATTAAATAAAACATTAGAAATAAAATAATTGGCAGTTGGATTATGTACGTTTATTTACCTTGGTATTAAATCAGGATCTTCATTATTGCATTTTTCACAATAATAACTTTGTTTACCTTTTACAATGACATCCAAGTCAAAATCATCATCGAGAATAGAAAATACCCTTTTTGAGCATTTTATATAACTCAAATAATGTCATCCCATATCTGAATCAATTCTTATGAATTGTGCGGCTATTGCTATACAACCTCATTTTAGACGAGATGTTTTTTATAAGCAAAATGGTTAATGCATAATGAGTCAAATCAAACTATTAAACTCACCATAATCTTGATTGGTTCTATGTATCTTTTTAAGTGTTCCACTATATATACTATAATGGTTCTGGAAATATCATCAACAAAACATATGTTTTATTAACCGTAATTTCTATATCAAAATCTAGTTTAATATTAACTGTAATGTTTTGCCAGATTTAAACTTTTACTAATTGCTGACAAAAATTATTGACCTAATTAATCTCAAATGGCCAAATATACACTCTTGGATATTAATTAAAAAATATATATTAATAAATTTATTGTCAAAAAAATAGATAAATTACCTTACAATAATAATAATTTTTCTGGCATGTTATGGAAATATTTTCCGAATTTTTAAATGAAATTCTATAAGTTACCTTGCGATATAAGTTGTTTTGGTCACCTATAGAAAGATTTTTAAATCTGGTATGAAAATAATGATCGAATTTAAAAAGATGAAATAACATCGACAAAATCAATTATGTACAATTGTAGAAGTCTATGTAATATCATGAGATTTTATTTTTGTGATTCAGAATATTTCATGAACTCCGTCAATTTAAGTCAGTATGTGTGTGTGTTATATGTGTCATGGGTATATGTGTGTGTATTGAAACACCAACCAGTTATTGAGAGTTGCTCATGATCAGAATGTAAAGCAGATTCGTTTGGCTAAGAAGAAGAAGAAGCATGAGCAGATGACCTAACCCTGAAGAACCACTCCTTGTCATCTCTCTCTGATCTCCTCTCTCACAATTTGTGCTTTTCAGTTAAACTTAACAATTCCAGTAAGCTATCAAGAACGCATATAAAAACCAAAAAGAAAACAAATGAAAATTTTCTCTGCCGATCATTGTAATATTACACCCTCTTGGTTTCTAGTGATCTTTCATTGTATTTTAGTTTTAAGGTTTTTCTGAAATTAAAAAGAAAAAAAAGTTACAAGCAGCCCACATCCCAATCCCAGTAGTCATAAGAGTGTTTGAGGTTGTTCAACACTTATGATGATGTAGGATATCACAAGAAACTTTTGTTGTGTAATGGCTTATATTTGTTTTTTGTTTTTTTTGTTTCTTATAATCAGGGGGTGATTCAGATTTTTACCACCTAACTAATTCTTCCAAGATGAGTATAGCCTTCGAGTAGCCTCTAAACCACTACCACTTAATTATGGCTTATATTTGTTACTTTATTTTTTTTCCTACCTTCTCTAACATTCTGATTATTGGAATTTTTTTGGTATAGTCAACGTGAATTTATAATTAATCAGAAACTGAAACATAGGTTTTAATGTCAATATGAAATTACAAAACATGTATAAATGGTTAAATTGGATTTTAGATAAATGCTAACTCGACAATAATGTTTTGGTCGACCGAAATTGACAATGATCTAATGCCACAACTTCATCATATCTATTAAATTTCAATCTCGATATTTAAGTAAAATGTTACGTACGTATAGCATATCAGTGATATCGGCATAATCATTCTATACTTGTGAGCTAAATATTCAACTCGTTTTCAGGAAATGTTGTTTTCAGTGATGGTGCTTGTGATGGTGATGGTGATGGTTCTGCGGACACCATGTTTTCAGGAAATATTCTATAAATGGTGATGGTGCTGCCGACAACAGCGATGGCTGCGAAGATAGTAGTCCTGATGACAACGACAAAGGTGATGATTCTGGAGCTGACGACGGCGATATATTGGTATGAGCTCGTCTACTTTGTGATGAACATACAGCAGCCATCTTCCTTCTCAGTTCTATTTAGATTATAATCAACAAAATAAAAATAATGCTTTTAAGAAATGTGAATACTATTTATTAAAATAAGCATAATAACTTAAAAACTTACTATATAGTAAATAATGGGATGTCTACCTGGTTTAGCAAAACTAAACCCATACTCAAAAAGTAAACTGAACATATATCGATTTAGTTTTATTTTATATATTGAAGAAAAAAAAATCTAAACCAAGCCACATTTTCCACTCAGCACCCTAAACATCGATCCTTTTTATATCTTTCAAGATCAAACTATTGGAGAAAGAAAAAGATCAAACTATTGGTATCTTTTTAACAAAAAAAAACTCCTTCTCTATTACTATGGCGAGAAAGAATCAATGTTTAGCGAGAAATTAAATTAAAGATTTGGACAACTAACTATCAAATTTTTTTTTCTTTTGGTATGAATGTTAAATTATATTCAATAAAAAAACCTTTATACATCGAAAGTTTGAGTTTAAGAGAAAATTCTGAAAATGTTGAGGAAAAAGAAATTGATCTGTAATGTACCAATTATAGATCTGTTTCTTTTTCCTCAATATTTTCAGATTTTTCTCTTAAACTCAAAATTTCGATGTAAAGAAGTTTTTTTTATTGAATATAATTTAACATTCATACCCAAAAAAAAAAAGATAGCATAATTTACTTACTAAACGTTATAGAATTTTGGGATGATCAGAACTGCTACTCAATTTCTGAAAATCATTAGGATATATGTTAAGCACTTAATTACCAGTTGATTGGAATAACTCTTGTGGAGAAGCAAGAACAATGTCGATAGAGCATGGGACCAAAAGAACCACTAGAAGCAGGAACACAATTCCAAAATTCGAAGAACTTTTTTTTGCCATCTGTTTTTCTTTCTTAATTTGGTAAATCTCTTGGTTTAAGTACTCTTATTAATATCCTTACGCGAATGGTTAAGTTCCACGCACGGAAACAAAATAAACGAAGACTAGTGGCAAAAACATTATTGCATTTCGATCCGTTTCGGAGTAAACCCTACGGTTGGTTATGGACTTATGGTATCATTTTAGAATTTGACAAAGTCCAAACGGTGGGAACGAGATTCGACAAAAATTTCAACACGGCTGTCAGAATTCATAAGCATGTGCTTCTTGAATTAAATGAGCACCGACGCTATGCGCTAATAGCTTTTCAGTTTGCAAGATTTTCTTTTATTCAGATTTTTTTATATATATAACTTTGTACGTATTTTAATCCGCATTTGAGTTAACTATGTTTATTAGATTTTTTACGTATTTTCAAATGAGTCTTATAATAATTACATGTAAAATCTGAAAATTTATCAGATGCAATATCTTTTTAAAAAATTTTAAAAATAGATAGAAGATATGGACATATTGAAGTGTAAATTTGATGGATCCGATCCGGTTTGTATAGGAATAACAGAAATTGCAAATTATATATTCACATCTATATTATTCCTTTTGGTGAATTATTACATAAGTATATATTTTTTTATGAATTATGTTTGTATACGCTGGCCAAAAACTAAGGAGAGGAATGTTAATGAATGTGACTACCACTGCTTGAAGGATAAATATACTCATCAATCTCCTCCTACAAGATAATATTTATTCATTAATATTTATATATAACGAATATGTAAAATAGAAAAATATAAAATATAGGAAGCAAAGTGGGTAATTATTTTTTAAGGAGGTGATAAATTATTGATTATAAAGTTATGAATTATGAGTACCGTCTTGTGACCACCACCACCAGCACGTCCACTTCTTGATGGTGGTGTTTCTACTCGAGCATTGGGCTTATAATCCGTCACGATTCTCCTCCCTTCATTTTATTCTTAAAGATATTTATTCTTTTCTTTTTGTCAAACAACGATATTTCTTCTTTATATATGTCCATGCATAACTCCTATATATTATTTGGAAAATACATTTATAAAATAAAGTTTACAAAATATTAATATTTACATTACATTGCCATTACAACAAAAAACAAATTATAATCTCTCATTAAAGATAGTTTAGTCATTAATTATTATATGATTTTGAGATTTGCCTTTTAAAAAATAGATATATCTAAATTACGTTTTAGATACTTCCTTAAAATCTTCCAAACAAAATCGTAATCTGTATCAAATCTCTTATTTTTAGAAAGTATAACAAACATTTAATTTAATTTAATTTAATTAATTTGTTTAATTAAATCAACAAAATTTTCACAAAATCTATTTTTAACTTCTTTTCAAAAAAAAAAAAGTAATAATAAATTTATTAAAACGAACATTATAATCTAGAAAGAAGTAAATATGTAAACTATTATTAACTAAATTATAATTTTAAAAATAAGAAAAATAAAAACTATTTTTTAAATTACATACTAAAAATTATTTCATCAAAAGTATATTATCATATTTTACTAAAAATAAAATTGATATACCTATATTAAACTAATTTTTTTACTTGAATAATATTATAATTTAACAAATTACTTAAATAAAATTATTTAATGTTTATATATTTGATTGTTTAAAAAAAATTATCCTCTTAACAATATTACGGAAATACTTTTTAGAATCTAACCATAAAGTTTTTAAAAATTATATAATAATATTACTAGAATATATTATTTAAATAACAAAATTAGTTGTTCTATTAAGAGTATTATTCTAATTTTCAATGGGTAAAAACAACAGAATATTTTAAATAAAATTATTTATCATATTTTAAATTTTTTATTTAGCATCAACTAAATTATACATAATTTTGATATAACTAATCTAAAATATTAAACATAATTGAATACATATTTTTATTTATAATTTATCCTTTTATATATTTAGCATTCATCTTATTAATTTATAATCTATAAATAAAAAGTTTATAATATCGAATATTAAAAAAAAACATCAATCCGTGCTATAGCACGGGATAAACTAAATTTTTTAACCTAATTATTTAAATGATATATTAAACTAAATTTTTTACTTAAATCATATTATAATGTAACAAATAATTTAAATAAAATTATTTAATGTTTATATATTTGATTGTTTTAAAAAAATTATCCTCTTAACAATATTACGAAAATACTTTTTAGAATCTAACCATAAAGTTTTTAAAAATTATATAATAATATTATTGGAATAGATCATTTAAATAACAAAATTAGTTGTTCTATTAAGAGTATTACTGTAATTTTCAATGGATAAAAACAACATAATATCTTAACTAAAAATATTTATCATATTTTAAATTTTTATTTAACATCAACTAAAATATACATAATTTTGATATAACTAATCTAAAATATTAAACTTAATTGAATACATAATTTTATTGATAAATTATCTTTTTATATATTTAGCATTCATCTTATTAATTTATTATCTAATAAAAGTTTATAATATAAAATATTAAAAGAAATATCAATCCGTGCTATACCACATGATAAATTATAGTAATATATTATTGCTATACAACCACATATAGATCGGATGTTTTATAAGCAAAATAGTTAAAGCATAATGAGTCAAATCAAACTATTAAAGTTACCATAATATTGATTGGTTGTAATTGTATGCATCTTAAGTGTGTCCCAGTACTTTAATGGTTCTGGAAATAGCATCGACAAAATATATGCTTTATTAACTGAAATTTCTATATCAAAATCTGGATTAATAAGTGTATGTTTTGCCAGGAATTAACATTTAACTAATTGTTGACCCAAAAAAACTATTATATATTGACTCAAATCTCAAATGGCCAGATATACACTAGTGGGTTTCATATTTATTATTATTAAATATATCTGAAAAATAATAATATAAGTACTTAGCAATAATAATAATTAAAAAAATTCTTGCATGTAATGGAAAAGAAAAATTTATATATATATATACACATATATTTCGAATTTGTTTTATAGATTGACGGAATAAGTCCTTTTGGTCATCTATTAGAAAGTGTTTTATACTGGTATAAGATAATGATCAAATTATATAAGATGAAATAATATCGACAAAAGCAATATGTAGTACAATTGAACAAGTCTATGTCATTTCATGAGACTTGATTTCTGTAATTTATAACATTTCATGAACTCTGTCAATTTACTTTAGCTAGACCTCATGAGTATAGTTTTTCCAATATCAGATAGGTAGTGTAAAAATATCAAACAATTAAAACATAGAAATCACTTATTTACATAACATATGCATATTTATATGTGTGTATGTGTGTGTCATGTGTGTGTGTGTATTGATACTGATGAAAACTAACCAGTTATTGAGAGTTGTTCATGATCAGAGGGCAAAGCAGATTCCGTACGGTGAAAGAGGATGCTAAGAAGAAGAAGAAGAAGCATGAGCACATGACCTAAACCTGAAGAACCACAACTTGCCATCTCTCTTTCTCTCTCGCTCGCTCTCACAATATGTTCTTTCCAGTTAAACTTTAAAATTCCAATAAGCTATGAAGACACATAAAAAGCCAAAAAGATATACAAATGAAATCTCTGCCAATCATTTTTTATATTTTACCCACTTGCTTTCTAGTGATCTTTCTTTGTATTTTACTTTTAAATGTTATTACTGAAATTTTTAAATAATAATAATAATAAAATAAAGGTTACAACAGCCGACATCCCCAATCCCATTAAATCTATAATAACCCAATACAGTTAACAAAATCCTCTATATGAGCTTAATTAAGAGTGTTTGAGGTTTTTCAACCCTCCTGGTGATTTCGGATATCCTAAGAAACCTTTGTTGCGTAATGGCGCTTACATTTGTTACTTTGTATTTTTTCCCAACTCTTTTTTACATTCTGATTATTGGTATTTTCTTTTAGTGTAATCAATGTGAATGTATTATTAATCAAAAGCTGAAACATCGGTTTTACTGTAAATTTGTTGTTACAAGATGTATATGTATATATAGTTGAAATCTATATTCAGTCTATGCTAAATTCATCATATATAATTAAAAAGGAAATTCGATATTTTAAGTAAAATGTATGTATAGCTTATCAGCGATAGCAACATAATCTTATACATATTTGTGTGTGTTCAAAAAATGTTGTTTCCAAAGAAATGTTGTTTCCAAAGCACGGTGATGGTGCTGGTGACAACGGCGATGGCCGCGAAGATCGCCGTCCTAATGACAACAAGGAAGATGATGAAAATGGATTTGTAAATAAATGGACTATGTTAATTAAAATTAGCCTAAAGTAAATAAAGGGGTTCTTAAAGAAAATATGAATTTGATTTTATTTTTTATATTCATATAAACAAATCAAACTTTAAATCGAGCCAAAATTTCGTCTCATCACTCTAAATCATTATATATATATATATATATATCATTCAATATCAAACTATTGGTATCTTATAAATAAAAAACTTCTAATTGAAAGCATACTTTTCGAATGTTATAAACTGAATTGCAAAGATTGTTCTATTGTGAAAAGACTCTTTTCTCTCTCTTTTCCGAGAAATCCCTTATCACCTCCGTCGCTGGACAGTTGCGGTGGCGGTCACCGCCGCTGCTATCCCAGCCGCTTTTGTGTTTTATGCTTCGTCTTGCTCTCGCTCTCGTCACATATCTACAGTCCTGCTCCGTCGTTGGTGCTTTCTGCTCGGTGGTTGAAGCCTGTTGTCTACTCCTCCGCCCTTCCCAGTCTAGACCGGAGATCTATTCCACAATCCACTTCCGCTTTTCGCCGTCTTTCCTGCGCCAACGGATATCTCCATCTCCATCTATTTCTCGGCTCCGTGCCGAAGATCGCCGTCACCTTTCACCTTTTCAGACCGCCGTTCGACCGGCGAGATATGGGGTCGCCGTTCTTCCGCCTTCGTCTCACTCTCGGCTCCGTGCCGAAGAACCTCGAGTATATTAGTCAAAACCGATCATCCCGAAGTAACTTTGGGAAGTTTCTACGTAGGCTTGTGCATGCTTCAGATCTGCGGTCCGCCGTCGGCGGAGAGCTTAATCCAAAGTCTTTCAAGTGCCACCATCCTTCCTCCAACCATTCCCGGTGAGTTTCACTAGAGATCCTCCCCGATTTCGTTGGCTACTTTCTCTTTGATCTTTCAAGGACGCTCTTTCTCGGAATCCTATTTCGACGACCTTACCGCTCCCTGTGGAGTTGTTTCTTCCGGAGTCAAATCCGTGAATCCACACGAGTTTCGCCTCCGCTTCGCCGCCGAGCTGATGTCGGGAGAGGACACCGTGCGCCGATGCCTTCACGTGAGAGCTAGGGCGAACTCGTCGCCAAACGGGTCATGGGCCTTAATCTATCTTTTGCTGTTTTCTGGGCCCAAAGTTGGGCTTTTGTTGTTTACGATTTAGAGAATCTACGGCCTCGACCTTTCTTATCTGTTTTGTATTTGGACTGCGCATTCCTGTAATGGGCTTAATGAAATACAAGTAACTGTTGACCAAAAATATATATATATATAAGAATATCTATATATGAATTAGTGAAAAAATAAAATTAAAATTTAGACAACTAATTATTAAAATTAGAAAAATTCACTTACCAAAGGTAGTGGTACAGCATTTTGGGATGACATCACTATTTACTAGTCAATTTATGAAAATAATGAGGATATAGAGGGAGTGTGATTTTTGACCCTTTTTTGACCATTTAGAGTAAAAGTAACCTCTTCTCTTGCTTTAGGTAAGAGAATAAAATTTATGGTCCTGTTTAACTTTGGACACCAAAATAATTACGAAATTGCCACTGTTTTATGTCCAAAGTGTCCCTGAGTTAATGAAGCATAGTTAAGTCAATAACTATAAGTCAGCCGTAAAGAAGTTCATAAATCAGCCATAATAAACAATAAGTCAGCCGTAAAGAACACAATAAGTCAGCCGTAAAGAACACAATAAGTCCAGAAACCAAAGCAGATTTATAGAATCGGGTTAAGTCTGCTTTGGTTTTCCTTTAAAACATTGTAAAATCAATTTAAAAATGAAAATATTATATTTTCGACAAGTAATAATTTATTAAAATATGATAATATATGGACCGTCTGTCACCAAAAAATCTCATCCAAATGACATCGCAATAATTTATTAAAATTATTTCAATTTTAATGCGCATGTTAGAGTAGGCCAGTGTTGTACGGATACAAAACAGTGTTGTACGGATACGAAGCAGAGTTAAAAGAAGGGCTTAAAAAATCTGCTTTGGTTTTGGAATTTAAATTTGTAAAATCCATTTTAATATGAAAAAATTATATTTTCTGCTAGAATTAATTTACTAAAATGTGGTAATGTATGGAGCGCCTATCACCTAAAAATTCCATCCAAATGACATGGCAATAAATTTCTAAAATTATTTAAACATATTTGCATGAATAGTCAAGAAACCAAAGCAGATTTATAGAATCGGGTTAAGTCTGCTTTGGTTTTCCAGTAAAACTTTGTAAAATCAATTTAAAAATAAAAATATTAGATTTTCGACAAGTAATAATTTAATAAAATATGATAATGTATGGACCGTCTATCACCAAAAAATCTCATCCAAATGACATCGCAATAATTTCTCGACACAAATTTACTTACGCATCTCAATGTTATGTTCATAAATCAGCCATAAGAAGTTCATAAATCAGCCATACTAAACACTAAGTCAGCCGTAAAGAACCTAATAAGTCAGCCATACGTCAGTAATAAGTCAGTCATAAGCTACCTAATTAGATAAATCAGCCAACAAAAAGAATAAATCAGCCGTAATAAGTTCATAAATCGGCCAGAATAAGTTCATAAATCAGCCATAATAAACAATAAGTCTGCCGCAAAGAACACAATAAGTCAGCCGTAAAGAACACAATAAGTCCAGAAACCAAAGCAGATTTATAGAATCGGGTTAAGTCTGCTTTGGTTTTCCATTAAAACATTGTAAAATCAATTTAAAAATGAAAATATTATATTTTCGACAAGTAATAATTTAATAAAATATGATAATGTATGGACCGTCTATCACCAAAAAATCTCATCCAAATGACATCGCAATAATTTACTAAAATTATTTCAATTTTAATGCGCATGTTAGAGTAGGCCAGTGTTGTACGGATACGAAGCAGTGTTGTACGGATATGAAGCAGAGTTAAAGAAGGGCTTAAAATCTGCTTTGGTTTTGGAATTTAATTTTGTAAAATCCATTTTAATTTGAAAAAATTATATTTTCGACTAGAATTAATTTACTAAAATGTGATAATGTATGGAGCGCCTATCACCTAAAAATTCCATCCAAATGACATGGCAATAAATTTCTAAAATTATTTAAACATATTAGCGTGAACAGTCAAAAAACCAAAGCAGATTTATAGAATCGGGTTAAGTCTGCTTTGGTTTTCCTTTAAAACATTGTAAAATCAATTTAAAAATGAAAATATTATATTTTTAATAAGTAATAATTTATTAAAATATGATAATATATGGACCGTCTAGCACCAAAAAATCTCATCCAAATGACATCGCAATAATTTATTAAAATTATTTCAATTTTAATGCGCATGTTAGAGTAGGCCAGTGTTGTACGGATACGAAGCAGTGTTGTACGGATACGAAGCAGAGTTAAAAGAAGGGCTTAAAATCTGCTTTGGTTTTGGAATTTAAATTTGTAAAATCTATTTTAATATGAAAAAATTATATTTTCGGCTAGAATTAATTTACTAAAATGTGGTAATGTATGGACCGTCTATCACCAAAAAATCTCATCCAAATGACATCGCAATAATTTACTATAATTATTTCAACTTTAATGCGCATGTTAGAGTAGGCCAGTGATGTACGGATACGAAGCAGAGTTACTGAAGGGCTTAAAGTCTGCTTCGGGTTTATGTAATTACGTAGCTTAGGGCTGACTTATTGTGTTCTTTACGGCTGACTTATTGTGTTCTTTACGGCTGACTTATTGTGTTATTTACGGCTGACTTATTGTGTTCTTTACGGCTGACTTATTGTGTTCTTTACGGCTGACTTATTGTTTATTATGACTGATTTATGAACTTATTTTGGCCGATTTATGAACTTATTACGGCTGATTTATTCCCTTTGTTGGCTGATTTATCTAATTAGGTAGCTTATGGCTGACTTATGGCTGACTTATTAGGTTATTTACGGATGACTTAGTCTATATATACGCAAAAATTTGAAATAATTTTACAAAAATATTGGGATGAAATTTGGATGACTTTTTTTTGGTGAAAGACGGGTCATGCATTATCATATTTTACTAACTTTATTTTATTGACAAAAAAAAATTTCCCTTATTAAAATAGATTTATAAAAATATTAATAAAAAGACATAGAATCTTAGATAAGGGTACTACAGTAATTTTCATTTTTAGCAGTCAAAATAAGAAAATGTTAGAACTGTAATTGCATCTCTCTAAAGGGTTATTTTTGCTATATACTCAATTTGGGGTTACTTTAGTATTGTAGGGCCAATTTGGAGTTATTTTTTGCATATTCCCCGAGGATATATGTCAAGCATTAACCTTTTAATTGGAGTAGTGTCGATAGACCGTGGGACCAGAAGAACCACTAGAAGCAAGAACACAATCATTTTTGCCATCTCTCTTTCTTAATTTGCGAAATCTCTTGATTCAATACTCTTATTAATATCCTTACGCAAATGGTAAGTTCCTCATGAAGACTAATGGCTAGTGTAAATAAACAAGATTTGTTTCTGCGGTTCTACCACTCAATAAGTCAATAGTTAAAGACTGAAACCGAACATTTATTGCATTTCGATTAGTTTCGGAGTAAACCCCACGACTGGTTATGGACTTATGATATCATTTTAGAATTTGACAAAGTCTAAACCGGGGTAATGGGATTCGACCAAAACTTGATGAAAATTCAACGACGAAAAATTAAACACACCGTTTTTAGTAGTCCTCGGCATAGGGACCTGTTTTTACCCGCCGGACTCGCTAGACCCGCCACGTACTCGGCCCATAAAAGCGGTGACTCGCCTTGTCCAAGTCCAAGTCCAAAGTTTATTTTTGAATTACTTGCAAGTCCAAGTCCAAGTCCAAGTCCAAAAAGTTTTTCCAATACTTGCCCCGTTACCCGTCTTGAAACCCGTTACCCACCTTGTTACTTGGTACCCGCAACAAAAATACTCGTTACCCGCAACAAAAATATCTGTTATCCATAAATAGTACTCGTTACCCGTAAAATAATACTAGTTATCCGCAAAATATACTCGTTATCCGCCAAAAAATACTCGTTACCTGCAAAAAATACCCGTTATCCGTAAAATTATCCGTTACCCGCGGGTCCAAGTAGCAGAACAAGTACCTCGTAAGTAATAGATTTTGGGGCGGGTACTCGTTTGGGTGGTACCATTTTGGGCGGGTCCAAATACAAGTCCGATGATGTTATTACTCGTACGAGACGGGTCAAATACCAAGGCCTGCAAAATGGCGGGTATCCGTCCCGTGTCCAAGCTTAGTTTTTAGAATTCAAAAATCATGTGTTATTCAAACTAATTGAGCATCAGTGCTAATTTTTATTTTATTCAGGTTTACACTTTTTGTATATTCAAATGTGTCTTAATAAAATTACATGTAAAAATGTAAAATCAATTTAGAAGCAATTTTATTTTAATTTTCAATATATATAGGATACATATTTATATTGTCTTGCCATGAGTTTCTTATTTTGGATATTCTTGTGTTTAAATATTTATATGTAATTTTTTATCTGTTTGTATAGTTTAATGATGTTTTTTTCTTTTTATCGGTTGTTACATTATCATCAAAGATATTTGATCTAATTATATTACAATTAATTATCAATTGATCAAATCTAAGTACATGTAACACATACGATTATGATGAACGATTCTACGAACAATTTCCACGATGTGCAATTCTCCCCTCGGATCTCCAACTAATGATTCTTGTCTACATCATATCAACGATGGACAGTTTTACCCTAACACACAAGACTACGACAGATGGTTCTGCTAGCATTACTCTAGAATGTTTTATAAGATTTACATTAATTAATCTACAAGAAATTTATTATCTAGGAATCGAACCCAAGACCTAGTGTAGAAAATTTTAAATATTTGGGCTAATGGCTAAGGGTCTTCCAAAGTTCAAGGATGATTAAAACCATCATATTTTTTCATTAATTAGGTGTAAGGAAATGTTCTTTAAGGATACTTGAAAATAAATTGAATGAGTAACTTGAAAAAAAAAATATGAAGTTCTATTTTTCTAATTTTTTATCAAAAAGGTCTTGATTAATTTATAGTATTATCAAATAGTTTTTGTTTTTTGAAGAATTGTAGCCAAAATTCTATATTAAGATGAAGAACGTTAAGTTATTTATTATTAAACGTCATTAATCATAAGAAAAAGGGATAAAATCAATTTAGCATTTTTTAAAATAAATGATTAACTGATTATTTAAAAATATAACACCAAAATCAACCAATTTATTTCTTTTAACTTTTAAGACTGAAATACCACAGTAAAAATCATAAAACCAAAGACGTAGAAATAAACAGTGAAACCCAAAAATATTTATGTGATCAGATATGATGATAGATCATTTATTTTAAATAGATGTGGCTTGTAGGCTAGTTGTTGTACTAGTGGTGACAATGATTTAGAATATACTAGGTATGCTATTCCATGAACAAATTTTATGATATTTAATTTTAATAATTATATACATATATATATATATATATTAGTATTTTTGTGATTTAAATGCATTATATATAACGATTTTAATTAGAAAATTAATTTTTTTGGTTCAAATTAAATAAATTCCAGTTCATATATTTAAGATTTTGTTCACATTTAATGCTAAAATTTATAATTACATTTTTGAAATAATTATTTGGGTAAGTTTAGGATTCCTTGAATATGGTTGGCAATTAATGTTAGAATAATAGAAATATGTTTTATCTGGAAATAAATGTGTTTGGTAATAATTTATATATAGTAGAATTAAATAATTAAAAATTTGAGAAAAATGTGGGCTTGACACGTCAGCACCAATGACTTTCTTTTAATATATAGAAAATATGGAAATGTTGAAGTATAAAGTTGATGGATCTGATCCGGTTTGTACTGGATCAATCCAGTTCGAATATGTTTGCGATTTAAGTCAATTTAGAACCTCGTATACCTAAGGTCCATTTCGAATCTAAAGGACTCTACATATTTAGAACACACTTTATAAGATGGAAGGATCCATCTAAATAGTTAAAATTGATTGTAGGTCTATACTAACCCAAAAAATAAAAATAAAAAAAAATATTAAAAAAAAAAAACTTTTTGCCCAATCAACTATGACAACTATTGTCTTTTGTCAAATAAACAACTTCATCACATATACTAAAAAGAAAAATCGATATTTTAAGTAAATTGTATGTATGGCTTATCAGTGATTCCAAACATCACAACATAATCCATTCGTTTTCAGGAACTGTTGTCCTCAAAGCCCCGGTGCGGGTGACAACAACGAAGGTGGTGATGATGGAGAAGGTGACGGTGGTATATCTCTTTTCCTAGCTCGTTGGCTTGTTGATGATCGTGTCGTGATCATCATTCTTCTCCATTCTGATTTTAAGTCATAATTTTAAAAGTTAAGTATCATGTCTTTAAAAAAAAACTCATAAATATTTATGAAAATTAGCATAACAACTTAAAACTTATTATATCTTGTCAACAAAAGGGTGTCTAGTCT
Organism: Boechera divaricarpa; assembly: GCA_026770425.1. NCBI lineage: Eukaryota > Viridiplantae > Streptophyta > Magnoliopsida > Brassicales > Brassicaceae > Boechera > Boechera divaricarpa. The sequence continues at coordinate 3,954,240 of CM049188.1, forward strand.
GATTTAACTAAGCCAAACCAAATTAGAAAGACGAACTGAAAGAAAGAAAAAGAAAAGATGAATTTGTTTTTATTTTCTTATATCCAAAGTCCAAACAAACAACAATCAAATCAAAACTGAGCAAAAAATTGGATTGAGCACCCTAGTTTTTAATTTTATTTTTTCTGGAGTTTATATTTTGGATATTTCGAGGTCAAACTACTTTTAACTAAATAACATCTATATAAATTATCGAAAATTAGAAATTTAAAAATATGGATCTAATTATTAGAACCAGCTCTAACCGATTAATGGGTGTAACTCTTGTGGTTGTGCAGAAGCAAGAGCATAGTTGATGGAGCACGACACCGAAAGAACCACTAAAAGCAAGAACACAATTCCTAAATTCTTTGCCATCTCTTTTTCTTAATTTGCTAAACCTTTTGATTCAATACTCATATTTATGTGCCTGCGTGAGAATGGTTTAAGCTTTAACGAAGACAAGTTCAGCAAAACATTTATTGCATTATCAACTAGTTTCGCCTTTTCGGGGTGAAACATTTATTGCTTATGATGTCAGTGTAGAATTTGACAAAGTCCAAAAGAAGACCAAAAATTGATGAATAGTCGACGACGAATATCTAAACACGGCTTTTTATTTCGTTTTAAAGATAAATGATTATATTAATATTTTTAAACTTATTATTGTTATGAAATATTATATGGATATTCATTAAAAGCTCACTACAATATTCTAGATAACTTATTCTCCAAGCTAAAACACTAACTATTTGTATTTTTGTATACTCCCTCTGTTCGTAAATAAATTATGTTTTTAGAGTTTTCACGCATATTAAAAAGTAATAATTGTTTAGTTATCCCTATATTTGTTCTATAATATTAACAATTTCCAATAACTATGAACCTATAATATTTGTATAAATTTAATTATTTTCAGTTAATGTATTTTAAAATGTACAATTTAATAATATAAATGTATAAAAAATCTAGAAAATCAAATTTTGTAAAACAAAAAAAAAATTAGAAAATCAAATATTTAGGAACAGAGTGAATATATATATATATATATATATTCATGGCATATTTATATTTATGGCATAATTGTAGATTGGCTCATGTTTTACCCTCGGTATGCTTTGTCTAAAGTCTAACAGAAATATCATATATATGAGAATCTCAAGACTGAGTATTTGACCTTAAAAGATCCACAAGTTATTTAGAGCAAATATAAAATAAAGGTATGATCACCAAGATTTATTATTACCAAAAGCTCGTTATAGTGGTTACATATAACTAACACTAGAAGACTTTAAATTCTTTTAGTGAATATAATGTACTTATATTCAAAATCACTTTCAAGTTGATATTATATGAAGTGGATATTATTGATGTAGAGATGCTTGAAAAACCATACTACACTTTTCACGCGAATAATGATATCTTGCAGATATAATACCATTAAAAGAGAGATAAAGATGTATTCTAAACTTATATTTTGTATCTTTATGGCTGAGCAAAATAACAAGCTATTGATTAAAAATCATGATTCACGTCCTGGTTCTTCTCGATTCCCTGAAGCGAATGTGATTTTTATATTGAAAAATAAAAGAACAACACCAATACATTGACCAAATAAGTGGTTACGGACGTGAACGTGGATGTGAATATGGTCGAGGTCAAAGTCGAAAAGATTCTTTTAAGAACTCATATTTTCACTAGAAATGGAAAAAACAAAGATGATAACAAACAAGAGATAACAACAATTTTTCTTGTTACCAACACAATAATTGTTGTTTTCTCTTGTTTGTTTATTATCTTTGTTTCCCACTGGTGAGAATATGAGTTTTTGAAAGAAACTCCTCGATCTTGACGAAATATATATCCACGTCCACGTCCGTACCCACTTTTATAGCCATTTCTTTGGCCAATGTTATTGGTATGGTGTTTCTCATTCTCAGTATAAGATGTCACATTCATTTCAGGGAATGAACCATAACTAGTTGGACGTGATTCATGAATCTTCATCAATAGCTCATTATTTTGTTCAACTACAAAGTGACAAGATATAAGTTCATAATACATCTTATATCCTTTTTTACGGTATTGTGTCTTCTCGACAACATTGTTAACGTGAAAAGTAGAGTGTCTTTTCTAGACTTAACATAGCTTAGTTATATTCACTTACAGACTTAAAGTCATGTGGTCTTAGATACAACCACTATACTTAACGAGATTTAGGTAATAACAAACACATTTTTGTGATAGATTGCTCCCAATAACTTGTGGATACTCGTCTTGAGACCCTCATGGATGTGATGACAAAGAAATATAATCACGAAAGTGTGATCATGTTGGATAAATAAAGACTATCATAATTATCCTATTAAGTCGAGACAAAATAATGATCTTATTAAAAGAATGTGTTTGATCCATAAAGAACCTTTTAAGCACATTCGTTTAGTAGTCCAATAATTGAATGATCATTTGATGTGCATAAAGATCCCTTTCGTCCTCAGAAAACATTGAAAATCCAACATATACGAGATGATTGTGATATTCTACATAAGGCTCACATTGACGACTATATAAACACCAAAACAAATCACTATTAAAATATTTATTTCCTAGACATGGTTATTAAAATATTTATTTATAATAAACATGCTTATCAAATTGAATATCAAGTCTAAATTTTGGCATCAACGTAGAGGAACTCTATAGTAAAAATATGTATACGTTGTCTTCTTCTCTTCTTAAAAGCCAATCTTAATATCAAACAGCGTAAGTTTCAGCAGATTTATACATAGATAACCAAAAAAAAGGGACGCTGCTCTCTTTGTTTTCTTTCTTTCTTCATACATCTCAGATTACCTCTCAGATTCGTCGTAGCGAAGCCAACCTCTTCTCAAGCTCATCCACTTCACTTGATTCAGAGCTGCAAGTTAAAACTAAAGGTTAGATTTCTTTCTTTTTTCACTGTGATTTTGATTTGAAAAAACTTTTATATATAACATGACATGACATGAGCTCACTTGTTGTTAGTAGCTGCAGTGGAAGCGGGAGGAGCTGCGGTTCTTGTAGCAATCCGACCTTTCGGAGCTGAAGATAACTGTTTAAAACAAATGAAAGAGAAGACGGATTTTTAGTTTTTGACTTACCTGAGAAACCGAAAAAGAAGAAATGAATTTGCCTTAAGTGCAGAGAAACCTGACCTGAGATGCAATGCCAACACCAATCTCATCAAGAACTTGGTTAGTGAGATCTTCTGTTTCTTCTTCAGCCTCATCTTTGTCAAGTGTTTCATCAATTGCCTCTGACATCATCTCTATCTGCAAATCCAACAACAAATAAACAAATCAAATGCTCCTGTCAACTAATCTGTACCTGTTGCTAATTGGATAAAGTGAGCTCTTAAGATAAAGAGATGTATTTGTTTACCGTCATGTCTAGCTGTGCCGACTGCTTCTGGAAATCCTTAATCACCTTGGCTTGTTTCGTTGGTGCCATTTGCTGAAAATATAAAGTAGGAATGAAGTTAAGTGTTATGAATTACTATGTACCTGGTTCAGAAACTATTGTGGTTTCTATAGGTTCATCAGAATATCGATCAAAATTCAATATTGAGAACTGAAACAAACTAACATTACCTTGTTCATTGCAACCATAGCTTTGGTAGCACCTTTCATGCCAGATGAAATCGAAGTGCTTGCATACAGAGCCTAAATGAAAGTTTAAAAAGTAACTTCATATTAACACTGGATTATTCTAATTGAGCTATTAATTTAGCTGATGTTGAATTAGAGGAAGTAAACCTGTGTATGAGTCGTTACACCCCTAATTTGAGCACGGCTTCCTTGTAAGTTGGTAATCTGTTGCCTCAATCGAACAAGTTGACGAGCTAAAATCTTTGTGGCCGCCTATGAATAATTAACAGTCCAGAGATCAAGTTAACAATGAAGTTCTTAGCTGAAATTGGAAAAGAACAAAAACTGGTTTTTTCGCAAGAAAGGGATTGAAATGAAGACTTGCCTCATTTCCAGTCTTAGCCGTTTTCTTGATTTCTGCAACTAATCTCTTCTCCTAATTGTGACTTAATGTTAGTAAAGGATATGTATCTAAGAGAAGCTCAAAGTCTGATTAACCTACCTCTAATTGAAGAGATGTAATCTCCCGTTCGATACCTACAATGACATTGGATATAAAGTAAGTCACAAAAGAATCAAAGCTAAGCTCTATTCTTATTATGTTTTTTTTTTTGTATAGTTAAAGAGAGAACAGAGGTTAACAAAGAGTTCATAAAATTAACAACACAATCCCCCAGTTTCAAGAGTAGTTAGTAATCAACAGAGGTCAATTCTTGCCAAATTCAACACTTTCGATAACGAGAACCGCAAAATTAAAATGTCTCTTTGATAACTCTGGTTTTAAATGGACAGAATGATCGAGCAAAACAAACAAGAGCATAATAAATTCCCACTAAACAAGAGCATAAGAAATTTCCACTAAACTAGACTAACCAGAGACAAAAACAACATCTCAATGAAATGGTAGTAAGAAAGTTTCTTCAATCAGTAAAATCTATGCATCCATTTAGTTCTTTTACTAACCGAAAATAAAGTGATATCGATGAGATAAAACGAAATCTCAACCAAAATTGGAAAAGGTAAAGCATTCTTTAACCAGGGGTTGAGTGAAATCAATCCAATTCGTTTACTAAGTAGCAATAGAGTGACACAGATCAAAACTCCAACAATTTCAGTCATTACTCAAACAAAACACAATCTACTTAAATCAAAAATCAAACTTTGCTAGAGATTGGAACCAATACAACATACCTCGTGTAGCCACAGCCATTTCTCTCTTACTGGTACGAAGAGCATCTGTGGAATCAGAAAAAAAAAAAAAAAAAATCACAACTTTTCAATAAAATCAAAAAGCAGGATTGCAAAATTCACAAGTTAACTACATCAGGACAACTTACTAATTTCCAATTTCGAGCTTCCGCATACTTAATTACACATCTAATTAAGGAATCTATCTACCCTTTTATGGATAACAAGAACCCAGACAAATTCAGACCTTACCCACACAGTAAGATTCAATTTTGAACACGACAAACACTTAAAGGTCCTATTTTTTTCCAGATCGAGTTTGTTCACCAACAGAAATCAATACCATTCCTCGCAATTTAGAAGGAGATGAAGGAGAAAAAAACACAGAGAACTAAGTCTCTGAGGAACAATGTCAGCAAAGGTTTCAGCTTTTTTACCTTTGGGAGTGGTCTTCTTCTTGAAGATGTTCATGGCGATTTATCTTCTCTCTTCTCAAATCGAAATAGTGGACAGTCAAGAAAAAAAAAACTTTATCTTCGTGTTTATGAAAAACCCTAAAGTTGTGTGCTTTTAGCTTCTCTCTCTCTCTGTGTGAGTGTGAATGTGTGTAAATGGAATGTGTCAGAGCGTGCCTTAATACAATAATCAAGAACCGTACTTTGGAACTAGCCGTTACAGAGTCCAGATCCTCCTAATATTCCTTCTTTTTATCCATTTCTTAAATTAATTCTTTTCAGATTTGTATTTTATAATGTTATGACTTATGAACCGACAAAACTCTAGAAAAGTTGCTGATTATGATGCTAAACGAATTCAGTAAATGTGTTGCACAAATTGTTGAGTGGATTTTTATTGTAATAAATGGTGAATGATATTATAGAGTTTAAAATAAATGAAACAAATTTTGGGTTTTTTATAAAAAAAATCCTTCAAAATTGCCATTTTTTACAATTTTACCTTTTATCTCCAAAAAATACAGGTTAATTCCGCGAAATCAAAAATAATACGTAATATAACTCATCTTCGTTACCATCAAGTTTGTAAAATTTTGATAAATAATATATCAAATCGAAACTCTTACGATGAAGAATTCAAATATACCTTTAGAATTTTAAAAATCTAATGTATATGAAATTTGTCACTGAAACTTTCTAACTCGGATTTTTGCGGTCTTACAACTTTGATATAGGAATTGACATGGCTTACGTTATGTGTGGTTGTTGTGGACTATGCTTATGTATACACTTGGTGCGAGTAACGTTAGATGTTCTTGTTGTGAGACTTTAAACCATGTACTAAATAAATTATCACAAAATCTTGAAATTAAAGAATCCTTTCTTGTTTCCACAAAATCATTGAAAGTTGTTTTGGAGCATCAGTTGTTAAATGCCTTGTTTGCCTATACAGTACTAATATTAATGTTAGTCTATATTCCTATAAATCTAAACCATTGTTGTTTGATTATTTATTATTGGAATCTCATTAATTGTGTTGGAACTTGGTCTTCCGATTTTCATCTTCCTATACAGATAAGCGATGTGTGAAAGGGTTCCTCTATCGATGAAACCTGCCTATAATGGGACAACTTCTCCACCAACAATGCCCTCTACATCAAATGAGTTGTCGATTGCAGACTAAGCGTATTAGTAGAAGATTTATCAGATAAGAAATAGTTTGTGAGGAATTTTTCTTGTGTTATTCATCGTTTGAGTCACTGCTTATAACATATAATACAACGACTTGTTCTCTACGATTACGTGATACGTATCCTACAAATAAGGCAATAATATATTTTGTAATTACAACTGATTATAACACTAATATATTATCATCCCCCCTCAAGTGAAGCATGTATGTCTAAGATGCTCAACTTGCCGTTATGAGCTTTCAAAGTGGTTTGTCCAAGTGCCTTTGTCAAGATATCAGCTAGTTGATCGGATGTTGATACATGTCGGGTAATGACATTCCCTGAGACAATCTCATCGCGGATAAAGTGGCAGTCCACGCCTATGTGCTTCGTCCGTTCGTCAAACACCAGGTTTTTGGCAATGTCAAGCGCTGATTTGCTGACCGAGAATATCGTCATTGGAGTACCCCATATCGTGTAGTAAACGTTTGATCCATATCAGCTCTTGCGTAAGTGCAGCCCTCGAACAATACTCAGCTTCAGCTGAAGAGCGACTAACCGTTGGTTGTTTCTTTGTTTTCCATGATATTGGAGAAGACCCCAATTGTACAAAATATCCGGTGATTGAACGCCTAGTGAGTGGGCAACTAGCCCAATCCGAGTCACATCAACCTGTAAGCTTAAAATCTTTGTCTGAGTTCAGGAAAATACCTTGTCCTGGACTCTTCTTGAGATACCGAATAACTATCAAAGCAGCATCCCAATGATCTTTTCGTGGAGTTTGCATAAGCCAAGTCTGGTCTCGTATTCCCCAAGTATATATAGTTTTCCAACAAGTCTGCGGTAAGAAGTTGCATCAGGGAGTATTTCGGATTGAGAAAAAGCAAGCTGATGGTTCTATTGAATCGGAGTAACAGCTGGTTTTGAACCCAACAAACCAGTTTCTGCCATTATGTCAAGTGCGTATTTTTGCTGACATAGAAAAAATCCATCTTTGTTCCTTGCCACTTTGATTCCCAGAAAATATTTCAACAGCCCTAAGTCTTTCATGCGAAATATGGTGGACAAATAAGACTTAAATTTATGTACTTCCGCTTCTGAGCTTCCCGTTATTATCAAATCATCAACATAAATCAGGATACGCAACTCACATCCATTCTTACTTAATGTAAAGAGCGAATAATCAGAGTAGGATTGCTTGAAACCGTACCTCACAAGCGATTCTGACAACTTCGAAAACCAACAACGTGGTGATTGTTTTAAGCCGTAGATCGATTTGTTGAGATGACATACTTTATTGCTATGTGACGCTTCAAAACTTGGAGGTAACTTTATGTATACTTCTTCACGTAAATCTCCATGGAGGAAAGCATTGTGAACGTCCATCTGGTGAACTATCCAATCTTTTCCCACAGCATATTTTAGAAAAAGTCTCATCGTGTCGATTTTTGCGACCGGAGCAAACGTCTCTCCATAATCTTGACCGTATTTTTGTTTATTCCCAAAAGCAACTAATCTTGTTTTGTGACGTTCCAATGTTCCGTCAGAACAAAACTTAAACTTGTAGACCCATTTACATCCAATTGCACGTTTACCTGGAGGTAATTTGATGATATCCCATGTTCTATTCAGCTCCTGAGCGTCAATTTCTGAACTCATAGCATCTCTCCACTGTTTGATTTTCACTGCCTCAAAGTATGACTGTGGTTCTGTGGCCGCCGTGATAGCTATTTGAAACGCGCGATGTATCGGTGACAAACGTGTAGACATTATGTAATCTGAAATTGGGTACAGTGATGGTGATTCAGATGGAGTAGGAGAAGGAATTGTTATCGTGTTGGTTACATATTCCTTGAGCTTCGCCGGTGGTTGTCGTACTCGTTGACTCTGCCTCAATTTTGGCGGTTCGTCTGTCGGTGTAGTGGGTGTTACAATTGACGGCACACGTGTCTGATTTTGTGATGAGGAAAGATGAATTTCTGAGCGAGACGCAGAAGATGTCTTAGTTAATGCAATCGGGGCTGGTGGAGCTGTCGTCGTGGATGGTTGAAGAGAGTCAGATGAATGAGACCTTATTAGAGAAGATGAAGTAGTGGGCTCAATGTTATTGCTAGGCCCAGCTGAAGTATCTTGATTGTGACCAAATCATGTTTTTCCCATTATTTTAAAATATTGTTGTAGGCCCTCTAAAATGTCCAAAATCTCCTTGACTCCTTCGTCATTTTGGTGATGCTTTTCTTCATTATTGTCTTCTTTTGAATTTTCTTCTGAGACATGTTCAAAAGGAAATTCTTCAAAAAAAAATTAACATCTCTTGAAACAAATAATTTCTTGGTTTCTAAGTCATAGAGCCTCCATCCCTTTGACCGTAAGGGTGACCGTCAAAGACGCATTTCCAAGCTCTTGATTCGAATTTATCACCGCCAATCTCTTTATTGTGTGTGTAGCACAACGAACCGAAGATGCGGAGATGCGTAATGGTCGGTGGTTTCTGATACAACACTGATAGCATCGTATTTTACATGCTTTTTTGCATATATTTAGCTTAGTTTTATATGTTTATAACTTGCATTTAGGATAATTTTAGTGCATTTACATTTATTTATGTGTTTATAGGTACTTCGAGGAAATCATACACTTTCAGAGCATTTTGGGACCCTTAGAAGCTATAGGGACTTTGGAGCTACTTGCTGAGACCAAGAACATCATGAAAAAATATCTCAAGAGCCTCACAAAGAGAGCAGCGGCCTTAGCATCGACTAGGAGTTGTCGATGCTTTCCCAGAAGAGACCATCGACAGCTAGCATCGACCTAGGGTGGTTGATACTCTTCCTCGGACCTGAACTTAAAGCCAAAAACGAAGACCATCAATGCAAGCATCGACCTAGAGTGGTCGATGCTCATCCTGGAGAAGTCCATCGACCACAAGCATCGACCCAAGGCCATCGATGCTGAGTCACTATGCAGAAAGGGAAACTTCGGTTAATGCAAACTTGCAAGTTATGAAGCTTAGGATCTCGAGTTATGACCTTCTAGAAGCTTCTAAGGACGCCCTAGACTCCCCAAAACTACCTAAACTCTATATAAACTCATGTATTCTCACTAGACAAAAAGGAAAAAAAGGAGAGACTCTCTAGCCACCACTTGGAGTTCTTCTTTTACGTTTACTTTTTTCTTATGCTTTTGTTTATGTTTATGCTTTGATTAATGATTTATGTTCTTGTTCTTTTAGTTTCTTATTTACTTGTATATGAACTTATTCCTTGTCTTTGTCGTCACCCTCGGAAAGACAAGAGAGTAGATATTTTAGACCACTAGGGTGGTGATCGATGATGGGATCGAAGATTTAGGATTCAACATATCCGATTATTCTTGACCAATCTAACTACTCTAATATGCACTCTTAATGCTAAGTCATATCCTATGGGATGTGCTTAAGGTTATAACCAAATCGGTAGATGCGGTTATACGAATAGAATCCCTTAGCACCATGAGAGTGGGTTAAAACTTTAGACTTGCATATTAGGGAGTATTAGTTAGCATCGAGTTTGTTGTTTGATGGAGTATCTTAAAGCTAATCTAATCGTGGTCAAAGTTAGATTATGATCTCAGGAATACATCACCACGATAGTAGGATTGTAATCTAGAAATAGATATGTCATTCACTCTTCGTCTTGACACACTCTAATGCAAGCTAAACACTTGGTTAATCGGTTGGTAGTGTGACAACTCCAATCGATGTGTCTCTCACACATAAGAGTAATCGATGATGGGATGTGTTTAATGCGTGAAGGTTACCACAAGAATGGGTCTGACACAGTGTCTAGCATACCACGAGAGTAGACTAGCCTACTTCAAATATCTCTAAATTGACAACATAAATGAAAAATGTAGAACATGAATCCTATACTCTGAAATCCCTGATAAATCGACTATCACCCAATTAACTGTAAATATTTAATTAAGTATTTTAATTTATGTTTATTTATTTATATTATTTATATTTCTGCAATTTAATTTATACACTTTTATTTTATGCACTTTAATTTTCGCAATTTAGTTTTCTGTAATTTAATTTATGCAATTTAATTTCAGTATTTAATTTATGAAATTTAATTTATGTTATTTAATTTATGTTTTTACTTTTAAGTCTTTTATTTTATTTATTTTAATCGCATCATATAGCTTAGGACACAACCTCCTATTTTATTATTCCGCTTAGATTAGATTTGCATTTGCATTCTCTGTGTAGTTATTATATTCACTCTGTGGATTGATCCCGTACGTACTACAATTGAATGATTGTGCACTTGCGGTCCTATGAGTTAAACTCTTGAGACCACTCTTTAGTAGTACTCGGGTGAAATCTGCGAAGGAAATAACAGTGGTGAAACCATACAATTTCCTGATGACCAAACACCTTATAAGGCGTTTTTTCTTGTAGAACTAACGAAGGAGAACGATTTATTAAATATCCCACGGTGAGAATACACTCGCCCCAAAAATCGATTGGTAGTGATGCATGAAATCGAAGAGCTCGTGCCACATTGAGAATATGGCAATACTTTTTCTCTACACGTCCATTCTGATTTGGCGTATAAACACATGACGTTTCGTGCAAGATACCATTTTCTGCGAAATAGGTATCCATGCTCAAGAATTCTAATCCATTGTCGCTTCTCATCTTCTTCACTTTTGTAGCAAATTGTCATTCCACCATCACTATGAATTATCGCAGTCTTTTCTGAGTTTCACTTTTAGCTTTCATCTACCACTGTTAAAAAATATCGCGCATCCGAGAAACTAGGTATGCGGTAAGGACTCCAAATATCGCAATGGACCAAATCAAATGATTGAATAGCAGTGTTATTACTCAAAGAAAAAACATCACGGGTTATCTTTGCGCGGAGACAAGCATCACATGCTTTATTTGTTGAAAAAACATGAATATCAGAGATTGAAGACAAAACTTTTTATGAGGGATGTCCAAAACGGTTATGCCAGTAGTCATAATTGTCTTGCTGACGAGTTGTAGCTGCTGCCGCGAGTTCCATTCCTCGGAAACTAGTTTTTCCAGCATTGAGAAGTTGTATGACTACCTTCCATTGTGCATCACTCAAGTCTGCTACTCCATCTCGATCTTTGTCACTAAACGGGTGAGATGTCGATGAAGTCACCGCATTAACAACGACATGTGGTAATGTTGGAGTTGATTTTCTTTGCCTCGGTTATTGTTGATCCGGAGTTTTGTTTAAGTTCTTTCAACCGTCGAATCATGTGTGCTTCTCTCTGATTCCATAGGTGATTGTTGGTCAAGAGACTTTTGTAAAAGGAAGAATCTGATTGGTCAAGAAACTTCTAATCGATAGAAGAGTCTGGTTTTTTTTTCTGCTCTAAAATCGATTTCGAATCAGAGAAAAAAATAGTTCACGCTCTGATACTAAGAAGATTTATCAGACAATAAATAGTTTGTGAGGAAATCTTCTTGTGTTATTCATCGTTTGAGTCACTGTTTATAACGTATAATACAGCAACTTGTTCCCTACGATTACGTGATACGTATCCTACAAATAAGACAACAATATATTTTGAAATTACAACTGATTATAACACCAATATCTTATCATTAGTTTCAATAGAATCAAATCGAAATTACCTCAAAACAGGACTTACTCTGTTCATTGTCTCAGACCGAAAAGCTTGTTGTAGAGAACCCCAAAAAATGTTATTTCTTGATCTCTATTTTAACGAGTTTAAGTAAAATGGGTTTTGGTTTGCTCTTTTGTACTATGGACCTGATCTCTCTTATTGAGTTTAGATTCTTGAGCTCATTTTGAACTTTCACATTCGTGTAAACTGTTGATGTAATGATTTAGCATATCCTTTTGTTATTCATCTGTCTACACCGGTTAAACCGGTACCAGTTTGGAACTTATGGTTTTTAATTTGGGAATATTTTAAGAAATGCCACTTTGCTTTAAAATCTTTCAAGAAATACCATATTTCCAGTTTCTTTCGAGAAATGCCATAAGGGTACTGTAGCTGTGAGATGGAAAGACAATTTTGCCCTCCAATTGGAGAGACAAAACACATCACACGTTTCTTTCTCTCTCTTCTTTTGTCGTCTCTCTCACCCCCATCACATTTCCTAAGCTTCTCTCTCCCATCCATGGCTGCCAACAACAGATCCAATAACGGCCAACAACGTAGACTTCTTGCTCCCATCCGCGGCGTGATTGTAGCATGATGACAAAGCAGGAGAGGGATGCGTCTCTGCAGCTGTAAAAACTGTCGTCGAGCCCTTTTTTGAAAGGTAAATTGATTTTTTTTAAAAGAGGAATAAAAACAAATTGGGAAAATCGTGGCAACAAAAAATTCGCAACTTCCCCAATCCAAAGAAAAGTATAATCGTCATATTCTGGTTGTGGCGGAGTCATTGTGCCTTTGGTATACAGTGGCAGACATCGCGGCAGCGAGCAAGCCGCGATTCGGTTGAAGTGATAGGAGATCAAGAATAGCTGACATAAAATTGTAGCCAAAGCTTTGGATTTGGTGAAGAGGTTTTAAACACCTAGGGGAATACTCCTCATTGCTTCTGAGAAAACTAAATCTGGATAATGGGAAACGGCGAGGAGGCTGAGGGAAGCAGAGGGAGGGAAGAGCAAGTTATGTCATTCTAATGTCTACTGTGGACATAGTAATGTGCACCATGGACATCGTTATGTCTACCGTGGACATATATATGTCGGTTTTAAAATAACACTACAAAATCGATGTCTACCCTGATTTTGTGTCAACGCTGTAATTTTTAAAGTAAAGAGTTTTTGTGGTCAATTGTTTTCTTTTCCCATTTCAATGGCGTCATGTCCACCTTGGTTTTATGACAACGCAAAAAGTGTTAGATCATCCGTTGAGTAAGTTCGTATGTCCACAAGTAATATATTATGTCCACCAGAATGGTGTAATGTCTACCATGGTCAGCGGTCAAATGCGTATGTCCACTATAAATATTCTTATTTATCCAATGTCCTCCATATAGGGCGGTATGTCCACCAACTCAAAATTTTTGACATACAGTTTCATATGTGCGATAGAATGAAAATTGTTGATATAACAGTTTAATAGAATCAGTAGACAAAATCGACATTATATTGAATATAATCGCAATTATTGTGGACATTTATCGTACTTATGTATGCGCACATAACAATGTTTATTGCCGACATAAATATGTCTATCGCGGACATAACCATGTCTATGGCGGACATAACCATGTGGACATAACCATGTCTACCGTGGACATAACCATGTCTGCCATATGTAACCTGCCTCGGAAGATTTGTCGTCGAGATTGGATCAAGAGCAAACACTGGAAGCAGATACACATACCTTCTTCGATCGCAGAACTTCTTCGGACTAAATGACGGTATAACATGCTTATACCCAAAACTCTAATCTGATTAGAGAGATTTGAATTGAGACTACCGTAGAAGCGACCCGAAACTAATTGTCCCATAGCAGTAAAACACTCACTCCCCTATCGGTCCTTGTAGATCGTGCGAAATCGTATTGTTTTGGCTTGTGTATTGGATTCTGTTACGGCTCCGGCATGGAACAAAGCTTTTACGAGCTCGCCGTCAATAGTTTTCGCGGTTTTTAATCAAAAAAACACAAAAGAAATCATGAAAAGTAACAATTTTTTCTGGGTCGTAAAGCTACTTTGCAAATTCGATAGAAAAGAAGCAGATTGGTTACATGGGACGAGAGAAGTCGCAGAGCCATTAGGTTCTCTGTGAATAGAGAAAAAATGCAAGATGAAGAAGAACGCTTCTAATTTTTTTAACAAAAAAAAAGAAGTGATTTTTAACTAACACGAAAAAAGCGTCTTCAGCTGAAAATATAGAGAGTAATATTGTCTTTTCTACTGATGTCTACAGTTATCGTTGTGACATTTTATGAAAGAAAAAACAAATGTGGCATTTCATAAAAAATTATCGCATCCTTGTGGCATTCTTTCTAATTTCCCTTTTTAATTTTTCATTATAAGCTCTAAAATAGCAGAATTGTTTTTTTTTTTTTTCTATTTAGGCTTTAACTGCTTCAATTGCAATTTCGGCAAGCATGTTTGTGTTTATATGAAAAAGAAAATCACGAAAGATTCACACTTTTTTGGGGAAAAAAGTTTTAAAAAAATAATATAAAATAAAATAAATAAAACAAAAAGGAACTTATCCGATTTGGCAAACAAAAAGTTCCAAGTTCCCACTAGTTCATTAAAATCACATAAGATTCACATTGTTTCAACTGCTATTTCTACCTTTAAGTTTGCGTTTATGTGAAAGAAAAAAATCATTGAAAATTCACATTCTTTTTTATATATAATAATAATATTTTTTTCGAAAAATAATATTGCGTTTTTTCCTTTTTTGGCATTAAATTTTTTATTTTTTTGGTCAACTAAATCTTTTTGTTTAAATATATAAAGTTGTAGGTTCATTGGAAAAGTTACCTCTTAAACGCAACCCGCAATCAGCTAATCGAATTTATATTTCCACAAAATGTTAAAAAGTCAAAACAGGTTTAAGTTTGGGTAGATGAGACTGTCCCAAGAGTAAGTTCACTTGCCACAGAAAAAAAAAATGAGAATCGTATCTAATTTTTTTCACTGAATCTTCACAACCACCAAAACCTAAAAGTAACCCTCCCAAAGTTAGATGGTCAGACAAAAGACCAAACACAAACACTCAAAAACTCAATATATAACACAACACTCTTTACACATTACAAACGCAAAACCAATTTCATCATACTCATCTTCAAACAATGGCGGTTTCAAAGCTCGCATTGGCTGCTACGAGCGGTAAGAGCTGCAAAATACTCTTAGGGCTGAGATTACTTGCTTTCTCAGCCACGTTATCTGCAGCTATTGTAATGGGATTGAACAAAGAAACAAAGACTTTCGTTTTGGGAAAAGTTGGAAATGCTCCAATTAAAGCTACTTTCACTGCTAAGTTCGACCACACACCAGCTTTTGTGTAAGCCTTAATAGCACTTTTGTAACTAAAAATCTGTATTCCAAATGTTGATTTTGAGACTAATCTTTTTGATGATTTTGGTGTGGGAAAAAAAAAAGGTTTTTTGTAGTAGCTAATGCAATGGTGAGCTTCCACAACTTGTTGATGATTGCTCTTCAGATATTTGGAGGAGAAATGGAATTCACTGGTTTTCGTCTTCTCTCAGTCGCAATTCTTGACATGGTATATTTATTATTATTCATATATTTATTATTTGTATATATTACTAGTTTGCTATTATATCAATGTTCTTAAAGGCTTTAGTTGTTCACAACTAGTTGGAGAGTAATAGATATATGTTGATATCTATATATATGTATATATATTATCATTTTCTTAGTTTAGTTTTATTCACAATTTTTAAAAGATTTTAGAGACAATATGCAATATATTATGTTACTTTCATGAAAATTTTAAGCAATATTTTTTTTTTTTTTTGAGTTTAGAAAACAATTTTGGAGTTTCGGATATTTTAGTTAACACATTGTGTCCTTAAAAATGATTATTAAACTAAGGTAGAGGTGGACAAGCCGATTTATAATTGTTACATTAATTAGTGAATTAATAAGTAATTCAGAACAGAGTTTCATATTTGTGCTGACTTGGCTTCTTCTCGTCGGAAAAAAACAGCTGAATGTGACTCTAATTTCGGCGGCAGCAAACGCGGCGGCGTTCATGGCGGAGGTAGGAAAGAACGGGAATAAGCACGCTAGATGGGACAAAATCTGTGACAGATTCGCCACTTACTGCGATCACGGTGCCGGAGCATTAATCGCCGCCTTCGCCGGCGTAATCCTTATGCTCATCATCTCCGCCGCGTCAATCTGTCGTCTCATCCAGCCTAATAAAAGCTGCTCCACCACCGCATCGAGCTCCTTTGTCCCCTGAAAACATACACACGTGTGTATATGCGCACACGTGTTCGTTCCCCTGTTTTTTTTTTCTTCCCTTACTTCTTTATTTCTTGTTGAGTGTTTTGGTGTGTATCTCTGAGTGATTTATCAGATTGTGTAAGCATTTGCATTGTCTCTTCTTAGTAAAACTTTCTTCTTTTGTGTTTATTCGTAAATCAATTATGATGATTAGGGTTGGATTATTGGCTATCCCTTAAACGTTCTCAGACTGGTTATCTCGCTTCGAATGAAAAAGAATTCGTGCCAATCGAGTCGGATAATAGATATCATAACTCTATAATCCGCTAGAAAAAAGATAGATATTGGATATCGTTTTAAAACTATTTGCTATGTTACTTTCTCTGAACTATAATCCGATTTTTAAAACTCATTTTGTTACATTTATATTATTAACTAAAACCTAAACCTAAACCTAAACCAAATCACTTAGGATCCCTTCTTAAGTTTCTAAAAATCTTTCATAAACTTAAAATTTTGCTGTATTATTGAAATTTTAGGATTTTGGTGATGATTTTAGGATAATTTCATTACTCGTAAAAATTGAGTCACATAACGAGAATCTCAAAATTTGAATTTTTGGCACATCTTAGCCCTACTCAAGACACATTTTGCCAAAACAAGAAAACCAAAATTGTTACACAAAGAATAATGACATGTACCATAATAGTTTGTGATAGTGTTGTAGTCGTATGAACACCCTCAAACACATGCGTAATGCATGTTATTGTAAAAAAACAAAAAAAAACAACATGTTTACCATTTTTATATTGTTTTGTTGAAGATGATAATCGTACTATCTAAAAATTTAGTCCTTGACGATGGATAATCATTTTTTTTTCTCTTTGTCGATATTTATACTTGGCATTCTAGATTTGTTTAATACTTTTTGCTAACAAAACCAGAAGCTTGGTAAACCAAAACATGAATATCGAAACCCATAGATCATCTCTCATGTCATGGTCATGCTCAAATCATGAAGCTTTAATTCGAAAACTGGTTTAGGTAAGAAGTAGAATCCCAATGTCAAAAACACATCTCTTCTCCAACCTCAAATATCACCACTTATATATAAGATTACCCACAAACCCCATAAAGCACACACAATCACAACACAAGAGCTCAAAAAAAACAACCAAAGCAACAATGTCGAAAGTCTCAAAGGCTTCTTCTCTCTGTTTACTCCTCGTATTCTTCCTCGTCACTTCACGACCCGCACTCTCACTCCGTGGCCCAAAACTTCAATCAGAACCAAAATCAGCTCAATCCCTAATGGATGATTCGTCTTCAATAAGAAAAATCGAGTCGGGAAGTGCAAAATCCATGATTGCTGGATTCTTCAGTCACAAGTTTCCATTAAAGGGCTGGCCTTACCCTAAGTACCCACCTTTCACAATGGTTAACCCTAATATTCCAACAAACCCATCTGGAGCTCAAGAGGAATCCGCGAAGTTACCTTCTTCTCCAAGCAAAGGCAACAAAGATGGAGGAAACGCTTGAAGATTGGAGCTAATTACTTGTGTTTGAAAACATTTCTATGGTTTTACATTGCATCAAATAAAAAATGTACCTGTAACAACTGAATGGTAAAAGAAAAATATGTTTTATCTATCATTAGCTCGTAGCGATTTTAGCTATGACAGTTACAGGAATATTAACAATGTGTCCTGTATTTCCAAACAATCCGATTCTGCCGAAACTAGAACTAGTACTGTTCTTTGTCGCGTTGAGGGTTACACTAAGTACTTGAGTTTCTCCCATAGCTATAGAAAATTGAGTAGGTGATACTTTCATCGAAACACCATAAGGAGGACTCCAGCCAACATTGTATGTCTCATTTCCGGCTATGTTTCTCATCGATCTTCGGAAAATTTGCGTGCCACTAAGTGTTGATACTGTAATTGATGGCAAATTGAGGTCTAAACCACTGATTGTTGCGTTGTTAGCGGAACAGCGAAATCCGGTGTAGTTGAATACCACCGGATCCGAGCAGTTGATCCCACAAAGAAATGACATATAATCTTCAAAACCTACATAAGAAAAGAAATTTTGAGTTGAAAAAATCAAATTTTTAGTTGTGTGAGCCAATATTAATACACACTTACTTGTATCGAAAACGAGACCAGGGTCTAAAGCTGCGGTTGCATTAACAAAACCGCTTCCCATATCAAACGGTGTTGCGGTATAGAGGCTTTGATCAGGATTGGAATAAGATCGCTGAGCCATTATCGGATCGCCTTTATTATCATTAAGAAGAGCAGTTGTTGAAAGCGCTGATGCAATTTGTGAAGGAATAAATTGTGGGTAAGTTTGTTTGATTAATGCAGCCACACCAGCTATATGAGGAGCAGCCATGCTTGTACCGGACATCATAGCAAATTTCTCACCTAAACAAAGCAAAAAGAACAAAACTTAAATTCTAAAGTTAATGACTTTTTAGAAAAATCCTCTGTTTTGATCACTTGTATATAGTTTACCTTCAAACTCGGTTGAATCCGTTGAAGCAGAACTCCAAGCACCCCAAATAGAGTTTCCAGGAGCTACAATGTTCGGTTTTAATATGTCTGCGTCATTAAAAGAGTTGTCTTCTGGATCAGGTCCTCGTGCTGAGTAATACATTACCTTAGGAGCTCTGTTACTGAAGTTAGCATTTAAACCGCCTTCAATGGCTGCAACCGCTCCAAAACTAACAATTTCTTTGGTGCTTCCATCTCTTTGAAGAGAAGCGTTATAGTACTTGAGTAAAGTCTGCAAGAAAAACGTATCTTTAGAGCATTAGAAACCATGTATAAACCTTTAAACAAATGCTTTTATTTTCTCACCTTGGAATCTTCTGCAGATGGAATTATGATTCCGGGCATATCCATCGGCGTTGGATTGATCTGAAAACCAAGAACATACGGGTCCATATAGAACACAACGCCAATCGCAGATAGATTCTTGGCAACATCTAAAGCTTTTTTTATAGTCGAAATCCCGAGAACAAAACGAGCAGAGTAGCTACATATCAGAAGATTCCCCGAGACAAGATCTTGATCAAAATTTTCATAATCTTGACATTCACCAACATACATATCTTTATCTACAGAGGTACTATTGTTCAAGGCATGAAAAGCAGAGATCATCTTGTACATCTTTCCATCAGGCGTAGGAACTATAAAGAAACAAATTACACAAGTTACAAATCCGTAATCTTCGACCTGAAATCCTCGAAAGGTATAGTTTGAGATATAAGGACTTACTTGCGAATCCCATGCCTGGAATAGTTACATTGTTTCCTAGGATTAAGGAATTGGAGTAAACTCTATCATGAGAAGAAGCACCAACTGTGAAAATCCAAGGACTAAAAGAAGACATGCTTTTAGGCGCTGGACCGGTATTGCCCGCAGCTTGGACTACGAAAATTCCGAGTTTTACGGCGGAAAGTAATGCCATATCGATAGGATTAAAGAAAGTGGCAACACCAGGAGGTTTTCGATTTGGTGTAATTGATAGACTTAATATATCTACTCCATCTTGAGCTGCCTGAAAAAATCACAATTATATATTAAGTCTTCAAAATTGAAACTTTTAGTTACGTATAGTTTCTTGATTTGTAAACCTGATCTATAGCTGCAACAACATCTGCAGCAAAACCTCCAAAACTCTTGTACAATGCCTTGTAAACAGAAATACTAAATAGAAAGAATCAAAAAACAAAAGTTTAAGTTAGTTTGTGAAAGATTTTTACCATTGATCCAAATATTGTTGTTTTACTTACAATGCACGAGGAGCGATTCCACTAGCGTTTCCAAAGTTATGGTTAGAAACTACCACTGGAACGCCGTGGTTACCCGCTGCAATCGAAGCTGTGTGTCTGCATATATATCCAAAGTAACAATCTTTAAGCTACAAACTCTGTTTTATATGATATACTAAATAGTTACACTTACGTTCCATGGCCATCTCCATCGAAAGGAGAAGCGTAATCTTCAGATGAGTTAAAGATTCCTCTAGTTATAGCGGATTGCGCGAAATGCCGTGCTCCAACTAGCTTCTTATTGCAAGAACCTGATGGAAAATCCGGTGTAACTTCACAAACACCTGAGAAATGCCTAGGGATTGGATATGAATGCTGAGAATTAGAGTCCTTGTCATTGAAACTAGGATGATTCGGATCGATCCCAGTATCGATAAATCCGATAACAATTCCTTCTCCAGCAATCTCAAATCCACCTTCTTTAACCCATGCTCCTTGTGGTAAACCCATAAACTGTGGAGAATAAGTTGTTGCTGTCCTAACAGAGTAATCCAACACTATGTTTGCTACTTCCCTTCTCATTGAAAGCTTCTCAGCCTTACAGAATCAAATAAGATTCAAAATCGAAGTCAATCTAGTCCTTATCTATACAATGATCAAGAACTCAAGATGTGTATATATATATACCTGTTGTGAGCTAACAAACAGAGCAAATCCATTGATTAGATAATGGTAACTATAAAGCTTTATATACTTCTCTCCTTTTAATGTCTTTCTCAAGAAAGAGTCATGAGATTGAGAAACAGATGGTATCTTTGACCTCCCATGACGTTTCCTTGAATTGTTCCTATAAAAAAAACAGTATAAAAAGGGTTTAGCTAAAGCTACACAGAGAATCTAGTGACAAGAATACAAGAATCAAATTGTATCAGTACCTTGGTTGCAATGTTGGTTTAAATTTGGACTTTTTGTGATTATGTCTAATTTGTTTAAGCTCTTGTTCTTCAAATAGATGAACAATAGTAGGTTGTTTAAGTGTGACAATGTACACAGCAGAATCATCATCATCATCATCTTGTTGTTGTCCTAAAGTGTTATCAGACAAAAACCCAAAAGAGATCACAAGTAATAAAAACCCAAACTTCACCAACATAACTCTACCCATTTTTGTCTCTCCTTCTAAATTAAGAAAGTGGAAACACAAAAAAAAAGGGGTTTTAATCTAACACTTTCCTCTAGGTTTTATACAGAGAATGTATGGGTCATATAAACCCTACCTACTGAGAAAAGAACAAAGATAATCTAATTAAAGCTGCAAAAGAAGAAGAACCCATTAAAAGCATATTCATGGTGAACAAGTGGAAGTGACAGAGAAACAAAAAAGGAGCTGCCTTTTCATGTCGGAAGGTCGGTGAAAGAAGAGTGCGCATTTATAATAAAGATTTTTAGAACATAGAGAGAGATACATAAAAGAAGCAAATAATCACGAGGATCTGAAACCTTTATTTCTTGAATTCTGGAAAATTGTGAGCTGATTTGAGTGGCTACCACGTATTTGGTTCCCACATGACTAAAGCAGAGGAGAAGAAACGCATAAAGTCACGACTCATAAGTGCGATCGAACTATAAAGGAGACTCCTTTTTGTTTCTTTCAATTATTCAATGTTTCTCTCTTTGGATCGTCAAGAAAAATTGTACTTTATCCAAAAAAAAAAAAAAAGTTAAAATTGGGAAAAATATATTTTTAAAGAATAATTGAAAATTGATTAAATATTTAAAAAGCTTAAGAAATTGGCACATTTTGTATAGGGTTTAGAGCTACAAACTGAGGTTTTAGTGGTTAGGGTTTAGAGTTTACTTTTAAAAGCTTAGTTTTTTTTGGGTTAGAGTTTACAAAATTTGACTATATGATTTTTGATTTCAAACTATTTTGCTAATCCATTACGAAAACTAGAATATTTATGTTAATTTACCATCAAAAGTCAAAACTTTCAAAAATACCATAAACTTTTGTTTTATGGAAAGTTCTTAAAAATTTAGGAAGATGCTCAGTGATTTATTAAAATTTATGATAGCTTCCGTTGACCTAAACTTCTCTTGACGTAAGCGTTCGAGATGTATTTAGACGACTACAAAAAACTAAAAAAAATTTTTGCAATTTTTTCGTTATTTTTTATACTAATGTCGTTCTAATGTTTAATCAGATAACTTAGCGATAAGTGTCAGAGTATTATCGCGAGAGGTGAGCTATGTAAATTTTTATTCCCTCGTTTGAATTTCCAAATCTTTGTAAATTTTGAACTGTTGAAAAAAAAATTATTTTCGTAGTATCCAAAATTATTCGATTATAATTTTAATAATATCGTCGTATACTCAGCCACACAAGAAAAAAAGATATTGAACTAAGAGCGGCAAAACCACCGAATCACCACCGAGTCGTTGTGACTCGGTGACACAAATCTTTTTAAGAACATGGCATTTACAGCAGCATCGATACCATTTTCACTACCGTCCGTGGTTTTCACGCGCCGTCGTAGCTTCAGAAAATTTTTAGAACCTCGAGTAAGAGCCAGTCTTTCTCCGGAGGTTTCTCCTTTTCTCCGAGCAGCTCACCACACCGTAAGGGTTAAATCGGGAAAATTGAATCTTTACCAGTTTAAACATCAAATTGCTATGATCAAATTGTTCCTTGGAACCCAATTTCAAATGGGTATTGTTTGAACTGTGTTAAAATTCAGAAAATTGAAGAAAGATTGATACTTGATTACAAAACTTTTTCTGGTAATTTTTTCAGGTGGATAGTTATGTAAAGAGTGGGATGATTATTGGTTTAGGATCTGGAGAAGCCTCAGATATGGCTATACGTTATTTGGGTCAGCAACTTCGTTCTGGTTCTTTAGAAAATGTTGTTGGTGTACCAATGTGAGTCTTTTGATTTTGTTTCTCTGATGTTTATCTACTTAGAATCCAACAAAGAATCAATCTTTTTGTTTGTTCAGTTGCTGATATCTCTATTCATTAGTTCTTGGATCATGATTCTCCTGCGAGTTGAGTTTTTGCATGCTTCATGATGATTTGTCCTGACTTTTGTTCAGGTCTGCTCGAAGCGCGAGTGAAGCAGCTAAGTATGGAATCCCCTTGGAATATTTCCGGGATGATTTTCAGGTAGTCGCTTCCCTGCACTTTCTAAACCGGTTTAATCTATTCTGCATCTTGGTGTAATGTTTGCGGTGTGGTTCCTTTGTAGATTGATTTTGCATTTCATGATGCTGATGCTGTAGAAGAGAGTACACTTATCGCAGTTATTGGACGGCGAAGAAGTTCACAGGAAGATGACTATATTCTGAAACAAAAGGCGAGTGCGGTTTGGTCTAAAATTTGCAGTCTTTGAAACTCTTTGTTTACATTTGAGCTTACAAAAGAGAGATTCACAATGCAGTCTATTGTAAAAGCAGCCGATGAGGCAGTCTTCATGATAAAGGAAGAACAATATAAAGCCGCCCTTGAAGGTTCTATCCCTGTTCTAGTTCAATCAGTAAGCAAATTTCTACCGACGCATTCTGATTTAAGCAGAGTATGATTCAAAAAAACTCAGAAATTAAAAATAACACCTGAACTTTCAATTGCAGCTCAATTGGTTGGCTATAGCTGAGGAGATAGATGACTTGTATTTAGGTGATGCAGAGGTGCAAATCTGGTTCTTTCGCACATGTTTTCTCGGGGATTCGGTTCAATTGATTGTGTTAAGCCACGTTTGATTGAATGTATTTTGCTTTGTGGCATATGTGGCAAAGGTGTGGAGACGAGCTTATGTAGGAGATGCAGGTCCTCTTGGAGGTGACTTTCCTATAGTTACCAGTGATGGTCACAACATTCTTGATATTATATTTACAACTCCAATTCCAAGCCTTGGTAAAAGCTTTTGCTAAACCCTTTAAACTTGTGCAAATTGTTGAACGATGTTATATTGTTAATCGATGTGAAATTTTGCAGCTAATGTGGCTGAAAGCTTGGAAAAGATTGATGGCGTCGTGGACCATGGACTTGTTATCAAAACTCGGTTAGTTTCAAATCCACTGGTCAGTTTTAGCATCTAGCTGGTTGGGTATTAAGAATTCATCCTCTGTTTTGACATTACAGATGCTCGGTGGTGATTGCAGGAGAAACTGAAGTAAAAACTGTTACCTTGCAGACTAGTGCAGTGGAGGGTGGTGTATAAACCAGACTCAGCTGTAAGTAGTTTGTTACGTACATAACCAAACAACATAGCCTAGTATGGAGAGACCCGAATTACCAGTCAAAACCATTGAGAGCCTCTTTTACAACTTATACATTCGGTTTATAGAGCAAGACTGCAAAACTTCTATAAGTTAACTATTTCTAAGATCAGTTATCTTCCCTGAGAAACCACCAACATGTGAACTCGATGTTGTTGAATGCGGTTTACAGAATCGTCGATAACTTTTTACTCGTAACTCCGATAGATACAATATTGATGTCTCTGGAAAGCTGAGAGTCGGGGCTTTCCAACAGTATGCTAATCGTCTTCTGAGTCCTTATAGATCGACTGGAAATCGGCCCGCAAGTCACTGGTCGATGTATATCCGAGATTGTAACGTAACGATGAACTTGGATAATGATTGAATCGTGCAAGAGAGCACTTTCCTTAAAGAGTATTTCGACCCTTATCAATGCCTTGGGTTACACGAAATCCCTTGTAGGATATGACAACCAAAGTTTCCTCTTGTTCTAGGCTAAGACACAAAAGATACAAAAGAGCTTTGTGTTTTGACCAAAGAAAGAAATTTCTTTTGCTCTATGGTGAATCTCCCGTTCCTCTCTCTCTCTTATCTCCAATTTGATGCAGAGAAACAATTATTTATATTGGTTCAAAAGTTGTAATGAACGTTTGCAACCGTTCAATTGTTAGTAAAAGACACCCTTTCACTTAAATCTCCAACATTCCTCCCCCACTTAAGTGTAATCTTTGATTCACAAAATCAACATCACAAAAACCAAACTCATGCATAAATGAAAATGCCGTAACGATTGAATTTTCATGTTAGTGTTATTACACATTCCAAACGCCCGAGAATCAAGATGTCCTATGGATTGAATCCTTTCAACTCATTTTGGGCACATGAAGATAATACACACAAAAGTTTCTACACTACTCTAAGTGTTTATACTTGACACTATTATAAGTCATGTGTCCTTATCCGTTCACGAGAGTATACAAAGCAAAGTCCAAACTTCTTGAAGCGGCTACACTTCACACTCGTATAGGTAGATCTTTTAGTCATGCACCTGCAACGTGCACTTTTTCAAAAAATCTATTAAGAAGAAACTTCAACCTAACTTTCTCTTGCAGGTCTAAGCACATACCTTGGGATGTTATGAAATTAGTGCTTCAATCTCTAATTATAGGCTTTCCACATTGAATTCAGCCCCTAATGTCATATTAGAGGGGAATTGGGTTTCCTATAATTAAAATTTTAGATGGACTTTAATCCCATCCCTTTAGCTGACTTTGTTACCAAGTCTCTAGCTAATCCCTTTGTCAAATGATCTGCTAAATTTTGTTGGGACCGAACAAACTCTAAAGTAATCACCCCATGAGTGATCAACTCACGTACCGCGCTATGTCTAACGCCCAGATGTCGCGACCTACCATTATATACTTGGCTATAGGCCTTAGCCAAAGTAGCTTGACTATCACAATGGATAGAAATAGGTGACACCGGTTTCGGCCACAATGGAATCTCAGAGACTAAATTTCTAAGCCACTCTGCCTCTCTTCCCGCAGCCGCTAACGCTACAAATTCAGATTCCATAGTCGAACTTGTAATACAAGTTTGTTTCTTGGAAGCCCATGAAATGGCACCTCCCCCAAGTAAGAACATCCAACCACTTGTAGAAGAATGATCTTCTATGTTGGTGATCCAACTCGCATCTGAATATCCTTCTAGGACCGAAGGAAATTCACCATAAGATAAACCATAATTTATGGTTCCTTTCAAGTACTTGAGCACACGCCTTAAAGCTTGCCAATGGTGGGTACTCGGGTTACTAGTATATCTACTTAACCTTCCTACCGCATAAGCTATATCCGGTCTAGTGCTCGTCATGGCATACATTAAGCAACCAATTACTTGAGAGTACTCGAGTTGTGATACCGCTTGTCCCGTATTGGGCATAAGCTTCACACTCGCATCCATGGGAGTGCTCACTGGAGAACAATTCTCACAATTGAACTTTTTAAGCACTTTCTCAATGTAATGAGATTGTGTTAAAGATAGTTCGTTACCATTACGTTTGATTCGAATTCCTAGAATCACGTCTGCCTCCCCCATGTCTTTCATGGCAAAATTTGATGACAAAAACTCTTTTGTGAGTTCAACTTGTCTAAGGTCAGTACCAAAGATTAACATATCATCAACATATAAGCAAATGATTACTCCATTTCCTGACTCATCAAATTTGCTATATAAGTACTTATCCGACTGATTTAACTTAAATCCACTTGATAAGACAGCCTCATCAAACCTTTGATGCCATTGCTTTGGTGCTTTCTTTAGCCCATACAATGACTTATCAACTTACACACCTTATGCTCATTACCGGGTATAACAAATCTTTCGGGTTGTTTCATATAAACCTCTTCTTCTAAGACACCGTTCAAGAATGCCGTTTTAACATCCATTTGGTGAATCACAAGATTATGAATGGCTGCCAAACCAATTAATAATCTTATAGAAGAGATTCTAACAACAGGAGCATAAGTATCGAAATAATTGATACCTTCCCTTTGTCTAAAACCTTGAATGACCAATCGAGCCTTAAACTTGTCGATCGTTCCATCAACTTTCATCTTCTTTTTGAAGATCCATTTAGAACCTAAAGGCTTGCAACCGGGTGGAAGATCCGTCAACACCCACGTATTATTTCCTATGATGGAATCCATTTCATCATTCACTGCTTCTTTCCAAAAAGCAACGTCATGAGACTTCATAGCCTCACCAAAAGTCCTAGGTTCACCATCAATATGATAACAATATGAGTATTGGAACTCAATCTCATCTCTTGATCCTTCAACCAAATAAATTTGAAAATCGGGACCAAATGATTTCTCAATCCTCCCTCGCTTGCTTCTACGAAGCATCGGTGACTCGTTAGACGGCATGATTGTGTCGTCTTGTTCTTTAGTTCCACTTGAACTAGGAATCAAATCCTTTGGTGTAGGTATTGACGAAAAACGATTTTCTTCAAAAATTGCATCTCTTGACTCTATTACGGTGTTAACCGATACGAAATCGTTAGGTTCTATGACATAAAACCTATAAGCTTTGGAATGCTCGGCATATCCAATAAAGATACAATCAATACCTTTTTCCCCCAAAGTTTTCATCTTTGGTTGGGGTAGTCTAATGACCGCTCGACATCCCCAAACGCGAAGATAGTTCAAACTTGGTTTCTTTTTGTACCAAAGTTCATAAGGGGTAATCTTGTTCCTTTTGTTAGGAACTCTATTTAACACATAACAAGCCGTTAACATGGCTTCACCCCAAAATCTGTCACTCAATCCCGAGTAAGATAACATGGAATTAACCATCTCTTTTAGGACTCGATTTTTCCTCTCGGATACACCGTTTTGTTGTGGTGTATACGGAGCTGTAGTTTCATGTATAATGCCTACAGACTGAAAATATGTAGGATCATAATACTCCCCACCTCTATCGGTGCGTAACTTCTTAACCAAGTCATGTGTTCTAGTTCAACCTCGGTTTTATAAACCTTGAACTTATCAAGGGCCTCATCTTTAGCATGTAATAAATACACATAACAATAACGAGAATAATCATCTATGAATGTGATAAAATATTTTTTATTCCCTAAAGATGGTGTAGCATGCAAATCACATAAATCACTATGTATAAGTCCAAGCACCCTAGCATTTCTTTCTATGCTCTTAAACGGTTGGCTAACTATCTTATTCAACATACATGTTCCACACTTATCTATATTCACGTCAAAAGTTGGAATTAATCCTTCTTTAGACATTTCAATCATACGTTTATAATGTACATGACATAATCTATCATGCTATAGGGAAGTATCATTTTTGCTAGAGCACGTCATATAGATAGAATCGACAACTTTATTAATATTAAGCATAAACATACCATTACAAAAATATCCAAATCCAACAAAGACACCGCACTTAGATAAGACATACTTATCCGACTCATACACTTGTTTGTATCCACACTTATTTAAAACACTACCAGAAACCAGATTTTTTCTAATTCCGGGTACAAGAAGTACATCATTAAGATTAAGAGTTTTCCCAGAACTAAATTCCAACACCACTTTTCCACGACCTAGGATAGGAGCGGTCGACTCGTTGCCCATATGAAATACGGATCCATCTTGAACCGGTTCGTATGTCTTGAACCATCGACGATCCTTGCAAACATGTGTTGTTGCACCGAGTCAATCCACCACGTTACATCATCATCCTGCACATAAAATGCCTCAGAAATTTTTGATACATAATTCACTTTTGAGTATGAATCAAAAACAGAAATCTGACCTTGATGAGAGGATGGGCCTTGATCCTTAGACCCTTGCCCTAAACGGTTTTGTCCCGTTTTATTCTTATCCTTCGCCGCCCGACAATCACGTTTGAAGTGACCCGGCTTGTTACAAATCCAACAAATGCTCTTAAGCCTTTTGTTAGATCCATCGCTAGAGTTTTTATTAAAATGACGTTTCTTCCCTTTATTCTTCATCTTGAAATTTCCACTTTCCTCCATCATATTGATCGAAGAAGTCCTAGCCTCTTTATCTTTGGTTTTCCCTCCCTCTTGCGCCCTTGATTCCTCTATACGCAAATGGCTACCAAGTTGTACAAGAGACAACTCTTCCTTTTTGTGTTTTAACATGTGTTTGAAATCCTTCCATGAAGGTGGTAACTTGTCGATGATACTTGACACCGAGATGGATTCATCCATCTTTAAGTCATGTTGAGCGAATTGCCCTAGGATGCGAAGTAATTCATTGTATTGCTCCATAATCGGTCTCAAATCGCACATCTTGTAATTATTAAAATAACTCACAAGGAACTTCTTACTAGAAGCATCCTCGGCCATGTACTTCGATTCCAACGCATCCCATAATTCCTTTGCAGATTCGACATTTTGGTAAACATCAAAGAGAGGATCAGACATACCGTTGAGAATGTGGCCACGACATATGTAGTCATCGTTCTCCCATTTAAGTTGCTTCCTTGTCTCCTCCACGGACTCTTCCTCGGCATTCTCCGACACGGTGGGCATTGGCATACTTAGAACATACACCACATTGAGAGTTGGAGAAAGTGCATTTTCTTTTGCCATCTTCGAAAATCGACTCCTTCAAACTTATCTAACTTTCCAAACTTTGACGTCATCTCACGAACCGAAACATTAGCCATCGCTCACGAAAAATACTCTTTAAGATTGTTGTTAAATGCGGTTTACAGAATCGTCGATAACGTTTTACTCGTAACTCCGATAGATACGAAATTGATGTCTCTGGAAAGCTGAGAGTCGGGGCTTTCCAACAGTATGCTAATCGTCTTCTGAGTCCTTATAGATGGACTGGAAATCAGCCCGCAAGTCACTGGTCGATGTATATCCGAGATTGTAACGTAACGATGAACTTGGATAATGATTGAATCGTGCAAGAGAGCACTTTCCTTAAAGAGTATTTCGACCCTTATCAATGCCTTGGGTTACACGAAATCCCTAGTAGGATATGACAACCAAAGTTTCCTCTTGTTCTAGGCTAAGACACAAGAGATACAAAAGAGCTTTGTGTTTTGTTTTTGTGTTTTGACCAAAGAAAGAAATTTCTTTTGCTCTATGGTGAATCTCCCGTTCCTCTCTCTCTTATCTCCAATTTGATGCAGAGAAACAATTATTTATATTGGTTCAAAAGTTGTAATGAACGTTTGCAACCGTTCAATTGTTAGTAAAAGACATCCTTTCACTTAAATCTCCAACACTCGAGCTCCCAGGAGAAAAAAGCTATGATTAGTCGAGGGGTCTACTAGGTCTTGTCGATGTGAATTTCTAGTAGGTGTAGTGACTCCTACAAACCAGATCGACAAAAATTGTACTTATCAGATCTTTGAAACATAGATAAAAAAAATCCAATTTCATAGGGGAAGATGCATCTACAAGTTCTTTCTCCAGTAAAGCTAATGTAAACCCTACAACATCTGTAGCTTTTCAAAAACAAAGTTCAACGACAAACACTAAACAAGGATCACAGAGGTTCTACTAGTTTGGAAGATTTTAAACATTCTTAAAAGAGGATTGAGAAGTTCATCAATTCACAACCAAGGTCATCATGAGTTTTTTGTGCTTATAAAAGTCTAATTAGGGTTTTCAAACTCATCAGAACAAGGTGCACGATAGTTTTGCGTAATTTATAAGTTTAACAATATTGATTCCACATAGCTTTGTTTAAACGCAAATAAGATGGTAAGAAAGCTTTTAAAATGATGATACTCTTAAGAAAAGCAACTGAAAAATAAGGCACTTAGCAACAAGCTAGAAACCTTGTAAGATAACCATCAGCAGACCCTAGTAGAGATTGCAGCTAAGTTATGAAGTTCAGTAGCAACACAAGGGCAAGCTAATCGAAAAGAGTTCAATTCAATCCAACCACACATATAACTTTGCAAGCTAAGCAATCAGCAGATGATAAAGGCTAACCAAGTACAGTTTTCAATTTCAACTTTGCCTTGAAAAACTCATCAAACAGCTAACCTAATCAATGTTGCTGATTATGGTGATTTGGCGGAGGAGGTGGAATGCCAAGACGAGGGGGAGCAAACATCAGACCACCACCAGGTGGAGGAGGCATTCCAGGGCGAGGCGGAGGCGGTCCTTGCATCCCATGAGGTGGAGGAGGTCCTCTCATCATACCACCAGGCGGAGGAACCATCATTGGCCTTTGTCCACCATATTGAGGCGGTGGTGGACCAGGATACGGTGGCCTCATACCATAAGGTGGAGGAGGACCTCCTTGACCAGCAAAAGCAGGCGGAGGCGGTGGCGGCATTTGCCCCGGAGGACAAATAATCTGTGGTGGTGGTCTAGAGATCTGTGGTTGCATCATTCCAGGAGCAGGTCCACCAATACCACGAACAGGACCAGATAATCCAGGCTGAGCTTGAACCAATGGACCAGTCGGTACTCCACGTCCAGCAGCACGGCCGATTCCGGGACCAGAAACGGCGGTTACAGATCCTGATTTGGCGCGAGATTCTTCCGGTGGTGGTGGACCTTCGACTGTCATCGAAATCACTTCTTCGCCTCTAAGTAAAACCAAACCAAGCGTACGACGCTCTTCTCTTTCTTCGTTCATATTGTTACCTTTCGCTGGAGGAAGTTTCCGAAACTCTTCGCAGTCGCCGAGAACAAGATTCATGTGACGATCGAACGCCATGAAATTTTTGATTAGTTGTCGTCCGTCTTGGATCGTTACTCGCATCCTGTAGTTGATGAACTGAAGCATCTTAGAGCTCTTCGACATCGACATTTTCGCCGGCGACTTGAATACGCCGGAGAATCTTGAGCGAGCAGTCCAAAATTTGAGTTTAGCCTTGGAATTGTGAAGAGGGAAATTCCTAGGGTTTCTAGTGAGTGACACTTATTTTTGGGCTTTGTTTCACTTTTGGGCCTATTCAGAATGGATTTGGCCTTAAATAGGTGAATAGCCATACCTTCAATTTCATAGCCCTTTACGGGCCATTTGGTTCGCTGATAAGCCAATTTCAGCAGAACCACGTTGAATATAAAAGAGGCCAGCAAATTCGACCTTGGCTAAGGAATCGAAGTTGCTTACGATTTAATGCTGCGATAATCTCTGAATTTCAAATTCTTGAGTCTAGGTGCATCAATCAAACCTAGGAAACTCTTTACGATACTCACCAAAATCAAAGGCTACACTGAGACTGGTTAGTGTCTGAGAAAGCACTCGTAAAATCATCTACCTTTCTAACAATGCTCAAATCTTCAAGAACAGGGCAAGATGAGATAAGCGACTCTAGACACGTCTCATTAGCTTATACATTTTGTCCTAAATGCATAGTCTTAAGACACGGTTAATGAAACAGACTCAAAACTAGCCAAGAATACCCGATGGAGTCTTAAGTAAAGAAACGTCTGACTAATGTATAGAGGCTTAATGGCATCACTTCCAAACACTCACGCTTCCTAAGAAGACACTCAACATCAATATGCGTAAGTTTACGCGTAGCAACAAAATCTATCCAACGTGTGAAACAAGACTATTCACCGTCCTTCTGAATACTTAGCTTAAGCTTGTGCAAGCATGAATTCTCTATCTTAGAGAACCTAGAAACTTTTCCATAAAACCCACAAAGGAAATTTCACTTGGGAACTCATTAGAGTCCAAATCCAACCCGGGAATCAAAAGCCAGAGACTTTTCCACCTATTGGACAAAACACTAGTCCTAACAGCTTCCTTTGTCGGAAGATACAAGAGTATCTGAGATATCAAAGAGTCCTGTAATTTGCTTATCAAATCCTCGCTCGCATTTGAGAAACTTACAGGCGGTTTCACGGATTCCTCTATCAAATCCGCTCGCAAAATCGAACCGAAGTTTTCGCAGAGACAAACTCGAAATGTAAGAAACAGATTATCAAAGAATCTTGCTCTAGTGGCACTAAACTGAAATCACCTTAAGGGCTTTAAGGTTTTGTGTATTGAAAGATGCGACGGCCAGAGAAGAAGCAAAGAGAGAGTGTTTAGGTTCTTGGCCATGCCAATTGGTTCATTTCTCTCCTCAAGCTTCACGATTCTCAATTTTTCTTTATTTTTGTATCTTATTATTTGGGCCAAACTTCTCTAGTTTCATGAGAGTTTAAAATGCTGCGTTTAATCGTTTAGTAAATATACTCTTTATATAAGCCCTCAAAACATTACGCCAATTTAGAAAACGAAATTAAGAACAATAAAAGCTCTTAAATTATTTGTTCTGTTTTTAATAAGAACTTAAGAAGCATATCCATGAGGATGAATCTTTTGCCACCTCCAAGCAACTTGAAGACTATCTTGAAGATTAGTGAATCGAGCAGTCCAATTCAAATCTTTCAAAATCTTTGTCGGATCACTATAAACTTCTGCGTAATCTCCCGGTCGCCGAGGCAAGAATTCTACTTTGATCTCAACTCCTGTCGCCTTCTTACAGGCCTCCACGAATTCTTTCACTGATCTTCCTATTTAACCAAACCACAAAACGGTTAATATCACATTGTAACTAAAATATTGTGCAATGAAATCAAATTATGGTACTTAGATGAATCCGCTTCTTGATCACTTCATGGAAGCTGGAGGTTTTGGAGATTAGTATGCGCTAGGAATCTCTCGGTCATAAGAAGAAGTAAAACAGAGTTCTTGTGTAGTGAAAAATGTTTAAATCAATACCTTTTCCGGTACCAACATTGTAGATACCGACTTTTCGAGGCTGAGCTTTCTCGAGAGCTTTCACGTGAGCATCCACGAGGTCAGTAACATCTATATAGTCTCTAATGCAAGTACCGTCTGATGTTTTGTAATCTATTCCTTTCACCTATCACAAACCATATTGTATAAAGGATGTTGCAATATATGATTATAGATTTCTTTAAAAAAATAATGTTTTTTACTTGCAGTCCGGGAATGAAACCACGAGCTGCATCGAAACAAGCACCAGAAATCCGTCCTTGCTCGCGAAGCTCGGGTCTTGGAGCTTCTCCTAATCTACCTCCTGGATCTGAACCAATCACATTGAAGTATCTGGCAAAGTTCATAAGATTCATCAACATTTGCATAACTGTTTCACTGATCATAGGTTAAGAAAAAAGTACTTAATTAACCGAACCTTAAGATCATAACCGCCATGTCAGAGTTCTTAGAGAAATCCAAGATCATATCCTCTGCCATCTTTTTAGCTTTTCCATATGGATTAATCGGGACCTAAATACGATATTTTGTATTAGAAGAAAAGTACAGAAAAAGAGTTTCATTATCAATTGATCTAGTGCGATAAGATTACTTACTTGTGGAGTATCTTCAGTAATTGGCATTTTATCAGGCTCTCCATATGTAGCACAAGTGCTAGAATAAATTAATTTCTTCACTTTATGTCTAGCCATAGCTTCAAGAACTCCTAATGTGTTTGATGTAATGTTATGATAGTATCTGCAACGAATAAACATATCGAACAATGAGACCAAAAAAAATAAATTCTTGCAGCTATGTTTAGAACTATAGAATTAGGAGTGTACTTTAGAGGATAAAGGGTGCTTTCTCCAACATAAGCTACCGCAGCAAAATGCATCACAGCGTCAAAAGCGTTCTCCGAGAAGATTTTCTCGACCTGAAAATTGTATGGTTAAGAAAGAAAACACAAAAAAATTTATGCTTCAAAGCTTAACAAACATCAAAAGGTTATAAAGGGATACCGCTACGGGATCTCCTAAGTCAGCATAAATGAACTGAAATCTTCCGGTTTGCGGGAATAATTGCTGTAAAGTCTTAACAGCCCCGAGATTCCCACGCGAAAGATTGTCCTGTTGAGAGATCAAAAGTCTATTAATGTATTCAAATTTCAACAAACAGTTATTGAAAAGTTTGAAAGTTATCTGAATTACCACAATGGTTACGCGGTATGAATCTCTAAGCAGCCTTAAAGCGGCATGTGACCCGATATAACCAGCACCACCAGTGACTAACACATGAGTTACTCCTTCCTCTCTTTGAGAAAACTGAAAGCAAACGCAACAAAACCACAGAAAAAAATTATGAAAATGTAAATGTGTTAAAAGGTTTTTGTGTATGAGACGATGGATATATACCGCGCTTGGAGATGTGAAACTTGAGGCTTGACTGATCACAATAATGGCTAAGATTAGGAGTGAAGCTATTAAGAGAAGCTTTCCAGTGAGATTGTTCTTTGTTTTGGGTTCTAAGCAATCCATTTCTACAATACCCAAAAAAATTTCAGAATTATGGTATGATCATAAACAAATTTTGTTAAGAGTAATAATATAATCTCTCTACCTCCAAGAGACAAAGGTCTTGAGTTTCTTCGTTGGGTTCTTACTCCAGAAGAATTTAGCATTGAAAAACTTCAAATAGTTCTGATTTTAGAATGGAAACAGCGACTTGAGACCAAAGCAACATATAAAGTCCCACAAAAATCAGTAACTAGCAACAATGAAGATCATGTTGCTGGAGATTAACAGACATATACAGGTCAAAGCTACCAAATTCTGCTTACATTTATGCATGAAAAATTAAAAAAAAATGGGACCTGAAAGAAGACAGAAAAAAGTTGAAATTTATGAAAACATTTCTGTAAAAAATGAAAATATATGGATTATTTTTTACATTCATCTGTTAGATTATACTCCACATTTGTTATATTATAATAATAAAAAGATTGTTTTAAAAATACTTTTAGTCAAAAAAAGTTGTACAGGAAAAAAGAACAGAACAGAGTAAAACAAAAAGTAGGAGACAGAGTCTTGATAATGTAAGAATAGTCATAAAAATTGACTAAAACTCCAGATCAATTTCGATAAAATATTATGATCCGATTCCGATTCTGATTTTGATTCAATTTAATAAATTTAGGGAAAAATCAGAAAATGGTCAAAATCATTAAAAACAGAGTGAAAAACCTATCAAGAAGATTTATGATGATGATGATGAATATGGTGATCTTGATCAGATTAGAAACATCTAAGTATGTCAGAAACAATACAGAGAGAGAAAGATTTGTGCACCTGAGAATTGTGAGAAGACGAGAGAAACAGAGGAAGGCGTTAAAATATGGTTTGGAGTATGAAACGCGCGATGTTATCAGCGGACTATGAGAGAAACTCGTGACGAGCAAAAACGTAAGAGAGACGAAGGAAGAAGACGACGAAACTCAGAGAGGAAACGTGAATTGCAAAACGAGAGCACGACTACGACGACCTCGTCGCGCACTCTCTTTCTTTCTTATGCGTTTTTTTTTTATTTGGTATTATTCAGAATATACTTTCGATCATGTAAATAATTTTTATTATTTCTCTCCTTCGATAAATAAATGTAACAGCTATCTCTTTTTTTATACTGTTGTTATTATTATTATTTTTTTGACAGCTACTGTTGTTATTATTTATCTCCTT
The DNA here is from genome assembly GCA_026770425.1 of Boechera divaricarpa. Lineage (NCBI taxonomy): Eukaryota > Viridiplantae > Streptophyta > Magnoliopsida > Brassicales > Brassicaceae > Boechera > Boechera divaricarpa. The sequence goes on from CM049188.1 coordinate 3,990,658, forward strand.
TTTCTTTGTCAACATTATTTATCTCCTTATATATGCATTTTCTTTTAAGAAATTTCATTATGGCTATATGACTATATATCACATCCATTAATTTAGAAATATTTTTGTTGACTTTAAAGTGGACAACTATTAGGATTTAATTTCATAGATTGTGCAAATAATTTTAGAATCTATCTGTTTTGAAATAATTACTAAAAAGGTAGCAAACACCAAAAGAAAGATAATCTTATGTTTTGTATATACTAAATAGTGAATGTTTGGGGTAAACATATCTCTCATACTAATGTTAAACAAAACAAAAAAATGTTATTCACACTTAAAAAAATTATTCACTGTTATTTTAGTTAAAGCAGCATTCCAGAGTTTTCGTGTGTCTAGATTTGTTTTATAAAAAAATATTGTTTCTTTGTAGACGTAATAATTTTGGAAAATAATAAATGTACTAACAACAACAACAAAATGTTTAACAGTATGTACTATCCCAACACAAGGTAAAACATTCTTCTCACAAAAAGTAAAGAGGACAAAATATTATACAATCAATCCAAGTTGGGATATCTCGAGTAAATAAAATAAGACGTAGACATTTTGGCTTTTTAAGCCAATATATTTACCTTTTAAAGCTTTTTTTTTTTCATTTTTCTTCTAATTTAGTATCTCAAAATAAAAGAAAAATAATTTAAAAGTTTTCGTTAGCCACCTAATCTAATTTTAAAGGCTGATTAGTTAGAGTTTAGAAGCTAATGTGGAGTGGCTAACTACCGTATAGTTTAATCAAAGTCAAACAAGAGTTATGAACATTTCTTGGATATTACAATAATTTCAGTACCTCTGATTTATTAAACAAACATACCTATAATACAAATTATTGATGATAAATGGAAGTAAGATAGGAGCGGCTGCTTAGTTGTAGCGACTGCCCAACTATCTAACGTGTTTGGCCATCGTGGTCAAATCAAATGATCTGATCCTACATTTTCATTTTTGTCAACTACATTTTCCAATTATTTTATCAATTTTGACATATATTCGCGACTTCATTAACAAATACACTCCATTAACAAATACATCTATATGTATATATGCGACTACTAAGTTGGAGTTTAGTTACATGTAAACGTTTTTTTTTTTTTTTTTGCAGTGAACACTTAAACTGCCATTAGTTCATTATTTTTGATATAAAAACGTATAAGCTATATAATATTAACTTATATTTGTTAAGAAAAAGAGGCAGATTAGTTTTCCGACTAATAATTTTGTTTGAATATTTTTTTTTTTTTTGAATTAGAAGAAATCAACAACTATCATGTTTAGAGAATATATCAAATTGATATGCATTAAAAAAAAATTGACATGCATTTTGAATTCGGTGTGCATGCTATATGCAATAAATATAAGATCAACCACATGACTAACAATTGGAAATGGCTGATAAGTTTGTCAAAGGCTCTAACATATGATAAAGAGGCCAGCAAGTTGGAGCAGGACAAAAATGCGTTGGGAGCAGAAGTATCGATCTGAGTTTCAAAGTTTCGATGAAGTCAACGAGAGATGTAATAGAAGCTAAACGCGCTACTGAACTGCTGGATAAAGCACGAGCTGATGCTGTAACTTCCCAAAAGGAGATAAAGTGAGAGTCAGAGAGACAAAAGACTGACTCGGAGGCTGTCTCCAAGCAATAGTAGTCGAGAGTAAGAAACCGAGTCATTCATTGTTAATGAAAAACAATGAAGAGAGGGCTCACATAACGTGTAGTTACTTATGAAACTGTTGGATGAAGAGCGTAAGGAAAGCTTTATATAGGCGCAAGCTGCACAGGCAAACGTTAATCACCTTCAACAAGGATGCGAGACTTCCTCACGTGGACCAGAATTGAAGATTATGTTGATATGGGCATTGGAGAAACAAGTGATAGAATTAATCTTGAGGACTAGGAAACGACCTTGAAGCACAAGACTGATGAGGAAGGTGTTTTGGTCTATAGAGGTGATGAAGACACTTAAAACCACAAGGACAAGGCAGGGGAAGAAGATTATAGGAAGCTCACACAATGTTGGTATTATTAGTTTGTTGGGGATTGAGTCGATTTGGTGAGTTTGAGGCCAACCATTTTGCTTCGGATTTTACTCTTCAACTCTTAGTGAACCGTATTTGACTATCTGAGAGTTTGTAACTTCATGATTAGCTAGCTCGTCTATATTCTTCCCACCGGTCATCCTTTGAATCATCATCCTGCTTAGCGATCCTAGTCTTGAACTCTATGAAATCATCTATATCCTCCAAAACTAGGATGGAACCTTTAGCCTTTGCGTTGAGCAACCTATGAAGCTGAGAATTGTTGCTAACTTTAGTCAAGTCTATATCATAGACATCAACTGTCAAATACTTTGCCATCACACCAACCAAACTTGATTTCCTAGTCCCAGGTGGACCATACAACATGTAACCTTTCTTCCAAGCTTTCCCCACTTTCTCGAAAATTGTTTCACTTGCCACAAACTGATCCAAGCCATCTATTATATCTTTCTTCACCTGAGAATCTAGGGCTAGAGTCTGAAAAGTTGAAGTATGATTAAAAGTCATACATCTCCAATTCTCAATTTTATCAAGAGAACAAATCTAAATTGTCTTCATAGAAGCAGCAGCTTCGAGGGAGACATAAGGAAAGTAAGAGCCAAGACCATGTCTGCAGCTTTTTAAGGGAAGGTAAGATCAATAGCACGAGCTTATGATGATCTAGAGGTTGAGTCTCGGCAGCGGAGGGTCCATCTGAGCTCGACTCCTTCGAAAATGTCAATGAATACCCCGGCCCGTCCTTAACTCAAACAAATGTATTATTGGTTCTCTTCTCATGTGTGAAGTGTGTAACTTTGTTGACACCGGAACGAGAGCTTCTGATGGACATATATATATATACTTTTGCATCTTGGAAGACCTTGTCCAGTAAGACCCCAAAAAACTCTTTTTTGATAAGAGTCAAATCGGTTGAAGAATGTCTTAGAGCCTTGAGAACAAGAACCCAAATGTAATCTTGTATCTCTCTTGGTACAAAGGACTTGGCCACCATAACCCCAGTACCAATCATCACATCAATGGCTGATACCTTGAGAAGTGAGGAATTATTAATCTTTTTGTTTCTAAGTAAAAAAAAAAAAAACATAATCCACTTTACACAAAGAAGAAAGGAAATGAACCGTCTTACAACTGCTTATTGAGCTAACAAGTTGGTAGTCAAATTGAATTTACTCACCAACTAATCGAAAAATTTACCATGTCTCCTAGATAACTCATTTGAACAATAAATCAAGAACAAAACATGTAAATATTTTTACGAGATCTTAGAAATCACTATGATCTCAAATATTTTTGGGAGATTGCGATATGACTCGGGAATCAATTGCAAAAGGGAAAAAATGTCGAAAAAATGTCCAACTTTTAAATTTGGCCAATTAAATGCGCCAACTTTCACGAGGTCTGTATAAATCCCGAACTATTTAGGGTTTCCAAAAAAACTCGAACTTTTTATATTTTGGCCGATTTAGGCACGCCGTTTACTCGCGTTTAACGCCATTACGTGACTCCGTCTTTTCCTCCGTTAACCTTGAAACGACGTCGTTTCAATCAAAATTAACTTTTAAAAAAAGTAACTCAATTGATTCGAACCATGACCTTTAAAACTAACATTCAAGCTCAATACCAAATATGCTATCACAATTCTCAGTACCATTCCAAACATAAATATATATATTCAGATCTAAGGAGCGAGTACACTAGCCATATAAGCTTCTTTATCTCCGGTGAATTCATCGTTCACCTCCGGTTCCGTAACAGCAAGTGACGTCTTGTGTATATTCCTACCGAGAACCATTTCTCTATCTCCTCCGTTCGTTGTTTCCAGATTCTCCTCGATTTCATCAACTCCGTTTGTCACCGGAGAAGGTAACGGTTCGGTGACTACAGCTGTTGGATCGAAATCGTCAGATAAGATGTCGAGTTTTTCGTTTAGGTTTGTCATTCCAACGATCTGATAAGATTCCAAAGCTCCAATCATCGTAATAAAGAGAGGAAAATCTGTAGATCTGAGAGAGAAGTGATTGGAGGAGAAGCGGTGAAAATGGTGGGACAGAGAGAGACGCTGCTTCGTTGATTTAAAACCTTTCCTTACCAATCTCCAAATCTCCAATTCTGCTCTAAAACCTTAGTCTCTCAGCTCTCAAATACTCGTCACTTGCTGAATCGAATGTTCGGATCGCTAAAGAATCGCCACATTCCTCCACGTTTCACTCCAACTCGACCAGTTTGTCGTTCCAATTCACCGACTCAGATGCTCAATTCAGTAACTCAGCTTATGATTGGGAAGTCTTCACCAATTTCATTGTCGCTTATTCAATCTACCCAATTGAATTGGTCTGACTCAGGAGTTGAAAATATTGAGATAATCCGTGGACTAAACTCGCCTCTGCTCTGCTGTGTCTCTTTGTCATTAACTAGACCTAACGAGTCGACTCAGTCCGTGGAAGGGAAGGATATATATATAAATATATATTTATGTTTGGAATGGTAACGAGAATTGTGATAGCGCATATGGTATTGAGCTTGAATATTAGTTTTAGAGGTCATTGGTTTGAATCTATTGAGTTACATTTTTTAAAAGTTAATTTTGATTGAAACGACGTCGTTTCAAGGTTAACAGAAGAGAAGACGGAATCATGTAACAGCGTTAAACGCGAGTAAACGACATGTCTAAATCGGTCAAAATTTAAAAAGTTCGAAGTTTTTTTTGGAAACCTTAAATAGTTCAGGATTTATACAGACTTCGTGAAAATTGGCGTATTTAATTGGCCAAATTTAAAAATTGGGCATTTTTTCAACATTTTTCTCATTGCAAAAGTAACCCAAAGTCTTATTTGTGTAAAGTAATATTTGTGATGTGGTCATTCTTAGACAACGGAATATTTACAAAATTGTCACCTTGTCGATTTCTTTGTCCATATTACCCTTTTTAAGTCTGCTATATTAGTTTATATATATCAAAGCATACCTAATAAACAATGATTTTAGATACAAAATAGACTTTAATTACGTCTGCTTTAGTACTCTATATTTTTTTAAAAACTATGAAGCAAACTTAATTACTTCTGCTTCATAAAGGAAAAAAACTGAAGCTGACTTAATAAAAATGCACCAAAACAGACTTTATTTACGTCTGCTTCGTAATAAAAATGCACCAAAACAGACTTTATTTACATCTGCTTCCTAACTTCCTAAGTTAAAATTAGGAAGTAGATGTAAGTTACGTATGCTTCAGAGCAGACTTAATTACGTCTGTTTCCTAAGCTTCATATATTTTTTTGTTAGTTTCCGCAATTCAACAAATATTTATTATTAAAGCAGACGTAAAATTACGTCTGCTACAGTAATTAATTTTTACGAAGCAACGTAATTTACATCTGCTGCAATAAATCAAATGTCTGCTACAATAATTAATTATTATCAAAGCAGACATAAATCACGCCTAATGCCGTAATAATTTTTTACGAAGCAAACATAGGACGTAACTTACGTCTGCTGCCGTAATAACTTTTTATGAAGCAGACATAAGTTACATCTGCTTTAGTATTTTATTTTAGTGTTTACTAAGCAGACGTATCTTACGTCTGCTTCAATGTTTTATATTTAAAAGTTAAAAATTTGATATTAATGTATTTAAAAATTAATTAAGAAAAACAACAATTTATAAAAAATAGTATGATTTATGGATTGAATGTTCTTCAAATATCTCATCAAAAGAACATTATATTATTTTTTTAAAAAATATTCAATAAAATATGATAGTTAGAACAAGTTATACATATGAACATACAAAACAGACTTAACAAAACCATTTTTTTCTTTTGTATTTTTGATTGTCTGTACCAATAAAGCAGACGTCATTGAGGTCATTGAGCATATTGTTATTTACAAGTTGTTTGTGAAAAAAGCCAAATATATGATTATTAATAATAATAAAAAAACAGAAATTATAAATTTAATTGTTTTTGTTCATGAAAGAGAAGCCTATTTTGTCTTAGTCAATATGTGGGATCTTAACATTGCGCAAAGAAGAGTCAAGAAAATCAGTTTTTTTTTGTTTCCAAGCGTTTGTGCTCGGCCTCGGAATTCATTGGCTTCTCATTGATCATTTTATTTGAAATGGAGAGTTTCCCCTATTTTTTGACTAACTAGAGCCTCAACAAGTTAGTCTCCTTCATTTTCGCCATTTGGTCTTTCATCATTTTGAGAACAGCGACTTGCCTCTCTTTTACTTTCTCAAGCTCCTCTTGAACGACATCGAGCTTCTTCCTGCACGCCTTAAGCTCTTCTTTGATGTCTTTTTCCATTGGAGCTTTTCGCTTGTTTGAGAAAGAAACTGAAGAGGTCATGATGTTAAGTAATGTTTTTTTTATTGCGGTTATGTTTTGTGTCAAGTGATTGTTGGAGTGTTAATTGGAAAAGGAGAATGAATTGGTATTTATAGAATAAGAGGTATAAATGGAGACGGTTTAAAGGGGGAGATAGAGGGGGAGTTAATTTAATTTGCAACTTGACGTGGATAGTAAAGCGAGCGAGAGTGTATATATTTAAGTCTGTTTCGCAATTGAAAATTTACATGTCATCATTTCAGATGTAAAATTACTAAGGATAATATTTGTATATATTTTTATGATTTTTTCTGATTTTAGAATAATGCATAGATTATACTAATTTTGTAAATAATCATTTACACAAACTTATTTTTATTACGTATTATATTAAATTATAAATCGTTTTTATAAAAATATATAAAACATACTTAAATGATGTAACACAAAACTAACAAGGTTATATCAGTAATTGTATATCTAATATTGAAGCAGACTTACATGATGAAATGCTGACTTAAAGCAGACATAACAAAATTAGTGTGGTAATTGTACATCATGTATTGAAGAACACTTCAATTTACTTTTACAAACTATAAGGGTAATTGATGATATAGTCCCTTTGTTATAACTTCTGCTGTTAGTTTGAAGTGGTTACTTAATCAAGTAAGATTAGAAATGTTAAAAATCATTAGTTGCGAAAAGATGAAGAAGATGAGTTCAACTCTTTTCTTTCTCCAAATGGACACAGCTAGATACGTTTACCACATCTGATTGCTAGCCTCTCTGTGTTTATTACCTCTATACATTATCTTGAATGTCCACTTACTGTTTTAATAAAGTTTAGATGCTAAAATTATGGATTTGTGATTGATAGTTGAGATTTGTAACAATGTAAACTATATTCAATAAAGGTTAAGAAAATGAGGCAAACCAAACTTAGCCATTTCATTTACCGAATTTGCATCAACTCTAAGCAAACACAGATAAATAGTAACCCAATATATCTGACACAAAATTGATCGCCTTGACATTAATTATCATCGTTATCGTCACAAAAATGCAAATACAAAAATCTTGTAGATTAATAAACTACATATTTGGGAATATCAAACATATGTCATAGGAAAATATGGTTATTTTCATCATTTTTTGGCAGCGATGGTTAATTATAGGATATGAGATGCGGACATCGTAACTTATCGCATTTGACACTATCAAAAAGTCCGATTTAAGACAAAAAAAAAAACAGAATTACTAATAACTGAACCAAACTCCACAATTCAAATTTCTTTGCATTCAATACTGAATACAACAAATAGAAAATTATATATTTTATAGAACAGTTTTAACATTTGTTAGATAAGTTATATCAACAACGTTAGATTATATTTAAAGTATATTGGGAATAGTAAAAGTAACCGTTTAATTTTATTATTACTCAACCATTCCTTTTACAATTCGAAGCGAACAAAAAGGTACATGTCAATGTTTTAAGCCATACATAACTTTGTTCTTACTTGTTAGGTAATGCTTGCTAAAATGGGAATCAATTCGTCAACTACTTCTCTTTCACTACAAGAAAACCAAACGTATTCCGACGGCTAAATCCGTTGGTAACCCGTCGGAAACAACGATTTCCCACGGATTTCCTACGCAATGGAAACCGTCGGTTTGAAGTCGTCGGAAATCAACTTCCGTCAGAAAGCGGAAGCAAAATTCCTACGGATTACCGATGAAAGGGTTCCGACGGTTGACCGACGAATATCGCTATCGGATATAATATTCCGACGACCTTCCGAGGGAACAAACGGTCAAAGATGTTTCCGGCGGCATACCGATGGTCTCATTTATTCCCAGGGAAAACCGACGGTAATAATTTTCCCAGGGAAAACCGACGGACATATTTGTCCCAGGGAAAACCGACAGATTTAAATTTAAATTTTTTATAATTCTAATATTTTTAAAAAATTAAAAATTTAATTAAAAATTCATAGATATGAAAATTATAATAATTCTAATAAATATAAAAATTCTTATAAACATTAAATAAAAGTTAAACATTGTTCAAATACGTAATTATAAAAACATAAATGTACTAATCCATCTCTGGAGGACGAAAATCCGGAAAATGCTGGCTCATAAACGTCAAGAAGTAATCCTGAGAGGCAGTCAACTTAGCAATTCTTGCATTCTTTTCCTCCAATTCAGTCCTCAGCCTCTGAAGCTCTTCTGTGACCGCAGGATCCGCTGGTTGTGTAAACGACGACGTTGCAGTGTCACCTTCTGGAAGGCGTCCTAATCCAAAAACACGTCCTCGGCTTCTAGGAGTTTCCTAAGAAATTATAAACAAATATTAAAATACTGAAAATTAATAAATATAATACAACTTCTGGAAATTTAATTACCTCGAGGACTAGTTGGTTCATGACTTCCCGCGTCAATGAATTGGAACCCGAAGCAGATCCTCCTTCTTCAGATAGCTGAGTAAGCTTCTCCTGCTTCTTCTGCTCGACGTTGTTCATGATTTTGCACGCCAACTTGTCTTGTACTTGGCCGGTTTTTTTATTGGTGTGCGTGTCGACGAAGATCTCATACAAATCTGGTCGCACACCACCGGCCTTGGCAGTCTGGTTAAACAAATAAACTGTTAGTAAATAAAAAAATAAAAGAAATTAATAATTACTAAAAGATTATATTCATACCAGCTCGTCAGCACGACTCTCGAACGTTATTGCACCGGCATTATGTGTTGCGATTCCGAGTCCATCCCGTTCACTCAAGCGGTTTGCCCTGTTTCGTGCGGAGATCGTGTTAGCCTCTTCTGTACTCCAGTAACGAATGTACGCCTCCCAAACATCTGGGTCGAGATCCCTGGGCTTCGGTTTACCCTTCTTCCACTTTTGCTTCCAACTGTAGACATGTTCGCTGAATTGCGAACTAGCTTGCTTATCGAACGCCCTTCGAACCTCGAGATTAATGCTAGGGTCCCAATTGAAATCTTGCTAAAAAAATTAAAAAAATAATAATAATTAATTACTTACATCAAGATTAAATGATAATAACAAACCATAATAAAGTAATAAAATTTCATACCGCGAAAGTACGGTACCAGCTTTCTCGCCGCTCTTTTGGCATATCTCTGTATGAGGGATACATCTGCGGAAGTTGGTGATGGAGCATACTCATAATCGACTTAGTGATCCCGTTTTTATAACGAAACCTATAATTAAAAAAATAACAACAAATAAATAATAAGTGTTAAAAGACATTACAAAATACTAAAATTTTATACCAGGTGGCTCCATTCAGGCGCTGTGGGTGAAGCATCGGTAAACGTTCTCGGCCCGGTTGAGCAAGAACCTCCTCAATGGTGATTCTGGTGCGGGCTTCAGAACTCTCGGTAGGTGGAACATTAGAAGGAGTGGCGGAACTACTCCTCTGAATCGTAGGAGCACTCAGAGCTCCCTGAGACTGACGGAGGAAATCCTCATAACTCCTAAAACGATTATATGATTAGTAAGAAATATCATAATTGAAAACTTACATCAAAAATATTATTCATTAATTATTAGTAAATTGAAATCCTAAATTCATATTACTAATTGATACGCTAAATTCAAAAATCAAAATTGTAAAACATGAATGACTAATAAATAATCACAAATAATAAATTCATAATACTAATTTCAAACACAAATCAGAAAATCAAAATCAAAAAACGTAAATAACAAATTCTAAATGATTAAAAAAATATAAATGATATAACCTAAATCACTAATGTTTATTTTTTAATTCTAAATAATTAAAACAAATATCAAAATTACTAAATCTATATCCTAAATTCTTAATACCAAGTTGCAACGATAATAAAAAAATCTACATCATAAAACTTAAATCGAAAATTCTAAATAATTAAACCAAATCACAAAATGACTAAATCTAAATCCTAAATTATTAATACTAATTTGCTACAAAAATAAAAAAAATGTACGGCATAAAACCTAAATCAATAATTAGTAATTCTAATTTCTAAATCATAAAACACAAATTACAAAATTAGTAAATCCAAATGTCATTCCTCAATCAAAAAAATTCAAACCATTCAATTTAATATACAAATTTAAAAATCGTTAATCTATTTCCAAAATTCAATTTGCAAAATCATAAAATCTAATTCCAAAAGCATAAAATAAAATCATACAATTTAAATCAAAAAATTCCAAAATCCTAAATCTTTAATACTAAATCACAAACTCTAACTAAAGCCTAAAGCACAAAATCTCTTCTTCCTAAATCCTAAATCAAAATCGAAATCCATTTCCTAAATCACAAAATTCTAAATCTCAAAATCTAAAATAAAAAAATCTTACATTGTAAGTTATGGGTAGAGAATCGCCGGAGGACAAGCGGCGGAGGAAGAAAGAGTAGCCGGAAGTGGAGCGCCGGCGGAGGAAGAGAGTCCCGCCGGAGGAGAAGCTGCGGCGAAGGGAGGAGGAAGATGGAGCCGCGTGGGAGGAGAGTCGCTGGGGAAAAGGAAGCGCGGGAGGAGAGTCGCCGGGGAAGAGAAGCTCGCCGCGTCGGAGGAGAGTAGCCGGATCGAGAGGAAATCTGATTTCGTAAGAAATGGGGAAGAGGAGAACAGCCGCGAACGATTTAATGTTTTTTAACCGACGGTTTTGTCCGTTGGTTCTCCGTGGGTAACAGTTTTCGTTTTCCTGCCCAAACGTGTTCTGGCGCCACTAGGTTCGCTACCCATCGGTTTTCCATCGGTAATTACCGATGGAAAACCGACGGTAATTATTATTTATAAATATTTATATATTACCGATGGAAAACCGATGGGTAGCGGATTTTTTGCATGCATTAAATTAGGGCTATATAATATTTATTATCCATCGGTTTTCCATCGGTAACTACCGATGGCAAACCGACGGTAATATATAAATATTTATAAATAATAATTTCCGTCGGTTTTCCATCGGTAACTACCGATGGAAAACCGATGGGTAGCGGATTTTTCGCATGCATTGAAATTAGCGCTATATAATATAAATTCTTGTATTCCTTATCATTTCTTGATGTAGTTGAGTGTTAATTAACTCTTATAAATTATGATATATATTTTTTAATTTTCTTATTAATATCTACGTATATGAACTTTATCATTTTGATAAGAGTATCTTATTTATTTTAAAAATATTTATGATAGAGGAAAGCAATGAGATGTCTCAAGATCCTCAAGAAGCTACTGTTCGTTATAAAATAATTACAGATGAAGAAAGGTTAGAGATTTAAACGTCTGGTCATTGGCAGCTTCTTTAAACGTAAGTTATACGTCATTGTGACGACGTCTAAAAGATGGGGATATCTCTGATACTTTCTTCAATTTCTTGTTTGCCATGAAATTCTCCATTATTCTCTTCTTCTTCGCTCCATGATTTATTTAAATCCAATTTCTGATTTGTGTAGTTTTTGGTCATATAAACATCTCTTGACTCTATTTTCTCTTTCAATTTTTCTTGTATTTCATTTTTTTGTTTCATTTTGATGATAAGAGAATAAAAAAAAACTAGAGAATAATGTATTCACAAAAAAGTAAAGAAAGCAATGAGGAGTTAGTTGTAATTCTTCATATTCGGAGCTTTTAAAAGAAAAAGTAAAGAAAGATGAGTTAATTTTTTTGGTCAATCAATAATTAATGTTTAATCAAAATTTCAATAAATGATGTTAAAAAATCAAATATTGTGGAACAAGGGAAAAAAGCTAGAAAATCAAATAATATGGAATGGATGGAGTAATATTTATTATCCGATGGAAAACCGACGGTTATGATTATTTATATATATTTATATATTACGATCGGTTTTCCGTCGGTATATCCAAAATAAGACGGTTTTTACTTTTATTAAACATTTTAGATGCTTATGAAATCGCGTAAGACGATGAGCATCCAAAGAGATCACTTGATATTTTCTTACAGCCATTGATTTATGAGTTGCAGATGTTATGGGAACATGGAGTTCAGGCATTTGACGTTTCAGTGCAGGAAAATTTTGTGATGCGGGCAGTGCTTATGTGGACCATAAGTGATTTTCCAGCATATGGTATGCTATCTGGATGGACGACCCATGGGAGATTATCGTGTCCATATTGTCAAGACAATACAGATGCGTTCCAATTGAGAAATGGTCGGAAAACATCTTGGTTTGATTGTCATAGACGTTTTTTGAGGCCCGATCATCCCTATCGTCGAAGCTCTACATTGTTTACCAAAAACAAAAAGGTTTTTGATGGTCCACCTCCTGAATTAGATGGTTATAGCATTTTAACACAATTACGAGATTTTGGGGCGGAGAAATCAGTTCGTTGTGGCGGAAACGGACATAGTCCTGTAGATGGAGTTGGTGTATACCATAACTGGCATAAGAAGAGTATCTTTTGGGATCTGCCCTATTGGAAGGACCATCTATTGAGGCATAATCTAGATGTCATGCACATTGAGAAGAATTTTTTTGAAAACTTGATTAATACAGTTCTCAATGTCCAAGAAAAAACAAAAGATAATCTGAAGTCTAGATTGGATTTGCCAGATATATGTGCTCGACGGGCTCTTCATGTTGTGCGGAATAACAACAAAGGTCTTATACCCCAATTCCGTTTGCCTTCGGCTGCAAAACATGAGTTTTTTGAATGGATTGCCAACCATGTTAGATTCCCGGATGGATACGTGTCGAACCTACGTAACTGCATTGATTATGGTGAAGAGAAGTTTTCTGGTTTAAAAAGTCACGATTGTCATGTCATAATGCAACGGCTTCTTCCGTTTGCTTTTGCTTATCTTCTTCCACAAAACGTTCACAAGTCAATTGCAGGTACTTTTATTTGCATAAATATTACAGATAAATAATACATCAAGAATTGTTTTATTTAGTTTATGTTTTTTCTCAGGTATAGCTTCTTTTTTCCGGGATTTATGTACGAGATCTCTGACGGTTGACGGTATTCGTAATTTGGAGACGCAGATACCAATTATCCTATGTAATTTGGAGAAGATTTTCCCCCCTTCATTTTTTGATGTTATGGAGCATCTTCCAATTCATCTTCCTCGCGAAGCGGCATTAGGTGGCCCTGTTCAATATCGGTGGATGTACCCGTTCGAGAGGTATATGTATCATCTCAAGAAAAAGGTTAAAAATCTGAGTAAAGTAGAGGGGTCTATTGTCGCTCAATGCATTAATGAAGCGGCGGCACATTTCTCTGAATATTATTTTCCAAAACAAGTGCAAACAAAGAGTCGTAGACCCGCTCGGCACGATGACGGAGGTGAAAAAGCAAGTTATCCAGTCTATGTTCCTATTCTCTTCCGACAGGTAAGGCATATTTCAATTTTTATTATAAAATTTATACATTCAATAATATTATTAATTACAACTTAAATCTATTTACGTAGGTTGGACGAGTAAGTGGAAAAACAAAAAAACGAAGATTAACTAAGGAGGAGCAAAATCATTTGCATATGTATATTCTCACAAATTGTGAAGATCTTTTGGAGTATGAAAGGTATTTTATTTTAAAAAAATCTTAATATATATAATAATAAATAATTTAAAAGAATAATTATAATTTTGTTTTCAGGATTTATATGGCTCACATACGCTTTCATTACTCAACTTACACGGAGGAAGCACTTAATGCGATCAAAGAGAGCGAGTTCGCTCAACGGCTTGCATTTTATGTAAGTTTATTTGATCCACTTACGTTCTTTTTAATATTACGACAGATATCATTTTTTAATTTAAGGAAAAAAAATTTAAAAAAATTATTGCAGGTAAGGACAGGTGCAAGTAGAGGCCAGTCTTTTCCAACTTGGTTAGAAGAGTTGATCAACGGTCCATTGGCTGTTGCCCACAGTTATCCTATGTATTGTACACGTGGATATGCTTTCAAGATTTTACGCGAAGGAAGGATCCGGCCAACAAGTGATTATGGTATTTCTTCGGAATCGGGTGACATTGTCTACTATGGTATTCTAAGGGAAATACTAGAAGTACATTACCCTGGTCTTCTCGACTTGCGATGCGTTGTTTTTTATTGCGACTGGTATGATCCGTTCGTAGGAACAGGTGTTCGCCAAGATGAATTTGGGGTTACATCCATCCATTCCGGAAAACGGCTCCAAAAGTACGATCCTTTCATCCTTGCATCACAAGCAAACCAAGTTTGTTACATTCTATATCCTCGTGTCACGAACAAGCATGATCCCTGGATCACTGTTTCATTGATTACACCAAGAGGTAGAGTGGATGGTAATGCAGATAATGAGGCTATGCAACAATGCGCCACTCCAGGTTTTCTAGGTCCGATCGCAGAACCACAACAAGTTGATCTTGTTGTTGATTTTACTGAGGAAGGTGATAACGAGATTTTTGATTATTCCGAGGAGGAACATGGAGAATTTGATTCACAATCCGATTCATCATCATCAGAGAATTCAGAGAGTACATCGGATGATAATTAGTTCAAATGTTTTTTATTTGACTCTTGTAATAATTTTATTTTCAATTGGTTTGAAATATATTATAAGTTGTTATATGTAATATTTTTTCTTAATATATTTTTAGAATTTTAAATTGCAATTTTAAATTTAATTTATTTTTTCATTTTATATAAAATATTATACGTATGTGTATTTAAAAGGAAACAACGATTTCCCACGGATTACCTACGGATTTTTGTCCGTGGGAAATCCGTAGTAAGTTTATCGGAAATCTGTCGCTCTTCCGTCTGTTAACCATCGTACTTTTATCCTTATTTCAGACGGTAAATAACCGTCGGTAATCCATCGGTTATTACATAACCGTCGGAATTCCGTCGATATTAACCGACGGAATTCTGACAACAACATGGTCGTAGCTTTGTTATCGGAAATCCATCGGAAATGTTCGACGGAATTATGTCCGTCGGAATTCCGTCAGTTATAAGGCTGTTTTCTTGTAGTGTTTTGCATATTTTACAATTATGTGATTAATTGTTTCATATTTTATTTTATTTTATACAATTAGCTCAATCATTGGACCAAAATCTATTTCAATTAACCAAACGAAAAGAAAACTTCTATAAAAAATGGATAAAAAATCACAATTCAAATACACTTTCCAACTAAAGGAATCTATCATTCTCAGTGTTTGTTTGATCCCAAGAAGTAAAAGAAAGTCAAACCGATTTCACAATTCATAAACTTGTTGAATGAGATCAATTTAAAACACAAGTGAAAAAAAAACGAGAGGATGATATATTCAAATTGTCATATTATGTTTAAAAATAGTTGTTTTGGTTCTATTTTTTGTCATTCTGTATTTTTTATTATTTGTTTCAACTGTGAAAACTTACTCTTTAACATTCCAATCTTCTCTATATAACCTCGTAACTTCTTTTGTCTCGTGTTACACAACATAAAATGATGCTCCAGAAAAGATTTTGATACGATTTGTAAATGATCTCATTTAAGACCTTAATAATGGTTTCAGCTTGTTTAGAAGGAACACCTTTGACCGTCCAAAGTTCTCATCATCGCCATTATACAACTCCTGATTTATTCATATTAGATTAAAATGAATAAACTACAAATATTAGCAATGTCTTTTTTCTTTTTCTTTTCTTTTTTTTCTAGCAATATCAGTTTGGTTTATATTCGATTTATTCCGTACACAAAAAATAACTTTGGTTCGATTTTTATTCAAAATTTTCGGTTTGGTCCACATGCCCACATGGGTACAATTAAACCATTTATAAAAATCCGAAAAGGAAAAAAAATGTTCCAATGAGACCAAAATCAAGAACTTAATTAGTCTTTCATGTAATTAAAGATTACACAAGATCTATCTGAAACTGTTTTGCATTCAAGAACAACTTTAAAGAGAGAATCAAACGATAACTTTTTAATCTAAAGATTCAAGAAGAAGGAACAAGAACAATTTGCATCATGTTCTTGAATTCGAAAAAGTCAACGCGACCATCATGATTACTATCAACAGATACAATCATCTTCTCCACTTGCTCAATCTCTCCTGCTTCAGGAAGCCCTAGCTTCTTCAAAACCTTTTGCAATTCCACGGCCGAGATAAAACCATCTCCGTCTTCATCAAACACATTAAAAGCTTCTTCAAGATCTGATTCCGGAGATCCGTCGCAGTTTCCTCCGAAGATAGATTCGTCTAGGGTTTTGTGGAGTGCGGCGAAATCGTCGAACCGGAGTCCGGTTTTGTCCGGTTTGATAAAAGAGTCAACGATTGTTTTGAGATCGGAGAAATCAGCATCGAGACCGAGTCTTGAGAGGGCTTGACTTAGTTCTTCGACGGTGATGAATCCGTCTTTGTTTTTGTCGAATAGGTCGAAGACTCGGTGGAGACGGAGAGCGTTTAGACTCGAACTTCGTAGTCTGAAAGAAGAAGATTGTCTTGAGAGTTTCTTCTTCTCGTTACTGATCTCCATTGCTACTCTTCTTCTTAGTTGTTCTTGGTGGCTCTGTTAATATAATGAGAAAACCTAATCACGAGGCGGACTCTGTTATTATATAATTAAAGACTTGGAAACACGAGGCGGGCACTAATTAATATATGACTAAAACAGGGATATTTTTTAATACTATTAGCACAAAAATGATTATGGTCGAAAAAAGTATTAAAAAAGACTTTTAATTTTGAAGCATATTAATTCACATCCTTTATATATTATTTAGAAAATACACTTATAAATAAACATTCAAAAATGTTAATATTTACATCACATTACCACTATTTCAAATAACAAATTATCATTTCTCATTAAAGATAGTTTAGTCATTAATTATTTTGTTAATCAATTTTTATTACTTAGTTCAAAATTATAATTTTCATTTTAATTAATGAATTTATTTTAAAATTTTTTGAAAAGTAGTTAAAATAGATTTTATGAAGATTTTGCAGATTTAATTAAACACACTAATTAAATTAAATTAAATGTTGATTTAATTTTTCAAAAATAAGAGATTTTATGTAGATTTTTTTTATGGAAAATTTTAAGGAAATTTTTTTTGTAGATTGTCGATTTTTTTTACTTCTTTCTAGATTATAATTTCCTTTTCAATTAATTAATTAATTTTAAATTTTTTGAAAACTAGTTAAAAAATAGATTTTTTTTACTCTTTCTAGATTATATTTTTCGTTTTAATTAATTAATTAATTTTATTTTTTTGAAAAATAGTTAAAAATAGATTTTATGAAGATTTTGTTGATTTGATTAAAAACATAAATTAAATTAAATGTTGATTTAATTTTCTAAAAATAAGAGATTTGATGTAGATTGTGATTTTTTTTTAAAAAATTTTAAGAAAGAATTTAAACCGATTTAATAAAAACTGATATTATAATATTCGTAAAGTTTTGGAAGAATTACAATTTTGTAATATCCTGATTTTATAGTTTTTGGATATTTTTCTATAATTACAATTTATCTGTGTCATAGTACAAGATATATCCTAGTCATATCATTAATTTGCTATTAAATCTTCTAAATTTAACTTTCAAGATTAGATGATGTGGAAAACATTAGTAATGGTAAATGTAAGTGAAGTTAATAAAAATATTTCTTTTTTATATATGTAATAAATGAAAACGTCATTTTTTTTTTTGTCGACATTTGCTTAAAATTAAAATGGTTTGGACATCCACGTCGGTGGGACCGAGTTTACATAACTCACCTCCTGCGCTAAAACGCGTGCACTTACCGCTAAGTTGTCCGCTTGTACATTAGAATGACGTGGTATATGGGATACCGTAAAAGCTGCAAAACCATCCTTGACATTTTTGTAGTCGTCTAAATACATCTCGAACGCTGGCCAATCTCCTTGGGCATGCACCATCTTCACTAGTTCAGAGCAATCTGTATGGAAATTAACTTCAAATCTTCGACGCGCCAACAAACACTCCATTGCCTAAAGTAGTGCATTCAGCTCCGCGTGTAGTGGTGATAAAGTCTTATATGTGCTTCTGGAGCCCATTAGAACATCTTGAGTGTTGTCTTGCGTGTAAATCCAACCCAAGCCTGAAAAGGGATCGAAATCCTTCCAAGATCCATCAACAAAACAATTGATGCCTCCAAACGTCACAAACTCATTTCCTGTACCCTTGTCCTGAGAAACGTTACCCACGGAGGATACGGTAGCCCCACTCCAAACCTTCGATTCGCTCTCCGCCAGTTGTAAAGTAATTCTGGGGTTAATTTTCTCACTTCTAAACACCTTGCTATTTCTAGCTTTCCAGATGAGCCAAATAATCCACGGAAAACTGTTTTCCATATTTTCCGGCGCATGAAAATTAAATAGATAGTCCAAGTTGGTAAATAGAGAAGTTGTTGGAAAAAGCTCCGGACCGGATGGTATAATAGATAGTGCCCAAGTCTGAAAAGCTGGTGGACATTCGAAAAGGGCATGATTGATTGTCTTTATATCTGCTCCACATCTAACACAATAAAAATCGCCCTTGATACCTCTTGAAATTAAGTTATACATTACTGGAAGATATCCTGATAATGCTTGCCATATAAAGTGTTTTATCTTGCGGGGACAGTTGATTTTCCAGCAAGTGACATATAAGGGGTGAATATTTGGACCATTTTTTATCCTCCAATTGTCTTCGGAGACAAAATCTCTCATCACCGCATATCCAGATTTCACCGTATATTTACCGGATGTGGTGAAATACCAACCTAATCTATCCTCTTTGTAGAGAGTGCTAATTGGCAGACTCTGTATAATAGATACATCAGAGAGTTCCACAATGGCCTTAAGTAAAGGCATATTCCAAGATTGAATTGATTGGTCAACCAGATGGTTAACTTTGAAAAAGAAAAAATAGTTTATTCTCTTACATGTTGCTGTTATCGGACATTGGGCAGGGATCCATGGATCATTCCATACTGAGATCGAAAATGTCCCGAACCTACCCGTTTAATGAGCCCTCTTTCTACCAAAGAGCGAGCCAAAATTATGCTTCTCCAACCATAAAAAGGAGAATAATTTCTAATATTTCTCATGGGATCTCCGGAACGGTAATATCTACACCTAAGAACTCTTACCAAGAGAGATTCTTTTGCCTCAATTAATCATCATAATTGTTTAGCTAATAAAGCTGTATTAAAATCTTCAATCAACTTGAAACCTAGCGCTCCCTCATTTTTTGGAACACACAATTTTTTTCATGCCTTCCAATGCATCCTTTTTTGTGTTCCATTTGAGCTCCACCAGAAGCGAGATATAACGCTTGTTAATTTACCTACCAACGAGTTAGGTAAACGAAAACAAGACATTACGTAAGTAGGCAGAGTTGATGCCACCGATTTAATTAAGATCTCTTTCCCTCCTTTTGAAAGAAATTTCGTTGACCAACTGTTTACCCGGTCCTGAAGCCGATCAATTACAAAAGCAAAGATTTGGCTCTTGCTCCCTCCCAAGTTTTCAGAGATACCAAAATAGGTGCTCATTCCTCCAAGTTGCGTGATGCCTAAAACTCCTTTCAAAGTGTTTTGAATATCCTCTAGAACCCAATGACCAAATTGTAATGAAGATTTTGAAAAATTTATCTGACTAGATGCATTCTCGTACCTCTGTAAAATTCTTAAAATCGTCTTACATTCATCCGAGGTAGCTTTACAAAAAAAATAAGCTATCATCCGCAAACAACAAATGAGATATTGGAGGACTATTTCTTGACACTTTTAAACCCGTGAGAGATTTATCTCACTCCGCCTTTTGGATATTTGCCACTAGAGCCTCTGTGCATAACATAAATAAATATGATGAAAGAAGATCCCCTTGACGGAGTCCCCGTTGGGGGATTATTTTACCTTGAGGACAACCATTGATCAAAACTCTGTATTGAACCGACCGAACGCACCATATTAGCTAAGAAATCCATTGTTCAGCAAAGCCCATTTTCCTAAGAATACTTTCAATGAAAGGCCACTCTAGCTGATCATATGCCTTACTCATATCCGTCTTAATTGCCATATACTTACTTTTACAAGACTTATTTGTTCGGAGCCCATGAAACATCTCTTGCGCAATTAGAATATTATCTGTTATCATGCGACCTAACACAAAAGCCGATTGTGTCTCTGAAATTAGCCCAGGTAAGATCTTTTTCAACCGTTGACATAAAACCTTAGAGATTATTTTGTACCCCACGTTACAAAGACTGATTGGACGAAACTGAACCATACGTGTGGGTATTTCCTGTTTTGGAATAAGACAAATATTTGTAAAAACGTCACCTATTAATAATATTTTTTATGTTTTACCATAAGTGTTGACAGTTTCCACACAAATTAAGAAAACATATTAAATTTTTTCTTATACTCTTTAAATTAAAATTGATTTTTGATATGTTTCAATAGATTTGAGGCTAGATTAGAAATTTTATACCAAATTTTACATTAAAAACTTAAAACAACATTTATTTTAAAACGATATTATTCTAAAAGTTTTTTAAAAAAAAAATAACATACTAGACTAATATTTGCTATGATCTCCTCGTTATCAATGAGTTTTGTAAGTATTGGACATTAAAATAAAGGAAGATCCAATTTTGGCAGACTTGAGTAATGAACGATGTTTTGATCCGCATTAATGTTTATAAATTAAAATTTGTGTAATTGTGTTATGAATTACTAACAAACCAATTCATGTGCTCATCATATGGACACTACAAGAAACCATTAAAAATGCAACTACCAAATAAAACTATTTAGCGACTCTTATAAGTAGTTGCAAAAAAATCGTCGCATTTTCTAATAGTCGCAAATCAGTTGCTTATTTGCAACTGTTATGTGACTACAAAAAATAGTAACTATATTTGCGACTAACAAATGCAACTGCACATTAGTTACAAAAAAGCTACTACAATGCAACTCCCCCTTGACTAACAAATGCAACTGCACATTAGTTACAAAAAAGCTACTACAATGCAACTCCCCAAGGGTTAAGATTGATTAGCAACCATCTTGCAAAACAGTTGCCAACAAAGGCGACTAAAATAAGACTACATAAAGGGTTGCAAAATAGTCGCTTATGTGCATTTTAGCTTTAAAAATATCAGTCCCATTTAAATAAGATTTTGTGAAATTCGTAAAAAATGAATTAAATTTAATATTAAATAAAATATTATAAATCAGCTAATCATAAAAAATTAGCTAAAATGTCATTAAAATTATTAAGCAATTTTGTTCTGTTCTGTTCGATATCAAGGCTTAGGTCTAAGAATGAATCGTCTCTTGCTGTCACTGTTTCACATCGCAGACACCTTGTCTCGTTGGTAAGGCTTAGGTAGGAATGTTTCTTCAACCTCTGTACAAATCGCTTAGGCGCAATAACACCTATTTTCTTCTTCTGGGAACTTATCTACAGAATGAATTACAATGAGTAAACTTATGATAACGCTTTTGTTTCCCGCAGAATGACTAGCACACGATAATCAAATAGATGAGGACAGGATATGGCATACTAAGCCCTACATCAATCACTTTTAGATTATCGAAAATACATAACAACAGACACTATAGTATCGAGTTCCTGTGATGCCTACAACATTGACTTGTGCTTTTAATAAGTAACTTCATCCATTTATAATGTCAAGTGAGAATCAAGTAAACCAAGCTTGCACAAGAGAAATATTATCAGCGAAGGAAAGATGGTCACTTGAGTTAAGACCGATTGAAGTGACGACTACTATGAAAGGGAAAGGGAAAATTAAACTCTAAAGAAAAAGACAGCCAGATATCATAAATACCTGCGAAAATAAGTCTGCCAGGCAGGTCATAAGATTCTCTTCAGCATCAGCGACGCTTCTATTACCAGTATAGTATTCGAGCAATTGTTCACAAAAGGGAACACAGAAATAAAGAGCCTGCACAAGGGATAGAGATTCAGAACATTAACTATTCTAGTAGAGATCACTAGCCAATGATAAAGTTAATCAGAAAAAGCCTTTCTCTAGTCCAGAGAACTCGTTCATATACATAGCACATAGAGATATCGAAAAATCAATAGTGGTCCATTATCTCCATATTTTCTTATTATTAACAATATATACATATACAGAGTTTATGAGAACACGAGTGCCATAGAAACTAGAAAGTGGAGGACAACCCACAATGACCCCCAAAAGACAAAATTAAAAGAAACTTCAGTTTTATGATTTTTTACCAAATACCAATATTTGAATCCAATTCCTGCTGTTAAACCTCCTCCTAACCTGCAATTATCATGTAACAAAGTCCATCAAAGCTTTTTAAAATTAGAAGTAAAAAAAAAATCAATTCAAACATAATCAAACTTTCACAAAAGAATATCAGACAAAACCCCTAAAGAAAAACACCAGAAGAAAGTTATTTCTTATAGGTGTGTGTGTGTTGTTGTTGGCACTATCCTCTTCTCTTTCAGAATTTCTAATACAAAAAGTACTCACATAATCTGTAAACAAATTTAGGGCAAAAATAAGAAACTCTAGTACAACAATAATTCACCTCAAATATGGTAACAAAGTGATGACCAGCCAGACCCCTTCAACTCTCTGCCACTCTCAGATGTAAAAGGAGATTCACTGCTACAAAGTTCCATCACAAACTGCTCTTTTAAAAAAAAACTGTATCTGATTTATTAGTGTTCTACTCACTCTCTTTTGCTAATCATAAAATTGGGGATGTTCCAGTTTTTTGTCAAAAAACAATGATGCCGCGTGCTCAAAATGGTGGTAGGATCTGATGAGGAGACACTGAAATATTAAAAGAGGTTTTTTGATAGCCACAGAAGACTAAGAGTGATCATTAAGGTTGAAACAAGGTATGTCCTTGTTTGATCAACAGGAGAGAACCATGTGAACTCATAATAAAAGTTTCCCAATGGTACTTTAACAAGCTCTAAATGCTCTCACTACACACCCTAACACCCTTCCTAAGCATAGATTAGCAGGATTCACAAAAGTGTTAACCTATTTGAGTATCTACAAACTCCAATTCGAAAAAGCGAAGAATAATTCGAGAAATCTCAATGCAACCAAATCAAATTTAAC
Organism: Boechera divaricarpa; assembly: GCA_026770425.1. Taxonomy (NCBI): domain Eukaryota; kingdom Viridiplantae; phylum Streptophyta; class Magnoliopsida; order Brassicales; family Brassicaceae; genus Boechera; species Boechera divaricarpa. Next base: position 4,014,164 of record CM049188.1, read on the forward strand.
CTTTTGAAACGAAATTTGACATAGTAAGGTCAAACGCTGATACGATTCTAATTGGACAAATCGTCCATATTTTGGATTAAAACACACTAATTCAACAAACCCAGAAGAAATCGTCAAAGGAACGAACGAGTCGCACACATCGAATTCGAGATAAAACTAAAAGGGTAGAGATGATAAGAGAGGTAGACGAAGTGGACCTACAAAACCTGTTGCAGTAGCAAGTGTTGCCGAAATTCTCGAATTCGAAGTAGCGTTCTCCTTCGGGAAACTGGTCGCCGAGAGCTTTCTCGAGTTTGGAGCCCGCGGCGCCCATTAGCCCTTCCGTATCACCGTTTTTTATGATCCTGACTCGTCCGATTTGTCTCGGAGATTCTCTCAAAGGGAGTATCCTCTTGGGCTTAGGCGCTTAGCCTCTGCCATTGTTCGATTTGATCGGTAAAATTCAGATTTCCAACGAAGGAAGATGTAAGAAAAGGAGAGAAGAGAAATTGATTTTCTTTTCATGCGACCACCAAATTACAGTTGTCTTTTTTACGACTGCAAAACAGATTACGGTTGCTTTTATGCCACTACAAAATAACAACTGCAAAACCGTTGCATATTATGCGACTAACAAACAGTCGCATTTTATGCGACAAAGCTGCCACTGTTTTCAATAAATTTTTCTCAAATTGTTGTTTTAGTTATATACAAGTTCCAAACAGTTGTATAAGTTTACCATTTTTTGGCCATTACATTATGTTTGGTCGCTTAACAGTTGCCAAATGTGTGACTATATTACGACTGAAGAAATTTAAGTTGCAAAAATAACATCTCTCGCATAATGGTTGCAAAATAGTCTGAAAAAGACATTAATTTGCGACTAATATGTTTGGTAGCTAGGAAGCAGACTATTTCACGACTATTTATATACAGTAGCATTTTAGTTGCATTATAGTTGCATTTCAGTCCTTTTTTTTCTTGTAACTATATAATCAGTCTCAGAATATAATTGCTTTTTAATTGTTTTCTTGTAGCGGGAATATATATATATATATATATATAAGATTAAATGAATTCTCCATTGTTTGATACTTCATCATTTGAAAGCATGCAAAAAAGATATACGTCCAGCTTTAAGTTGCATATATAATATTAATTAACTTGAACTTAATTTATTTAAAAATCGTAAAGATAAACACGAAATCAATGAAACTCGTATTTAATTTAAAATGCAAACGAGACATATCATAAGGGCATAAGTCTTAGAAGAAGATTACATATGATTGAATAACTTTCAATCTATTTTTTATTAATATGATTTAAATTTACGTAATATCTGATTGATTTAATTTTAATATGAAAAATCGATTAAAAAAATAGAGAAAACAATAAAAATAAAAGATAAGCAAAACATAGGTAAAGATAAAATACGATTGTTTTCACGACTGTATATGTTTATAACCTAATAATTATTAATTTTCTATATATTATTTGGGGAGTACATTTATAAATAAATCTTACAAAATATTAATACCTACATCACATTGCCATTACATCTAAAAACAAATTAAAATATCTTATTAAAGGTATTTTAGTCAATTAATTATTATATGATAATTTAATTAAATATTAAATTAATTATTTATAATTTTCGTTTTAAATAATTTATTTATTTTATTTATATAAAAAAAAGATTTTGTGAAGATTTTGTTGATTTAATTAAACACACTAATTAAATTAAATTAAATGTTGATTTAGTTTTCTAAAAATAAGAGATTTGATGTACATTGCGATTTTTTAAAAAATTTTAAAGAAAAATTTAAACCAATTTAATTCTGTTTTTTTGTGCTAACAAAAAAATAGATATTATAAAAATTGATATTGTAAAACCCTAAACCCTAAACCCTAAACCCAATTTTCTAATATCCTGATTTTATAATTTTTGGATATTTTCTATAATTGTAATTTGTCCGTGCTATAGCACGGGATATATCCTAGTTATTAGAATATAAACACATATGAAACAACTTGGGACTAATTAATAATTAATTATTAGATTATAAACACATATGAAACTTATGTACACAACAAATAGCAGGTAGTGTGGATAAATATCTAGTATTTTTTTATCCAAAATGAACATCAGAACATGCATACGAACCGACCTAATCGGGTCAAATTGTGGATAGTCCGAGACCCTGGTTTAATCTAAATCAGTGAACCAATAAACAAAGCCACGAAACCCGAAAAGCCCAATAACAAAAAATGTCGTTTTCTATTTACAGCCCATTCGTTTTCATTGGACACTTCCATTGCAACAACCACCAAAACCATATCTCGCCGCCGTCGACACTTGCTTCACCACCGTATCTGTATCGACGGAAGAAAGAGATTAGAAGCGTTATAACTCTCTCGTCTGATTCCATGGAGGTTTGTGGCGTAGATTCTGAAGGGAAACAGTTTAATAGCGTACAAGAGATGTGGAGAGAAGAAATTGGAGAAGAAGGAGACGAAACGAGAAAAACCCAATGGTACAGAGATGGTGTTTCTTATTGGGAAGTAAGTTTTCGAATCCTCTGATCTCAAAAACGTTACCTTTTCTTTGTTTAGTTTTCTGTAAAGTTCCCTAGATTTGTTTGCTTTTCTTAATTGGTTCTGTATTAGATTAAAATTGATTTTGTTTTGTCTTTTTTATTAAGGGTGTTGAAGCTTCTGTTGATGGAGTATTAGGAGGATATGGTCATGTGAATGATGCTGATATTATAGGAAGTGAGGTTTTTCTTAAGACTCTTATGCAAGAAAGATTAGTACATGTTGGAGCAAATCAGCATTTAGTGGCTCTTGGTAACTCTCCTCTCTCATTGGTGTTTATTGTTTATATTATTGGTTTCTTAAATGGGTGTTTCTTACAAATGTAGATTGTGGTTCTGGCATTGGAAGAATCACCAAGAATCTTCTGATTCGAAATTTTAACGAGGTGAATGTTTTCCTCTGAATGATACATTCTTTTAGTTTCTGTTCTTCTCTGTTTTTGATTTCATTTGATAACCATTTTTGTAATCTTTTGATCTTAGGTTGATCTTCTTGAGCCTGTAGCTCAATTTCTCGATGCAGCACGTGAAAATTTGGCATCTGCGGGCTCAGAAACGCACAAAGCGACTAACTTTTTTTGTGTCCCTCTTCAGGTATCGTTGCTTGAAGTATCCCTTCTGCTTTCTTTATCGTTTATCTTTGTTTTCAATTCTCCTTTACCTGTGCTTAGTGAATGTTATATAATTCATAGGAGTTTACGCCAGCTGCTGGAAGGTACGATGTCATTTGGGTTCAATGGTGCATTGGGCATCTTACAGACGATGACTTTGTTGCTTTCTTTAACCGAGCAAAGGTAACGACTTTGTTTCTTCTCTTTCATTGCACCATGTTCAGTTACTCCATTACAAGTCAAGTAAAATTGTAGTTCCTATGCACTGCGTTTTTGCTGTTTAATCTCATGTGGTGTTCTTGATTAATCTCAGGGATGCCTGAAACCTGGTGGGTTCTTCGTCGTGAAGGAGAATCTTGCTAAAAGAGGTTTCTTTTGATCTCTCTTTTGGACCCTCACTTTGACATTCTTATCATTTGACACAAAACAGCATATATGTTTTTTGTTGTGCAGGATTTGTTTTGGATAAAGAGGATCGTAGCATCACCAGATCGGATCTCTACTTCAAACAGCTCTTTCACCGATGTGGGTTACATCTCTATAGAACAAAGGTCGAATTCTTGTCTGTGTTTTTAAAATCTAAATCCCATAAAATTAAGAACCGTTGCTTAGAAATTTACAGTCTATTCTCCAAAACCACATTTTCCAGGATCAGAAAGGTCTTCCGCAAGAGTTATTCGCTGTAAAAATGTATGCTTTAACGGTTGACACCCCACCCAAAATCCACCGAACCAGATCAAAAACTCATAGCAACAGACCGCACATTATCAAATGACAGGCTTCTGCTTGGTTTATTACGGAATCTTAATCTTTTGATTTAAAGAGAGAAGCTATACCAAAGCTGTTGTAAGATCTGGATCAAGACTTGGCTGATTCACTGTCACATGGTTTGGTTTTGGGCCTGCTCGAATCACCTCACCTCCATGGAGGCTCCAACACCTTCACCGAGTAATAAACTATTATGTAATCGAGACTTGCCAATGATTCTAATAGTTTATTTAAAACAGCTATTCATCATCTTTGCCTATTTATTACACCATTCGTCTGCACTTCATTCTTTAATCTTGAAAAACATGGAGTTGGGAAAATCAACTAAAAACCAAAACGTTGTTGTTGTAAGACTAAAGAAGCATGTTATCACTACCGTTGCCAATTGCTCCAACCTTGTCTTCTCACTGACATCAATCAACGTTTTGCTCAGCCTCCTTGCCGCCGGATACAGTTGTTTCACTAAAGATCAAAATCTCTCATTTGTCATGTTACTGTCAACGGATCACCTCAACGCAGATCATCGACGGTGGCATCGACTACATAAACAATATTATTATTATTTTTTTGTTAATGAATCTAAAATTGTACTCAACCAAAAAAACTGTGTTACAATAAATGTTTCATAGAGAGTTAAAACAAATTTTCGAGCTAAAATTGAGATTAACATCAAAGGTGAATTTGTATGCTACGAGTTTGGAACTAGTAGCAAAGTCCTCCGTCGTATGCTGAAGTTCCTTGCATTCGAATGGTGCTGAACCTATTTCTTACTTCTTGATCAATGAGGCCGATGAGTCGTGGAGCCAAGATAGGAGTTTCTCTATGGCGTCTTCCATTTCTTTCTCTCCATAGACGGTGAATCGTGAGTTGGAAGACGTACCTTAGAGTGAACTTAAAGAGAAGTGGCTGAGACGAGTCGAGAAGAAGCGGGATAAGTGTTTCCCAACTTGTTGTGAAACGATTTTGAAGCATACCCCATGTGAGAGTAGACCAAACTTGAGAAGAATAGATGATCTCTTGTTTCTATTGCTTCTCGGCGGAAGACGCAGCTCACATCAGCTCCTATATACATTCCATTTAAGCATTCTATCTCCCGTTGCAAGTCAATTATGCAGGGCAATCCAAGCTATGAAGGAGTATTTCGGTGTGGCATGAGGAAACCAAACACCTTTTTGGGTCTGAACTCTGAATTGAAGGATGTACTTTGTTATCGACACATGATTGATAAGTAATATTAAATTTCTTAGCCATGGATGGAACACAGACCACATGATTGCGTTTAAGTGAACTATGTGTGGATGGAAGAGAAATTGAACCAGTATATAATATGTCAAGAACAGATCCGGCACCTATCATCACGTCATCCTTTCTGTGGTACGAAGTGTGCATTGCAAGATTGTTCAGACTAATGGTGGTATGGTGAGAACGAGATATAGATAGAAGCTAGCTAGTGCACAATGTTATTGACCAGAACCTCTTTTTTTGTTACTTAAAAGGAAATTTTTATATTATTTTTTAAATGTTTATCAAACAAAAAAATCATCTAGTTTTAGTTTTTATGCAATTTTTGTCTCATTAGTATAATGTAAAATTAAATTACATTCATATACATTACCTCTATAAATTTAAAAATAATATTATTGTATGTGTAAACATTTATTATATCAAAACATTTAAAAGATCGCAAATTTTATTAAAATTTAAACTACATAACATACAGCAAGAAAATATTATAATCACTACAAATATTATATAAAGAAAACATACATCGTAATGTGGGATATTCACCTAGTAGAAATAATTTAATCTAAAATTTTGCATGCAACCAATTACTTTAGACTAATATGAATACGCTACAAATATTTTCAATGTCAGTTTGGTTTAGGTTCGATTTGTTCATAATAATTCGGTTCAATTCACATCGGTTCGGTTTATATGCTCACATGTGTAAAAACAAATCATTTTTTTTTTTAAATCCAAACAAAAAATGTTCTAATTAGACCAAAATCCAGAACATAATTTAATATTCTTGTAATCTATCTGAAATTAGATTATATCCCGCGCTATAGCACAAATTGATTTTTTTTTTATTTAAGTTTATTCTAAAGTTTTGGTTATAGTACTGGAATAATTTTAATATTTAAATAATAATTTTGAGTTAGGTTATTATTTGTCATTCAACAAATTAAAAGTTATTTTTTTATAAATGTACTCTCCAAATATTAGTAAGAGGATATTAACTTCAACTATTACATTTCATTTAAAGAAACGTATTAGTATTAAATATATATCATTGTATACTAATTTCATGATGTGTTATTATTAAATAAATAAAAAATAATGAGTATAAAAAAATTATGTTTCGTAAATGTATGATTTTATTTAAAATATTCATTTTACTCTTTAAAAAAAAGTAATAGAATTTACATGAATATTTTGAACTTAAATTAATATATTTTATGTTTTTAAAACAAAAGATTTTGTTGATTTATTATTGTAAATTGTGTTTGGTTATATGGATAGCAGAGAAAGATTTATTCGATTATTTTGACTTTAAAGATAAAAATAAAATACTAACACATTTTTATCTTTAATAATTTTTTTTTCTTGTTTGCTTTTAAGATCAATAATATTTTATGTAATTGTTTATATTTTAAATTTTTGTTTAAAATGTGTAATTCTCAATTAAAAATATTAAATATGTATTATATGATTTTTAAATTTATTTTAAATAGTAATATTTTAGTGGAAATTTGACAAATTTGTTTATAATTTTATTTATTTATTTATTTTAGAATCTATTAATTAGTTTTTATTAATTTGTATATTTACTACTTTTTAAATTAAATTTTTGTTTCACTAAGTTTTTTATTTAAGAAAATTTGAGTAAAATTGAAAATAGATTTTGTGAAGATTTTAATTTCAAATATGTATTTTTAATAGTAAAATTTAATTAAGTGTAATTTGAATAAAATAGAAAATATATTTTGTGAAGATTTTATTTTTAAATGTGTATTTTATAGTAAAAATAGATTAAATGTTTAGATATTTGTATCCTTAATAAAATATTTTTGTAAGTTCTTAAGACTAATGGTATTGTATGTAATTTTTTAGAATTTAAATGTTATTTTCAAATAGGTACTCTCCAAATATATATATATTTTTTTAGAATTCCGAAGTTCAAACCGATGTGGACCCTACATCTCCAGGGCGGGATCCACACCATTTTAAATTCATCTCCTTTGGGGAGAGATCCCTCCCAACGAGAATCGAACCGTGGAGCCTCAAGTTCTTAGCAAGGGTTTTTACCACTGGTCCAACTCCACGTTGGTCTTCTCTCCAGATATTAGTAAGGGGATTGTTTTGCATTCAAGAAGAACTTTAAGAAAGAAAATGTTGTAAGTCCGGATGAAAACGTAGATGAATTCCACGATATCGTAACCAAGAAAAACAAATACTTTTGAGATGAATACCCTTTTAATCTATGTGGTTTCTTTTATTAGAAGTGTGAATACTAAGATCACTTTTGTGATTGATGTGTTGAAAGAGGGTTCCTTGAAAAAAGATTGTTGTCGGTATGCAGAGCATAGATTGAAGACTTATGCAAGAGAATACCAACTTGATTAAGGGGGGAGTATATACTATACTTATGTATTCCTTATATCATGTTGTAAAGAATTTAGACTTGCTAGAGTTCAATAATGGAGTAACTACAATGCAAATCTCTATGATTAGGACTCACTACTCAGTCTATAATGTAGTTATTGCACGATTGTATAGTTTTGGGTAAGTAAATACGTTCTTTGTAATTATAAAGAGATACGTTCTCGACTGAAGAAGATATACAAAAATTCTCAAACTCGTCTTCTCCTTTGATCTGTTTCATTTCAATTCTAGCATGTATTCGTTCTTCCTAAGAAATCTAATCAACAGTCTTTGTAGCCAAAATTGGTGTTTAGTTTGAAGAAACTGACTAAAATTTCGTTAAATCCATATGTCGTTCCATTTTCGTTTTCACATATTTTTTTCGTCTCTGCATTTGAATTATGATATTTTTGATCTCATAAATTTCAGAATTCGAAAGTCATTGCGACCATCTTTTAATTGATTGCTATCAACACAATCATCATTTCCACTTGTTTAATAATCTCTCCTCCTTCGAGAAGCCTACGTTTCTTCAGAATCATTTGCAATTCCACGGTGGAGATAGACTTAAATCAAACACATTGAAGACTTTTTTCATTTCTGATTTCGAGAAAATATCATCGTCCCTAATAGCAATTGAATAAATTATCATTTACTTTTATTATATTTTTTTTAACATATGTTTTTATTGAAACTAATAACTTCTATACATGGTCTTGGTAGAGTAATTGATATATACTTACAAAACGGAGAGAAATTATAATGATGAATTCATTTTTCCTTATCGAGTCAGTTTGTTCTTTGTTGGTTACTTGATTGTTATCTCGTCTTCTATAATCCAATGATGATAGTCACATATCAGATTTTTTCATATTTGTATCCTTTCTTTGACTCATAATTATACAGGAAAAATGTCAAAAAATAATGTCGAACTTTCAAAAATACCCGTTTTTAATCTCCCCGTATTCGGATCTCAGAAAAAAGGTTTGACATACCGCTGACTTCCTATTAATTTTTTGACGGGCGTTGACTAATCTATTTTAACCCACCGTTAATGCGTTTAACGGACCAAACAGACGACGTTCTCCAAAACACTGTTTCGGTTTGGTTTTGCGTTTTAAACTAACCTAAGAAAACCTAATGATCAAATGAATAAATAAATATGAAAATTCTGATAAAATTCTTCTTCTTGTTGTGTTATTTGAATCTGATTTTGTCTCGTTTCTTTCAATCTTATTTGAATCTGATTTTGTCTCACGTTTTTTGGAATCTGATTCTTTCTCACGTTTTTTGGATTTGAAATCTCAACGGGAAGCAACCTCTTTCTCATTTTCTCCCTTTTGAATCTCCCATAAATCTCTAGCTCTGTCATTTAGTGACAATTGGGATTTCTTTGCTCCGATTCATTGATTTTCCGATTAAAACTCTCTCAACGGGAGCTAAATTCGGACGGGTTAAAATGGGTAGATTTCTTTGTTCAAAATCGATCAATTTCTCTGGGTTTTGGTAGTCCAGAAATGACATCGTCGGCGAAGATGTCACCAACATCTCTAGGCTCTCAAGAAAATTAATTTCAAAACGGAGGCCTTGTCCACAAAGCATCATCCGTCGTTTGTTTAGTCGTTCTTCTTCAAAGAGATTTTAACAAACTCATGATGTTACTCCCTGTAAATTGTTCTAAATAAAAAGTGAAATCAATTATGAGTGTCTTCCATTGGTCCGGAAGCTATTCTCACAAACTCAGATTTGGCCAAATTCAGCTGAAGATATGGAGATCATAAAGTGATGAAATCAATAAAATAGACTAAATCATTCCTTTTAAATAGTAACATCATCCAACACAAAGCAAAGAAACACACCATGTGACGCAGCACGAAACCAAATTAGAGATCAGGTTTTATTTATAAATACATAATTTCTCTGAATCGACATCGAGAAATTGACCGATTTTGAACAAAGAATTCTTCCACAAATGGAACAAGATTTTGATAAGACTTCTCCCACAAGATTTTTTGGTTCTTGAACATATAATTTCTTTGAGTCGATTGAGAGAAATTGATCGATTTTGAGTTTTTAGAATTAGGGATTTAGTGGTCGAATTGGATTAGATGCTCTTTTTTTCTCCGTAGAATCGATGTAGAAGATGGAAAAACAGAGGGGAAAAAATGGTAATAATGGTTAAAATGGATGGAGAAGATAGAAAAACAAACGGAAACAGTGTTTTGGAGAACGTCGTTTGTTTGGTCCGTTAAGCGCGTTAACGGTAGGCCTAAAACAGATTAGTCAACGTCCGTCGAGGATTTAATAGAAAATCAGCAGTATGTCTAAGTTTTTTATTTAGACCTGAATAGATAGGGATTAAAAACGAATATTTTTAAAAGTTCGACATTTTTTTGATATTTTTCCATTAAATGGTACAAAACTGTAATCTTGTCCATTTTATTTATAGAACATCATAAATATATCTAAAATGAAAGTATCTCGCTTCACGTGTTTTGGTATCATACTGATTGTTATCATGACAACAATACACATATTTTAACTACATAATTTAATTTATTAAAGATTATTAGGTAGTGCACAAAACAAGAGAGTATAAAAAATTGTATCTTCTCCCCACTTGATTTATAGAACAATATAAATATATCAAAAATGAACATATCTCGCATCACGTGTTTTGGTATCATACAGATGGTTATCATGACAACAATACACATATTTTAACTACATAATTTAATTATTAAAGATTATTAGCTAGTGCACAAAACAAGAGAGTATAAAAAATTGTATCTTCTCCACATTTGATTTATAGAACAACAACAACAATACACATATTTTAACTCTATAATTTGAATATAAAAGATTATCAGTTAGTGCACAAAACAAGAGAGTATAAATTGTATCTTCTCCTTGTTGATTTATAGAACAACATAAATATATCAAAAGTGAAAATATCACACATCACGTGTTTTGGTATCATAATGATGGTTATCATGACAACAATACACATATTTTAACTATTAAAGATTATTGAAAACTAAGGAATAATAATTTGTAAAATGTAATATAAATTGTAATTAAATTTGTATTATGAAATAAATAAATGATTTTTAGAGTTTTCACATATATTAAGGAATAATAGTTGTTTAGTTATGCCTATATTTATTTTTTAATATTACCAATTTTCAATAACTATGAACTAAAATATATATTGAAAATACAAAATAAAACTTATTTTAAAATAAAATTTTAAATTTAAATCTACATTTAATATGAAAAGCAAGGAGTATTATCTTGCTATAACTAAGGATCAAAACCCGAGGACCAAGGTACTGAGATCGTTAAAAAGATCTTGGTAAACGCCACTAGCCCCTGATTCGGTTCAATCACTTCTCCATTAAGAAAAATGTCAAAAAAAATGCTTCAATTTCAAAATTACCCATTTTAATGCTTCAACTTTCACGAGTCCGCCGTAAATTTCTAATTTGTTATCCTACCCAAAATAAATCGCAAACTTTATAAAATTATGTCAATTTAGACACGATGTTAATTCGCGTTTAGCAGCGTTAACAGAAAATTATAACACCGTTAAAAATATATTAAAATAAAATGGTGCGTTTTGTTTTGTTTACGGCATACTCGTGAAAATTGACAAATTAAAATGAATAAATTTGAAGATCGAACATTTCTTTGACATTTTTCCGAAACTCAATTTAACAAACTCGAATCATAATATTTTTTTTCCGTGACTATGTTTTAGGGTTTCGTTAAATGCAAGAATCCACATATGCAAAAGACAAGACACGTATAGAAGACTCATCGTATATCCGCACGCAAACCAAAAAGGTCTGCAATATTTTGTTTCCACGCAGAAGACAAGCCACATGCGAGTGCTTAATTATGCAATTGTATCTCTCTCGCTCTAAATGCACTCATTACTCATTTTATTATGCTCATAACTCCTCCGTTATCTTAAAACAATATACAAACACTTCTCCTACGCAATAAATTAAGATTTTTTCTTTTTCTTTTATCAGCAATTTCAAGGTGACTAGTTTTTTAGTTTTAATTTTTTTTTAATATATGTTTCAATTTAAATGGTGTTTGGATATTATAAATACAAATTTATAAAATACCAATCTTATACCTATCTTATTTCATAAATTTATTAAAATTCAAAGATGTGTTTATAATTAAGAGTGTACCTCTCACGGGTTTTGATACTAAATACCATAAATATATGTTGTAAGAATGGTTCACACCAATTTTTAATTTTTCGCATAAGCTACATGTAGAGTATATTCGACGCGCTAGATTTCTTTAACTGCTTTCAAAATATCCGTTTGCATAGAGTTGACATATGATATGAAAGTAGTTCACACAGATATGGTAGAAAGGCTCACGAGTCTTGAAAGTGGTTCAAGAAATAATTGTACAACAAAATCTTATGAGAGGCAACCCTAAAAATACAATGACAAGCTTTAAATAGTTTTAATGCAAAGTTTACAATAGTTGCGTCCATGTCGTTTTAAGCAAGATGATTTGTTGAATATGATTAGACTTGTAAGATATTCAAATATCTTGAGCTTCTAAAGTACACAATACTTTTATTTTGCATGCGTTCAAACACAAAGATTAAGTTATTTGACCTAAATTTCTCATTGATGGGTCTGAAAATATCAACAAAACTGAAGTAAAATTGTCAAAAGCTATGAGTGGATGGATACACACAAGACATCCAACTTGTGCATAGACGGCTAGTCTTGGGTCAGTTATATGGGAATGTAAGTTCAAACGATCAATTTTATGGTAGTTCATCTTCATATGGTAACAATTCAAACGGTAATTTTTATGGAATCCTGGTATTCAGTAATGGAGTATACCGACATATTTCTGCATTGGACTACACCATCAAATGCTCTATAATTTTGTACATCACCAAATGCACCACAATATATTTCAAACACTAAATGTTCTACAATGGAATTCATCACCAAATCCTTTAAAAGAATTTCTCCACTGAATTTTCAACATTGGGTTTCCCATCAAACATTCAAGCATGGTGTCAACATCACATTTTCAATAAAAGTATCACCAAAAATGCCTCCAAGAAAATGATTTACATAGATTTTCATATGAAAGTCAACAACAAAATACTCGAAAAATAGATTTACACAGTGAACAAATACGTAGTCAATTATCAGCTTTTTCGAAATAAACTGTGTAGAACTTATTTCATTGGTGCAGTCAAATGTAGACTGGTCAATTTTTTCCAATCTTATTTCGTAGGTGCATTCACATTCTTCTTATAGCGATGAAAGTCACATTCTTCATGTCTGCACCAATTTTTTCCAATCCTATTTCAATTTTTTTCCAATCTATTATACATGTGACTGCAGTAATGTACAAATCGATTTTCGATTGATGAATGCTGAATAATGTTATCGTTTTGTCTTGATAAATGCTAAAGAATATCGTTCTTGAGTTCTTTTTTTTTTTTGTTTTAAAAACTATGTTTTTATAATGTAAGTGTGACTTTTTAAAACTAAATTTTAGAAAAATGGCAAAAAAAATCTCAACTTTCAAATTTGCGCAATTTAAGTCCTCAACTTTTACGAGTGAGATTTAAATCATTACCTTATTAACTTACGAAATCAAAATCACGAACTTTATTAAAAAAAAGTCGATCTGCACAAGCCGTTTACTCGCGTTTAGCGGCGTTATCACTCCGTTTTTCATCCGTTTTCTCCTCCGTTTGGTGCTTCTCTTTTCTTTTTAACCCCAAAATCAGAACGAAACTCAAAATCTCTAAATCGTGAACCCCCAAATCCCTAAATCATAATCTCTAAATTTTTTTTCTTGGTTTCGAAATCCTGAACCCCAAATCGATTAGAATGAGTTCTATGAGTTCAAGTTCTGAGCAAGCTTACGTAAGTGGGATTCCTTCAAAGTGTGTGTGTGGAGCGGATGTCACGATGTTAACTTCCAAAACCCAAGATAATCCAGGTTGGCCCTTCTTTCGTTGCATGAGTCAACGAGATGTCAATCTGCGCTCCAACAAAAGAGATGTAAGTCAATTTTGTTTCAATTTCGTTCACGTGTCGTTCGATTAGCTAAGAATTTTTTTTTTTTTTTAAGATTCATACGTTCAAGTGGGTGGAGGATGTTGTGGTTGAGGAGATTAGTAATGGGCGATATGAATTTGAAGTTATAAGATTGTTGATTCACAATTGAAGAAAGATGGTGAAGACAACAAAAGAGAAATACAGAAGCTTAAATCGTGGACCAAATGTGGTTTTCTTTGTCTTGGATTGATGACAATTCCCATTGTTTATGTTTTCTTTCTGAAATCTGATCTGAATTAGTTGGTAGCTAGTTTGTAAGTTTATGAGAGTATGAGTAGGTTTGAGTTTCAGTTTGTAAGCTTCAGTTAATGACATTGTTTCACTTTCAAACATCCTAGATTGAAAAAAAACATCCTGAAAACATTCAGACATCCCAATTACAAACATCTCCTACGGTTGGTCTTGTGAACAATTAAACCAATCCAAAAAATATGCGGCTTGTCTTTGTGCTGCTTGTCTTCTTGAGGGTTGGCCTTTTGAAGCTTGTGAGGCTCACCTTTGTGAAGCTCCTGAGGCTGGTTTTTGAGAAGCTTGTGAGGCTGGTCTTTGAGAATCTTGTGAGGATGGTCCCTGAGAAGCTTGTGAGGCTGGTATTTGTGAAGATGAAGCTTGTTCTTGTCCAAACAACACTTGTCTTGGTTCCTGAGCCAAAGAAACAAATGCTTTAGTAAGTAAGCAGAGGAGAGAAATGCTTTAGTAAACACTGAAAACACTAACCTGTTCTTTTCTTGGTCTACCTCTTCGTCGTTTTGGTGGATTCTCTACCCTTGGATTTTTACAACCTGACTTGTTGTGACATTCTTGCTTACAGTTGGAGCAGGTCATCACTCTATCCTGTCGTGATAATCTGGTTTGTGAAGCTGCCTCATTCCTTCCTTTCCTCCTTGCATAGTTGCTTGGCCTACCCCGATTACCTCTTCTCCATGGTGGGGGTAATACTCCTAACCTGTTCAACCTAGGCCACATCATTTCACCTTGTACTGGACCAATCCCATCCTTATAAGTAAGCCTCCATGTATTAGTCGTGTAGTACTCAGCAACATAATTTTCAACCTTCTCTTTTCTCCCAATGATAACCAATGCAGCATGAACACAAAGTATACCTGTCATGACCACAAACTGTGAGCCTTAACTATTAATGCAAACAATTAATAATTTACAATTTACAAACCTGTCATCTGTCACTTCCTACAGCCGCATGTACTCTGATTCATATCCACCCGATATTTTTGTCCTTACAATTCTACTTCATGCAGATTATGCATAGCCATATATCTTTCGCAAAACTGTGAACCTGCAATCATTTTTTCTATCTATGCATGTGCTCTAGTGGTAAACCTTGTCTGCAATCTCTCAGCTATGATGGATCTCTTCGCATTCCTAACCATACATTGCCTCCTAATATCCTCTAGCATTTCTAGTAATGGTTTCCTCCTAGCTTGACGGATAGTTTTATTGAATGACTCACACAGATTGTTTAAGACATCATTGCAGCAAGTTCTAATCATCGAGAGTAGCTTCGTCGCAGATGGTGTAGCTTCGTCGAGGATCGGTTCATCTTCTGGGTTCGGATCACCGTCTTCATCACCTTTGCCGGCTTTCTCACCGTGAGTAGCTTCGTCGCGGATGGGTGTAGTTTCGTCGAGGATTGTATCATCTTCCGGGATAGGAAGTTCTTCACATCCGGGATTTGTCTCAGCAGCTTCAAATCCAGGAAGTTCTAGCAATATTTTCGACTCCAACAACGGCGGAGAATTTGGAGACCGTGTCTCCAGAGGTACCAGAAAAGGTGAAAGCGAAACCTTCTTTCTTTTCTTATTTTGGGACCAGTTTGTTTTCTTCTTCCTCTTCCCTCTGCGATTGAGTCTAATCAAATTAGGGTTTTTCGATTTGAAAATTGGATGATTGAGAGATTGAGAAATTAGGATTCTTGATGATTTGGGAATTTTGGAATTGTGACTCTTCGTTTTAGGATTGAGAGTAATAACGTTTTAGAGCAAAACACATCGTTTAGGAGAAAACGGATAAAAAAACGGAGTGATAACGCCGCTAAACGCGAGTAAACGGCATGTTCAAATCGACTTTTTTTTAATTAAGTTCGTGATTTTGATTTCGTAAGTTAATAAGCTAATGCTTTAAATTGCGCTCGTCAAAGTTGAGGCCTTAAATTGCGCAAATTTGAAAGCTGAGGCTTTTTTTGCCATTTTTTCCTTACTTTTTTACCCAAAGTTAATTATTTTTGAATTTTAATTATTTATCTATTAATAACATTTTAGATAAAATCATTTTTATAATTAAAACTTATTAAAATATAGGTAAAATTAACCCTGTCATTTTGGGCTGAAGCCCGCTGGCCCCGCTCCATTAACCCGCTGCGGGGCGGGTGTGGGTCAACAAATCAAAAACTTTTGTGGAGCGGGTGCAGATCACTCAGATTTAGTCACTGCCAGCGGCGGGGCGGGCCATGCGGGGCAGGTTCGCCCGCTTGACAGGCCTAGGTGAAATGTGTCAAAACAATTTATTTTTTTTGTTAAACAAGTAGAACGACATAATATCAATCGACGAATGCTCAATAATTGCGGTTGGAAGATAGACATGGGCTACCTCAAATTAAATTCTTTTTTTTTGTTATCTGATAGTATATCTTATTATATAAAGATAAACGCGTTTAACGTTAACGTGACATGTGTCAAATGAATAACTCATCAGATTTTGACATGTGTTATCGCTAATTTTAGATTGTGACATATGTCAAAGAGATAACTAATAAGAATTTCACACGTGTCAACTTTGTGGTAATAGTAATTTTTTATATAAAAATGTAGAATAAATAATTAATTACGATTTTTGTCAGTTTAACCAAAAATTTTAATAGCAGAAAGTTTGGTAATTTTTAACTTTCTGGTAATGGTAATTTTATATAAAAAGATGTAGAATAGATAATCAATTAAGATTTTTGTCAGTTTACAAAAAAATGTAAATAACAGAAAAATTGAAAATAATAGAAAATATAACTTACTGTTAATGTATCATCATAAACTACAATTGTCAGTTTTAACAAAATGTTTGATATTTAATATTTTCCATCACGATTATGTTAATTTTCTAAATTAATATTGTAATAGTTTGGTTATAAATACCAAAATGTAGATTCTTAACAAATGATATTCTCATTCATCTTTTACCTTTTGTTATTCATCATATTAAATCAGAAAAATAAATTCAGAAATTCCTCTAGATCAATTAGAAAAAATCATGTTTATCGTCGTATTATATTACGCTTGTTTCAAAAATAGAAAGCAAGAAATATCAAATCAAATAATATATTCATGGGAATAGAGTTATTATTGGTTGATGAAAATGTAATAATTTGTTTTAGCAACTTGATTTTTTTGTGGAAAATATTATTTTAAAATATTACTTAATTTCAAATTTATATGGTTATTCAAAGAAAATAAAAATCAAGGTTTTGTACATCATTCTCTTCTTCAAAAATTTGGCAATTATTTTTTTTTTTGATAAAATATATTTTCATATAAATTTAGAAAAATATAATATAATATTATCTTCGGTGCTATAGCACCGAGGGTATAATACTAGTATTAGATAATGGAGGTGTTGGCGGATAACCAGAATACATACACCAAAATAACTGAGCCAACGAAAAACCAAAGTATATAGGAACCGACAAACTTAGCCCGGAATAGGTCTGGGCAAAATACTCGGACCGAATTGAAACTGATCCGGAAAAGAGAAACCGAACCGAACTTGAAATCGACAAATTACTCGACGGATCTTAGACTCCTATACCTGAATAACTAAAACTGAATCCTAACCGAACCGAAAACCGAAGAGATACCTAAAATACCCGAAGTATAATTATATACCTAAACTATTAAATATATTTAGAATTAATTTTTTTGGGTCAAAATTTAGACTTAATATTAAATATATTTAGACTTTAATATAACTCAATTACCCAAAATTACAATCATAAAACTAAAAATATCAGTTTATTTTAGAACAAAATATCTAAAAAATTTTATTTATATTTGCCAAAATTTAACCAAAATTTATTCAAATTTAAATTTTTTTGGATTTTTTCAATATTTTGGCAACCAAAACCGAACCGAACCAGAACCGAATGTCTAAAATATCCGACTAGATCCTAAATCTTTCTACCCAAAATATCTAGAACCGAATGTATCTACCCAAAAACAAACCGAATACCCGATTGTCTAGGCCGTCCAGACCCTCAAGAGTCAAAAGCCGTACACGAACGGAGACTAATCAAGACGAATAAACTAGCACGAACTCACTAAACTGTGTAAAAGATAGCCACAACATTCAACTAACAAAAACTAACCCAAACCCGAGAACTAAAAACGATCAGATTGAGGAGACCCGACAAAACCCAACCGTGGCTTATGTTCTTCTTGTCCTCATTTGAAATTTGTAGACTTGAAAAGATAAAGAACTTGAACTTCCTTATGATGGCAACGTGAAAGCATCAAACAATTAGACCTCGACCAAATCTGATATTGACTTCTGATGGAGGAGACTAAAACAGTCACCTAATCGACTCATCTAAAACTTTAGGAGGAAGAAATGATGAATGATGCGATTTAATTAAGACCATAGGAACCACCGAAAAATGATGAAAGAGGATGAAGCAACCTAAACAAAAAAAAGCTAAAGCAATGCACCACAACAACTAGAACGATAACCTATACAAACTAAAATTTCACTAGACCAAGCAAACAAGGGAAACGTCATCTCACCAGACGATATAAAGACAAATAGATCTGGTACAAGGCTTGAAATTAAAGAATAAAGATCCATCGATCGAATAAGTCTGGCGTCACCATTTGATTCTTATCTTTTTTTTTGTTTATGCATCTTTTCTATTCCTTATCATTATCTTATCTTATGACTCATCATAGTAGTTAATACTAAATAGTACGTACTGTAATCTTATGACTCATTATAGTAGTTAATATTTTTAAATAATACTGTAATATATAGTACTTTAACCAGCATTGAAACTAACGTTTCTTGGCCCGACTACATTTTATAAGTTTTTCTGAAATTTTCGTATCTACTCACTTTGTGATTAAATGAGCATTTATCAGTTTTTATAACATGGGGTTTTCTTTTTCGACGTCAAAACTCTATAGGGTCCAAAAAGTTAGGGCTTCTCTCTACTTTTTACTATAAAATGACTCGATCTCCACACACTCTCTACCATTACCTATCTTGGAAATGGAGTTCTCAAGCTTTTTGCTCTCTCTCTTAGTCTTTCTAATGTATCTTTCTCCTCTCGCTCTTCTTGTTTCGGCTCATACCACTAACCACGAAGACTTTCTAAGGTGTCTTTCTCACCGGATAAACGACAACACCGTCGAATCCAAAGTCATACACACCTCTAAGGACTCTTCCTATTTCTCCATCTTGGATTCTTCCATACAAAATCCAAGATTCTCCGTTCCTGAAATACCTAAACCGGTGTCAATCATAACTCCGGTTAAAGCAAGTGACGTTCAAACCGTGATCAGATGCGCACGGCGGCACGGAATCCATGTAAGGACTCGCAGCGCCGGTCACGGCTGGGAAGGACTATCTTACATCGCGTACGACAAACCATTCGTCGTCATCGATTTGAGAAACCTTAGGTCTATATCATTAGACGTCCATAACCGGACTGGTTGGGTCCAAACCGGAGCAACCACTGGCGAATTGTACTTTGAGATTGGGAAAACCACCAAATCTCTTGCTTTCCCAGCCAGTATTCACCCAACCGTTGGCGTCGGAGGACAGTTTAGCGGCGGAGGTTACGGCACGTTGCTTAGAAAATACGGTTTAGCAGCGGATAACATAATCGATGCACTTGTTGTTGACGCCCGTGGGAGGATTCTTGACCGACAAGCAATGGGAGAGGAGTACTTTTGGGCGATTCGTGGAGGCGGCGGATCGAGCTTTGGCGTTGTACTATCATGGAAGATTCAGTTAGTCAATGTTCCGTCCACGGTAACCGTGTTTAAAGTCCGGAAAACATCGGAGAAGGAGGCTGTTAGGATCATCAACAAGTGGCAGTATGTTGCGGATAAGGTTCCTGGTGATCTTTTTATCAGCGCAACGTTGGAGAGATGGAACGAAAACATGGTGCACGCTTTGTTCACTGGACTTTATCTTGGTCCGGTGAACGATCTACTGGCCTTGATGGAAGAAAAGTTTCCGGAATTAAATCTTGGAATCGAAGATTGCGCAGAGATGAGTTGGATTGAGTCTGTACTCTGGTTTGCTGATTTCCCTCAAGGAGAATCGCTCGGTGTTCTTGCGAATAGGAAGCGTACATCTCTATCTTTCAAGGGGAAAGATGATTTTGTGCAAGAGCCGATACCCGAGGCTGCAATTCAAGAGCTATGGAGGCGATTAGAGGATCCCGTAGCTCGACTTGCAAAAATCATATTAACTCCATTTGGTGGGAAAATGAGTGAAATAGCAGAGCACGAAACGCCATTCCCACACCGGGAAGGGAATCTCTATGAAATACAGTATTTGGCTTACTGGAGAGAAGAGGAAGACAAGAACAGGTCGGAGACAGACAAGTATCTGAAATGGGTCGAGAGCGTTTACGATCTTATGACTCCTTATGTTTCGAAATCTCCAAGAGGAGCTTATGTCAATTTCATGGATATTGATTTGGGGGTGTATCTTGGAACGGAGAAGACAAAGTACGAGCAAGGAAAGAGCTGGGGAGTGAAGTATTTCAAGAACAATTTCGAGAGATTGGTGAGTGTCAAAACTAGTGTTGATCCAACAGATTTCTTCTGCAATGAACAGAGCATTCCGCTACTGAAATCCGTTGACGACATCTGAAAATTTCCTTTGAAGTTTTTTTCAAGTTTTTTCTATGCATGAGTTCTTTTATTTGTGAAATCATCTGTGCGTGTTGAATACTTGATGCTCCAAGTGTGTTACTTATCTGTGTGATTGTGATATATTTGCGTTGAATAAAAGCAGTTTTAAGTGTTTAAGTGTTTAACTAAAAGCAGTTTCTTCACGAGCAAGCAAGTGGGACTAAATAAATAAATAAACATCAATCTAGAAACAGAGATTAGGTATTTAACTTCTTCAAGACCAAGCAAGTTAGATTAGGTCAAGAAATCAATCTGGAAACCCTAACGGAACGTTGATACATGACTTTGACAATTTGATAACCAAAGTCAGGATCGGCCAATAAAGCATATGCTTTTAACTAAGCCCATATATATATATATATATATATATATATATATATGTTAAGTATAATACAATGATCATCACTGTCAAGACTCATATATAAAAGCTACAAGTTTTTCTAATGAACATCCACTCCAATCACTAGTACGTATCATCTGCCTTTGGGCCACTTGGATGGACACTCCGTGCAGCACGATTAGTTGCATCAAAAGCCTTACCACAATTGACAACGCCTACCATTCCATTGATGCAGAGATTTTATAATGTGGGTAGTGTGGGTTGCTGAACAAGATCGACGTCCACTGAGAACTCGATTAGCAAGTTTGGGAATGAGGATAACAAAGAGATGCTGCCTAATAAATAAGGTTTGGAGCAAAGTACTCTCCCGGCTAGGCTTTTTGCTCTTCATCATTATCACGTGCAGGAAATGACATCTTGGGCATGAAATTGAAATTCATATAGTGTAAAAAAAAAAGGTTGTTGTAATGGATCAACCTTGGCTGCTTCAAGATAGTTTTGACCTGTTCGAATCTTCTTTCTTTATCTGGTCTTAGATTTATGGTCATACGCTCTAGTTAAGTTCAGATGGTGACACAACAACACAAACACAAACCGCAAGGCTATATGTCATCGATTAGCTATCTCAAGTTCACAAAATTCTCCAATGTATTCGCAATATTTGCAACCATCTCTATAAAAGTTAAGCTGGTTTTAATGGGAGCTGATTTGAATAGAGTTAAGATTTATAAAAATTTAAAACTTTTTTTGGATTTAAAACTGTAAAAAAATATTGTGTTTGTTTAACGGTAACAACTTTAAGAATCTAATAGATATCCATTAAATTTTGAAAGTTGTGTCTTATGTCTAAAATTCTAAATAATTTTAAGGTTAGAAAGAATTGGAGATTTTAGAAGTTTAGTATCGTTTACCCAAAACGCAGCGTTGAAAACTAACGGTTGCAGTGATTATGTTGACGTCGTCTAAAGGGTATGTTAACCCAGATAACGGCATGTCCAAAAAAGAAAAGTCAACGTCAATTGAGAATTTAAAAAATGGTCAGCGGTAGGTTAAAGATTTATTCGGTGTTCGTGATAAATCGTGTTTTTAAAACGGGTATTTTTGAAAGTTGAGCTTTTGTTTTTTGTCATTTTTTCCTCTATAGAACATCATAAATATATCAGAAATTAAAATATCTCGTATCACGTGTTTTAGTATCATACTGATTGTTATCATGACAACATTACACATATTTTAACTACATAGTTTAATTATTAAAGATTAGTAGGTAAAACACGAAACAAGAGAGAATAAAAAATATTTTAAAAATATGTCAAATGGATCCACCAATAACTCTCCTCTAGAAGAAAAAAAATATATACTACTCATATCATACATGAAAGCTCATAATGACATTGAAGAGGACTACACGAACCACATAACTGAATCAAAGAGGACCACACAACACATAATGAGAAACATACACACCCGACACACCCGTACACAATACTAGGCAAAAAAAAAAAAAAAAAAAAACGTGCTTAAGTTGAAACTTTTAACATCCTAGCACCAACCATACCACAACCACCATTTTGGTTTTTTTTATTAGTTTAATTCTAATTATTGTTTCTAAATCCATTCCTTTACTAATTTGTTAAATCAGTACACAGAATCCACAATGTTATTAAAAACTTTTGAAGTAATTTTCTTTTCTTCAGGAAAATTCACCCAATCAATCATTTTTTTTAACTATACATTACCACTTTTAAGCTTATTCGGATGACATCTATTTTATATAAAATGAATCTTACTTAACCCATAGCCACTTGACACAAAAAAAAAAAACAAAAAAGGTTCTTCAAAAGGAATCTGATTTGTCGTCTCGTCACCGTTTCTGTCTATGCATTTACAATGGAGTTTTTGAGAACTTTTCTTTCTCTCTTTGCAAATTTTCTTCTGTTGAATCTTTCTCTTTCTCAATTTCCTTCGATTTCAGCTCAGTGCGCCAACCACGAAGACTTTCTCAGGTGTCTCTCTCACAGAATAAACGACTACACCGTCGAATCAAGAATCATACACAAATCCAAAGACCCTTCCTTCTTCTCAATCTTGAACTCTTCCATACAAAATCCAAGATTCTCTGTTCTCGAAACACCTAAACCGGTCTCAATTATCACACCGGTTCAAGTCACCGATGTTCAATCGGCGGTTAGATGCGCACGGCTTCACGGTATCCACATCAGGACTAGGAGTGGTGGTCATGACTACGAGGGCTTCTCTTACATCGCCAAAAGCAGACCGTTCGTTGTCATTGATTTGAGAAATCTCCGGTCTATAACATTAGATGTCAATAACCGGACCGGTTGGGTTCAATCTGGAGCTACAATTGGGGAATTGTACTACGAGATTGGGAAATTGAGCAAATCTTTAGCCTTTCCGGCCGGTCTTTACCCAACGGTTGGCATTGGAGGGCAATTCGGAGGTGGAGGGTACGGTACGTTGATGAGAAAATATGGTTTGTCGGCGGATAATGTAGTTGACGCGCATATTGTTGACGCGAACGGAAGCTTTCTTGACCGACAAGGCATGGGTGAGGATTTCTTCTGGGCTATCCGTGGAGGCGGAGGATCAAGCTTCTGCGTTGTCATATCATGGAAGATTAGATTGGTCGATGTTCCATCGGTACTAACTGTCTTTGACGTCACGAAAACATCAGAAGAAGAGGCTGTCTCGGTCTTTAACAGGTGGCAGTATATTGCGGATAAGGTTCCTGATGATCTGTTCATAAGAGCTATGTTGCAGAAGGAAACCGCGGTTTACGCTTCGTTCCCGGGACTTTATCTCGGTCCGGTAAGTGATCTATTAGTATTAATGAAAGAGAAGTTTCCGGAATTAGGTCTTGAGATTGAAAATTGTAGAGAAATGAGTTGGATTGAGTCTGTTCTCTGGTTTATCAAACAAGAATCAATGGACATTCTTGCGAAACGAAAACGAACCTCGAGATCTTTCAAGGGAAAAGACGATTTTATCGAAGAACCGATACCTAAAACCGCAATCCGGTATCTCTGGAGACGGTTCTACGCACCCGAGGCTCAGCTCGCTAAGATCATACTCACTCCATTTGGTGGCAAAATGAGTGAAATTGCGGAATCTGAAATACCATTTCCACATCGAAAAGGGAATCTTTATGAGATTCAATATTTGGCTTATTGGAGTGAAGAAGAAGATAATAACAAGACTGATACAGAAAAGTACTTCAGATGGGTCGAGGGCGTATACGAATTTATGACTCCTTATGTTTCAAAGTCTCCAAGAAGAGCTTATGTTAATTTTAGAGACACTGATTTGGGAATGTATCTTGGGATGAACATGAAGACAAAGTACGAGGAAGCAAATATTTGGGGGGTGAAGTATTTTAACAACAATTTCGATAGATTGGTGAGAGTGAAAACTAAAGTTGATCCAATGGATTTCTTCTGTGATGAACAGAGTATTCCAGTTCTGAAACCCGTTAATGATATTTAAAATTTTCAAATTTGTTTCCTGTGCATAAGTAATGGGCTTCTTTGGGTTGTAATAACCGAACAAAAAATAAACCGTAGTTATTTGTAAACCTGTTTGTTTTGAATATTCAAACCGGGATGTCAATTCTTGATTGGACATGTGTAGTCTAATCTGGTCCAAAATATTATTACGGTTTATAAATAAAGTACAAAAAGTGAAATAATTGGAAATGATTGACATGTCCCATACTCCCACCATTAAATTAAAAATATATAGTTTAGATGATTAATTTGCTCTCAGCCATATCTTGTATCACATTTGTTTTATGGGCTTTGCTCCACCTCATGGGTTCAAGTCATTGAATATGAAACATACATTGAATTCTCAATCGGTGTGAATGCTCGATCAGTGTCTCACCTGATTACTCAAAATGAAAGGTTTCAAACTATTCAAAATTCGAACACCGATGACCGAAAAGAAAATTAGTTTAATATATTTTGGTTTCCGGTTGGATTTAGGCCGAGGATATTTTTATTTAAAGTTTAATAATTACAATGAAAAGTTCGATAATATAAAAGAAAAAAAAAATTGAGCGATTTATATATAATTGTTTGATTAACGTCTAAAGTCCAAACGTTCTAGACGCTAAGCAACATCCAAACATCCGATTATCACCTAATAATTGGAATAGAATTATACCTATTTCAGCTTATAAAAAACATAGAGTGACATCAATGGAAATAATTGACATGTCCCACAATGTGCTGAGTGCTCACGAGAAATAGTAAAATGCCCCACCTGATAATTTTAAAGTATCTACATTGTGTAAATCTCCATTCTAATTTTGTTTTCTTTCTTCAAATAATGTCGTTATCTGATCTTTGAGCATGATTCATAATTGACATGTCTAATTAACACAAAATTAGTTGAAAACGTTTGCAATGGAGTGACCGTAATAAATAGTGGCTCTTGTGAACGGGTTTGTTTTGATCTGGTTTCAGTTAATATAATAATAGTGCATGTCTGGTTATGCCAACCGGTGTACATTTATCCACCAAAAATAAAAACAATTTGACGAATTTGGTGGGTTTGGACCGTATGTTTTTTTCTACATCTCATTCCCAAGAAAATTCCACCTAAACCAAAAGGCCAAAAAGTCGACCTAAGAAAACAAGATCTCTCAGTTTAAGGGATTTTCACCAAACCATGGAACACAAATATAAGGATGGAAACATAACTTTTTTTTTGTTAATTTGAATATGTTTTATTCTATCTAGATCGGTATTTTTTTTGTCAGTATTTTGACATCAGTTATAATTCGAGTTGATATTCGATCTACTTTATTATAATATATATATATATATAATTAAATTGTTTAAATTGAAAATGGTCAAAGGTTCATAAAAAGTAAAATTTATGTTAGTTTTAAACCATCTAATACTTTCTCAACTTTTATAATTTAAATTTGTTACAATTAAGTTAGATATAGATAATTTTTTAATTTATACATTTGCGATAAATATATATATATATATATATGTGTGTGTATATATGTATATGTATATACAAATTCATATATATATATATATATAAAGAAACATATATATATGTATATATAAATCTGGAGTGAATCACATATCTGCATATAAAATTTTAATTTTAAAAAATTTCTGTGTTAATGTTGAATTTTAATTAATTTTTTTTTATTTATAATTTTCTGTGTTTCTAACAAATGTTGAATTTTAATTTAAAAAAAATAAGTTTTCGGCTTTTCTGGATTTATCAGATTACATCTAAACTAAAAAACAGCTCAAAACACGGATAGCATGAATATTTTGCTACCTCTACTTAACTTATACGTCCAGTTTTCTACAAACACAAAGTGCAACGTTTTTGAGGCCCATGAGAAGAAAAAATGTCCGTCACGTTGCGTCACTTGATACAATGGCTATCGTCACATTCACGCTATTGAAAAATTTGGCAGTCTCATTCGTCGTCATTGACCTGAAAAAATCAGTCGCCTATTTCATATTCACACATATGTTCAAGAATTTTACTCAAAACACTTGAATATAATAGTGAGTTAGTTAAAAGACAAATAAACAAAATTTAGTTAGGTAAATAACGAATAGTGAATTTGACAAATGACAATAGAAGAGATTAAAGTTGATTAAAGCTAAAAAAAGTATAGTAATGATAGTCAACATTGTCATTAAATATTTTACCAAAAAAGAAAAGCATTGTCATTAAATAGAATTTTCCAATTTTATTGGCATTTAGCTAGCTCTCGTAGACATCTAATCAATCACATAGAGGATGGGTTTTTTCAGTTTTATTTATTCTGTTATGTGATCGTCTAAATATATTATATGAGTATCTATTAAAACTAAATACTAAACTCAGAATCTTAAATCATAAGTTCCATGTAATAAATTAGACGTCTACATAAGAAAATAACATATTGTAGGAAAAATTTATTCATTTTGTAACAGTTAAATGAATGATAAAATTATCCAAAATATATTAAAGTCACGTAATTGCCGTCCATAAACTTGTAGTTTGTTATAGAGTGCAAATGCTCAGTAAAAATACTAAATTTATTATTAAAATATAGAAAAAGTATTAATAGGAAGTTGGGTGGAAATTTAACACGGTATTTATAAAATTTTGTATCTTTAAAAAATATCCATGCTGTATTCACCTAATAGAGTGCATCTTTATATGATGAAAATACAAATTCATTTGATAAATCAATATCTACATAGAAAAATAATATGATATCGGAAAATTACGTGTTTTACAATATTTAGATGACATGAACAAAAGTGAATACAAATTATTTATTAAATTACATATTAACGTAAAAAATAAAAAGTTATATTAAAAATCATATATTTCTTAATAGTTAAATAAAAGAAATAAAAACTTCCCTAATTGATCGAAATTTACTTTTACGTTGGGCAAGAAAATAGCTTGTTATTTTTTTAAATAGCGATGTAAACACTCTAAATATAGTTTTGATTTTTTTTTTTTCCTATAACTCTTTTTTTTTTCTTCTCTAATACTATATATATTTCTCTAATCTTCATTACTCTAACACCACACCAGTCACACCCTTGAATGTTCTTCCATCTTTGTAGCCTTCATCTCATCTCCACAACGTTTACGGTCAAGTTGGTAAGTCTCTAAGAATGGCTTTCTTTGTTTAAACTTTATATGGCACTGAGTTTTTGTGGTATCACTAAAATCAAACGATTCATGATGAAGAACTTGACTTGGTTAAAAATTATTATTCAGTGACTACTTTATGTAAAGAGTTTAGGCCATTGGGCAATGATTTTCATAGAGAAGAAAAATAAACTTGTACATTTGTGGAAACTTTAAGATAGAGAGCGTGTAAAAAGGTGTAGATTTTTCCATATTAATAGACTGACTTCCGCAGATGCTGTTGGGATCAAAGAGTAGCAAACAACAATAAAGCAGAACAACTTACTTCAGAAAGAATGGGATCTTCCAAACCATTCCCTGTATTTTCATTTCTTTCGATTTTGGCCTTATATTTTTCATTCTACACTATAACACCAACTTCTTCATCAATCTCCCTGCAAGATCAATTCATCAACTGTGTCCAAAGAAACACACATGTTTATCTCCCACTCGAGAAAACGTTCTTTGCTCCTGCGAAAAACGTCTCTATGTTCAGCCAAGTCCTTGAATCGACGGCTCAGAATCTCCGGTTCTTGACAAAATCCATGCCTAAACCGGGATTCATATTCAGCCCGATTTACGAGTCTCACGTCCAAGCGTCCATCATCTGTTCCAAGAAACTCCGACTGCATCTCCGTGTTAGAAGCGGCGGTCACGACTACGAAGGCTTGTCTTATGTCTCACAGATCGTCAAACCGTTTATATTATTGGATCTGTCAAAGATGAGACAGGTCAACATTAATATTAAAGACAACAGTGCTTGGGTTCAAGCTGGTGCCACGGTTGGTGAACTTTATTACAGGTATAAAAGCAACAATGGCCAAACATAACAAAACAAAAAACAGTCTTTCAAGAATGGGATCTTTGATTGTACATTTAATCAAAAATGTTTGGTACTTGTAGGATTGCGGAGCAGAGCAAAGTCCATGGGTTCCCGGCGGGTTTGTGCTCGAGCTTAGGCATAGGAGGGCACATAACAGGCGGTGCATACGGCGCTATGATGAGGAAATACGGTCTCGGTGCAGATAATGTTCTAGACGCAAAGATCGTTGATGCCAACGGTAAGTTACTCGACAGAGCCGGGATGGGTGAGGATACGTTTTGGGCAATTAGAGGAGGCGCTGGAGGGAGTTTTGGGATAATTCTCGCATGGAAAATCAAGCTTGTTCCTGTTCCTATGACCGTAACCGTCTTCACCGTCACCAAAACGTTACAACAAGACGTTGGCAACAAGATTATTTCAAAGTGGCAAAGAGTCGCGGACAAGCTTGTTGAAGAGCTATTCATCCGAGTGCTCTTCAACGTAGCTGGAAACGGTGGGAACAAGACTGTGACCACGTCTTACAACGCTCTGTTTCTTGGCGGGAAAGGCACATTGATGAAAGTTATGAAGAAGAGTTTCCCGGAGCTAGGGCTAACACTGAAAGATTGTATAGAAATGAGCTGGCTTGAATCCATTGCTTACATTTCTGGATTCCCAAGCCACACTCCTACTAATGTCTTGCTTCAAGGGAAGTCGCCTTTCCCAAAGGTCAGCTTCAAAGCCAAATCAGATTTCGTGAAAACCCCGATTCCCGATTCCGGGATTAAAGGGATCTTCAAGAAGCTACTTAAAGAAGATATTCCATTGATGATATGGAATCCTTACGGAGGAATGATGGCGAAAATCCCCGAATCCCAAATCCCTTTTCCGCATAGAAAAGGAGTCCTCTTCAAGGTTCAATACGTAACGAGTTGGCCAGACAGCGACAAGAGGCCGAGCAGACACATCAACTGGATCAGAGATCTCTACAGTTACATGACGCCTTATGTCTCAAGTAATCCACGAGAAGCTTACGTGAACTACAGAGATCTAGACCTAGGAAAGAACACGAAAGACACAAAATCTTGCTTCAAACAAGCTCAAGGCTGGGGTGCTAACTACTTCAAAAACAATTTCAACAGACTGGTGAGGATTAAATCAAAGGTTGATCCAGAGAACTTCTTCAGACACGAGCAGAGTATCCCACCTATGCCCTAACGACAACTTTATCAAATCAAATAATAATAAACTGGAAGAGATCAGATTATGGTTCTACTGTATCTAGAAAAATGTTCTAGCTATGCTTGCAGTACTTTGTTTCACTTAAAATTCGAAAGGTTGCTTCTTAGTACCTAATTCCTCAGTCGACTCTAGAATCCTATTTAAAGGCTTGTTCTTGTTTTGTTTTTGGTAAAATTAAGATCGTTATACCTAACTACTAACGATCACAAGGTTGTGATGAAGTCCAATAACATAACCACGAAGCCCAATAAGAGAATAAGGATCCATCATCAGGCCTTCAAAAATTAAAACTGTATTGTAATGTTTTTCAAGTCTATCCATCATACTTTGAGACGTGTTTAAAAACGATTTAACTTATTTATTTTTATCAAAACATGAAAACTAATTAAAAAACATAGAAAAAAACAACATGTTCACATATTACAAATCTTAGTTTTTCAAAGTTAGTCATTAACATGAGTATGACACATGTCAAATCTATCAATTAGATTTCGACACGTCTCAAAAAAAATTTAACCTTTTTTTCTTTAACGAAATAAAACAACTAATTTATATATAGATATATAAAATAAGTTATATGTATATATCTTAAAATGTTTTAACTATCCTTGTCTTTAACCAAAAAGAAAACTAACAAAAAAACATAAAAAAAATACTAATATATGCTAATTTACGTGTGTCATTGGTCAATTAGAATTTGACATGCATAAAATTTTTTCAACTCATTTAAGATGAATATTAACTAATAGACAATGAGTGTTCAAGTTCAAAATAACAATATAAATTATTTAACAGTAATATAATTAGATAAAATTGTATTTATCATCTCATTGTAGTGTCTTTTAATCGTAGATGAAGATAAAACTTGAAAAAAAAAAAAAATTTATAGGAAGGAATTTTTGATTACTTGATGAGAATATTTAGTTATTTTTTATGTTTTATTTTATAATTTTTTTTTAATGCATTTAAGGATAGATTGATTGATTTAACAATACTTTTGGTGTCACGATGAAATCAACTTAAGGCAAAATCTAAATGGACAAAATAGTTAAAGCATGAATAACAAACCTAGATGAAGAACTATATGATCAATTCTCAAATCAACCTAACATAAATCTACCATGAATTCACATTAGAAAACCTAATACCCAATGAAAGAGGTACTCACACATGGACAAAGAAACAAAACAAGAGATGGATAAAATTCATATTTAAATTACAAATAAAGATAAAAAAGTTTAGCATTCTTCTCCACAAAAGTATGAGAATAAAATTTTCTTCCTAAACCTTAACAACCGATCAAAATCGCACTAGAACGTCTCGGATGTCTCTAAAAGTTGAGACACCTATTTATAGTACAAGAAAAAAATCCTAAAATAAAAAAATATAAACTTCATTAGTGAGAGCAGCGATCGGTACAGATTTGTAGTGATCGGTTCTTGGCGTCTTCAATACCGCGGTTACACATATGTAATGATCAGTTGTCGTTTTTAATCATCACTTCACTTGAAGTTTTACTGATTTATTTCCTCTTTAGAACTTCCTCTTGTTACAGTAGACATAAAAACCTGAAAATGAAGAAAAGAAAGCAAAAGCATTGAAAACCATTTTGTTTTTATTGAAAAGACTCAAGACTCGGTGTTAAAATGACTCTAAATGCCGATAAAAATGGGACTCATCAATAACCATAGTGTTCAGCATCAAGCTTCAGCGTTTTTGTCATTGCGACCAGCTGTTGTGTTAAGTTCTCCATACCCGTCACAAGATCTCACCTGTTGAAGGATAACACAATCTTTTAGTAGGTGCCTGCAATGATACCAATTCTAAAGGTATAGAGGACACAATCAACATATACTTGACTTGGAACGCACCAAGTCCAACGCTTGTATTTTGTTTTTATTGATAAAATGATCTTTTACAAGGATCTACTTATCTTGGCTGTTACTCAACCTATTCTACCCAGTAGATTAAACCCGACTAAAAACAAGTCTAAGCCTAACTCTTCTTTGATTCTACTCACCCGCTCGTGAATCACAAAGAGAGTTAAAGAAAACTCACCTTCTAAGCCCTTTTTATGATGGCTCCGAAGTTACAACCTCACCACAAATAATCTAGAGTGTCAACGACGGTTAATGCTCCACCTACACTATTTAAACAACTCGAAACTCTCAACCCTAGAATCTACGAAAAATCACCACAAAGGAAAAACCCTCTTTCTCAAATTTATCTTTTCCATATGTTGTTGTAGTGAATATTTAGTGAATCACTACAACAACCTACGTCTTCAACCTTTTTCGCCAAGTCAGTTCTCACGTCCTTGACGTGTCATACCAACATCTTTGCTTGTCAATTCAGCTTACGCATTCTTGTCAGCTCTCAGATTTCTGATGTGTTCTCTGATGCAGTTTCCTAATCCAAACAACAAGCTGTGTCAATAATCTGTATCTTCAAAAATAACTTTAATTAACTTTAATTATAACTTTAAAACCGAAAAGACAACTTTAATTATGGACAAAAAAAAAAGTTAGTTACCTAGGATCCGAAAAGATGGCACTCGTTTCCTAAAACAAAATTGCTCAAGAGTGCTAACAAAATAGAAGTGGAAAGGAAAACCTATGTCAAAATTCGATTAGCAAATCATCCTTGCATTAATTAACATTATTGTAATATAGGCGCAAGAGTATTGGCCAAACCCAAGTAGTAGAAGGGAGATGATGAGGATCAAGGCGATAAGAAGACCTCCATGCAGCTTTGGAGAAGAAGCTAAGGGAACATTTATCGCCGCCATCACAGAACCTTAGAACCAATATTGCCGAAGAGCAGAGGCACGAGTTGGATTCGCTTCTCGGGTACTCGATGCTCTGTTGCGTTTTGTGACAGAGAATCAACATATCTGAATGACTTATCTTATTTGAATTTTTGTAAACTAGCTTTTATCTATGCCCTATTCAAAATGTCAAAAAAACTCTTCGATATAAAATTTTTAGTATTTTCATTTAGTTTTTGTCTCAGTGAATTCGATACTTGAAAATACTCTAAAACTTTGGTCTTTTATTGAATATTTCTCAAAACGAATAAACTTATTTACACAAACTTATACATTTTTTTTTTTTTTTAATTCGTCGGATTTTTTTCTTCTAAATTTTTAAAAATGACAATAATTGGGCATGCAATATAGTGATCTGTACTAATATTGCTACCACTTTATAACCAAAATCTGCGTATATTACATTTAGCTGGCAAAGTTATAAAAACATAAATATTTTTATCTCAGAAATTCGAAAAACCATCTAATTAAGGTTTTATCACTAACCATATTTTTCCGATTTGGATTAACCTACTTGACATCGGTGTCCGATCTGTCGCCATAATTGTCAATTTACACTTTTTCCTGTCTAAAACTATTTTATCACGAAATCACAAGTACAGTAAGTTAAAAAAAAAAAATTTTGGTTTTATGTTAGAATAGAATAAGTTAAATACGTAAATCCTGGTTTTTTGGATGTGTGATTAATTTGAAACAACTTGAATCCATATGATTCTTTTAACTTAATTGCATTTTTTTGTCAACTTAATGTGCAGTATTTGACGTTTTCAAAACACGTAGAACATGGTGTTTACGTTGCTATCAATTCTACCTTATTGACAATCAAGCCATCGTTGAATGTAGAAAAATAATTAGTGGATCTTGTTTTATCACAATATTTTATATTTAGAAAAATAGAAACTCATTTCTTCATTGACAAGAAAAAAACAGTATACATCCAGTTCCATATTGAAGCCTAATTATGTGTTTAGCTTCTCTCTTGCATATACTATTGGCTGCAGGAATGGGAATTTCAAAACCACGCCCTACAATTTCTTGTATTTCCTTTTTTGCTTTATATATTTCATTCTATACTATAACACCAACTTCTTCAGTATCCGTACAAGATGGTTTCATTGATTGTCTCCAAAGAAACACAAATGTTGATTTTTCACTTGAGAAAACGTTCTTCACTCATGAAAGAAATGCTTCCATCTTCATAGAAGTCTTTGAATCGACGGCTCAAAATCAACGGTTCTTGACCAAGTCAATGCCTAAACCGGGGTTCATATTTAAACCGGTTCACGAATCTCACGTCCAAGCTTCCATTATCTGTTTTAAGAAACTTGGAATTCATTTCCTTGTTAGAAGCGGCGGTCACGATTACGAGGGCGTGTCTTATGTTTCACAGATCGAAAAACCGTTTGTATTGATTGATTTGTCGAAATTGAGACAGATCAATGTTGATATTGAAGACAATAGTGCTTGGGTTCAAGCTGGTGCTACGATTGGTGAGCTTTACTACAGGTAATATAAGTCGTTTGATTTTATATAATAAAGTTGTCTATACAAATATCACATTTTTAAATTATATTGTGAGGTTTATTCGTTTGAGTGTTTTAATTGATTTCAAAATCTAATAAATTTTTTGTGTTATTGGAGCATTGGTTTAACAATTGTTATCAAAATCTTATGTTACACGTTAACGTGTAACAAAATTTTAAGTAGTATTTAAAAATATTTTTTAATATTAGTTAAAGTTTTGTTGTCCGATACTTTGATTTCACATTGAATTTTAGTAAAGAATTATTTCAGATTTGAATTATACCAAGTTTAGAAATGTTTTCGAATTAAAAAATACAAAAGCTCAAATATAAGGATGAACTATATTATCTTGAACGGTTTTCTAAACATAAAAACTAAATTAGATCCACATGTTCGATTACAAAGTCAAACGAATTTAACAAAGATTCAGGCCCGACTGAAACTAGTAGAATAAGAGTGCAATGGCCCCCAACCCCTAGCCTATGTCCATTTATAAAGAAGAAAAAAAATATCAGCCAAAATTTCAATATTTTCAGATATTTTGAGCTGAAATACCTTTAAAATTCCAAAAATAGGTCCAGACTTTCAAAATTTTCATATTTTTCCCACATTAAAAAAATCCAAAAAAGTTTGTTCGTCTTAAGTTCTTCAACTATATTGGACGGTTCTTGTTAGGCCTGGCCATCCGGTTTAAACGGGTTATTCGGTTTGGGTTAATCGGTTTTTTGGTTTATTTGGATTTTGAAAAATTGGCCGAATTGAACCGAAGAAACTTTCGGATCGGATCGGTTTGGTACTCGGATTATTCGGTTTGGTTAGTGAAATTTTAAGTATTCCAAAGTAAACCGATTACAAATGTTAATCGGTTTATTTAAACCGATTAAACCAAAACAGAATCAAAACAAGAGCTAAACCGAATTCGAATAGACAGAATAAACCGAAATCGTCACAAATGCTAAACTGAAATCTTCTTCTTCCTCATTTCTTCCGATCCGAAAGAAACCGGATCCATTTCTCTAGATCCGAAAGAGACCACATACATCTCCGATCAACTCTCTCCGAGTTCGCCGCCGATTCTTTCTCCAGGCTCTCACATCTCCCTTTCAAGAATCCTCTCCGGCAAGCTTCGATTCTCCGTTGCGTCTTCCGGCCATTTCTTCGTCCCTCTCCGCGTTCTCCGATCCGGTTTTTTTTGGATCTGGAGAAATGGATCTGAAGAAGAAGAAAGAGGAGGAGGAGTTTGAGGAGTAAAGAAGAGGGTAGAAAAGAAGGAAGAAAAAGCTAGGGTAGAAAGAGACTGGATCTAGGGTTTGGAAGAAGAAGCTAGGGTAGAAAGAGACTGGATCTTAGTTCGGAAGAAGAAGACGCAAGATTGGATCTAGGGTTTTTTTTCGATCGAGAGAGAGAGACAGAGACAGATAGAGTATTAGAAACTCTAAAGGTGGGATTTTGGCGATGATGATTATGGAGAAGTATAGGTGATGTGTTTAGAAAGTAGTGGGCTTTGTGTTTAGAAACGAAGAATAGTGGGCTTTCATTTCTTAGTTATTCTTACTTTGATTTTTGTTATATCCCACATCGGAGGAAACAAAAGTTTTTCTATTGTATAAATAAGTTGAGTTTTCAATGTTTGTACGTGAGCTAAGTAACGTCGGTATGTGATCAGAGTGGAGACAGTCCTACGAAACCTATAAAATTTGTAGTTTTCGGTTTTCGGTTAACCGGGTACCGAACCGGCCGAATACCAAACTAAATTAATTATAACGCCGATCGGTTTACTCTCTCTTCTTTTCTCGGTTCGGTTAACCGATAAACTCGGTTCAGTCGGTTTGATTTGTTCGGGTTCAACCGAAAGCCCCGGCCTAGTACTTCTTGTATGTAATTTCTATTAGCTTTTCAGTTTTCCATAATATTTGTATAAAATGCAAACACAAACGCCAAACGAATTTTTTTAATTTTTGTTTTAAACGCTCAAGGTTTTGGATCATTTGGAAAACAATTATACTAAATGTAAAACCAAACAATTGCAACAAGAATGAACAATATTTCACCATTGAATCTTTGGTTTGTTGACTGTAGAATTGCAGAAAAGAGCAAGATTCATGGATTCCCTGCAGGTATTTACCCGAGCTTAGGCATAGGTGGGCATATAACAGGCGGTGCATACGGTTCCTTGATGAGGAAGTATGGTCTTGCTGCAGATAATGTTCTTGACGCGAAGATCGTTGATGCTAATGGTAAATTACTCGATAGAACCACGATGGGGGAGGATCTGTTTTGGGCCATTAGAGGAGGCAGTGGAGGGAGTTTTGGGATAATTTTATCATGGAAGATCAAACTTGTTTCTGTTCCTGAAACCCTAACCGTGTTCACGGTCACCAAAACATTGGAGCAAGATGCAAGGTTCAAGATTCTTTCGAAGTGGCAACGAGTTGCGGACAAGCTTGTTGAAGAGCTCTTCTTACGAGTGTTCTTCAGTGTAGTTGGAAACAATGCAAACAAGACTGTGACGATGGCCTACATAGGTCAGTTTCTTGGCGAGAAAGGCACCTTGCTTGAGGTTATGAAGAAGGATTTTCCAGAACTAGAGCTAACTCAGAAGGATTGTATAGAAATGAGCTGGATAGAATCCATTGTTTACAACTCCGGATTCCCAACAAGCCCTCCTCCTCCTATTGAGATTTTGCTTCAAGCGAAGTCACCGCTCGGAAAAGTTTACTTCAAAGCAAAATCGGATTTCGCTAAAGAACATATTCCTATTGTAGGGCTCAAAGGGATGGTCAAGAAGTTACTTGAAGAAGACGCAGCGTTAGTGATTTGGACTCCTTACGGTGGAAAGCTGGATAAAATCCCTGAATCTGAGATCCCATTTCCCCATAGAAACGGAACCATCTTCATGATTCAATATTACAGGAACTGGTCAGACAAGGAGAAATCGAACAGACGCATCAAATGGATCAGAGAGTTGTACAGTTACATGACGCCTTATGTCTCAAGCAATCCAAGACAAGCATATGTGAACTACAGAGATCTAGACCTGGGACAGAATAGGAACAACTCACAGGTTAACTTCATAGAAGCTAAAATCTGGGGAGCTAAGTACTTTAAAGACAATTTCAACAGACTGGTGAGGATAAAAACAAAGGTTGATCCAGAGAACTTCTTCAGGCACGAGCAGAGTATCCCACCTCTTTTATTAAGCTAAAGCTCATGACGACGACAACAATATCAAAAATAAAAATAAAGGTAAGAAGAACATTAAATATATTAGAAGAAATCGAACAATGGTTCTTCTTTCTTTATTTCAGACAAATGTTGTATAACTATTGACTATAAACAACATTGATGTACGTTAAATTCGAAACATTTCTTTTTATACGTCACCAAATTGATCTCAATCCAATTTATCTAGAGCAACCCCATGATTTTCTTTTATGCATATTTCACAAAATGCTGTAGCTAATAATTACAAAGGGTTGAATGTAGTACTATGGTTATGTAATTTTGGATGAGAAAATAACTTGAAGTATTGTTGCTTGTACAAATTCTGTGAAGGAGTTTGCATGTTGGCTGCTATAATAAATCCGTTCGAGCCTACTCAGGACTTTACAAGCCCACTTGCATATTTTTTTCTTCGCATATTTTTGATTAGTGGGTGAGGTTGAAGAATTGTGGAGCCACAATAGTTTCGCCCCTCACGAATTTTCCATGAAGAGAAAAATTATGATATTTTCAACAGATTTATGTTAATACTTCAAAGAAAATTTATGTTAAAAACACTTATGTTAATACTTCAAAGAAAAATTCAACAGATTGGTGAGGATTAAAACAAAAGTTGATCCAGATAACTTCTTCAAACACGAACAGAGTATCCCAACTCTTAATAAAATGACTATAAGTCTCTAACCATATTTTCTGATTTAATTAGATTAACCAACTTGGTGTTAATATCCGCGGCCGTGGTTGTTAATTTACATATCTAAAACTAAAACTATTTTATCACGAAATAACCAGTAAATAAATATGAAACAACTGTCAATCATGTCCCGCCCAAATGGGATGGGCAGAGGGACATCGGCCGGCCTAGAGGCCTATTTCTTACACAAAAGAGTTCATTTGTACTGAAAATGAGTAGAGAAGTCCAACAATAATGTTTATTGAGTCCATTTTCGTTTGGAAAAAAAATTAGAGAAAAATACCCATTATAAAAAGTAGTTGGACTAGAGGCCCAAAAATTATATTTCTTACGAAGAAAGGTCCAAAAGACGTTGAATTTGTTAGTATAAATGAAAGGACCAGAAAAAATCTTACCCTAGGGCATTTGAATTTGTTTGCCCGGGCCTGTTGTGAATCCTTACTACAGCTGTCAACGGAGTCGCCAACCCACATAACCTACAATAATGCTCATAATTTGGGGACTTTTAAATCTGATCCGCATCCGCATCCGCCAAAATCACGGGCTTCGTAAGCCACCCGCATATACAATATATTTGGGGAAAATTGTGCAAATGTAAAAATTTTGAGAAAAAATTATAATTTTTTTTAGAAATAAGAATAAATAATATAAAATTATGTAAAATATGGAAAAAATGCAAAAAAAAAATATATTTTTCGGATACCCGCATGACCCGCGAGGCTCCACCTGCTAATCCACCATATTTTTCAATATGTACCGCAAGACTTGCAAATTAGTGGTTTCATTTTTATAAATCCGAATCCGTCTCGTAAAAGGTCATAACCCGTAGAACCTGCGGGTACGGGTCAATATTGTTAGGTCTATCCTTACGAATCTTTTGACTTGAATGAATTATTTTGTCAACTTACAGTTTTCCACAATAGAAGCTAAAACAAAGTCAGCATTTTCTTAAGTCATGTCAAAAAAAAAATCGCGTCAATGTCATATCCACCGAAACGTTTGACCACGAACCTGTCAAAGAATGTAAACATAGCCTCCGAGTCGTCATTAAGCGACGCCGGTCATATCATGGGAGAAA
The DNA here is from genome assembly GCA_026770425.1 of Boechera divaricarpa. NCBI lineage: Eukaryota > Viridiplantae > Streptophyta > Magnoliopsida > Brassicales > Brassicaceae > Boechera > Boechera divaricarpa. The sequence goes on from CM049188.1 coordinate 4,053,225, forward strand.
CAAAAAATAATCGTAATTAGTGTTAACCAGCATAAGCACGTTAGTTACAAATTTCGAATTAGACTCAACTAATTTAATGGGTCTTCTTTGATAACAATAATTTATATTCATATAAACACATTTCTTCATTGAACAATATGTTCCTTTTCCATCTTGGTAATACCAAGAAAAAAAAATTGTAATTAGCTGTAAACACAACCACCTAATTTTATAAAAATCACACCATCTCTAAGCACGCTACTTCCATATTATACTCTAATCAACTAATTATAATAATCTTGTTTTGATTATCCTTTATAAGTATATAACCACATTTCTTCATTGACACAAAAAAGAGAAATACAAAGCACACATCCATTTCCATCTTGAAGCCTAATTGTGTTCGGCTTCTCTCTTGCAAAAACTATTAGCTGCAGCCTGCAGGGATGGGAATTTCAAAGCCACTCCCTACAATTTCTTGTATTTCATTTTTAGTCTTATATATTTCATTCTATTGCATAAAACCAACTTCTTCATCAGCCTCCCTGCAAGATCAGTTCATCGACTGTGTCAAAAGAAACTCGCATGTTTCTTTCCCACTCGAGAAAACGTTCTTTGCTCCTGCCAAAAACGTCTCTATGTTCAGCCAAGTCCTTGAATCAACGGCTCAGAATCTCCGGTTCTTGGCAAAATCCTTTCCTAAACCGGGATTCATATTCAGGCCGATTCATGAGTCTCACGTCCAAGCTTCCATCATCTGTTCCAAGAAACTCGGGATTCATTTTCGTGTTCGAAGCGGTGGTCATGATTTCGAGGCCTTGTCTTTTGTTTCACGGATTGAAACACCGTTTATATTGATAGATTTTTCGAAACTGAGACAAATCGATGTTGATATTGAAGACAACAGTACTTGGGTTCAAGCTGGTGCTACGCTTGGTGAGCTGTACTACAGGTAATATTGGCTAATAAACGCATTATCTGAAATCTTTCTATAAACAATCATGTGATATATTAACATATATTAAGGTTATTTACTTCCTTATATCATTGTTATTAAGACTATTTGCTAATTTTTTATTAAAGTTATAACTATAAATTTAATTAACACCTTAAAAACAGAATTAAATCGTGATCTTTCATGATATCTGACTAAAGAATATCTAAAGATTCATAATATCTTTTGGCGAATACATTTATTGAAATAACATTTAATTTGTTGAATGACAAATAATAACATAACTCAAAATTATTATTTAAATATTAAAATCATTGCAATACTATAATCAAACGGATACGTTTGCCCGGACAATAAACCAAAATATGGTTGTCTGCATCCACAAGCATTTAATTAATTTATTTAATTTACATTTATTATCAATATATATATATATAAAATACTTATTCATATTTGAAAATTTCATCTCCTATATATTATTTGGGGAATACCTTTATAAATAAACATTAAAAACTGTTAATATTTACGTCACATGTCATTACTTGAAAGAACAAATTTTATTTTCTCATTAAAGATATTTTAGTCATTAGTTATTATGTGATCATTTAATTAATTAATTATAATTTTTGTTTTAATTAATTAATTTATTGTAAATTATTTGAAAGTAGTTAAAAATAGATTTTACGAAGATTTTGTTGATTTAATTAGACATACTAATTAAATTAAATTAAATATTGATTTAATTTTTTACAAATAAGAGATTTTATGTAGATTGCGATTTTTTTTTGGAAAATTTGAAGTAAGAATTTTTGTAGATTTTCAATTTTTTTTTTTACTTTTTTATAGATTATAATTTTCGTTTTAATTAATTAATTTTTTAATTAGTTAAAAATAGATTTTGTGAAGATTTAATTGATTTAGTTAAACAAACTAATTAAATTAAATTAAATGTTGATTTAACTTTTCAAAAACAAAAAATTTGATGTAGGTTGCAATTTTTTTTTTGCAATGTTAATGTTAATGTTAGTTTTTTTTTTTTAATATCGAAACTATTAATAAATTTTTAGTAGATTTAAAAATGTTAATTCATATCTGACTTAGTTTAACATGGTGTAAAATTTATTTTAACAATGTAATATTGTAATTTAATTTTGAAATCTATTTAAATTGTAAAATTTGGTAATTAAAACAGAACAAAATATAATTAAAATTCAAATAAAAAAAATCCAGAAATTTTATGTTGGGAACAATATATCACAATATCTAATATCGCTAATAGACATACTATTTTTGAACATAAAAATATATATTTTACGAAATCAATCTTCGAATATCATGGATTAATATTTTTAAAAAATCTTAATTAATATCTTAGAATGTCGCAATTTTCCAAAAATTTATTTTTTTTGGCTAAATCAAAGAAAATATCCTAATTTTATATATCATTTTCCCAAAGAAAAATTTTCAATATTGTCGAGTATGAAAGATTGGTTTTATATTTCTGATTACAAAATGTTTACGCGGATATTATAAAGATTCGATATTATAAAAACTGATATTATAATTTTCGTAAAGTTTTGGAAGAATTACAATTTTCTAATATCCTGATTTTATAAATTTAGTATATTTTTCTATAATTGCAATTTGTCCGTGCACGAGATATATTCTAGTATACTTAATAACTAACTAAAATTATTTATAAAATATACATAACTAACAACATATATTATATTTTACAATTTTATTTTTATCAAATAGAAAATAAGATAAACCGAGACTTATCCGCATCCATGAGATTTTGGTATACATAAGTCCTCAATGGTTAGCCCATAGAATAAGAAGGATAAACCATTGCTTAAATAACTATAAAAAAAAAACAAAATGTAAACAACAATATGTCACTGTTAATCTTTTGGCCAACTGTTAACGTTTTTTTCTTTTTAACTGAAGAATTGCAGAGAAGAGCAAGATCCATGGATTTCCCGCGGGTTTGTGCACGAGCGTAGGCATAGGTGGGTATATGACAGGCGGTGGATACGGTTCCTTGATGAGGAAGTATGGTCTTGCGGGAGATAATGTTCTAGACGTAAAGATGGTTGATGCAAATGGTAAATTACTCAACAGAACCGCGATGGGTGAGGATCTATTTTGGGCGATTAGAGGAGGCGGTGGAGCGAGTTTTGGGATAGTTCTAGCATGGAAGATCAAGCTTGTTCCTGTTCCTGAGACCGTAACCATGTTCACCGTAACCAAAACGTCAAAACAAGATGCAAGAATGAAGATTATTTCTAAGTGGCAACGAATTGCATCCAAGCTTATGGAAGAGCTACATATCCGAGTGGAATTCAGAGCTGTTGGAAATAATGGAAACAAGACTGTGACGATGTCCTACAAAGGTCAGTTTCTTGGCGAGAAAGGCACCTTGATGAAGGTTATGAAGAAGGTTTTTCCAGAACTAGGGTTAACCCAGGAGGATTGTATCGAAATGAGCTGGATTGAGTCCACCCTTTACAATGGTGGATTTGCAACAGGTTCTTCTATTGACGTTTTGCTTCAACTCCAGTCTCCTTTAGGAAAAGTTTACTTCAAAGCAAAGTCGGATTTCGTTAAAGAACCTATTCCTGCTTTAGGACTCAAAGGATTGTTCAAAAGATTGATTGAAGAAGACATACCATTTCTGAATTGGACTCCTTACGGTGGTATGATGGCGAAAATCCCTGAATCTGAGATCCCATTTCCGCATAGAAACGGAACCCTCTTCAAGATTCTCTATCAAACGAACTGGCCAGAGAACGACAAGAAACCAAGTAGACACATCAACTGGATCAGAGAGTTGTACAGTTACATGGCGCCTTATGTCTCAAGCAATCCAAGACAAGCATATGTGAACTACAGAGATCTAGATCTGGGACAGAACAGGAACAACTCAAAGGTCAACTTCATAGAAGCTAAAATCTGGGGAGCTAAGTACTTCAAAGACAATTTCAACAGATTGGTGAGGATTAAAACAAAGGTTGATCCAGATAACTTCTTCAGACACGAGCAGAGTATCCCAACTCTGCCCGTTCGAAGCTAAGCTCATGATAACCATATCAATATAAGAATAAAGGTAAGAACACAACATATAAAGGCATGCGTGTGTTACTTTGTTTTACCCCAAGGTTCGAAACATTGCTTCTTATGAGTCACCCAAGTGGTTCTTAGTACCCAATTCCTAAATCAAATCGTTAATATTGTACTTGGAGGCTTGTTCTTGCTCTCTATCACGTTGTTAAAACTCTATAGTTTTTTATATATACTGACAAGTTATCAATTAAATAAACACAATCATTTATCAAGTAATTTTTATTCGTTTTAAAAAATCCCAAACCATGGCATATGCAGGAAAAAAAACATTATGCTTTTTGGATATGATTGTGAGATTAAATCAATTTATATGAAAAAGAATAAACAAAGAAAACTAAGAAGGGTTTATACATTTTCAGATTACACAAAACATTATAAAAGAAAAGAAATATAAGATAAAATTGTATTATGGAGGGGATGTTCGTCTAACTAAACTATATTAAACATTATCTTTTGTCAACTACTATAAATTCAAATTTAAGACCTAAAATTATTAACAGAACAATAAGGTTGACAAAAAAAAAAGAACAATTAGATGACTATAAGTCTCTAACCATATTTCTTATTTAATTAGATTAACCAATTTGTTGTTGTTATCCGCGGCTGTGGTTGTTAATTACTTAATTTACATATCCAAAACTATTTTTCAGTTCATTTTCATTGTCTGATTTCTTTATTTCTTCGTTTACAAGTTCATTTTTACTATGAACTGATTTCCTTAATGTATTATTATTACCATTATTTTTCCTTAATGCATGTTTTATTATTAAAAAATAATGCAATCTTAATTTGATATGATGTAGCTCTTCCCAACGTTTTCAGTTTTTCGTTTCAACAAAATCTTGCCTTAAAAAGAACAAAACACTATCAATCTTTGTGTTCTCTCTGCCTATTCAAACATCGAAGAAAAATATATCTATGTGAATTCTTGAAGGTCGCAAATCTGTAGTATTCACGAAACGGTACGAGTTTGATCAAACCTTTTGTAATTGTTTATAGCCCTCCTCAACCGATGTAGAAACATTTTGATTATCAAAAAACAAATGTAGAAACATTTTCGATATTGTTGCCTATTCGATAAATTATTGTCCCCTGAATGATACGAAAACACATAAAAAACTACTCGTTGAGAGAGCAATAAAATATTTGTATTCACGGACCCCAACACCTAGAGGGAATTCCGAAGACATCTTGGAAATGTAAAAGTAGCTTCGTTAGATATGGTAGAGCAACTGCGGTTCACCCCGCTCGTAACGTTTAGAAATTAGAAGATTTATGTTGTAAGATTGCAACAAAGAGAGAAGTCCATGGGGTTTTGGGCAGGTTTGTGCTCGAGCATAGGCATAGGTGGTGGGCACATAACAGGCGGTGCATACGGTTCCATGATGAGGAAATACAGTCTCGGGTCAGATACGCAAAGATCATACTCAACAGAACCTCGATGGGTGAAGATCTGTTTTGGGCGATTAAGGAGGCGGTGGAGCGAGTTTTGGGATAATTATAGCATGGAAGATCAAGCTTGTTCTTTTTCCTTAGACCGTGATTGTCTTCAATGTCAACGTTAGAACAAGACGTTGACATCAAGATTCTTTCAGAACAAGACTCTGACAACATCGTACTGAGGTCAGTTTCTTGGTGTAGCCATAATTGTCAATTTTATGTCTTAAAACTATTTTATCACAAAATCACAAATAAATACTGCTTTTTGGATGTGTGTTCAATTTGAAACAATTGAATCCATATGAATCTTTTAACTTACAGTATTTGCATTTTTTGTCCATTTAATATGCATTATTTTCTAGTTTTCCTATCACACCAGCCAAAACAAAGTCAACGCTTTCTAGACACGTGAAAAAAATGGCTGTCATATAATTATTAATCGGTTGTCATGGCTGGCACATAATCATTAATTGGTTTTCATATATATTATGAGACCAAAAAAAGTCGTAGTTAATGTAAACATGCTACCAATCTTATGCCTATCATCAACATATTTAATGGATCTTGTTTTATCATAGCCTTTCATACTCGTATACATAGTTTCCATCTTCTCGTCGCGGATTTTACGAAAGATCAGAGATTCTTGAAGCCTATTTGTGTGTTTGGCTTCTCTGTTCCATATACTATTATTGGCTGCAGGGATGGGAATTTCAAAACCACTCCCTGCAATTTATTGTGTTTCGTTTTTAGCTCTATATTTTTCATTTTACACCATAACACCAACTTCTTCAGCCTCCTTGCAAGATCAATTCATCGACTGTCTCCAAAGAAACACAAATGTTAATTTCCCACTCGAGGAAACGTTCTTCGCTCCTGCGAAAAACGTCTCTATGTTCAATGAAGTCCTTGAATCAACGGCCCAGAATCTCCGGTTCTTGACAAAATCTATGCCTAAACCAGGATTCATATTCAACCCGACTCACGAGTCTCACGTCCAAGCTTCCATCATCTGTTCCAAGAAACTCCGTATTCATCTCCGTGTTAGAAGCGGTGGTCACGACTACGAAGGCTTGTCTTATGTCTCACAGATCGAACAACCGTTTATATTGATGGATCTGTCAAAGCTGAGACAGATCAACATTAATATTAAAGACAACAGTGCTTGGGTTCAAGCTGGTGCCACAGTTGGTGAACTTTATTACAGGTATAAATTAAGGAAACAAAACGTAAAACAATCTTTCAAAAATTGTATCTTTGGTTGTATATTTGATAGAATAGAAACTATTTTGTTACCTGTAGGATTGCAGAGAAGAGCAAAGTCCATGGGTATCCGGCAGGTTTGTGCTCGAGCTTAGGCATAGGAGGGCACATAACAGGCGGTGCATACGGATCAATGATGAGGAAATACGGTCTTGGTGGAGATAATGTTCTAGACGCAAAAATAGTTGATGCCAACGGTAAATTACACAACAGAACCACGATGGGTGAGGATATGTTTTGGGCGATTAGAGGAGGCGGTGGAGCGAGTTTTGGAATAATTCTAGCATGGAAGATCAAGCTTGTTCCTGTTCCTAAGACTGTAACCGTCTTCACCGTCACCAAAACGTTAGAACAAGACATTGGCAACAAGATTCTTTCTAAGTGGCAAGTGGTCGCCGCAGACAAGCTTGTTGAAGAGCTATTCATCAGAGTGGTCTTCAATGTAGCTGGAAACAATGGAAACAAGACAGTGACAATGTCGTACAATGCCCTGTTTCTTGGTGGCAAAGGCGCGTTGGTGAAAGTTATGAAGAACGGTTTTCCAGAGCTAGGGCTAACACCAAAAGATTGTATTGAAATGAGCTGGATTGAATCCATTGTTTACATTTCTGGATTCCCGAGCCGCACTCCTACTAATGTTTTGCTTCAAGGGAAGTCGCCTTTCCCAAAGATCAACTTCAAAGCCAAATCGGATTTCGTGAAGAACCCGATTCCTGAATCCGGGCTGGTTGGGATGTTCAAAAAGTTGCTCAAAGAAGACTCACCAGCGATGATATGGAATCCTTACGGAGGGATGATGGCGAAAATCCCAGAATCCGAAATCCCTTTTCCGCATAGAAAAGGAGTCATCTTCAAGATTCAGTATATAACCATTTGGCCAGACAGCGATAAGAGACCGAGCAGGCACATCAACTGGATCAGAGATCTCTACAGTTACATGACACCTTATGTCTCATGTAATCCACGACAAGCTTACGTGAACTACCGTGATCTAGACCTCGGAAAGAACACGAAAAACGCGAAATCGAGCTTTAAACAAGCTCAAGTCTGGGGAGGTAAGTACTTCAAAGACAATTTCAACAGATTGGTGAGGATTAAAACAAGGGTTGATCCAGAGAACTTCTTCAGACACGAGCAGAGCATCCCACTTATGCTCTAATGACAACTATATCTATCAAATAAGAAGAAACTAGAAGAAATCAGATAATGATTTTTTTCTGTATTTCACTCAATGTTCAAGCTAATATTGTAAAGCCATGCCTACAATACTTTGTTTCAGTAAAATTCGAAATGTTGCTTCTTGATACGCAATTCATTAATCAACCCTAGAATCGAATTCAAAGGGTTGTTCTTGGTGAAATTGAGATCGTTATACCTGCAGTGCGATTCCGAGATGGTAAGAGTCGTTTTGTTTGATACGATTTGAAGTGGCAGAAGAGGAAGAAGGAACGGTGCGATTGAGCAATCCGCCATTGTCGGATTTGGATTTCACAATCGAAGCGTCTTCAGAGGTATTCAATGAATTTGAAGAAGCAGAGGAAAGTGTTTATTTTTTTCTTATTAAGTTCAGATGAAGCCCAATAAGAAAAAACTAAAACCCAATAAAAAAATAAGATCCATCTTCAGAATTAAAAAAAAAAAAAAATATATAAATATATATATACGAACTTTATATTATTTTAGTTAAAAAATTTGTGAACTTTATTCTCAATTTCTTATACTGTGTCTGTTCCTAAAATATTGATATTTAGAAATTTTCGCACAAATTAAAAAACAATAATAATTAATTATAAATAAATTATTTTCTTTCACCAAAAAATAATTATTTAATTATAAACCAATAACAATTCATAAATTACAAAAAATTTCAATGATTTTTTGAAATTCACAAATTATTAACATTAATTCATTCAATGTATATAGAAAACTAATTTTTGTTAAACAAGAAAAAATCCCAAAAATTATTTTTAAGAACAAAGGTACTAAACTAGATTAGTATGGGCGTATATTGAAAATACTTATATAATACTTTATTTATTTCAGTTTAAGTGTGACTTAAATTTTGTTTTATAATAAGTGTCGATTTAGATTTTTTAAACAAATATTTGATAAAAGTTTCAATTTTATCTCTACTGTTTTAATGTATTAGATAATACAATTTTTTTTAAAAAATTATATTAATAAAAAGTAAAACAGAAAATTTAATTATTTTCTTAACATTTATATGAAAAAGAAAACTTAAACGACAGTTATAACGAAACTAAAGAAATAAACCACAAGTCTTTTCACTAAAACTACAACCCTCTTTTTCTACCATGTGTATTTTGCTGACATGTCTCTGAATTTTTCACTTTTCCTTTTTTTTTAGCCAAATTATTTTTTCTCTAACTTAATTCAAAAAAATTCTAACTTTACAAAAAATGCTCCCGGTCCTCCACTTCTCCCTTTCAATATTAGTGGCTGTGTTCCTGAATAATTGATTTTCTTATTCTTTTTCTTGTTTCACAAAATTTGATTTTCGAGATTTTTTTCTACATTTTAATTATTGAATTGTACATTTCAAAAAACATTAACTAAAAATAATTAAATATATACAAATATTATTGGTTTATAGTAACTAGAAATTGTTAATATTAAAATATAAATGTATGTATAACTAAACAATTATTATTTCCTAATATGTGTGAAAACTCTAAAAAATCAATTATTCAGGAACGAAAAGAATATAAAAAATAATTAATGCAAAAATCTTGCCCACGATCATTTCCAATACAAGCATTTATTCATTATTATTTCTTTTTATCTTTTTATCATCTGAATATTATTAATAAAACGTTAAAGGATACATTGCCGATGGAAAGAGTTAATATCTTCGGTAAGATAAATCGGCGGAAAATAGTGATATCGCGGAGAACAAGAACCTAAATAAGAAAAAAATACAAAGGTACAAGATGATTTAAAGACTTAGAAAGCGAGATCCAAAAATCAAAACCACTCTTAAAAATTTGTAAAAGAGCCACTGATTTTGATTTCGAGCCGTTTAATAGGTTTTTATATGTATAATAAACTTTTCTTTTATAGATTTTCACCGGCGGTTTTGATTTTTGGATCTCATTTTCTAAGTCTTTAAATTGTCTTATACATTTGTACGCTTCTCTTGTTTTGACTCTTGTTTCTCGGGATATCACTATTTTCCACTGATTTATCTTACCGAGGATATTAACTCTTTGTGCTGATTGATATAAAAGAGCCATATTCATATCCAATTTTGAAAGAAGAGTTTACTAAACATATAAGGACTTATGAAATATCAAAATGTTTAAAGAAAATCAGATATTGGATGGTGAACTATAATTCCACCCTTAAACTACAAGAATCTTTTTTTTTTTTTTTTGTCAAATTCAAGGATCTGCCTATCATTCAAAATTCTAATCAATCAGTAATTAAAAAGCTAAAACTATCATCTTAACAAGAAGGTGCTGTGGTGTAGTGGTTATCACGTTTGCCTTACACGCAAAAGGTCTCCAGTTCGATCCTGGGCAGCACCAAATTTTTACTCTTTTCCTCTTTTTTTTTAACCGTTAATTAATATAAAAAGAAATGGCCGTTACGTTATTTATTTCACAGACATCAAAATATATAAAACCACACATCGTCGTTGACCCAAAAAAAGCGATCTCCATCTTCTTTTGTTTCTTCTGAATTCTTTTTACAAACCCTAAAAATCTCATCTTCTTCACCGAGGACCACTGCGTTTCACACTACTCACATCTCCACCGTAAAACTCAAAAACCCATTCGTCATTTCCCCCAAATCTCTCCAATTTCTTAAATCGATTTGGTTTTACTTCACCGTAAAAACCCTTAATTCGCATTGTTACTCATCCGATCTTGCAGTTTGAAACTCGAGTTCAACATCAATTGAGGTAGATTACGAGAAAAAGTTGAAGACTTTGGAACAACTAAGGTAAAGTTTTGTGATTTGACTTTGTGAAGAGAATACATTTCACTGTATAATTCGGCTGCTTAATCCTTAATTTGAAGATTTTGCTTCTTGGGTTCTCGTTGCCTTGCTTTCATTTTTAGTTTATTTGGTATTTACGTTAAATTGAGAGTCGATTAAAAGAAAGCATCGATTTTTCTGGCTTTGTGTATCTTGAAAACGAAACTGAGTCTTTGTGGTAACATTTGAATCGTAATGTTCATAAGGAATTGGGTAAGATGACTACTTATGCTAAAGTTTAGGCTTTTGGGTAAGTTGCGTAACGAATTCACTTGCTTGATACGACCCTTATGCTTCAGATTTACTCTTGTTTTTTCAAGATCTGTATATCGTTGTTATTGTCTTTTCCTATATCTTTTGATGTCATATCTAAGATGAGTCTTTATCTGATTTGTTGAAGGATTTGAATTGATTTTACTTTCTAGATGCCTTATTATATGATTAGAGACGCCTAAGATGTGTATTTTTAGGATGCCTCATTGAAAAATGGATAATGTTGTGTTAATTATACCTATCTCATATATATCTGAACAAGGGACAAATGCTGGCTTTAATCAGAAATTGGATTTGTCTATTTTGTTAATGATCAGAGGATAATTCACCAGTCATTTCGAATCATCGTGCAAGTTTTGTGAACTACAGTCATTTGTACATGTCCACGATAAGAGAATTTAACCAGTTCAATTCTGGCTTTGCAGATTTTAACGGTGGATTGGGGAGTCTTGAAGCTTATTTTTCCTCCTGGTCTCTTTTTCTTATGTGGTGGTGCTTGAGAGGGTTTTTGTATGATATAAATGCTCTAGATCAGAGAAAAGGTCTAACATGAATTTATCGAATATTCCGCAACGCTATGTCATAGTCTTCTTAACTTTCCTCAGCACCTGCGTATGTTACATAGAACGTGTTGGCTTCTCTATTGCATATACCGTCGCTGCAGATGCTGCTGGGATCAATCAATCAAGCAAAGGAACCATACTTTCTACATTCTTTGTTGGCTACGCTTGCTCTCAAGTCCCTGGAGGTTGGGCAGCTCAGAAAATTGGGGGAAGGAAAGTTCTTCTTCTGTCATTTGTGTTATGGTCATCGACGTGTTTCTTGGTTCCGCTTGATCCGAACAGAGTCGGGCTTTTGGTTGTTGCCCGTTTACTTGTTGGTGTTGCCCAAGGTTTCATCTTTCCTTCTATCCACACGGTTTTGGCTCAGTGGGTTCCTCCTCATGAAAGGTCTAGATTGGTTTCAATAACGACATCGGGAATGTATTTAGGTGCAGCTTTAGGAATGTGGCTTCTCCCTGCTTTAGTTGAGCTCAGAGGTCCGGAATCAGTTTTCTTGGCAGAAGCATTAGCAGGTGTCATATGGTCATTGCTTTGGATTAGGTACGCTACTGACCCACCTCGATCCGAGCATGCGAAAGCTGCTGCTGCTGGATTTGGAGGTGCTCTATTGCCGACTAATGTAAACCACCATAAAGTTACTCATATCCCGTGGAAGAAAATCATGCTCAGTTTACCCGTTTGGGCGATCGTGGTTAACAATTTCACATTCCATTATGCTTTATATGTGTTGATGAACTGGCTTCCGACCTATTTTGAGCTTGGACTCCAGATAAGTATTCAGGGGATGGATTCATCAAAGATGGTGCCATACCTCAACATGTTTGTGTTCTCCATTGTTGGTGGGTTTATCGCAGACTATTTGATCACCAAGAGAATACTCTCAGTAACCAGAACCCGGAAGTTCTTGAACACGGTTGGGTTCCTAATTGCTTCAGCGGCATTGATGGCTTTGCCTATATTTAGAACCGAAAATGGTGTGATCCTTTGTTCCTCTGTGGCTCTTGGGTTCCTGGCATTAGGAAGAGCCGGTTTTGCGGTGAACCATATGGATATTGCTCCAAGATATGCAGGAATTGTGATGGGAGTTTCAAATACTGCTGGGACATTAGCTGGAATCATTGGTGTCGATTTGACTGGAAAGCTTCTTGAAGCTTCTAAATTGGTTTACTCAGATTTGTCACATCCTGAGAGCTGGAGAGTTGTATTCTTCATCCCGGGTTTGCTCTGTATCTTTAGCTCCGTTGTGTTTTTGCTGTTTTCTACAGGAGAAAGGATCTTTGATTGAGAAAAGAAAAGATCAAAACTTTTAGAGAAACCCTTGTCAAGATTAGTTAGTAAAAGCCTCTACATTTTGAAGCCTGAATCTAAAGATCGATTGATTCGGCAGTGTTGTTTTGTGCAGTAAAGATCTTGATTGATGGTTTTGAAATCTTGTCCTCAGGCATATTGGTATTCCTTTTTTTTGGTGAATAAACTTGAAACTCACCAATGAGTATTGGTTGATCTTTCAAATATACTATGAATAAGAAATGAAAAATTGTAATCTTAGCCCTATTTTATCTCTTTCATCAATTTCTTTTTTCTTAGATCGATTGAATAATATTCGAGGAGTTTTGTAATTGGATATTGTAAAAGTTTTTGAGTTTCTTATAAACTGAGTTTTTACGAGGCCATTATTAAAAATTAAAATTCAGATGATTGAGTTCGATTTTTTTAATGTGAACAAAAAAATTCTTAATTAGTTTTAAGTTTAACTTTTAATCTCTAAATTACTTTAATCTTCGTTTATGCTCATTTGCTAACTGTAACACAACCAATGACTCATGCAGTGGGCAAGAGCGATCAGTCGAAGACAACTAACAATCAGAAAACGTCGACACGTTGCTTTCATGCCGTTGAATTGCAGTAAATATACCTGACGATCGCTTCATTTAATGTTTTTAATACTGATATGTTCACAAGAACAAAATGTAGAAGTAATGTAAAAGATAATGTAATCACCCTTACATTTACCAAAGCTCGTGCCTTTCTTACTGCAAAATAATCTACGTGCTTAGGATCCCATAATATAAGAGTTCTTTTGAGACATTTTCGAACACTACAAATTAGAATATTTGATATCGAACTAAGATAGTATAAATAGACTCATATAGTCATATAATGAATGCAGGTTGGTAGGTATTTAATACGTTAGATGGGAAAAAACAATTACTATATATTAGCACAAAATTGTCAATATTTTTCTTCTTCTAGGTCTATATTAGTTATGGAGGTCTATATATAAGTAAAATCTTCCAATGATTGATAAATATGGCAATGCATATTACAAAACGTAATTCCCATTGTTGGAATACAATCACTACTCCAAAAATAATAATAAAAAATACTTAATTTTCTAATACCTAAATTTAGAAGCCTATTATTTAATGTTCTTTTGTTTCTGTGCAACACAAAATTCCAAAAACAAATTTTCATTGAATTTTAAGATTTTATTTCTACGTCGGTGTTAGTTGGAACCTAGTTTACTCTTTCTGCAACTTCATCAGTTCTCATCAAAATCTCTGATACTCTCTCATCACCAGAACAAGAACAAATGCTATATCTCTGTAACTTCAAACACAAGAAAACCAAAACACTAAAGATGAGAACGCTTGAAGCTTTTGCTCTGTCTCTGTTTCTTGTCTTCTTAGTCAAATGGGTCAATTCTGATTTTAATTCTCCTTCTAGTAGAGACCAATTTCTTAGTTGCATGTCGACACATTCCAATTCAAACTTCATAAACCCTAAAAGCTTCATCCACAAGCCAGATTCAAGACTTTACACCCATTTCTCGCAATCTTTATCACAAAACTACAGATTCCTGAGCTTGAATTTCACAAGCCAAAGGCCGATTCTGATCGTTACACCAAGAATTGAATCAGAAATCCAGAGATCATTACTCTGCAGCAGGAAACTTGGGGTGCAAGTAAGGACTAAAAGCGGTGGTCATGACTATGAAGGTCTTTCTTACCTCTCATTACACTCGCCTTTCATTATCCTCGACCTCATTAATCTTCGACCAATCGAGATCAACCTCGCGGATGAAACAGCTTGGGTTGGAGCCGGTGCTACGATCGGTGAGCTTTACTATAAAATTGCTAAATTGAGCAAGATCCATGGCTTCCCTGCAGGAACATGCCCTAGTGTTGGAGTTGGAGGTCATTTTAGTGGAGGAGGGTTTGGTGCAATGATGAGGAAACACGGTTTAGCCGCGGATAACATTGTGGACGCGCGTTTTGTAGACGCAAACGGGAGAATCTACAACAGTAGGAGAGAAATGGGAGAAGATTTGTTCTGGGCGATTAGAGGAGGTGGAGCAGCTAGCTTTGGGGTTGTAATTTCATGGAAAGTGAAGCTAGTTAGGGTTCCAGAGAAGGTAACGTGCTTCACAAGGTACCTACCTTTCACACAGAACATGACGAAAATTGTTCATAGATGGCAGCATATTGCGGCAGAGCTTGACGATAATCTCTTCATCCGAGTCATCGTTTACAATTCTGGAGGATCTGTTCAAGCTACATTCCAAGCAAATTATCTTGGAGGTATCGATAAACTGATTCTTCTGATGAATCAGAAGTTTCCGGAATTAGGGTTAAGGTTTCAAGACTGTTCGGAAATGAGCTGGATCGATTCAATAATGTACTTTAACTGGAAGAAAGGGCAGCCACTAGAGACTCTTCTCGATCGAGAACAAAGATACAATGATCTGTATTTCAAAGCAAAATCTGATTTTGTCAAGAACCCGGTTCCTGAAATCGGTCTAGAAGGGATATGGAAGAGGTTTCACGAGGTCGAATCTCCGATAATGATAATGGAGCCATTAGGTGGTAAAATGTATGAGATTGGTGAAAAAGAGACTCCATTTCCACATAGAAGAGGGAATCTATATAATATACAGTATATGGTGAAATGGAGAGTGAAGGACATTGGAGAGATGGAGAAACATGTGAGATGGATGAGATTGCTTTATAGGTATATGAGAGTTTATGTCTCTGGATCACCAAGAGGAGCTTACCTGAATTACAGAGATCTTGATTTGGGTATGAATAAAGGGAGTAATACGAGCTTTGAAGATGCGAGATTATGGGGGGTTAGGTATTTTGGAAGTAATTTCAAGAGATTAGCAATGATTAAAGGGAAGATTGATCCGGCCGATTTCTTCAGAAATGAACAGAGTGTTCCTCCTTTGGTTGAGTAAGAGAACACTAATGTTTAATTCTTAGACAAAAACAATGTCTGTTTGTTTGTGTTCTTGTTATTGGACTTATATGGCTCTATAGATATTGTATTGTCCTCATGTAATGTTCAGTGTGATAGTGATCGTGTTATGTGATGGTGATATCTCAATCTCATTATAAATCTCGTTTTTATTTTTCCTCTTTTTTGTAACCTAAACAATGATATAATTGTTTGGAACTTCGAGTCAAACCGGTAATGTGGAACATACAAAAAACATCAAATCATGATTTCTAGGTTCTAGCTTTGATATTCATTTATAGATATTAATATTTTTGTTTCATAATCATTTGGTTTGAATCCGAATAGTAATACAACGGCGACAATAATTAGTAAAAATCATTGACCAATTTATACAATTTGTAGTTTTAGAAACAAGGTCTCTCAAAACATGGCAATGTCAAGATTTTATGGCTTCCAAAAAAAAACTTTACAACCAAAATAAACACTCTTGTTGGCTTTTAGTAATCAGTAAAAGAAAACAAACAGAAGGACCTCTAAAATCAAGAAATCATATTTTTTTATTTCATATATAACTTAGCCGAAGATTTGAATTAAACCAAACCAAATTTAGTTAGACCTTTTTGCTTTGATATTTATTGCACAAATTGTTGGATCAATTTTTTATAAGTCCTTGTGGGCTTATAAAATTGAGTGGAATGTGAATGAGAAATGGATATGGGTAATAACCCAAGATGTCAAATAAGGTCCATTAAGAATAAATGAGTAAGTGGTGATACATGTTTTGTACCACATCCCACAATCGCTTGGGATCAACTTTCTCAAATCATAAGCTCTCTATAAAAGGAGAGACTCTCTACTCATTCAGATATCTTTTCTCTGAGAAATACATCTGAAAATAAAAACACTCTGATTGCTCCAATTCTCTCTCGCTTCTCTATTCTTTCGAAAAACGTAAGTTCTTGAGTATATCGTAAAATACTACGTTCGTAGATTCCGTTTTCGAGTGTTGCGAAATCGGTCTATTATCAGTTGTATCCTGGTGCTCAAAAAGTGCTATAGCCGTCTCACTACGGGCGCTTTATTTGAGTTACGGACAGAGATCATATCTCGTCTCCGATATTTATTTATTGCTTTAATATTCGTTAATTATTCGTTTTAATATTCGTATTGTAAATTGCATTTATATTTATATTTATGCTTTTAATCGCTTTCTTTTAATCCGGTTTATTTCGGTCTTACACAAATAATATTTCGAAATCGATCGGTTTCGATTTGGGCTATTATTGTCCCCCTTAAATCCATCTTTATCATCATATTATTGTCCCCCTTAAATCCATCTTTATCATCATTTAATGAGATATATACGAATCTTGCCACAAGTTAAATGCTCAGATTGTATTGTTGTCGCTTTTTTTGGAAGAAAGAAGATGTATGTTTAGTAGAAGAAAAAATTATGCGTGGCTACTTTATTACCCATTCGTTGATCATTATATTTAATCTTTTATAAACACGTCCGACAGATTTCACATTCACGCATGAGCTATTATTGGTTTTAACTTATCATCTTTTGACTTATTCTCATCGTTAATCCTAACACTAACTAGTATATAACACGATTATTACGTTTTACTTTTTGGAGCAAGTGATTTTGTCCATAAACAATTTTCATTAAATACACTCTTGACCAGAATTTTACAATCACAAAACAATTAACAACCTCATGAATATTGTTAATCGATTAAACTCAAAAATCTGATTAAACTGAAAGCATAATATCAATATATAGTTTCTATTGTTAGTTTTACTTACAGTTATTATGCTCAGCCGGCCCAAAAAAATAGAAAATATCTTATGCAAATGCACCACATGAATATCTTTTCTAAGTTTAGACAATTCGAAATCAAATTTTTTAATGCAAATGAACCACTGTAATATCTTTACAAGACCCTGGTATTACCCATACGCAGAGAAAGACAAAATTTGTTTTAAGAAAAAATACAACATATTACATGTACACATGTAAGTACAAATATTAGTTTTTTTTAATGTTATATACTATTAATTTAAAATAAATAAACATCTTGACAAGTGTCTTGTATATTATAAGTTTAAAAGATATTTTTAAAGTTGATAAAAATATCTAAGAATGCTGCCCAAAAAAAAAAGCACAAGATCCAAGTTTTTTTTTGACATGACTTAACAAAAAAATTAACAAGCAACAATAAAATAAGAAAACTTAACACTGGAGGCTTTGCCACTATAATAAGTTTATTTTGAATTAGGTAAAGATCTGTTTTTGCCCAACACTTATTTATTCGTATTTCAATATTTTATTAATAAAGCTTTACAGTAAACACATATTTACCTTTTCCAAAAGCATGATTTGATTTCTTTGTCTATTATTATTCACAATAATCATCTTCTGTTTTCATGTTTCTTATAAAGATGATTCAACAATCTACTATATTTTATTTATAAGCGTTAGGAAACACTCTCTTTTGAATAAAGAACACTCTCTTTTTTATAGTATATTTCTTAGAATTCACGAACCACGATTATACATATATTATAAAGGGAATATGTATTTTATGACACCACATAAAATAAACCATTCCAAGTCTTTGACAAAAAAAAAATAAACCATTTCAAGTGTAATAATTTTTTTTTTTTTTTGATAAAGGAATTCCAAGTGTAATAATTAAGAAAAAGAAAGAAAACTATTCTAAGTGTAATACTCTGATTTTGATTGATATTGACCAAAATTCTATATTTTATTACATTTATTACTCAAACTCGTAAATATCATCAACCAACAAACCTCATCTCTTACCATATCAGATTTGACACAATCATTGAAACTTTACATTTAGCACAACATGAAAACACTAAGAATTTGATCTTGATCTCCAATCGGAGTGAGATCTAAAAACTTTTTAACACAAGCTTAACTAGGCTTAACCTAACCATTTTATTGGCTAATTGGCTGACAGAAACCTAATCGGTTACCTTTTTCCGTTAATAATTGCCATTTAATTAATATTGCCACATAACCTACCATCACTTTTTCACATTCTAGTGGTATTTAGCTGAGTGAAACCTAATTGTCTTTCACTTACCAACTACAAGCACTTCTAAATTAATACTAATACATTACCTAACGAATATTTATTTTATTCCTATAAAGGAAAAACCGAATTGTACGACAGAATTAGGCTCATAAGTCTTTGTAATATCGGTTATAAAATTATTTCAATGGTTCTTTTTCAAAGGCTAAAATGGCTTTTACCAAAGTTAATCTCGAAAATTCAATCAGCCTTTGTGCCAGATCGACTAATTTCTGATAATATTCTTATAGCTCAGGAGATGTTCCACGGCTTACGTACAAATAATCATGCAAATGTAAATTCATGGCCATCAAAACAGACATGAGTAAAGCTTATGATATGGTAGAATGACTTTTTACTGAACATCTTCTTAACAATTTGGTTTTGCGGAAAAATGGAATACATGGATAATATGGTGTGTAAAATCGATTCAGTACAAAGATTTAATAATGGTCAGCCGCATGGAAAAATAGTTTCAAATAGGAGACTTCGACAAAGTGATCCATTGTCACCTAATCTTTTTATACTTCGTAGAAGTACTAATAGCAAATATTCGAAAAGCAAAGAGAGAAAAATTGCTTACTTGTTTAAAAGTTGCAAAGGGATGTTCACCGATCTCTCATATTCTATTTGCGGAAGATAGTTTGTTTATTTTTGCAAGACGACTATTTTAAATATCTTTAAAAATATGAAATGGTGTATGGCCAACAAATTAATTTTGCCAACTCGTCAATTCAATTTGGACACACGGTTGCAGAAACGGTAAAGGAAAAAATGAGAAGAATATCGGGCATCTCAACAAATGGGGAAATGAGCTTCTATTTAGGTTTGCCAGAAAGTCTAAGAGGTGCGATAAGTCAAGTTTTTTCCTTTGCTAGAGAAAGTTGCAAAATCGGATTAATGGGTAGACATCAAAATTCGTATCAAAGGGAGGAAAGATATTTTGACAAAACTGATGACCACATTACCCACTTATGTTATGTCTTGTTTTAGATTACCCAAATCAATTACTACGAAACTTACTAGTGTAGTGGCGAAATTTTGGTGGAGTTCGAATGGACAAAATAGAGGCTTACATTGGTTAAAATGGCAAAATTAATTGTGTAGAAGTAAAGTGGACGGGGGCTAGGCTTCCGAAATCTTGAAGATTTTAATACTGCATTATTGGCAAAACAATTATGGCGGTTAATAGAAATCCAGATTCACTTTTTGCTAAAGTGTTCAGAGTCTGTATTTTTGAAAATCTGATCCTTTGGATCTAATCAAATCCTACTCGCCGTCTTATGGATGTAGGAGTATTATATCGACTAGACATCAAGTTCAAAAAAGACTAATCAAAGAGTGGGTTCAGGAAGTTATATATTTGTATGGAATGATCCTTGGAAACATGCTCAATGTCCGAGGTCTGCCACATGTAAGGTACTAATTATTATCCCTCCATGGTCCACAATCTTGTTGAGCCGATGTCACAAACTTGGAATACATACCTTATTAATGCGATAATTGATCCAGCAGATATACCTTTTCATCATGAGTATCCTTATAAATCACGTTTACAAACCAGACAAGATATTAAACCATTAAAAGAATTTATTTGAAAATTGAAGTGTCCTCCGAAATTCCGACATTTTATATGGCAAGTTCTAACGGGATGTGTCTCGGTTAACTCAAATTTAAAGAAAAAATGAATTAATTGTGACACACAATGCACATGTTGCCGTGCGGAGAATGAGACAATTAACCATAGTATTTTCGAATGTCCCCCAGCAGTTCCGACTTGGGCTCTTTTCCAAATACCAATAGCTCCAAAAAAATTTCTAATGACATCAGTTTTTTTTTTAATTTGGACTTTCTTTTTTGGCGAATACCTAAAGATGTATATATATTTTTTTGGTCAACATACGATTTCCATTAAAAACTTAAACGTCTGTTACAAGAAACAAATCAGAAAAACTGAAATTGGGATTTAAATTCTTCTTTGCCAGAGCATCAACTCTTGAATTCTCAGATCGAGGGATCCACTTGAACTCGATTTCAGAGAAATCTCTTGCCAATATGCCTATATCTTCAAGAATTCCATGGAGTTTGTTTAAAAAATTTTCTCCTCCAATTTCAAAGTCTTGATCAGATTCTGGAAATCAGAGCAGACTCTAATTCGATCTACTCCTCTCGCTTTAGCATCTTGAAGCCATGTGAGTATACCAATTGATTTCGCCATAATCGCAGAATTTACGTGTTAAATATGGTTTGATTTTTGAGTTATTGGTTCGTCATCCTGGTTCTGAATTACCCAGCCGATATTTGCCAAATTGCTGCCTTTGTTCCATGCTCCATCCGTAAACAAGGAGGTATCAATCTGTTTATCAATCTAAAGATATTCAAGATAATACTTTTCCATAGATAATATGATATATCTGGAAAGCTAGATATGACAAGATTTTGAAAAACGTGAATAGAGATCCTCAGAAGATTCTAAAAATGGTCATCTCAGATGTGACAATATGGGATAAGGCAGAGACCGAGGACCATATATTGGACCCACAACAGGTTTATCAATTATTAGAAAACATAGGTTTTACGGGTTACCATTGCTATATATATAGGTTTTGGAAAGAGACAACTTTATTTACAGGCTTGAGATGGTTTTTCCAATCAAGACCATGTAGTAGGATCCATGGGAGCTCGAAATATACGAAGAAACCTCTTTCCACTACATTCTGAATTAAAAGCACTCATCTTGGTCATACACTGCATGATTGAACAACAAAAAACGATCATAGTATTTTCAAACGACTATTCCGACTTGGTGAAGATGGTGTTTACACCGATGAATTGTTTGCTTTCTTTGTACATTTAGAAGAGTTCAGGAGAAATAAAGAGTTATTTTCTTCGTTTACTATTTCGCTTATTCTACGCTGTTTAAATTTTAAAGCGGACACGTTAGCACGTAATGCTCGACTATATCCGCAAAATATTAGCTATGTAAGGTTTGTTCTTCCGATTTGAATTTTTGAACCGTTTTAACTATAACATGTTGACGACAGCAAAAAAAAAAAATATAATAATAAAAAAATAAAATTACTTTACCTAACAATTTTTTTTGGTGCTAATATATTTTCCAAAGCAACACTAATATATTTTTTATAAAGCAACCCAATTTTGATCATTATGAACCTTGATTTGTTTCAAACGCACTTATATGAATTTTTTTTTTTAAAAGATCGTTTAAATTATATATATATATATATATATATATATATATATATATATATTAGTTCTTCAAAAGATACTTTTGCAAAGTATAAATGTAAACGCCAAACGCAAATATATATTTCCATTTGCGCTTATAGTGAATAATAATTGTTTTGTTTAAAATGTTTAAGATTGTGATTCAATTGGAAAAACATTAAACATAAACGCAAACATATATTTTTTTTTGCGTTTATGTTTACGCTTACAATTAACAAAAAAAATTGTTTGCTTAAGTTGTTATTCATTTGAAAACTTATTAAACTGACTAACCTGAGACTCAAACGAACAATCGATAGCAATGTCTATAACATAAATAAGAAAAATTTATAGTTTCACTTGCACGCATGTAACTACTATATATACCAATAATTTTGTAAAAAAAATACAAAAAATTATGTGCAAAGACCAAATTTTTTGGCTACTCCGAATCTAAGAACAAGACAAGATAGTGTCAGAAGAATGGCTAAGATCTTTCCACATAACAGACTAGTAAGCACAATCACGATCAGAACAATCCCATTCATTTTATCTCCTTTTGATCCCATCAATGAAGGAGTCAACCTTTCTTCGTCTCTCTTAGACTCAATTATCATCTCTGGTTTATCTTCTAAAACCAAACTCGAGACTTCAATCAAAGACTCTTCTTCTTTGATCTTCATCGTCTTCTTCTTCATATTGTAACTCCTCAACTTCTTCACAATCTTCGATTTTAGTCTTGAACTTTTACTTGTTGATTTCTCGTCCTTCAACAAAATATCACGAATCGTTAAATCATTCAGTTTCGAATTCTCTGTTCCAGCTACTGCAGCCTCTGTTTCCTCCGGATAAGGAATCGACTTGGGAACTCGAGTTTCATCAAAAATTTCGAACTTTTCGCGGGAAATCGCGTTTTTGTCTTCGTCGGTGTTACAGAGCTTGGAGCGCGTGAACACACGCGCCGCCACGAGCTCAGTTAAGAGAAGAGCGAAGGCGGAGAGAGTGATTCCTATAGTAAGCTTCTTCTTCGTGCTCAAGGCGAGCAACGCCACTATAAAAACCTTAAACGCCATCAAAACGACCGCACCAATTCTACCGCAAACGCAAACGCTATTTTCAATTTCGTGCTTATTCTCCGCCCCTAATTTACCTTTGACGCATTTAACTTTCACGATATCACTCTGTACGGTTTTCCTCTTCGGGGTCTTTTCCAAAATCGTATCTTGATTAATCAATGAAAAAGCGTTTGGGGCGGTTTGAATCTGGCGTTCGATTCGTTGGAAGCGTTTAGATGGTGGGTTTTTGAGACGATCGCGATTTTTGAAGAAGAGATCGATTAGAGAAGTTGGGAAGCCAGTTTCGACGAACAAAGACCCACCACGTTTTGACGATTGCTGAAACTCCGACATGAATCTTAAGATTCGACCCGATTTTGGTTTTTTCCATGGTAGAGACATGACGATGTACGGAAGAGATAAAACCCAAAAAAAGGAGAGACCTTTGAATTGTCTTTAAAGAATTAATATTTGGGTTTTTGTTAGAGACTGATGAAGTCTTTGAGTGATAGGTCGAAGCAATTTAAATACATGGGAAGTGAAGAAGGATCGCAGAAAGTGAAGGTGAAGAGATCACCTTTATTTCGTTAGTGTGTTTTTAAAACACGAGTTAATAATGACTAATTGCGGAAAGAGAGAAATATAAAATTTAAGTATTGTAAAGTTAACACCGAGTTAAAATTTTGATTATAAAGGATATTTAGCTTTTTTGCTACTTTTATATTTTTTATGAAATGAAAAGATGTTTGAAAATTGAGAAATTTGGAAAATTCTTTTAAAAATTTAAAGAAGTACGTTAAAGATCAATATATTTATTTTAAAAATATTAAATTTAGAATATTTAGAGTACACCAAGATCCAAATTAGTGACTTTGACCTCATTGATATGGAATCTACCTACAATAGGGTTTATGGGTTGGCATGAGCCTGTAAGCCATTTATTTACACAAGTTAGATTCTTCCATAAAGTTTGATATCAAAACTAGTTATAACTTGTAAGGAATTTTTTTTTCTTTTTCTTACCACAATCGTCCAATATCAAAATGTTTGAAAAAGAATCATTTGTTTTAGATGGATTTAAGAATTAGTTTCAAACGCACACAAAGTGCAATCATTTACCATATTTTTTGGGATACGGCATCTAACAACACACACCATCAACATCCACCTCTCATACCACTAAATAGCCAGTTCTAAAGAGGTTCTATGTTTGGTTTGAATTTCTCAAATTTTAACTTAGAACAACCATTGTTCAACTGTAAAATAGTAAACAAGGAGAAACAATTATCCAAGAAGATAATGACAGTAATAAGATCCAACCTACGGCCAGACTAGCTCTATTACAAAAATCTCTAAGCCCTAATTAAACCATTTGCAAAAGCTTCTCGTCATCTGCATGGTTTAGAATGTTGGAGCAAATTGAACCGAAAATAAAGAAGCAAACCGGAAATAATTTAGCAGTGAGTTATTTGGTTTTGGTTTAGTTGTTCTGTTTGTTTCTGAATCAAATTAGAACGAGTCTTAAGAAGTTTTTTTCGTTCAACTATGTTAGTTGCAGATTTGTAGGTTTCAGTTCATGTAAGGCTTTATAAGCCATTTGATTTCTATTGAATAAACTCAGAGTTTCCAAAAGCAATTACCTGTGAGCCTTGTTTACTCTTACAAAGTGGTATCAGAGCTCGCAAATTTCTACCATTGGAGACCAGAGAAGAAGCCGCAGCTTCAAACCCAACTGAGAGAGGAGAGACGATAAGATGAAATTGCCCCAATTTGATGGACATTGGGATCATTGGAGTGAAATTATGGAGAATTTCTTTCGAGCCAAAGGATTGTGGAGTCTAATCGAGAACGGCTTCGAAGATCCACCAAACACAACGATTCTTTCACCAGAATAGATGAAATTACTCGACGATGCCAAAACCAATAATCACAAGGTCAAGCATTATCTCTATCAATCAATTCATAGGATAACATTTGAGCAAATTTTGGACAGGAAACCTCAAAGGTGATTTGGGAGTCGATGAAGAGAAAATTTGGGGGAAATGCAAGAGTGAAGAAGTCACTGTTGTAGAAGTTACGAAGAGATTTCGAAGTGCTTGAAATGAAAGAATCTGAGAAGGTAGAAGAATACTTCACACGTGTGTTGGCTATTATGAATCAGATGAGAAGCAATGGAGAAGTTTTGTCTGATTCAAAGGTTGTGGAGAAGATTCTCAGAACGTTGAGTGAAAAATTTATGTATGTGGTGGTATCAATTGAAGAATCAAAGGAGATTGAGAGCATCTCAATTGATGAACTACAGAGTTTTTTGGTGGTCCATGAACAAAAATTCAGAAAACCAGACAAAGAAGATGAGCAAGTACTAAGTGTAACTCAAGGGAAAGGAAGTAACACAAGAGGAAGAGGTTTCAATGGAAGAGGAAGAGGACGTGGTCGAGGAAGATCATTTTTAAACAAGAACACTGTGGAATGTTATAAGTGCCATCGACTAGGACATTTTCAGAACGAATGTCCACAGTGGGAAGAAGCAAACTATGCAGATTTTGTGGAAAAAGAGGAAATGATGTTAATGGCATATGTAGACGAGGATGAAAGGGACATCGAAAAAGATGCTAATTTATTGCTGATGACATACACAGGAGGGCAAGAAATCGAGAAGAAGGGCTTGGTTTCTTGATTCAGGCTGCTCAAATCACATGAGTGGAAATAAAAGTCTATTTTCAAAGATTGACGAAAGCTTCAAGCATTCAGTCAAGCTTAGAAACAACAAGAAAATGGAGGTTATTGGTAAAGGAAATGTGAAGCTGGAATTGAATAACATGGTGTGCCACATAAGTGAGGTCTATTATGTGCCATAACTCAAGAACAATCTGCTGAGTATTGGTCAACTTCAGTAGAAGAATCTGACAATCATCATACAAAAAGGAATATGCAAGATCTATCATAAGGAGAAGGGGCTGGTAGCAGAAAGCAAGATGAGCATAAATAGGATGTTCATGTTGTTTGATCAAAGCATAGATGAAAAGAAAATCGGGGAACAAAGATGTTTGCAGACAACCTCAGAAGTTGAAGCTAAGTTGTGGCATGAATGCTACGACCATTTAAGCCACCGAGGAATGCAGACGTTGCAGAGTAAAGGCATGGTATGTGGTCTTCCTGTATTAATTTCACAGAATTTTACTTGCTCAGACTTTTTAGTGGGGAAGCAGCCTAAGAAATCTATTCCTAAGAGAAGTACATGGAAAACAAAAGAAATTTTAGAATTGGTGCATTCTGACATATGCAGTCCTATAAATCCAGTTTCCATAAGTGGGAAAAAGTATGTGCTATGTTTTATTGATGATTACAGCAGGAAATCATGGGTATATCTCTTGAAAGAAAAATTAGAAGCTTTTGTTCATTTCAAAATGTTCAAAAGTAGAGTGGAGATTAAAACAGGAAAAAGGATAAAATGCTTGAGGACTGACAGGGGAGGAAAGTATACTTCAAATGAATTCTCAGATTTCTATAAGGAGCAAGGGATTCGAAGACAACTAACTACTGCTTATACTCCGCAGCAGAATGGGATAGCAGAAAGAAAAAACCGAACAGTTATGAACATGGTGAAATCAATGCTTTCTGCAAGGAAGGTCTCAAAGATGTTCTGGCCAGATGCAGTACTGTGGACATTCTATATTCTTAATAGATGTCCCACAGTTACTGTAAGGAATATGTCACCACAAGAAGCATGGAGTGGAGTAAATCCAAGTGTAGAATATTTTCGAGTTTGGGGAAGTTTTGGTCATGTACACATCTCAGATGAAAAACGAGGTAAGCCTGATGATAAAAGCACAGTTGGAGTTTTTGTTGGTTTTTCTAAGGAATCCAAGGGTTATAGGATGTATAATCCAATTACAAAGAAAATTATGATAAGCAGGGATGTTGTTTTCGAAGAAAAAAAAGGCTGGAATTGGGAAAAGGATCAGGAAAATATTGAACTGACCTGGAATGATGATGGTGCGATTTGGGAGGATAGTGACATTGAAGCTAGCGTCGAAGGAAAACCTGGATATGTAGAGAATGCTCAGTTTGAACAACAGAATGATGAAGTCGAGGAAAAAGGAATTGAAGCTCAAGCTGAACAAAATTCTACAGCCAGAACAGTAAGGGTTATTAAACCTCCACAGTATTTAAATGATTATGTCACAGGAAATGAAATCAGTGAAGAAGAAGATGAGGTAAACATGGTTGAAATAAATACTGAGGATCCAACAATTTTTGAAGAAGCAGAAAAAAGTTTGAAGTGGAGAGAAGCGAAGGATGAAGAAATAAAATCGATTATCAAGAATCAAACTTGGACATTATCAAGTATACCAGATGAAGCCAAATGCATCAGAGTGAAGTGGATCTATAAAACAAAGTTGAATGAACATGGAGAGGTGAACACATATAAAGCTCGACTGGTGGTAAAAGGATACTCTCAGGAGCATGGCATTGGCTACACATAGGTATTTGCTCCTGTTGCTCAAATTGATACGATCAGAACTATAATTATAGCTATATCAGCTCAAAGGGGATTGGACATCTACCAGTTAGATGTGAAGTCAGCTTTTCTGTATGGAATTCTGCTGGAGGATGTTTTCATTCAACAACCAAAAAGATATGTAGTTGAAGGAGAAGAAGATAAAGTTTACAAACTCCACAAGGCACTGTATGGCCTAAAACAAGCACCAAGGGCTTGGTTTAGTCGGATTGAATAGTACTTTGTTAGGGAAGGATTCAAGAAAACAAAAAATGAATAAACCTTGTTTCTTAAGACCAACACACAAGGTGATATTATGATTGTAAGCATCTATGTGGACGACCTCATTTACACAGGAAACAACATCTCAATGCTAAAGGAGTTTAAGGAGTCTATGCAAAATGAGTTTGAGATGACTGATTTGGGTAAGATGAGATTTTTTCTTGGAATTGAAGTGATACAGATGCCATAAGGAATTCATATCTAAGAAACCAAGTATGCTCTAGAAGCTCTCAAGCGGTTTGAGATGGAGAATTGCAATGGAGTGTTCAATCCAATGGTGCCTGGAAGCAAACTTGATATGGATGAGGGAGGAGAAAAGGTATATGAGACTTACTATAAACGAATAATAGGAAGTCTCATGTACACAGAGCCGGCCCCGAGGCCAAGCAGGCCAAGCATGGGCTTGCGACCAATCAAATATATAAATTTTTTTGGCCTCTAAATTTTGTTATTGTCATGTGGCCTAATGGTAGAGGTGATGGTGTTGCTTTGTCATGTCGCTGGTTCGAATCTTCATTGTTCGCGTTTTCATTTTTTTTTTAAAACAATAAATTATTAAACATGTCGTGTTCTTTTGATTTTTGTTAGTGGTGTGTAAGGCCTTTTGAGGCCCATGTAAACCTAATCAGAAATTAATTCTGGTTCCTTGGCATGTTAGGAAGAAAAAAATTCTAAAAAAAAGGAAAAACAAAATTCCAAATTAACCTAAATCGTTTCATCTTCTTTCTATAATCCTATTCCACTCTGGCTTCGCATGGTGATTCAGAATCACTTTCTAAAATTGTTCTCTTTATGATACAATGATATTTTTGTAGAATTCATCTCATAAATCCAGCTTTCATTCGGTAAGTTTTTCCTCTGCGGCTGTTAGTTTTTTAACTTATTGATCACGGCTTCTGTTTTTCAAATAATGATTAGCTGATTATGATGCTTTGGATGTGGCTAAGAAAATCGGGATCATCTAATTTTGCTAGAGAAATTAAGAAATTATAATCATATGACTCTTTAATATTATGCTCAGATTTATCGTTGGACTTATAAATTTCTCTATTTTGTTCTCGTTGTTTACCGTATACTTCAATAAAGCCATGGAGAAATCGAGTGTTGGTGAAGATCAAGGAGGCAGAGGAAAAGAGTCTAGGAGGTATATTACTTCCATCCAAAATCTATGATTAAGTTTTTATACTTTTTAATTGTTTTAAGAAAAAAAGTTAAAAGAGTGAGAATCTATGATTACGTTTTATACTTGATTGCGTGATTTTCTATAATACAGTGTCAATGTTTTCACTTTTGTGTCACCATGTTCAATTATATAAAGAATGCTTTTAGTTTCATTCTTCTACGTATATATCTGTTCATGCTAATTTTTTGTTTGTTATCTTTTATAATGATAAGTGATTTATATATTTAACATTTTTTATTGCAGTAAGAAGTCTTCAAAATGAATTATAAGTGAGATGGGAGGTGCATAAAAAATAAGAAGAAAGAAGAGACGAGAAGCACTGACAAAATCTCTAACTAATTCGATGTTAAGGTATGTTATACGACATGAAACTTCAAAAATTGACGAGACTTTAGAGGGTGAGATCAACATGAACGGTGATGAGGTTGATACTTCAGAAAATGCCCAAGTTAGAAATGGGGATAAGCATGAGTGTGAAGAGAATGAGGATGAGAATGGAAAAGAGAATGAGAATGAGAATGGGAATGAAGAGGAGAACGTCGATGATGTTAGAGAACATCAAATCTCTGGGAATGTTAGTGATCCTGGAAATTGAGAAAAAGTTAAAAATAAACTTAGAGATTTTTTGGTTGAGAAAGGTCCAATGACAAGGCTTCCGATTGATTATCATTTTCCAAGAGATCATATTGGAGGATGTTTTTCTCATTCATCTTATACAAGAGAAATAAGGAATGTAGAGAAGCAAGATAGGCGATGGTTAGTTTACTCAAAAATAAAAGATAAAATCTTTTGTTTTTGTTGTAAGTTATTCACGCCAGACAAAAATGCTAATCAGTTAGCAACTATTGGATACAATGACTGGAGAAATGTTTCACAAATGCTCAGAGAACATGAAAAAGGTCATAAGCATATCACATGCATGACTAATTGGATTGAGCTAGAAGTAAGACTACAGACAAATCAGACTATTGATAAGCATATACAAGAAGAGATCAACAAAGAAAAAGCACATTGGAGGGATGTACTGTTGAGGATCATTGCAGTGGTAAAGGGTCTTGCTAAAAACAATTTATCATTTCGTGGAAGAAATGATAAGATTCGGGTGGATGGTAATGGAAATATTTTGGGTATGATTGAAGCGATTGCAGATTTTGATCTTGTTATGAAAGAGAATATTAGACGAGTTGAAAAACATGAAACTCGTAATCATTATATGAGTCACAAAATTCAGAATGAGTTGATAGAGATGCTTGGGAATGAGGTTAGACAAATGATTTTAAAGAAGATTCATTGTGCAAAGTATTTTTCTGTTATTCTTGATACTACTCCTGATATTAGTAACTGGGATCAGCTGTCACTAATAATCCGTTGTGTGGATATTGCTGAGACTTCACCAAAGATTGAAATTTTTTTTTTGACATTCATAGTAGTCAAAGACAAAACCGGAGAAAGACTTTTTGAGACCCTTCAAGTTGTATTACTAGATCTTGGATTGAGTATTTATGATGTTAGAGGGCAAGGTTATGATAATGGATGAAACATGAAAGGGAAAAATAAAGGAGTACAGAAGAGATTGTTTGAAATTAATCCAAGAGCTGTTAACACACCATGTGGTTGTCATACCTTAAATCTTGCACTTTCAGATATCGCTTCTTCGTCGACGATAGCTGTATCATTTTTTGGAATTGTTCAGCGTATCTATTGTTTGTTTGCCTCTTCAACAAATAATTGTAAAGTTTTCAGAGAGATTGTGAATGGTATTACGGTTAAACCATTACCACAAACTCGTTGAGAGAGCCGCGTTAAAAGCGTTAAAGCAATATGATTTCATGCTCCCCAAATTCAAGATGCATTGTTTCACTTGGTTGAGAATAGTGATAATCCGAAAACAAGAAGCGAGGTTGTGTCTCTTGCATTGAGCAATATCCATGGAATTGGGAGTTTTGAGTTTTTGTTTGGGATGATTATTTGGTATGAACTCTTGTTTGTTGTTAACAAAGTAAGCAAGTTCTTGCAGTCAGAAGATATGGATATTGATATTGCTATTGCTCAACTGAAAGGTCTTGTTTCTTTTTTTAGAAACTATAGAGAAACATGTTTTCAAGTAGCAAAGTTAGAAGCTGAACGAATTGCTGTAGATATGAAAATTGATCCTGTATTTTCTGTGAAAGCAAAGTGTCTTAGTAAAAGGAAACAGTATCATGATGAAGAGCCTGAAAAAGTTGGGGATGATGTAATATTGACACCAGAAAAAGATTTTAGAATCAACTACTTCATCAAAATCATTGATCAAGGTTTGGTTTCTTTTGAAACAAGATTTGATCAACTTCAAAGTTATGAAAAGACTTTTGGATTTTTATTTTGATAAGTTGATGGCCTCTTGTGTCAACCTTGAAGTTTATCTAAAGCATGATACTCATTTTGATCTTGATGGTAATGATCTATTTTTGGAGCTGAAGCTTTTAAGAGGGGTTTTACCCAAAGAGATTAAGAAAGTTGTTGAGGTCTTGGATTTTTTGAAAAAGATGGAAAGTTGTTATCCAAATACATGGACCGCATATCGCATAATGATGATGATTCCAGTTTCTGTTGCTTCTGCAGAAAGAAGTTTTTCAAAGTTGAAACTCATAAAATCTTATCTACGATCGACTATGTCACAAGAAAGGCTGAATGGATTGTCGATATTGTCCATTGAAAGGGATATGATGGAAAAACTTGACTATGAAAGCTTGATGGATGAGTTCGCAAGTAAAAATGCAAGGAGAATCATATTTAAGAAAAGAAAAAATATTGTTATCTGATGTTTTAAAATTTTTAGTGCTTTTGTTAAACATTTTCAATTTTTTGTTTTGATCAAAATTTTTTATTGTTATAAATATGTGCAAAGTGGCCTTTTTTTTTCTTCGCTTGTAGTCTTGTAAAAGACAGGGCCGGCTCTGCATGTACATCACATCAACCAAACCTGACCTACATTTTGCTATAAGTTTTTTAAGTAGGTACATGTCAAAGCCTACTATGTTACACTTACTAGCAGCTAAGAGAGTCTTAAGATATTTAAAAGGCACTATGGATTTTGGAATCTGGTATGAGAGAAAAGGAAAAGGTGAATTACTAGTGTATACTGACAGTGATTTTGCTGGAGGTGATGAGAGTAGAAAGAGTACACCAGGCTATGTTTTGCTTATGGATGGAGCAGCAGTAGCATGACTTTCAAAAAAGCAGCCGATTGTTACTCTTTCTACCACTGAGGCAGAGTATGTAGCAGCATCAGTTTGTGCTTGTCAAGTTGTTTGGTTCTTAAGAGTATTAAAGGAATTAGGGCGTGAAGTACAGGGGAGCACATCTATTCTATGTGACAACACCTCAACTATCAAGCTGTCTAAGAATCCAGTCTTTCATGGAAGGTGCAAACATATTGAAGTCCGGTTTCATTTTCTGCGTGAACTTGTAAATGAAGGAGGGATTCATCTAGAGCATTGTGGAACTCAGAAGCAAGTTGCAGACATTTTCACAAAGCCACTAAAGCGTGAAACATTTGAAAGTCTGAGAAGTAAGTTTGGAATTTGTTCTACAGCAGATAAACTAAGCTCTGGATCGAGCTCAGTTTAGGGAGGATTTGTTGGAGCAAATTGAACCGGAAATAAAGAAGTAAACTGGAAATAATTGAGTGGTGAGTTATTTGGTTTTGGTTTAGTTGTTCTGTTTGTTTCTGAGTCAAATTAGAACAAGTCTTAAGGAGTTTTTTTTCGCTCAACTATGTTAGTTGCAGATTTGTAGGTTTCAGTTCATGTAAGGCTTTATAAGCTATTTGATTTCTATTGAATAAACTCAGAGTTTCCAAAAGCAATTACCTGTGAGCCTTGTTTACTCTTACATAGAAAGGTGTAAACTACTTTATTATTAAACTCTTCCATTCCTTGGATTGAAAAGTCTTAGGATTATATTTCTCTCAATGTTGTAGTAGAAGACGTAGAAAGGCACAATTTGATAGCACGACGCCAACAAAATTTCATTTGTCCCAGTCACTCCAACAAAGCGTAAGTATCACACATTCTCCCCCAAAGCTGGCAATACGTATGTATGCTTCGACCATTCCTACTTATCAAGCATATTCGAGAACCAACAATTCAATACTTTCACTTATTCTAGGAACAAAGCCTCTAGCTAATTTACCATTGTAGCTTATCAGAGTTCCATAACATTTTCTAATGAAAGTTTCCTCGACTTGAATAAATTTAAACTTCTGAGACAACCTAGTGATCGAAGCTATGTAATACAAAACACCATTAATACATATCCCTTATGTACAGAATGATGGGTATGCTACATCCGATCATTCTCCATGACGGTTCTCCAATTCTAATGCCAGAAACAATCAGACCATGCTCCTCAAAACAATCAGACCATGCATGTCATTGACAATACCTTGTGTTTTCTCAACCGGATCATACCCCCAAATAGCTCCTCACCCTATAATTAATCGTCTTTACTTTAGGTAAGTTTAGAGTTTGTCCCGTGCTAAGGTTACGTATCACGGGTACCGTTTCCTCTTTTCTCCTCCGCATATGATTTAGAAGGATCAAGTCATTGACATGATTACAAATTTTATGGGTATGAAAAACATAAAGGAAACTCATATGATAACTGGCAGCTAGAAGGGACGAGTTATCATCTGGATTTTGAGGCTGAGGTGACGAAAAGACGAATAAATTGTGTTGGATCAATTTTTTAAAAGTGAATCAGAAAATGGTAAGTGGTTTGGCAAGTAAGTGAAATTGTGGTGGGCATGTGAATAAATATATCTTGAATATGTCTTGAATATGCTCTTAGCCATATTTAATGTCATTTGTAGCTGACGAAAATTCGAGACATATTCAAGATATATTCCTCTCACATGTCCACAAAAATATAACTTACTCTTAGTGGGTCAAACCGCTTATCCATTTCTCATTCACTTTTAAAAAATTGATCCAACACAAATTTACTGTCTTTCAGGCCAGCAAACAATAGCTGCAGTCGAGCCACAACCATGGTGAAGAACAACTCGTATGGAGGCCCAACTTCACCGATAACCTCGAGAATATCTTGACTTTGAGATCAACTGGGATCGGCAATGAGTTTTCACTTCCATTCTCTGAGCTCTTTGGTTGCGTGTTGCCTAAGGGAATGGTTAGATAATCCTCAAAGACGTTTTGCTGCAGTGTTTCCATGGTGGATATACTAAGGTGAAAAACAAACCCCAGAGACCCGTTTATTGTAGAGTAAACTGGAGGAACTAGGGTTATTTTAAAAAAAAAACACACAAAAAAACTGGAGGCGGAGAACGAAGATGTAGATCTTACATCATTTTAAGTTGAGACCATAATATGTGTTTTGATACACTGAAAATGATGGGCCCAACTTTTGTTTGATCCGGCCCTAATACCACTCCTACAGTATTTTTGTATATTCATATAAATATTTAAACTTTTGTAGCTTGGAAGTTGCAACTAATATTTCCCTTCTATAATAGTTTAGACAATTCGAACAAGAATATGCATAATCAAAACAAGTTTGACTGTTAGATCTCGTATAGTATCGGATAATGATTTAGACGATTCTCGGAGACATTTTATCGTCGTATTTTTATGGCGGATACACTATTGTTAAAACCCTAGAGACGAACCAACCACATAAAAAAATAAATTTTGAGTTTCAATTCTGAAAGTCTTTTTATTAAAAATCCCTAGTTGTAAAAACAATAATCTGAAAAAAATCTGGAGAAATTAGGTTTGAGAAAGACCGAGAATGAAGAAGAGCCACCACCGGGAGTTATAAAACATTTTGAAAATGTTAATATGTGGGTCTTAAGACATTTAGTTGAGAGACCCAAATATTTGTTTTGCTATCCCAAAAGTGATGGGTCTTTTTCAATTATAGTGAGGGCCCAACTATATGATCTGTCTTGCATAGTCAAACTTGCTTTGATTATGCATATTGTTATTGTTGCAGAACAAAACCGGTTTGGCAAATAATGAATCCAATAAAACTATACTAGCTATATGTATTCACGATGAAATTTAAAATATATTAGTAAATATAAATTTACATTTCTTTTAAATAGATATACTATAAAATTTAAAAATTATTTATATTTTTATATTGTAAACCTTTTTTTTAATATATTTGTAATAATAATCTAATATAAAAATTTAGTTATATCATATATATATTGACTAAAAAAAGTATAATAAATTTCTTTAAAAAAATGAGTAACCGTAGAAGTGTCTTTAGGTAAGTGGTTAAAGTGCACCTCTACGACCTTCTCCATCGGGGTTCGACTCTAAATAACTGCATATTTGCATTTATTGACAAAGAAAAAAAATTGAGTAACCAAATATGTTAAATAACCTATAAAGGCAATACAATGTAATTTCTCTATTAAATGAAAATTTTATATATATATTTTTTAAACT
The DNA here is from genome assembly GCA_026770425.1 of Boechera divaricarpa. Taxonomy (NCBI): domain Eukaryota; kingdom Viridiplantae; phylum Streptophyta; class Magnoliopsida; order Brassicales; family Brassicaceae; genus Boechera; species Boechera divaricarpa. The sequence continues at coordinate 4,088,870 of CM049188.1, forward strand.
TAGCGAGCTATGGACACGTCAGCATGATAATATTGTAATATTCTATATAAAGATAAAGTTATTCCATATAAATATAAACATAATATTCTATATTCCATATAAATATAATATTATTTTGTTAAAATGATTTTGAATTAATATATAAGAGATTTTTGGTGTTTTAGAACTAATCTCTCCTTTTAATAAATTCAATTTTCAAAATAATGTACTTTGTCATTATGTTATAATTTATAAACGGCGAAAAATTAATTTTCCCTGTACTATTGACGAATGTGATTATTATATTCTTGTTTTTTAAAATTTACTTAAATACCAAAAATATCTTCTAGACAAGTGGGACAGACAGATCTATTTTGAAATCCTCCGCTGTCATACAGCGCAGAGTACAAAAACAAAATAAACAAAACAATAAGGGCACCATTAAAAAGATGAAACAAACTAAAAGGACCTAATTGCAAATAAATATTTTAGAAAACTTATTGAAGAAGACGTAAACTATATATAGCTGATTATTACCCATTTAAGAATACCCTTTTAAACCTATTCAAAGCTAAGGACAAAAAAAAAAAGGAGTCGCCCATCTTCTCATTTTTTTTTTTACAACAAAAAAAAAAAAAAAATGAGAGAGATCCTTCATATCCAAGGTGGTCAATGTGGAAACCAGATCGGAGCAAAGTTTTGGGAAGTGATATGTGACGAACACGGCATTGATCACACCGGTCAATACGTCGGCGATTCTCCGTTACAGCTTGAACGGATCGATGTGTATTTCAATGAAGCTAGCGGCGGGAAATATGTTCCTCGCGCTGTTCTTATGGATCTGGAGCCTGGTACCATGGATTCGCTCAGATCTGGTCCGTTTGGTCAGATTTTTCGTCCTGATAACTTCGTCTTTGGTCAATCTGGTGCTGGAAATAACTGGGCGAAAGGTCATTATACGGAAGGAGCTGAGTTGATTGATTCTGTTCTTGATGTTGTGAGGAAGGAGGCTGAGAACAGCGATTGTCTTCAAGGTGAGAACAATTTCTGATTCGATTTTTTTTGAATCTCGGTCTGTTTTTGTGAATCTTATCGTTTCGTTTTTGATTGATATAGCGCTTAGGAACGAGAACACTCAAAATCGATTTAGGTCTTTGTTGGTTAATGTTTGAGATGGTTTGTATTATGTACATTTTCTGATATACATGGTTTTGTTCTTGGATTTAGGTTTCCAAGTGTGTCATTCATTGGGTGGAGGAACTGGATCTGGAATGGGAACTCTTTTGATTTCTAAGATAAGAGAAGAGTATCCAGATCGTATGATGATGACTTTTTCAGTGTTTCCTTCTCCTAAGGTCTCTGACACTGTTGTTGAGCCATACAATGCAACACTCTCTGTGCATCAGCTTGTCGAAAACGCTGACGAGTGTATGGTTTTGGACAATGAAGCTCTTTACGATATCTGTTTCCGTACCTTGAAGCTTGCTAATCCTACCTGTGAGTAAATTACACATCTCTCTCCTCTATTGCTAGATTAGCCTTGCAACATGTATATATATGTAATATGATTGAGTCCTGACTTGTTTTGTTTCTTCTGTGTTTCATTAGTTGGTGATCTTAACCACCTCATCTCAGCTACAATGAGTGGTGTTACATGCTGTCTTCGTTTCCCTGGTCAGCTAAACTCTGACCTTAGGAAACTCGCTGTGAACCTTATCCCGTTCCCAAGACTCCACTTCTTCATGGTTGGTTTTGCTCCATTGACATCAAGAGGATCACAGCAATACAGTGCCTTGAGTGTCCCTGAGCTGACCCAGCAGATGTGGGATGCTAAGAACATGATGTGCGCTGCTGACCCTCGTCATGGACGTTACTTGACTGCATCCGCTGTGTTCCGTGGAAAGCTGAGCACGAAAGAGGTTGATGAGCAGATGATGAACATTCAGAACAAAAACTCATCGTACTTTGTGGAATGGATCCCAAACAACGTCAAGTCCAGTGTCTGTGATATTGCACCAAAGGGTTTGAAAATGGCCTCAACTTTCATTGGGAATTCAACTTCAATCCAGGAGATGTTTAGGCGTGTGAGCGAACAGTTCACGGCTATGTTCAGGAGAAAGGCTTTCCTTCATTGGTACACAGGAGAAGGCATGGACGAGATGGAGTTCACTGAAGCAGAGAGTAACATGAATGATCTTGTCGCAGAGTACCAGCAGTACCAAGATGCTACAGCCGGAGAAGAGGAGTACGAGGAGGAAGAAGAGGAGTATGAGGCTTAAGATGTTGTCAATGGCTTCCTCGGATTCGTAAGCTGTGTAAGCAAGCAGCAATCGCTTTCTTCTTTCCCTCAATCCTGAATTTTTTCGTAATATCTCTTTATTTTGTTCATGTGTGTTCGTTCTGTTATTGAAACCAAAACTTGTTTTGTTTTGGATTGTTAAACTTTTGCGTGTATTGCTTATTGTTTTTGTCAGTGAAAAAATATTGCTTTTGTTCTTTGTGTTTGTGTCGCATTTTGCTCAGAGCTTTCATTTTAGGAGATAGATCCCTACACGAAAGATACATTCCAGTTTCAATTAACTCTATAACAGTGATTCAAAAAATCATTTCTTCAATTGTTCAAACTATACATCATCTAGTGTAGTAATTGTCAAGCCTAAATGCTTCGTTGACCAATGTGAAGAACCTTTCTTTCACCAATGTGGAGAACCTTTCTTTGACTAATGTGAACACTTCTCTGACCAGTGTCCATGATCTTAGGGTAAGCTGAAGAAGATTCTGAAGCAATTCTTTGACATACAACTTCTGCTTTGCTTGTCATGCAATCTCCATCACCTCTGACGAATTGATGCAGTTCGTCAATCAAATTCTGACCCAATTTCTTCCCGTTAGTAGCTGAGGCTGCTCTTCCTACACTTTTCAAGTTCTTCTGATAATGATTCCCGAACCTTAGCCTTCGAGCAGCACCAACTGTCCCGAACTCAGCTTTCGAGCAGCACAAACTGTCACATTCCATTTTCTCTGATCTACTTCCTCATCTCCCCATTTACATTCCCGGGGTTGTGTGATCAGACCTGGCTTGTTTTGTTCAACCGATTCAGAGGATACATGCGAGTTCGTCTTGTAAATGTTACCCAGTTCAGTGCTAGTTCCAGCTAGAGCCTTGATTTTTTTCATCCCACTTGAACACCTCGAAGAGAAGTTATCTGAAGAGCTACTTCTCAACAAATCTTCTGGTTTATCCGCTACTGTGGCCCGTTCTCTTTCTGCTAACATCTCGGTAGCCCATTCAAAAGACTTGCAATACGGTTCGTTCTTCCATTGATTTCCTAAAGACTGTCTTACATACTCAAGCAAAGATTTAGCTTCCAGGATTCTATCCATACGTATCAAACAGATTGCAAGATTGCACAGCTTGTTATTGTCAGGCTCCAGAGACAAAGCATTCCTATCACAGTAAAACCCATTCACTTGTTAAGAAAATGAAAACACTAATATGCTTAATGGGATCAATGGTGTTTCACCAACCTGTAATACTGCTCTGCGATTTCATAGTTATGAAGCTGTAAGTGAACCCAAGCTAAGTTCTCTAGAATCCTATATATCCAAACAGTAAAAAAGACTCTCTCAGAAACTACTGTTAATGTATAAAGTGGAAATAGTGGATATTTGTAGTGGGATGCACAAACTTCAGTTACTTACCGTGCTTTCTCTTGCTCGATTGTCATGTTGTTCTGCTCCTCGTGGCTTCTTTTCGCTATTGTGATCCTACCACCATAGTGCGTGTCATGTTCAAGTGTTCTCAGTTTGTGTTCAAGCAGCTCAGCTTCCTCTTGAATCCTCCCTGACTTCTGTGAAACCCAAATCAATCAAAGTTATACAACAAGGCGATACATTGAGCATAGAAGCAGTTTCAACTAGTCATTAGGTTGAGAAAGTGTTCTCTTACCTTGTAGAGTTCAAGTAGCAAGTTATCAATGGAATCTTGAGATTCAAAGGGGCAGAGATATCGAAAAGATTTGATAGCTTCGATTCCTTCATCGGATCGGTTTAACTGTTTCAGAATAACTACCATATCCTTCAATGCACTATCAACTCGATCTCCAGCATTAATCGCAGCCCAAAAAAAGGAGATAGCTCGATCCGGGTCTTTAGAAACCAACTGTTCTTGAAGATACATCCATGTCAAGAACAAACATTCATCATACACATGAACCCAAGACAATTCACTAAAAACCCTAAATTAGTCACAAGGGAATTAGATTCATAAACCCTAAATAATCAAATTGATAATTACCTGGGCATGTTTGGCTCTAACGTAAGGAGAATCACCAGAAGGAGTCATGTGAAACGATTCTTGATTCTCGATCGAAGATGTTCTTTTTCTCTCCGACATTGGCATCGCAACGTAAACTCTTCTTGTCGAGTTCCATGTCGGTGGTGGAGTCCAGAAACCGCAGTGGCTCTCGCGACCCCTCATAGCGAGAAACCTCTTCGATTTTCTCGGGAAAAATCAAGAATTTTTCACGCACTTACTTTAATCTCTCGAGAAAAATGTTTCCGATATCAAATTCTTGGGTTCCTCAGAGCGTTTTTGTTTAAAGATCAAGAACCCAAGGCAATTCCGAGCCGGAAAAGAGAAGAGACCGAAGGAGAAATTTTCCCGAGAAAATTGGAGTTAACTCAAATATTTTGAATTTTCTCTGAAGAAGAGAAGAGAAGAGAGTAAAAAATGTATATATAGAGTTGGATTTCAAATGACCAACAAAAACAAAACGAGAAATAATTGAAAGAATGATATAAAACAAGGACTTATATTCTAAATAAAACTTTTATCCGGTGTAGACCAAACCATGGTTACAATGATTAACTTGAAACGACGTCATTAGTTTCGTGATGTGATAATGGGCTTACAATGTAAAAGCCCATAAGACCCATCTCGCTGTTTCGTTCTCAAATTTAGGGTTTTCATCGTTGACAACATAAAAGAAATTTTTTTATTTTCGCACATCGTCTTTCGCAAATCTCAACAATGGTATTCGAATCATTCGAAGTAGGAACAGTCCCATTCAATTCCGATGGTTGGGGACCTCCAGATGCTTCCGAAACCTCCTCCTCCTCCTCCGCTTCCTCCACCAGCGTCGCAGCAGCGAATCTCCTCCCAAACATCCCCTTCGCTTCCTTCTCACGTTCCGAAAAACTCGGACGCGTCGCTGATTGGACTCGAGCTCTCTCAAATCCCTCAGCTCGTCCTCACACCGGATCCAAATCAGATCCGTCAGCTATCTTCGATTTCTCAGCTTTTGCAGTAGATGAAGGATTTGGTCTAACTAATTCCGGTGGAAACGCCGATGAAGACGCAGCTTTCCGATTAGTAGATGGTAAACCACCGACGCGTCCTAAATTTGGACCTAAATGGAGATTTAATCAGTATCATAACCGTAATCAGCTTCCTCAACGTCGTGATGAAGAAGTTGAAGCTAAGAAACGTGAAGCTGAGAAAGGTCGAGCTCGTCGTGATCGTCTTTATAATCTTAATCGTAACAATATTCATCAGCAACGACGTGAGGCCGCCGCGTTTAAATCTTCAGTTGATATACAACCGGAATGGAATATGCTTGAGCAGATTCCTTTCTCTGCTTTCTCGAAGCTTTCGTTTACAGTTCAAGAACCTGAAGATCTTCTTCTTTGTGGTGGACTTGAGTGTTATGATCGGAGTTATGATCGTATCACTCCTAAAGCTGAACGTAGACTTGAGCGTTTCAAGAATAGGAGCTTTAAGGTTACTACAAGTGATGATCTTGTGATCAGACGTCTCGCTAAGGAAGATAAAGCTACTGTTTTTGCTACTGATGCTATTCTAGCTGCTCTTATGTGTGCTCCTAGATCGGTTTATTCTTGGGATCTTGTGATTCAACGTGTTGGGAACAAGCTTTTCTTTGATAAGAGAGATGGGTCACCGCTCGATTTGTTATCTGTTCATGAAACTTCTCAAGAGCCTTTGCCTGAAGCTAAAGATGATATTAACTCTGCTCATTCTCTAGGTGTCGAGGCTGCTTACATTAATCAGAATTTTGCACAGCAGGTTTTGGTGAAAAATGGGAAAAGGGAAACTTTTGATGAACCAATTCCTAATGTTAATGAAGGTGAAGAGAATGCTTCTGTTGCTTATAGGTATAGGAGATGGAAGCTTGATGATAGTATGTATTTAGTTGCTAGGTGTGAGTTACAGAGCACTGCTGATCTGAATAACCAGAGATCATTCTTAACTTTGAATGCTCTTAACGAGTTTGATCCTAAATACTCTGGTGTTGATTGGAGACAGAAGCTTGAGACTCAGAGAGGTGCGGTATTAGCTACTGAGTTGAAGAACAATGGTAATAAGTTAGCTAAATGGACCGCTCAAGCTCTCTTGGCTAATGCGGATATGATGAAGATTGGGTTTGTTTCGAGGGTTCATCCTCGTGATCATTTTAACCATGTTATATTATCAGTTTTGGGGTATAAGCCGAAGGATTTCGCTGGGCAGATCAATCTTAACACTAACAATATGTGGGGAATTGTGAAGTCGATTGTTGACCTGTGTATGAAGTTAAGTGAAGGAAAATATGTTTTAGTGAAGGATCCATCGAAGCCTCAAGTTAGGATTTACGAGGTTCCGGCTGATGCATTTGAGAATGATTATGTGGAAGAGCCTCTCCCTGAGGATGAACAGGTTCAGCCACCTGAGGAGAACACTGATGCAGGAGCAGAGACTAATGGAGCTTCCTCTACTAATGAAGCTGCCGAGGATAAGAAATCAGAAGATCAAGCCTGATTTGATGATATGGTAAATTTTGAGTCGTGTTGTTTTGAGTTATTTTTTTTAAAAGTTCCAAAATTGTTCACTTTTCATAGACTATATATGTGTTTGGTTCATGCTTTTTAGCTAAATGGCTAAGAATTGTTGCACCTTTTCAGTCTTGTTGTTTTTGAATTGACTCTTTGAATTCCAAAGCTCTTCACTTTTAAGAGCTCAAAAGTTGATTCATGTAGTAGAGAAGATTGTTTCACCTTTTAAATATTGCTGTTTGAATTAACACTAGAAAGATAAACTCTCTACTATAATGAGTTTTCCAGCAGTATTAGAGCATTATTAGACTATTAGTCCGAGTGTTAAAGATGAGGTAAAACAATTATTTGAATTGATTACGTTTCCGATGGAGTGGAATCTTACACAGATTAGTTTGCTTCCGAAGAAACCAAATCCAAAAAGAATGCATGACCTCAGGCCCACCAGTTTGGGCTCGGTTATATACAAGATCATTTCGAAAGTGTTATGCTCTCGTTTGAAGCAGTTTCTTTCTCGATTGATCTCGGACACAAAAGGTGCTTTTGTCTCGGGCGGTTGATATCGGACAACATTCTTATTGCGCATGAGATGGTTCATGCATTACGAACAAATCCAAGATTCAAAGGAGATTTCATGGCCCTTAAAACAGATACGTCTAAAGCATACAATCTGAGTTGAGTGGAAATTTTTAGAGGAATTATTTCTTAAGATGGGATTTCACCAGAAGTGAGTGGCATGGATCATGACTTGTGTGCGATCTGTGACATACACGGTTCTCCTTAATGGGATGGCGCATGGCTTAGTTAAGCCAGAGCGGGGTATACGTCAAGGAGATCCTCTTTCTCCCTTTCTGTTTATTCTATGTGCGGAAGCGTTGGCTCACATTATGAACAAAGCAGAAGGGGAGAACAGGTTGACGGGTATCAGTCTAACTCCCTCTTGTCCTTCGGTACAACAACTTCTTTTCGCAGACGATAGCCTTTTTTATGTCGTGTGACTAGGGACGAGTGTACGAGATGCTTACAGCTATATGGTGGTGCCTCTGGCCAGCAGATTAACTTTGAAAAATCTCTTTGACGTTCGGTGCTGCGGTAGAGGATTCTCTAAAGGAGGAGATTAAAACATTAATCGGAATTACACAAGGAGGAGGTGCGGGTGGGTACTTATTTGGGTTTGCCAGAATGCTTTAGTGGATCTAAAAGAGAGCTCTTTGCGTTCATTGGTGATCGGTTACAAAAACGTTTACATGGTTGGTATGCTAAGAACCTGTCGCTTGGGAGGGAAAGAGAACCTGTTAAAATCGGTGGCGATGGGGCTTCCGGTTTATGCAATGTCGTGCTTTAAACTTACCAAAAACCAGTGTAAGAAAATAACGAGTACAATGACGCAATTTTGGTGGAGTTCCTGTGAAGATAAGCGGAAGAGAATGTGCATACCTAAGAAGAATGGAGGAATGGGATTTAAAGACTTGTGGAAATTTAATCAAGCTTTCCTTGCAAAACAAGCTTGGAGGATTCTTCATGACCCCTATTTTTCGAAAAGGATTTTCTTGGTTGTGGTAATGGGACACGACCATCGTATGCTTGGAGAAGTGTGTTACATGGTAGGGATCTATTGAGACGGGGTTTGATGAAGAGTATTGGTAATGAAAAATCGACAATGGTTTGGCTTGATAAGTGGATCATGGACGATGTTTCCCGACAACCTTTCAACAAAGAGATGAATATTGATTTAAATCTTTGTGTCTCAGACCTACTAATCAGTAATAACCAATGGAATGAAGAGTGGCTCCATGTTTCTTTTTTTTTTTTTTGGTCGGCAACTTTAATTTATAAATTAAAGTTCTAGTGTCCAATGGCCTATACAAACTCTTAAAAAGATTTCGCAGAAGATGGAGCAAAGGACTCGAAAATTGCAAAAGCCAGTAAAAAAGCGAATTGGATTGGGCCACAATCGGTCCAATCAGAATTACAAACGAAGATTGGTTCATACTCCAAAACAGGATGAGTTCGCCCTAGAAAGAAGCTTCTGTCGGCGGTGGCTACGATCCCTCGACAGCTATGGCGAGAGAAGTTCGGCGGCCGCAACAAAGCTTTTTCATGGAGGATCACGAAGAGATATATGTTGATTCGCGGGAAAACTGGCTTTTTCGGAATCAAGTCTTGGCGAGGTTTTAGAGACATCTCTGTTACACTTAAACCGATTTTAATGCAGCATAAATCGAAGGATTTGAAAGTTGTGAAAAAAATATGGGTTAATGAACAATTACCTCTTTAAAAAACCATTGACAGAAAACCCATTAAGACAAAAACTGTCAATGAGAAAAGAGTACAACTTGTTCATCAACATGGTTGGTTCTTTATCAATTTAGAGGGCCGTGAGATGGTGTTCCGGTGGTTATCCGTCAACTCCTCCCGAAGAGCAAGTTGCGGAAAAGTTCTTGCGGCTTTGAGATCTGGAGATCTTCTGAGAATTTTAATAGATCTGGTCAGAAAATTCAGTAGAGATTCTTCTTTGGTCTAAGACCGAGAGAGGCTTGAAAACAGGGTTGATATTGGATATCACCAGCTAGGATCGTCTCGATAGGTTACTCGTCAGTTCTCACGGAGAGATTACCGCGAGAGGATACCAAAATAGATATCTCGGTGGCCGGGATAGATATACCGGCTCCGGAAGAGGTTGAGAAAGGTATCGAACTGGTCGGTGAAAATCGCCGGTATAAAGTACTGGTGATGGGTTCCTGCTCCGTGCTGAAGAGGGATGCGTCGAGTTGGATCTAGACGGAAGCAGGGAAAGTTCTTCTTCTCGGTAGATCCGAGAGAGAGGGTTGAGCAGAATAGATCTGACCGTTGAATCTGGACAGGTCCATGCGGCAAGGGTCGGCGATGGTTGCTAAGCTCGATCTTCCTCTGGCACAACGGAATCCGCCGTGGAGCACGGCTGCCAGAGAGAAAACGCCAAGAAAAAACAAAAACGGACCAAACCAAGCAGAGAATAGAAAGGTGAGAAAAAGGACGCTTACCTGTACCCAGAGCTTACCTGTGAAACGGACGCTTACCTTGCGGCAGAGGGTTATGCCTAACTTGTTCTTTGAGATGTTAATTTCACATTTCCACGGACAATAATTTAATACTCCCTTCGTTTTCTGTATATAGTGGCTCCATGTTTCTTGAATGAGAAAAAAGTATAGAAGATCAAGTTGACTCCGCAATTACTAATCTTAAACAGAGGATCTGGAAAAAGAAAACAGTACCAAAGATCAGGTTCTTTTGGTGGCGAGCTCTCTTTGGTGCTCTTGCCGTTGCGGAGCGTCTAAATTCATGAGGTATACATATAGAGTCTACATGTAAACTGTGTGGTGGTGCAGTTGAATCAATATGTCAGAAGAACAGAAGCACATTCAGATCAAGTATCACTTTGTTAGGAAGTCAGGGAGAATGGGAGATATAAAGCTACATTCAGATCAAGTATCACTTTGTTGGATCTTCGTATCAGTGTTTGTTGCTTGTAAAACTAGGCTATAACTTAGAGTTAAGTAGTCAAAGAAGTTGTTATATTTTCTACTATAAGTTGCATGTGTAAGGATGTGTAAGAAATATGGTGAAATGAATTAGTGTTTTCATATCTCATTCAAGTAGTCAAAACGTTTTTCAATCTTTTACTAAAAGCTACAAACCAAAATAGAGAGAAAGATACAGAACAAGATTAACAAATCTGATAACTACTCATCAATTCAACATACTTTAATATTTATATTTTGGAATTAAATGTTATTTTGTAAAATGGGATCTTAGGAGAAAGAAGGTTAATATCTTAAAAATTGACATGCGAAGAGTTTGAAGAAATTGGACAAAAAGCGATCGATCTTTATAAAAAGATGGAATTGGGCTTTGCTTACTGCCAAGATCCAAAACACTTTCTTTTATTAGTATTAGGTGCTGGTCCGCACTATATACGGATTGTTTGCATATTTTGAATTAGCATTATAGGTATCTAAATATATAGACTTCAACATTTAGATTATTATTTTAAAATATTTTAAAGAGATATTAGTTAAATAAATAGTTGATAATAAATATTGAAATCAAGAAAATATAAAGACAATGTGAACTCCTAATATATTATATATATATATATGTATATATATAAATAATTAAAATGTAATTAAGTTTATATTTTAACTCAACTGCATTAGTTGTAAGTTTTTAATTATAAAATAATTAGTGATGTGTTTAATTGTGAAAAAGTTGTAGAGTGGATGTAAAAAACTAATAGAATGAAATCGAAACTAAGGGACGATCCCCCGATTGATTATATAAACGATTCTTGAGGATGGAATCTTGAAATTATTCTTCCTGCTTTGGTGGCCCATTGATTAGAGATAGTTCAGATGAGTCAGAAGGCGACACGAAAGTAGCTCTGACTTTGTTTTTCTCTACGTGTTTGCCTTCCGCTTTGGAAAATTGCCAAGAATAAATGAGTCTACAAATATATTTGACAGACCAAATAACTGAATATTAGGATAGAGAAACTCAAAAAGTGTTGGAACGCATACCATGCTAGTTGTGAACGCCAACATTTCGACGGACACAATACTTCTTTGGTGATTTGGTTTTAACTTGGCAGAAACCAATATCACACCTAATTTAGGTTTACTATTCATAAAAGAGTTTATTCTCTAGAAATTTTAAGATGTTTGATATCTTGAAGTAGAAAGAAAAAGAATAAGTTTGAGAAAAACGTGTTTGAGACCTTAAATTCAACATAATGATGGGTGTTATTGGGTAGTTTTACCACGTAGGAACTCTGCTTTTTCAGATCAACTACAAAAGAGGAATCCATTTAGTCTTAAATCAATAACAGTTCAAAATATTTTGGTTATGTTTTTATATTAAATATTTTGGTGGAGGTTGCAAATGAAACGTTAGGATTTGTACTGATGAAGGTTTGTATTTAAGTCCAACAACTAATGGTTTATGGTAATGATGGTGAGTAAATGGCCTAGTGTTTCTTTTTGGTACGTTTTTTTAATTTATTTGAATAAATAATAAGAATTTGTTTTTGTTACGTTTACTTTTTGGAATGTCTAAATAATGATTTATTTAAAAGAAGCTGGCAATGGAGGAGAAGATGGTCAACATTTTCAGAAAATATAAGTCTGTAACTGTTTTTACTAAAATAACTTTTATTTAGTTAAGCAAGATAAACATATTTAGAGTTCACATAAATCATGATGAAACTTAGCCATTTTGATTAGTATAGATTTACCAAAAATTAATTTTATCTACTTAAATAAAAAAAACCTTAAATATGTGAAAACTTAAAACACAATTCTAGTGTTTCACTTTCAGGTCCAACTAATTATTAAAATTAGTTTATGATTTTAACGCGAAAATTAAATATAGAATTTTGCTACCAAAAAATGACTTATTTAAGTTTTGATGAAACTATAGATATATAAATATATAACACATTTTTTACTTACATAAAAAATGACAAAGAAAATGATGTCGACCATATTTTTCTCTATTACATAATTAAATAGTACTGATTATTGAGATTCTGTATCAGGCCAAAAAAAATATTATTGGAATTTTTTCTGATATTTTTTCAAAGATAATTTATTAATTTATTTGAACCTATAATTATTGAAACATACATTATTTTCTTGGCAAACATTGTTTTATTTCTTCCGTACGAAGGTGAAGAGATCATTGATTATAAGTAAAGCCTAATAATAAGATATGAATATATATGTGATTAATTATTTTATTAATTTGATTTATGATGAATTTTATTATTTTGATTTGTGATTATTTAATTTATTTATTTTAATTAGTTGTTGATGTGTCATTCTTGGAAGCCTTCACTTTTGCTGATGTGGATGCTCACCTTGAGCCTCTAAACATTCCTTTTATTAGTATAGATAGATTTTCTTTCTAATAAAATTCTGTTAACACTTTTGCTTTTTTCTTCTAAATTAAATTGATTATACAGTAATTGTATTTTTTTTTTTACATGTTGTCTAAACTTTTGGCTTTGAATTACTCAAAATTCATGGATCAGTTGAAAATTTGATACATTGACAAAATTAAAAAAATATATATAATTTACTTGATTTATATGAAGAAAAAAAACTCACTCACTTGAATTTTTAATTAATTTTTAATATAAAATATTGGTGATGAAGTGACATTCTAGATGGAGAAATTTTTAATTAATTTTTTATATAAAATATTGGTGATGAAGTGACATTCTAGATGGAGAAAATAAACTCATTGTTAACCAAAAAATGGTGAAACCTCTTTGCTTTTTATATATGAATTAATATTATATTTTTACTGTGAAAATCTTTTACTTTTTTTATTCACATCAACTCCTTTCTTACTATCAAAATGATACATGTAATTCGCAGTAGGCAAGACACAATACGAATCACAACAAAACCTCCAAGCAATGCTATTCAAAGCAACAACTTGGCGTTCAAAAGCAATGAGCAAGAAGGCAAGAACACGAAGAACACAAGAACAAAACAAGAAACAGGAAACTTTATTCAACAAATTCGATAATGTGTTTACAACTTCAATGCGCCATATAAAGCTATTATGTTTACACTAATCTTGCAATCTACTAAATCTCAACACAAAACTAAGGGATAGAAAGAATACCGTAGAATCACCTTGGCCTAATGATCAAAAGTTTAAAAAATTTTACATCAGATTTGGGATTCGATTCCTAAAAAACGCATTCGTGACACTAATTAGTAAGACATGTACAGACTACAGTTGGTTCCAACATGTTTTTGTGTTCATGATATAACATAATTTTTTGCAATATGAATAGCATCTATATTGGGAAAGTAAAAAATGGTTGGATTCGTACAAACGATGTTTGTTTTGGTTTGAATATATTTTAAGATTCATACAAAAAAAAATGGCTGGATTCGGAAGTTAGCTCTAGAAAGTTGGAACACATTCTTTATCCAAGAATCACAAAAAGAACATAAAAAAGCAATAGTCAGATTAATGAGACTTCGCGCAAGAGGTCTTTTCTGCATCACCGGAAGTTGTTGGTTTCAGTGAAAATAAAGCTGAGAAATATAAACCTTGACATGATTTATTTAGGAATTGGATTAAAAGATTACAACATTTCAGACATTGAGCATTTAAGCTGAAATATTTTATTTCATACGTCGAACATACTTGTAATTAATATTCTCATACATATAATATATGGATGTTATGTATTCGATGAGGATCTTCAAAGCATGTTCAAGGACACTTGGATCCGCCTTTGGAGTTTTTCATATCGCGGTAGCAAGGACATTCATTTTTGTTTCCAAAAGTGCCCGAAGGAACACAATTACACTTCTCGCAACATATATTGCAATACTTGAGGCACTCTTCATGTTGTCCTGCCTTTGAGCATCTCACATTGCACTTTCCACCGCATGCTGCTAATTCATTTAACATCACATATAAAATCTTAGAATTTCAGACAACTAGTTTAAAATGATAAATTACCTACAATAACTAACTAGATTAAGTATACACTTACACGAACCAGCGCTTGAAAGTACGAAAAATGAAGATGTGAGGAGAAGAGAGATTATGAAGAATTGTACAACCATGAGCTTCATCTTTATTTTCTCGATAAGAGTTTGAAGATTGCAAAAAAAAAAGAGTAGTGATGATGAAATGCGTGACTACAAAGGGGGGATTACTTATAGTGAGAATTTGTTATCTTTGTCCAATTTAAATTAAAAAAAAATTACAAATAGAAGATTTCTTACTTGTTATGCCGATACACATTCAGTTAATTATATTCACATAGACAATAAAATCTTATTCATAGACTTTTATGACTAAGTACGTAGTACGTAGTACGTAGTATGAATTAGAAATTTGTTTCTTATAGTACATATTTATTTCGAGTTACATGGCATATTATAACAAAACCATGAAAGGAAATTACTGTGTAAATACTATCCAATCAGATTTTGCCGCATAAGTATTTAGATTCAAATTACATAGCATCTAGACGATCGAGGCCATGACCTGATTGACAAAAAGGCACTTCTTTTATCACAGTTCCAACTAGGACTAGGCGTTCAGATTCGGTTCAGATATTTCGGGTTTTGTGTTTTCGGGTTTAGGCTCATAGGTCCCATTCGGGTATTTATAATATTCGGATCGGATTTGATTCGGCTCCTTCTAGGTTCGGTTTGGATCGGATTTTACCCTTCAGGTTCGGTTCCTTCCGGATTCGGTTCAGATCCAAAATTACCCGGAAAAAATCTACCCAAAAGTATCCGAAACTAAAAGTACTTGAAAGTATCTGAATGACCCGAAAACTCGGAAAAAAAAACTCAAACAACCCCAAAGTATCCAAAAATACTTGAAAGTACTTGAATTACCAAAAAATCCAATAAAAAAAACTATCCAAAATATCCGAAAATATTCGAAAAATGACTCCATGTTTACACTTTTTAGAGTGGCTCCATGTTTCTTGAATCAGAAAAAAGTATAGAATATTAGGTTGACTCCGCAATTACTAATCTTAAACAGTGGATCTGGAGAATGAAAACAGTACCAAAGATCAGGTTCTTTTGGTGGCGAGCCCTCTCTGGTGCTCTTGCCGTTGCGGAGCGTCTAAATTGACGAGGTATACATATAGAGTCTACATGTAAACTGTGTTGTGGTGGTGCAGTTGAATCAATATGTCAGACTAGTAGTTAAAGAAGTTGTTATATTTTCTACTATAAGTTGCATGTGTAAAGATGTGTAAGAAATATGGTGAAATGAACTAGTGTTTTCATATCTCATTCAAGTAGTCAAAACGTTTTTCAATCTTTTACTAAAAGCTACAAACCAAAATAGAGAGAAAGATGCAGAACAAGATTAACAAATCTGATAAACTACTCATCAATTCAACATACTTTAATATTTATATTTAGGAGTTAAAGGTTATTTAGTAAAATGTCGGATGTTTAAAGTCAGATCTTAGGAGAAAGAAGGTTAATTATCTTAACAAATGACATGCGAAGAGTTTGAAGAAAGTGGACAAAAAGCGATCGATCTTTATGAAAAGATGGAATTTTTTACAAGTTGATGTGGACGCTCCCAACATCCCAAACACTTTCTTTTATTAGTATAGATTTTCTTTCTAATAAAATTCTGTTAACACTTTTGCATTTTTCTTCTAAATTAAATTGATTATAAAGTAAATTTACATGTTGTTTAAACTTTTGGCTTTGAATTACTCAAAATTCATGGATCAGTTGAAAATTTGATACATTGACAAAATTTAAAAAAATTATAAGTTTACTTGATTTATAGTTTGAAAAAAAAAACTTACTCACTTGATTTTTTTAATTGATTTTTTATATGAAATATTGGTGATGAAATGACATTCTAGATGTAGAAAAAAAAACTTATTGTTAACCAAAAAATGGTGAAACCCCTACTTGCTTAGTTGCTTTTTATATATGAATATTATATTTTTACTGTAAAAATCTTTTACTTTTTTATTCACATCAAATCTTTTTTTACCATCAAAACTAAGGTATAGAAAGAATCACTATATCTCCTTAGTCCAATGATCAAGATTTAAAAGTTTTTACACTAGATTTGGGATTTCGATCTCATAAAAAACGCAACTTCTTGCAGTTTATTGATGCAAAATTTATCGGAAGTTTCAGAATACTATAGATGGAGCCATTTGTCGTAGTTTCATGTGTTGCAGAGAAAACATATCTTAATGTTGTATATGTAGAACTATCGAGTTTAAATCTAAATGTTATTGGAAAGGTTGCATCATGAATTCATTTGTTCGTGGTAATCAAATATATTTAATCTATTATTATAATTGAATTATATCAGTTGTAAAAGAAAAAAAAGAATTACTAGTTTTTTTTTTATCTTATTCAACATTAAATAAAAAACTCGTTGATTAAAAAAAAAATTCCTTTTCGTAGAAAAATTCGAGTAAACATAAACACATATAGCAAAAAAATGAATCTCCCATTTGCCTTACAGCCGTCGATCTTGAAAATCCTCCCTCCAATCCAAAGGTCCATAGCTCACCAGATTGTTCGATAACGCACCATAGTAATTATTTATCACTTGCTAGACACGTGTCATGGCATTAACACGTGTCAAATTTGTACTGCCAGCTGTCCTAACTGGTTTCTATAAGTTCGCATTTCGCAACATAAGATAACGTTACGAAGAGAGTACGGATTTTTCAGACAAAACATTTTATAAAGCCAAATTAAAGAAGAAGAAGTTGTTTCTTTGATTGATGAATATGGCGGCTATGCAACTAACGAGAACGGTGTTCTTCGGTCTCTCAAAGGCTTTCCCTAAAAGCCGAGCTCCGAGAACTCTTGCGGTGGTGATTGGTCGGAATACATCTCGTGTCTTTTACGCCTCGTCGGTTAACCATTCTAAGGTAATTAATATATGCATATGAATGTATATGTAATTATCTATAAAAAATTTGTATGTATTTATAAAATAACGATTTTCATTTGTTTTCCGAGAGACTTTTCAGGCAATATCAGATTTATCTTTCTTCTAACTTATAAGATTTACACATAACTTTGACTAGTTGGACACGCTTGTGGATTGAGCATGCTGGTATTATATTAACGTGTGTGACAGCAAGTCTTGGAACTTTTAACAATGATCAAGAGTTATTATTTTTTACTTTTTTATTACAGTATTAAATTTATCTTTGAAATAAGGATTACAAAAGACTCTTGATAGTTTGAGAAGCTTGTTGATTCAAGAAGTTTGTATAATTAGGTTAACGTGGTTGACAAGAAATCAAGTGAAGTTAGGAACTTTCAGGATTGATCAATGCTTTTTTTGGTTTTTCAGGGAAGATATGATCCGGTAGAGAATGCGAGAGACTCGAGAGCTGATCTGGCTTATGATTCAAAGAAATGGAGAGAAGAATCAGGAGAATATGCGGAAGCCGGTAAAGAAAAAGCTAAGGACAAAGCTTATGATATGAAAGAGAAGACGAGAGATTATGCAGAACAAACGAAGGATAAAGTTAACGAAGGTGCGAGCAGAGCAGCTGATAAAGCCAACGAGACGAAAGAGAAAGCTAAGGACAAAGCTTATGATATGAAAGAGAGGACTAAAGATTATGCGGAAGAGGCTAAGGATAGAGTGAATGAAGGAGCGAGCAGAGCATCTGATAAAGCCTACGAGACGAAGGAGAAAGCTAAGGACAAAGCCTATGATGTGAAAGAGAAGACGAAAGATTACGCGGAAGAAACTAAGGATAAAGTGAATGAAGGAGCGAGTAGAGCAGCTGATAAAGCCTATGAGACGAAGGAGAAAGCTAAGGACAAAGCCTATGATGTGAAAGAGAAGACGAAAGATTACGCAGAAGAGGCCAAGGATAAGGTGAATGAAGGAGCGAAAAGAGCTGCGGATAAAGCGGAGGAGACGAAAGATAGAGCGAAGGACTATGCAGAGGACTCAAAGGAGAGAGCAGAGGATATGGCACATGGGTTTAAGGAGAAGGCTCAAGATATTGGGGAGAAGACTAAGGAGACTGTGAAAGATGTGTGGGAGACGGCGAAGAGCACCGCTCAGAAGGTGACAGAGGCGGTGGTTGGGTCCGGTGAAGAGGCAGATAGGGCTCGGGATGATGTTGATAAGGGCTTGGAGGATCTGTCGAAAAAGGCGAATGAAAATCGGAATAAGGAATGATGATTTCAAGAGGTTCTAAATTCACTGATTATCTTGTGCTTTTTCCTTTTTTTTGTTATTTTGTTATAAGTAGTGTTCATCTTTGTATGTTTAAAAAGCTCTGTTTCAGAAACTTTTGTAGTAGGTATTAAAAGGTTTTAAGAGAGACACTTTTGGTTTTGAGGTTGATATGTAAAAGTAAAGAGTAGACAAAGATCAAGTTATCCTAATAGTAAAGATGGCACTTCATAATTTCAGAAACCATAATTAGTTTATGTTCCTACTAGTTTGCTCGATTTGGGACTTTTGAGTCTCTAATTAGTTTTTGAATATCCTGTTTTGTTCTATATCTAAGTCATGGCTGTTCTATCTCTCCGAAGATGGAGTAAAAGTTTGAGAGTTCTATTCCTTTATCATTCTTATTAGATTCATTTTTACTACTAATTCGTCTAATGCTTACTATTTACCTGTGGTATTGTTTAAGCTAGGTTGAGCCATATCCTCTGCATGTCCTTTGGCTCTGTCTATTCACTTTATCTTAAGTACTTTGTTCTGCATAATATATCGTCTTCATTTCATACGCTATCTCTTTGCTGGCGTCTACGTATTCTCCATATTCTTTTCTCCATTTCTTCCAACCACATAAGTCAAAATCGGCCCTCGAGTCTCTTTTTCTCTATCGGATCATATCTTCCCTGACGAACCACAACCATTGTCGACTGTCTGTTCCTACAAGTTTCAAGTTCCACTTTATTTCTTTTCAGACACGTTAACTTAGTTCCACTTTATTTCTTGTCTGACACGTTAACTTATTATATACCAGCTAGCGAACGGTGGTCAATATATTTAAAACATAGTTTATCTGTAACTTCGTAATAATTAACTTCCTTGAATTTGATTTAAGATAACGATTTCCAACTGTTAGAAACTATAACTCTCTCATTTGAGTGTTCATCGTCGCCACAAACTGCAATTGTATTTGTCTTAAAATTTTGGGGAAGCGAAAGGAAAGACAAGGAGTATTGTATTTAAACTATAGTTAGGGGTCCATTTTAAGGCTAAGCTTACTCATTATCTGAACTTGCTTCTATGTTTAAGCGTATAGTTTTTATTTGAACAAAAGATGTTGTTGAAACCCTAGGAATATTTTTTCAACTTCTCCATCATCAGATTTTGCTTTTCAGGACTCAAGGTGGGTTTCAGAGAAATTGTTGCAGTCTTTTAAAACTTAAGAGTTGGCTAGGATGTGTGTCAGGAATTGCCCCTCGTCTTCTCTTCCTCCATATTTTTTCCACCTAAATACTTCGAGCTGTGACGACAAGCATATATCCGGGAATAGAATAACTCGGTTGGTTCCGTGGAAGTGTAAGATCCGTGGGTGTATATTTCTGAAAAGCAACGAGGGAGATAGACTAAACACATCATAAACTTAAGATTTTAAAGTCCATATCAAAGCTAGAAGAGGAGGGGGATACACCTACACAATCTACCAATAAATCTTTTTGTTTAGGAGAATTTCCAAGTAAAATTTATGAGTGGTTCCAACCAATCTGAGTTTTTTTGGACGTATTCTTAACTTTATAAGTCGAGAGAATTTGATAGTGCTACAACACACAAGCTGCGACGAAACAAAAAAAACAACAAAAGTAGATGCAACAATATGTAATCATAACGAACAAGAGTGAGTAGAGAAAGAGAGCTACCATTGCATCAGACGAAAACGGCAAGAGATGTGACCGAAGAAAGAGAACTTAGAAACTTTTTATCAGGGTAAGACTCAACCTTGATGAATGCATACTCAAGAAACGGCATATTCTCAAGCTCTCTAATGTCGGAGTTTCAAAAACCAAGCACCTACCAGAATCTTCTACATGATTGTGTGACGAAAAAATAGTATACACTAATTCCAATAAAGAAGGAACTTTCACAGTGAACTTTTTCACATTGTCATTCTTTTTCCGTTTCACAAACAGAGACTTGAGAACGGGGCAGCCCAATAAAATATTAACGAGAGAATCATCCTTGTACACCACACAGTTAAGGTCGAGGAGTTAGAAGTGATGGAAGACAGGCGGGAGAAGGAACAACAACGAGAACCTTGTGGGAGAGAGTCAGTTGCACGAGAGATTCACAGGAATAAAGGCTCTTGGGCAAGCTAGTCGGATCTGCGGACCAGAGGAGCTTGAATTCTAGCTGAAACACGCAGCGATCAATAGCGTTTGCAACCCACTTTCCGACATCAACATTAGTTGGACCAAGTTTCATACACAAGCTGTCTATTACAGGTGCCTTGTGGAGTTGCATTGATTTGTCAAGAAACCACCAAACGCTCTTTTTGCTTTCTTCATCTTCATCTAAAAAAGAGGTAATTAAGATTACCTCAAATCGCTACCACCAAAGGCATGATACTTTGTGATAGACACATCCCGACGACCGTGAATCTTCACTTCAGGGAAGATCACGGGACCAGATGGAGTTTACGTCTAAACTCCTCTCGGTCATGACCTCAGGGGGAGACTAATCTCCTCTGTCATTCAACCTTCCACAAGATTGGAAGGCGAGAAGCGAAACAATTTCCTTCTCCTTCGGGGTACCAATTTCGTTACTCGAACCCTGGTGAGACTCTCCAATCATGCTGAGTCACGACCACTTTAAGTGGGCGAGAATTGGTGACCTTATTTCTATTCGTTTAATACTTAAAGGTTTAAACAAATAAGTTACTCGAATTATTTATATATTTTAAAATAGAACTCAATTTCCGGTTTAATACGGTTCACGAACCAGAAATAATAACGCTTATGCCCTAGATTTTTTCATAAATAAATAAACAAGATTCAAAAGGAAATACAGACAACAAAACATGAAATAAAGAAAACGAAACATGAAATAAAGAAAACGAGAAACAGAGTTTATGTATACTCTAGTCGGCTTTGGCGGCTGAAGCACCAGCCCTCCTAGCAACAATAAGACCAACCTTCTGTCCAGGAGTTGCATCACGCCTAACTGTACTAGCGTGACCAATGTGTTGATGGTTACCTCCTCCATGAGAATGCTCCACTGGGTTCATAGCCACACCACGAACCTTAGGCCATGAGTTTCTCTTTGCACGGTACTTGTGGTACGCATTACCTGCCTTGAGCATCGGCTTCTCGGTTCTTCCATCACCAGCAACTTGACCAATCATATCCCTGCATCCACTTGGAACAATCTACTTGAAACCCCATGACAACTTAATTCTGTCCAAACATATAATAATATATTGATCGTTGTGAAATTGAGGATCAAATGTAAGAAACAAAATAGTTGTCTACACAATTGTGGTCACTTCCAAAGTTGTGGTATCACCTTGTGGTGTAGAGATAACATTAATGAAGCAGGTGGGCACAACTCCCCTGAAGTGATAGTGCATCAATTGGTGATGCAGTTCCTGTCTTCGTGTGTTGAGAAGCACATAAAAACAAACACCTAAACCTTGCACATGAACCTTGATGCAGTTCCTTTCTCATCACACATAAACCTTGCACAATAGATTGTGCCACATCAACTCAAGTTCTTTCTCAACTTCTCGAGTGTAACACTTACACTTATGTTTTCACATGTCTTAAAATTTCAATTTGGGATTAAAAACAAAGAACCAAAAAAAACGTCAACTTAATCAAGAGTCCAAGAGCACACAAAAAGAAAATGAGAATTTCTACTTTCTACTACGAGCTAAACAATCATCAAATTTCTACTTTTCATCTTTATTATTATTTTTGGTCAAACTTTCATCTTTATTAGTTTCAAACAATCTGTAAAAAAAAAACGATAGCAATCAAACTTTGCTCGTGACTACATTTTATGGTTCAAGTATGCTTCTAACTCTCTGAATGTAGCGTTGAAAGATTTATCCGTTGAGATTTGATACTCAATTAATTTTTCTTTCCCTAATGGGATTCACAAATCCACCACAAACCTTAGCGATGTCCATTTAACTTCAACAAACCAATTTTACTATTATGACTTTGCATTAACATCTTTTGTAAATGGTTGATCATGAGAACTCCAATGCTTTACATTCAATCTGAACATTGGCTAATTTGAACTCCTTAAATTTTTATTTATTTATGCTTTTCTAAAAATATTTTCGAATTGTAATCTTTTAAAAGTCATGTTGTCGCAGACACCGTGGTACGTAGTGGACTATCCCATAACCCTTTCTTTTTTTTTGACATCTAAAAGTTATGATTTTTACTCATTCCATGATAAAACAATTTATGGTCGACCCACCGGCTTTCAACTATAGTTGACATTTCTAGGCCTAAACACAACCAAGTTATATCTATAAGAGTTGTTAGGTGGGATGACAATAAACTCACATGCAATTAAGAATAGCAATAGAAAAAGATGTGTGGTTGTCTAATTTTCAAACACATTTGGATAATTTTCGTTTAGTTATTTTAAGAAAGACGATATTTTTTTGTAACATGTTATTTTTTTTTGTGTAGGAATCCAAAAATTTTAGATAAAACTAAGGATTTAGAGTATAGAGTTAGTTTTTGTTAGCACACTATGATCAATTAGTCCTAGATAAAATATCCGAACCGAATGGACCGAATCGAAACCGAACCGAATCAACAAAAGAACCGAATGGATCTTAAAGTTTAGAACCGAATGAATCTTAAAATTTAGAACCGGAACCGAACCGAAAACCGAATGGGTACCCGAAATTCCCGAAATATAACTATATACCTAAAGTATTAATTATATTTAGACTTGAATAACCTAATTATCTAAAATTATAATTAGAATTCCAAAAATATCAATTAATTTTAGACCGAAATAACCAAAATACTCAAAAATAATCAATATCTCCGTAAGTTCTTATTTATATTTTTAAAATATAACCAAATTTTATTCAAATTTAACTATAT
This sequence comes from Boechera divaricarpa, assembly GCA_026770425.1. Classification (NCBI taxonomy): domain Eukaryota; kingdom Viridiplantae; phylum Streptophyta; class Magnoliopsida; order Brassicales; family Brassicaceae; genus Boechera; species Boechera divaricarpa. Next base: position 4,112,302 of record CM049188.1, read on the forward strand.
TTGATTTTTTTTCAACAATTCGGATATCCGGAACCGAAACCGAACCGAACCGAACAGAAATTCTAAAATACCCGAATGGATCTTAAATCCCTCTATCCGAAATATCCGGAACCGAACCGAATACCCGAATGTCCAAGCCTATCAGATCAATTCAACGTAAAAAAAAATCACGTTAGGATAAAATTTCATTATTTTTCTAAAAAATTAATTAATAATAAAATTATCACTATTCCTATAAAAGTTTAATAAATGATAAAATTGGAAATATGAAATGTTCATTTTGTTTTATTTCCATTTACTATATTAGTTTTTTTTAACTATCATTTACTCAAAATATACTCCAAATGGTCATCCGCCAAATGGACTCTATATATAATGCAGAATCTAATTTTTGTATCTTTATTATTATTATATATATATACTGAAACCAATTAGTTTATGCAAAAAAGTTAATAAAACAATAAAAGTGTTTAACTCATTTTTCCATAGAAGAAGATTTAAATTTAATTTAGCTAAGAATATAATAAGTGAGAGAGTTTCTCTCTCTCCATTGACGTTAGCTGTTTGCATAAAAAAAATTATTACATACACAGCAATTATACCTATATAATGTATGTATACATTGTTTATATACACATCTCTCTCTGTGTCAATGCAGTGTTTCTTCGGTCAAATGATACCAATCTGAAACAAAGAAAAACAATCCAATCTGCTTTTATTTCTTGCGTACACCTCTCTCCATCTTCCATAAAAGTCATCACTTGCTCTTATATTGTCTCTCCCAAAAGGTCAAAATCACCACTTGATTCGAGTTCCCCTTTCATGGGTTTGGGTTTGAAAGTTGTTTAAAGTCTTTGAATTTGAACATCAGATTGATTTTTTCATCAAGATCGTTGTTTTCTTTGCTCTGTGTGAATTGGGTCTCGCCGAGCAATTGAAAGTTTTTGTCTTTTTGCTATGGAGGAATTAGGGTTCTACAGTGTATGAATTTGGATTCTTGAGCTGTTGTTGTTGATTCTCTCACTATTATGGGTTTGGGTTTTTCTTAGTCGTGTTCAATTTTCTCTCTTGATTGAGTTTGAATTTGACATCAAAGTGTATTTTTTTTTTGCTTTGTCTGTGTTCAGGGATGGTGAAATTGGGTCACGCTGAGCCATTGAAGTTGTTATCTTTGTTATGGATGAATTAGGATTTGGATTTTGAGCTGTTGTTGTTGATTCTTCTCTATCTTTAAGAACTCGTTATGGGTTGCATAATCTCTAAGAAGAAGTCTCCAAAGAAAAATCCAACATGGAAAGAATCATTAGAGAAGCGTTCTTCGAGGATAAATTCGTCGAGGATTGATGATTCTAGCCAAACTAAAGAGGAGCAAGATCGATCGAATAAAGTTAGGTTAATTGAATCTGAAAAATTCAGTTCAAGTAGGTTTTCTGAGAAACAACATCCGGAGATTTCTGAGATTGGTGATACAGATGAAGATGAAGATCATCCTCCTGAGGAATTGAAGAGAGAGCCTAGTGTTATGGTTTGTCCCGGTGTCGAAACCATTTCAAAGGAGGCTGAATTGGCTGCAGGATGGCCAGCTTGGTTAGTCTCAGTGGCTGGTGAGGCACTTGTGAATTGGACTCCACGACGTGCAAGTACCTTTGAGAAATTGGAGAAAGTAAGTAAGCTGTTGTTTTTTTTTTTTTTTGCCTTTTCGATCCGATTTGATTTGATGAAATGAACTTGTTTCATGAATGCTTGCTTCTTGTGTGGATGCAGATTGGACAAGGTACATATAGCAGTGTATACAAGGCTCGTGATCTTCTTAATAACAAGATTGTTGCGCTTAAAAGAGTTCGGTTTGATCTTAGCGATTTAGAGAGTGTTAAGTTTATGGCGAGAGAGATCATTGTAATGCGAAGGCTTGATCATCCTAATGTACTTAAGTTAGAAGGCTTGATCACTGCCTCTGTTTCATCTTCTCTTTACTTGGTTTTCGAGTATATGGATCATGATCTCGTCGGACTTGCTTCCATACCCGGTATCAAGTTTTCAGAGCCTCAGGTTAACCCTTTACTATGCTTTGCGTACTCTTTTTTCTCAGTATATCAACTTGTGTAGATGTCAATCAACTTGTTCTTCTGCTGCTTAGGTTAAATGTTATATGCAACAACTTCTAAGCGGGCTTCATCATTGTCACAGTCGTGGTGTTCTGCATCGTGATATCAAGGGCTCAAATCTACTGATTGACAGTAATGGAATCTTGAAGATTGCAGATTTCGGGTTAGCAACGTTTTTTGACCCACAGATGTGCGTTCCATTGACTAGCCGTGTTGTGACTCTTTGGTATCGACCCCCAGAGCTTCTGCTGGGAGCTTGTCATTATGGTGTTGGGGTTGATTTGTGGAGCACAGGCTGTATCTTAGGTGAATTATATTCCGGGAAACCGATCCTGGCAGGGAAAACCGAGGTACATACACTCTTTAAAACATCTAGAACTCATCTTCCCGTAAGCTTAAAATCCAACTTATAATTTAATCTTTTCTAGGTAGAGCAACTGCATAAAATCTTCAAGCTATGTGGTTCGCCAACAGAAGATTACTGGAGGAAACTGAAGCTACCACCTTCAGCTGCGTTTAGACCCGCGCTTCCATATGGAAGACGTGTCGCAGAGATGTTTAAGGACTTGCCGATGAATGTTCTTTCGCTTTTGGAGGCTTTACTTTCCATAGATCCTGATCAGAGAGGCTCTGCAGCGAGAGCTCTTGAGAGTGAGGTGCATGTTTAACTTATGGTTGATGTTATTTTGATTTTGTGATCATTCATGCATTTTAATTGATATCACTAAGTTTTTGTGGAGCAGTACTTCAGAACAGAGCCTTTTGCTTGTGATCCATCTTCTCTACCAAAATATCCACCCAGCAAAGAGATTGATGCTAAACTCCGCGATGATGCGAAAAGGCAAAGACCCACCCAGGAGAAGCATGAAAGACAAGACTCTCAGACCAGACGATCACACGAAAGAAAACTTATCCCGCCAGTTAAGGCTAATAATCCATCACTTTCAGCGGCTGTGGAGGTAACAGAAAGGCTCGATCTGCTATGGTTCGGTGTTGCCTCTGATCCTTCAGAATCTTAACTTAACAAAACTTGTTGGCCAATACAGAATCCATATCTAAGAAGCTGTGTTCCGGGTAATTCGCAAAGACAAATGCAGATTAGAAAGGACATTACCTGCAACAATCAAACGAGTGGAAGAATCTCTCACTCGGGTCCGATGATGAAAAACCGGAACCACAGTCGGTTAACATACGTGAAGGACAATGCAGCCCCTAGAATACCTTCATACAGAGCTAACTCAGCAGGACAAGGCGGTTATGTTGGCTCAGATAAACAAATCATGGATCAGCAAATGAAGGAATTGAGAGCTTTCAACAGAGCTGAGACTATGGATAATAGTAAGAGGCAAATCAAAATCCCAAATGACCAATCTTGGGTAAGTGATCTCAGATTCTTTTACAGACAAGAAACTGTCTTACATTGTACTTTATCTCGCTCTCTCTCTTTCTTTGTACATACAGTATGATTCTGGGGATAACAAGATGTACATGTCCGGTCCATTACTGGCTCAGCCAAGTAAAGTGGATCAGATGCTGGAAGAACACGACCGGCAACTCCAGGAATTCACCAGACAGAAAGCAAAACAATCGAGATACTAAATCATGTTTCTAAATGATTTTGCTTATTTTGCGCTGGGACTCTTTATCAGAGGTCAAAAACAGAGAACCATTCAAGTCTTGTTGTATCAAGAACAGTCTTTATCTGGTTCGTAGATTTTTGAAAAATTTGTTTGTAATATAGAGATTAAAGATTGTTGGCTTATAAAAAGCTCAGCTCTGTGAGTATAGATTGTGTATAACATTTATACAGACTCCTCAATGAGTTTGGTCTTTGTGTACATACATGTATGTACACTTCTTCATATATTACAGAGATGTGTACATACACATACATATATGTCATACACTCCTATTTTTGATATGCAGCTCCTGATTACATATTTTTTTGTTACAAACCTGCATTCAGATTCTATATGTTAAAGGCTGATTCAACTGTTTTCTGATAAAAAAAAACATCTCAAGTTATTAAAACAGGTTGATAAAGATTGAAAGATAATCATATGGAGAATCAGAATAACAAATCTTTCTCATACACAGTAAACTGTGTCAGAAGGTGTCCTAAGATATTTTAATGATTATTATCATCATATTTCTCCAAGATGTTATCTTTCACAAATTTGATAACTCAAAAAGCTGAACTTGAAGTAAAAACCAAAATCCAAAAACAAAACTTATGAAAACTGTTCGTATAAAAAGGATGAAGAATCAGAAAGAACGTAGCGAGTTGAAACTTTTATCGATCAACTGAATCTAAGAATCATCACACATAATCGACAACTTTCATCACATTCTCCAGCCAAATCGATTTTAAAACACAGTGAAACGGAATAATACGTAAGAAGAACAGAGAAACGAGAAGGAAATAATCGGATGATAAGAAGAATGGAGGAAGATGAGCTATATATTTATAAGAGATTTGAGAAGAAACCCTAAATTTCTCTGTTTGACTAACTAAAGACAAAAACTCTTAAACTCTGTTTTGGACACAAGTACAATTACAGTTCGGACTGATTGGTCACAAACTAAAACGACTCTTTAGTTGGGCCTCATTGCGTAAAACAATATTTACCCCAATTGATTTACCTAAACTAATATCTATATTAAAAAAGGAATGAGTTAAACAAATAGCCGTCTTAGCTCAGTGGTAGAGAGCGTGGCTTTAATCACGTGGCCGTGGATTCGACCCCACAGACGGCGTACCCTAGTGATTTTATTTGTTTTAAAAAATTTAATTATTTATGTTCTTTTTTCAGTACTCGTAAAAAATACGATTTTTGATTTTTTTAAATCACACCACAACTAATGAGCTTTGACAAATGACAAGTGAGCAAGTTGGTTTAATTAAAATTTTATATTAGAGGTTAATTATCTTTCTGACGACCCACGACAATTAGAAAGCTCTTCCTTACGCCCCCACTATTATAGGTCAAAATTAAAAATTGACCCATTATCTTTTATTTCGATCACTTAGCACCCTAATTGTCCAAAAATTATTTAATAAACCACTACTTTTGATTTTTCAATAAATTGAAACCATTACTTTGATTTTACCATTTTTAATCAGAGGCAATACAAAATTTTATATTATTATACACTCTTTCAGTCAAATTTGACAATTGCATATGCTACATTTATATACATATATATATATATATATATATTATTGAGTTTTAAAATCCGATTAAATAACATAATTAAGATATAATTAGGATATTTAGGAAAAAAAATAACATAATTAGGATATATTAATTAAAGTGAAGAAAATGGAAAAAGGGGCTAAATTTCTCACCTTTTCTTCGTTCGATTTCTTTCTCCTTTTTCGTCTTTCTCTCGCTATATCGGCACCGAACCATAAACCAAACGAAGCAGAGGAAGAAGAAGAAGAAGAAGAAGAAGAGAGAGATACGTAGAGAGAGAAAGGTTGAACCTTTTGGTTTCTGTTAGAGAGCTCGTTGAAGAAGATCTTCACTGTGTCCCTTACAATGCCTGTGAAGAAGAGCTTCTCGTCCGCTGAGATTCCCGATGAAGCAGACCAACAAAGCGACCGATTTAACCCGGAAGCTGAACAGGATCTACAAGAGAAGGGTGAGAATAAAGACGAAGAAGAAGTGAAACACGACGAAGCGGAGGAAGAAGAAGAAGAAGAAGAAGTGAGACCCAACGAAGCGGAGGAAGAAGAAGAAGAAGGTAAGGAAGATGATGATGACGATGCTGAGAAGGAAGTAGAAGAAGAACAAAAAGAAGAAGAAGACGAACAAGAAGAAGAAGAAGAAGAAGAGGAAGAAGAAGAAGAAGAAGAAGAAGAGGAAGAGGAAGAGGAAGAAGAAGACGAAGAAGAAGGTAAAGGATGTGTTTATTTGTTTCTACTCTCGTGGAAACGTAAATCACGCTTAAACGTGAGAGTGTGTGTTTGTTCTTGTTTAATCAAGATTTTGGTTCTCTTGTTTGTTTCAGAGTCTAAGGAAAGAAGTCCATCTTCTATATCAGGAGACCAGTCACAATCAGAGTACGATTTTTTTCATTCTCTGTCTTTTTGTTCTCTACTCTTTTCTCCAGATGGGTTTTGCTGTGATGGGTTCTCTTCTCCATTTCAATTACTTGGTTTTAGCGAACATTTCTATTCAAGTACATGTTAAAATTTCTCTACTTGATTTAGCAATCTGATGGTGAATCGTCTTAACACTTGCATGTTGTAATTCCTGTCGTATTGCAATTCTTGTGGTTAAATAATGTAAAGTTTCTAGCTTGATTTATAGTAACCATTGTGGAGGTTGATCTTAAGAATGATTCATCTTCCATTTAACTTAACCTCTTTCAGTGTAGCATCTAGAAGATCCTGTTAAAGTCAGCCTTACTTTTGTCTTGAGATAGATTCTTTAGAGTAGAATATAGAAGCCACAAGAGAAATTGATCTTTGTTGTTTAATTGTGTCTGGATTTTTTCATGCAGATTTATGGAAATTGATCTAGGGGAAATCCGTAAAGACGTGCAGTGTCCAATATGCCTAGGTACTTAATTTCGTCCAAAATATTTCCAATTCAAGTTGGTCACTTTTGTTAATCTTACAGCATCCTCGTTGGGAACGAAACTTTTGCGAAAGCTCCAGAGACGTTACTTTCTTCAGTCGGCATGAAATTCTTGCGTATTTCCATATCGTTTTCTTGTAGATAATTCGCAGAGAATATGTTTAAACTTTTCTCTATTGAGGGAAAATTTTGCCTATCTTTCTCATTATTCTACTGCTGCAAGTCCTTCACACTCTATTTTTAAGTTCCATTAGTACAGTATGCTACATTTGGCTGATACGAGTTTCTTGTTATCCTGTTTCCAGGAATCATAAAGAAGACAAGGACTGTGATGGAATGCCTTCACCGGTTCTGCCGGGAATGTATTGATAAGTCAATGAGATTGGGGTATGGCTTCAAATTGTTCGGGTCTTATCTATGTTGTTTTGGTTTCTTTTCTTGCTTCTCAGTTCTATGCCACTTTCCAGTTACATGTTCATCATTCTCTTGGGAGCCATAAGTATTGGCTTTCTAAAGCGTTGTTCTGAGTTTATATTAACTGAAATTGCTATTGCAGGAACAATGAATGTCCTGCTTGCAGGAAACATTGTGCAAGCCGGCGTTCTCTAAGAGACGACCCAAAATTTGATTCTCTTATTGCAGCTTTATTCACAAATATTGATAGTTATGAGGAAGAGGTAAAAGCATCACCATATTATTTTTTGCTTGTTTATTTTGGAGAGATTGTTGCTGTTAAACGCTTTCTTTTTTTTTGGTTCAGGAACTGGCTTTTCACGAAGATGAAAGGGCTCGTAATAAGCAGGTCGGATACCCGAGGCAATATATGCCGTGGATATTGTTGTTATTTACCTTTTTTTTACTGCTGCTGGAGCTATTTTCTTAAAATTTATTTTTCTACCTTGTTATGGCTTTTGTCTAGATTCAAGCATCTATAGCTCAAATATCGCAACGACAATGTGAGGCTCTTGTGAAAAGACGATCTTTTGGTAAAGAGGCAGCAGTCTTAATGAGATCACCGCGTATTGCTAGTGGCTCCAGAAGGAGAAGGAACTGCAGAAACATGGAACAACAATACGCATCAGAAGCCCATGATGATGATAATAATGATGGTAATAACAATAACGGAGGAGGCAAAGATTCGTCTTCAGATGAGCGTGGTACAGAAGTCCGGCAGAAAAAACGTAGAAAACGGTCTACAAGTCGTTCAACTCAACACCCTTCTTCTTCAGGTGCAAACAATAACAATGGTAACTGCGCAGATAACGACACAGAAGTGTATAGAGACAGCAAAGGAATATCTCCTGGGCTTGTGTGGAATCCGGAGATACTGGCTTGGGGAAGAGGCGGTACAAGGAGTAACACAAGGCATGGGAATAATACATCAGGAGGCAGTATTAAGAGTGTGAGGAATGCTCGCGTGAACAAACTTGTTGAATATTTACGTAGCAGCATAGATGGATCCAGTGTTGAGGTACCAAAGGATAGAAGCGATGATTCTCTTCTCTTGCTGACCTGTGTTTCAGATTGCTGTTATCTTGGATTTTGATTAAACTTAATCTCTCTTTCTCTGCAGTTGGATATTCATCTCAAGCTTGTCTCGCTTGATACAAACTGTATACCAGACTTACCGCAGCCATATCTCTGTTGCCGACCCACTTTGCTTGTAAAACAGCTCCGTGAAGTGAGTACTCATCTCTCTCTCTCTCTCTCTCTCTCTTGTCATCAGACTCACAGTAGAAAGTGGTTATTTTTCCATATATAGAAGGTTTGTTACATATATAGATGCAAAAGTTCTTCATTATGATTCAGTAACAAAGATGATTTCAATATCACATACGCTAATATATTTGTGAACTTTCAATGTTGAACAGTTCGTGGCACTTCAGATGCATTTGAAGACTGAGGAGGTTGAGTTGTTGGTAAGAAGAGGGGTAGGAGAAGATACGACAATAGAAAATCTTCCTGGAGTGACTTCAGCTTCAGCAGCAGCATCCAAAGATGAGATGCAAAGTCTCGAAGACAGTGAAACATTGTCAAGGCTCAAAGTCGATTTCATTTCAAGCCATGAACAACATTTGGTAGCGTCAATAATATAATTTGTTTCTATTTATCTTTGATTCTAATCGAAGTATGATTAAATTCTGAGACTTTTTCCTTATTTCGATTGTGCCTTCAGATCATAGCTTACCGGAAGAAGCAAACCGAATGAATAAACTTGGAGCCTAAAGGACGTGCTGCGAACAATGTATAATATATAAAGAGATAGGATCTGGGCTTGTTTATCCGTTTGCTAGATTATATATCTTAGTTGGTTTTTAATTTTTGGAAGTTTTTCTTTTTTGACAAACTTAGACGTTGCTTAGTATTTCCGGAGCAAGTTTTTATAAGGAAAACCTTTTCTCTTTACTATATGTATCAGTCAAGTCTCAGAACACAAGAAGATTTACTACTGCCTCATTTTACAATGGAGAAGAGGCGCGGTTGGTGCGGTTCAAGCGTTCTTGTACAGCAATTTCTGCTGCTGCTTAGTCTTTATACTTTTGAAAAGCTACCTCACGTGAGGAGAAACCATTGTTCTCCTGTCGATTCTTCTAATCACTCTAAGCTTTGATGACTTTTTTGTCGTCTCCTTGTTCGACCTGTGTTTAATTGACATAGAGTTTTTTATTTTACTCAGTTTAGGTAAAAAAACAAGAGAAGATAAGAAGAAATCAACTCCTGATTTGGATCAAAACTTGCTTCTGAGGTAAGAATGGGTTGAATAAGTTTGGTACTGATCTGGCGTGAGGAACCATTGTCATTCTCAGTTGTTTCAGAGCTCTCTCTTTCTTTACCTGAAAAAGTTTCAGGTAAAATTTTTATTATCATTCTTTTTTCTTGGATACATATATATATATATATATATATATATATATATTTGGCAGTAAATTTATTGAGATTTATGGTATTGTTATTATACCATTTTTGCGGCTTCAGTCTCTTCGCGGTATCTCTTGTACATCATCTCTTCTCTTTGATCTGGAACAAAAGATGGTAGACCAAGTTCGTTGAGAAATCAAGAAATTCCATTTTATTTTCTAAGCTTACTTTGTGGTCAAAGTCTGCCCTTTCGATAGCCCGATGGTTATTGGATCTCTGGTTAAACTGTTGAATTTCTGTAAGAGGCCTTCTTACTTTCTCCGGAACAGGAATTGGATCTCTGGGTTAGGTGAGATTGACACAAATCATTGCGAGTTCGTTGAAACTGTAGAGGAAGCTGAAACTGCTGGTAAAAAGACAGCAACAGTCACTTACTCTTTAATCACTGGCTGTGCTCTGAAGACTCTTCGTTGGGCTTCTTCTCTCTCCATTCTAATTCTCTCTTCCATTTCTTTTCGCATTTCCTCTTCGTGCCTAGCTAGACTCTCTCGGTTCTGGTTTTGTGCACTTCTTAGGCTCTGGTTTCGGTGGGACCTGAGTTGGAACGTGGTCAATTATCGACTTTGTTGACAACGAAAACTGACCAAGGAGGAACGAAAGGAGCTTTGGATGCATATCACGGGATAGTTGGTTGTGTAGGGATATGGGGTTGCTTTGGGAATTCTGACCCTTTCATCCTCTATCTGCTTATGTATATGAATTCTCTCACAAGCTTCTTCTTTTTCTCAGCACCTCAGTCCTGGATTTAATCATATTAAAGATCTTTCAACAAAATTCCTTATTGTAACGACTTTTGAGCTCAAAGAGAGGGCTTTTGTTCAGCATGTTACGTACTTCTGTCCTAAGAAGGAAAGGGTTTGGTGTAGTGTTTCTTTGTAGAGGCATTTCACGGCAAGAACCAGAGTTCAAAGAGAGCAACCAAGGAAATGTTATGTTAAGACACTGAAATTTCAAAGAGGCAGAAACTTAGGACTTGTCGAAGTACCTTGTCGAATAGATCTATAACAGAATTATGCCGCGAAATCCTCTCATCTGTCACGAAGTGGAACTCTTGAGGTATGGTTACATGCTTCTTTGGGTTGCAAAATATTCCCATCTCTCCTTTACTTTCGAATATCTGGAATTGTTGAGAGATAATTCTGAATTAGAACTCAGAGAGACCAATGAAGATATTGAAAGATAACATCATATTAAACCACTGTGATATGTTAACTACCTTTTGGTTCAAAGGTCTTGCTCTGAATTTTGGCACCTTCTTGAGTTCCTCTTGCTTAATTTCAGTTGAATTGCATTACAAGGATGAGCTCTCAGCATTGTTTGAAGCAAAGGGCTCTTTTGTTCGGTGAGATGAGGCCTCCAATCATTATTCTGTGGATGTCTCAGTTAGAGGAAAAATCGTGTTTTTGAAGAAGAGAACAGGAAACAAACAAAAGCTCTATAACCTTAAGACATTTCCGGCGAGACTACTGAAGATGTCTCTGCATGCTGGCTAGCCCGTGTCATTGTCTCTAGTTGGAACTCCTGCAACAGTAAGAATTAAGCCACGTATAAACAGTCTCCTCCAGATGAAACTGGATTGATCAGTGTGGTTTACCTGAAATTATGGAGGATGTGGTGTACTTCTTTTTGGTGTAGGCAAAGCTGGAGCTGCCCAAATCTGTGTCAAACAGAGAGAGACGCACATGCTTAGTTTTCAGTTTTCTCATTTCTTTGCAGCTCTGTTGTTTTTCTGAAATTACTGAAGAGAGACAGAGAGGGAAAGCCATGCATTACCTTCTTCTTTAAAAGGTCGCGCTTTAAACTTAGGCATCTTTGCCAACATCTCTTCCTCAAGCTCTGAAGTGCTTTTAAGTTTCACAGGATGAACTCTATGAGATGTCACAAACTCTGTTTCTTTCGGCCTTGTCAGTGTCATCGACCTAGGTTCGTTCTGGACAAGTAATACAGCACCGTCCTGTAATGTAACTGAAGAAATTTCAAGAAAAAGGAAATGGTAAAAGCAATGAACGTGATGAATGGTGATTGCCCAAAAAGCAAGCTTTGGCTTGTAGATTTAGCCAGAAGTGAGAGGTTGGCAAAATGCCAAAGACTGACGTGCAAGGTGAGCGTCTAAAGGAAGCACATAACATCAATCAATAGGTCACTTTCAGCTCTCGGGGATGTTATGGGGCAATTTTGTAAAGATCGGAAAGTTGTGGGGCAATTTTGTAAAGATCGGAAAGTTGTGGAGCAATTTTCTAAAGATCGGAAAGGTGTGGGGCATTTTGTAAAGATCGGAAAGGTGTGGGGCATTTCATAAATATCGGAAAGTTCTGGGGCAATATGTAAATATTGGAAAGTTATGGCAATTTTGTAAATATCAGAAAGTTATGGGGCAATTTTGTAAAGATCGGAGAGTTGTAGGGGCAATTTTGTAAAGATCAGAGAGTTGTAGGGGCAATTTCGTAAAGATCGGAAAGTTATGGGGTACTTATGTAAAGATCGGAAAGTAATAGGGAAATTTTGTAAATATCGTAAGGTGTGGGGCAATTTCGTAAAGATCATAAGTGGTGGGCCAATTTTGTAAATATCAGAGAGTTTTGGAGCAATTCTGTAAATATCGGAGAGTTTTGGGGCCATTCTGTAAAGATCGGAGAGTTGTGGGGCAATTCTGTAAAAATCGGAGAGTTTTGGGGCATCTAGTAAAGATCGGAGAGTTTGGGCCAATTATGTAAAAAACGGATAACTGTGGGCCAATTTTGTAAAGATCGGAAAGTTGTGGCCAATGTTGTAAAGATCAGAAAGTTGTGGGCCGACTTTGTAAAGATCAGAGAGTTGTGGGCAATTTTGTAAAGATCTGAAAGTTTTGGGGCAGTTTTGTAAAGATCGGAGAGTTGTGGGGCATTTTTAAATTTCGAAAGTTATGGGGCAGTTTTGTAAAGATCGGAAAGCTGTGGGGCAATTTTATAAATATTATAAAGTTGTGGGGCAATTTTGTTAAGATCGGAAAGTTGTGGGTAGTTTTGTAATAATCGGAAGTTATGGGGCAGTTTTGTATAAATCGGAAACTTTTGAAAAATTCATACATAATGGGTTTGGCTCCAACAAACCTATATTAAATCTCTTCTCCTCTCTTCACAAAAACAAAAGCTTGAAGTGTAATAGCTCTGTATGTCCCAGCCACATCCTGGAATATATACTAAATATCTCGGTCTTGAAACTCAACGTTGAGTTGAAGTTGTAAGCTTTTGACTTGATTCTTATAGATACTATTCATGAGTTTTGGTCTTGTGATCGAACATATGCATTTGTTTAGTAAAGCGAAAACATATTTAGGCAACCTAGAGCGTTGCAAGCTTCAAACGCTATGTTACATGGCAATCTATCTATGACTTTATCCAAACAAACAGATCATTATCCCTTATATATTATTTGAGGAGTACATTTTATAAATAAACATTTAAAAGTGTTAATATTTACATCACATTGCCATTATTTTAAAGAACAAATTTTAATCTCTCATTACGGGTATATTAGTCATTAGTTATTATGTGATCATTTAATTAACTAATTAATTATAATTTTTGTTTTAATTAATTAATTTATTTTAAATTTTTTGAAAAGTATAATAGATTTTATGAAGATTTTGTTGATTTAATTAAATACACTAATTAAATTAAATTAAATATTGATTTAATTTTCTAAAAATAAGAGATTTTATGTAGATTGCAATTTTTTAAAGAAAATTTTAAGTAAGAATTTATGTAGATTGTCGTTTTTTTATAAATTATAATTTCTATGTTAATTAATTTATTTTAAATTTTTTGAAAAGTAGTTAAAAGTCTGAAAATTTTGTTGATTTAATTAAAAACACTAATTAAATTAAATTAAAGGTTGATTTAATTTTCCAAAAATAAGAGATTTGATGTAGATTGCAATTTTTTTTTTGAATGTTAATGTTAATGTTAATTCCTCTTTATAATATCGAATCTATTAATAGATTTTTAGTAGATTTAAAAATGTTAATTCATATCTGACTTAGTTTAGCATAGTGTATTATTTAACATAACAATGTAACATTGTAATTTAATTTTCAAATCTATTTAAATTATAAAATTTGATAATTAAAACATAACAAAATATAATTAAAATTCAAATAAAAAATATCCAAAAATTTTCTGTTGAGAACAATATATCGCAATATCCAATATCGCTAATAGACATACTATCTTTTAACAGAAAATATATATTCTACGAAATTCAATCTTAGAATATCCTGAGTTAATATTTTCCAAAATATCTTAATTAATATCTTAGAATGTCGCAATCTTCCAAAACTTTACTTATTTCTTCGGTTAAATCAAAGAAAATATCCTGATTTTACATATAATTTTGCCAACATAAAATTTCTAATATCGTCGAGTATGAAAGATTGGTTTTATATTTCTGATTACGAAATATTTATGCGGATATTACAAAGATTCGATATTATAAAAACTGATAATATAATTTTCGTAAAGTTTTAGAAGAATTACAATTTTCTAATATCCTGATCGTATAATTTTCAAACATTTTTTTATAATTGCAATTTGTCCGTGCTATAGCACAAGATATATCTAGTTTTGTTATAAAAACGTTGTGATGCTTAAAAACACAGATCAAGCGGCTAAGGTTGACAAAAACACTTGTTGATTCAATGAATTTCACACAAATTCAGAAAAAAGGGTACAAATTTGGAGATATTTATAATGAGTTTGGCTACATGAGAATAATCATTACAGAGAAGCTTTCTTAGTCCAATGAGTTTATGAGAGACTCAAACTTGAAGATAAGCCAGTCTTCTTATGCTGCAACGGCTTCACGAAGCTGAACTCTGGCGTAGCATATGAACAAATCAGTGCCATCAAGTTTACGTGCCTGCAAGTGAATTACTTCACATTTCAGAAAGCAATCTGGACATAGCATGTTCCACATATTTAGATAAGAAATTAAACCGAAATCAAGAGAATAGATGTAAAAATGAAAATCCTAAATAAAACCCAGAAATCGAAAACCCCAAAACCGCAAAATAGAGTGTAAAATCCCAAAAAAAACATAGATCCAACAATAAAATTTAAGATAAACCAGAAAATCCCTCGCAAAATCCTAATAAACAAAAACCAAAACTCGAAATATGGCGCAAAAACCTCTAAAAATCATAGATGCAACAAACAAAATCAAAAATAATGCCAAAAAAAAAAATAACCCATATTTGAAGGCTTTCACCAAAGATCCACTCAAAAAATACTTCGAATTTGTAAAAACAAGTCATAGTTAGCCATGGATCTTCGAAAAAGAATAAATTTCGCAAAAAAAAATTGACAAAAAGACGTTTTTTTTTGTGAATGGCGCTGATAAGAGAAAATTTGATAAAAGATGTTATTTATATGACAAGAAAATTAGATTAAAAATGTTATTTATAATTTATAAAGCAGATCTAAATTAAGTGATCTTCACATTTAAACTTTACCTATTATCATTCAAATATAAAAGTATTTGGATAATATTTGATTATATTTTTATGATTTTTTTTTCTTATTTCAGACAAATGTATAAATTATACTAAGTTTGTAAATTGTTATTTATACAAAATTCCTTTTTCTAAATTTTATATTAATTTATAAATCGTTTTTAGAAAAATATCTAAAATAGACTTAAATGGTGTTACACAGACTTAACAAAGTTAGAGCGGTAATTGTATATCCAATATTGAAATAGACTATAAGGATAGTTATGTAACCATCTTTCAGTGAGGTTAATTTTTTCAACTAAATCGATTTGGAGTTATGTTTGCTTTGCACGGTCAATTTTGAGTTATTTTCTGCATATCCCCTTAACATAAACACTTCACGGCCCAAGATATGAATCTACTTATCAACTTCTCCATAAGAGTCTCATATTCTGCAATCCTCAGCTTTCTACACATTAAAGGCAACCCCATGTATCTGATACATGCCCGACCCTCTCCATATTCAAAAGAAACATTAGTATGGGGCCCCAAAATTTTGAGTCTTAAGTTATTGATTTTTTTTTTTTTTTTGTCAAACAAGTTATAGATGTTATAGTTAGAATATCACTAGAGCCCAATAATAAATTAAACTAAAAAAATATCATTGTTGCTAAAACCAAAGAAATGAAAGGGTCTTGAACGAGAGATAATTAGAGAATAAGATTTGGTTTCTTCTACTTGATTTTCAGATTCATCTTCGATCATCGGCTTTATATAAAAGGTAAAAAAAAAATATTATTTGATTTTAGAGATTTACGCTATAATATTTTTTTTTTGCACGAAGAATCTGAAAAAATATCTAATAAAAAACGTTTTTTAAAAGAAAGATCTGATAGAAAAACGTTAGAGATTTGAGTTTTAAAGTTTTTTTTATATTTCGAAGGCCCCAATTTTTCGTTTCGTATTAGGCCTCAAATAATGCAGGATCGGCCATGATCTGATAGAAAGATAACCTATTGGAAAACCATATCTAGCAATGGTGTTTGATTCACATTGGTCTTACCTGGCTAGGTACATATGAGTTTTGTCTTTGTTCATTTGCAAGCGTGACCAAGAATCAAAATCATCCAAAGCCTCACTGATACCATGCAAAGAAGAGCTACCACCATCAAAGAACACCATTACATTGTCAGCAAATATTAGTTGAGAGATTGATAGTTGTAAAGTTTTAGGATGATAGTGAATCTAGCCTGCTTCAAAGCTTGACCGCATCAGCCTGGAGAAAACCTCCATTGCCAACACAAAGAGATAAGGAGAAAGAGGATCCCCTTGCCTTAACCCTTTGGTGCTTTTAAAAACCCTCGAGAGCTTCCATTCACAAAAACTGAGAACATGGGAGTTAAAATGAATTGATTAATCCAATTAATAAACCGCTCTGGAGTTCCAAGAGCCCTTAGGGCAGAGATGATGAAGTCCCATCTCAAAGAATCAAAGGCTTTCCTAAGATCCACCCTAACATTCCTCTAGGCTGAATGTTCTGCTTATTGTATGCTTAACTAATTCAGTTGCCAACAGCACGTTTTTCTGCAACTAACCTCCCGAGTAAAAATGCTGATTGAGATGGAGAGATTAATTACCTGAGAAAGAAGCTTTTGAAGTTTGAGGGTCAGGAGCTTGGCAATAACTTTATAAAGAGTGTTCAAACATGAGATAAGCCTAAAGTCTGTTGTCTTATAAGCATTTGAGATTTTGGGAACAAGAACCAGGGTAGTTGCATTCCACTGTCTTAATATCCGGCCTGACTGAAAGAACTCTCTCACAGCATCAGTAACCTCTGCACCTACAACACTCCAAGTTGCTTTGAAAAACTCAGCAGAGAAATCATCAGATCTAAAGGCAAACCATCATATCTAAAGGCTTTGTTTCTGGGGAGAAAGAAGAAAGCTGCTTCAATTTCTTGGCGAGTGAAAGACATTTCCAGCTCATCTCTCTGACCCTTATAAAAATATCATTACGTAGATATTTGGGCAAAACTACATAAATCAATTATAAGACTCATGAAAATTACTCTCCATTTACAAATATAGTGAAAACTTGGATATAAAACAACGCCGGCTAACCCCGAGTAGTAGAGTGAGTACGAGTAACTGTTATTATCCTCAAGCTAGGTTCATTCCTGAGTTTTTTTTTTTTTTTAAATAAAAAAAGCTAGGTTCATTCGATTTGTATTGTTTTCATTAGTATATACGTATACGATGACCCAACCATCAACAAAACCAGAAACTCATGAAATAAACATGACTAATACTAAATACTATATACAATCCTCCTTATATATCAAATTAGTCTAAGAGTTTGTCTCATTGAGTCATCAATTCGAAGTCTAGAAATGGATACACACACGACTAAATTAGTCGTGATTTCACTAATACTACTTCTCGTGATCTCCGATCACACTAGGCTAATGATTCAGGTTCACTCGTACGTACCATTTTGTGCATACACATACAAATATCTTATATTAATTTAAAATAAAATGCTAGTAGAAATTAATATTTTATTAAAATATATATATATATATATATATTTCATTTGAAAGAATTTTTTATTTTTATTTAAGTATAAAACTAATTTAAAATAAAATCATATATTCAATTAAAGTATAATTTTGATGAAAATATATATATATATATTATAAATAATACGAAAAAATATTTATCTATAAAAATGTAAATATTATCCAAAAAACTATTTTAAAATTATTTAATAATAAAAAACGAAATTATAATTTTTGTTCCTCATTGTTCCTCTACAATTTTGGAGAGGAACATTTTCGTTCTATCATTTTTTTTTCATGAAGAATGAAAAAGAAAAAAAATGTAGGATCCACATATCTGAAAATTGAAAAAAAAAATTATTGTAAATGGTAAAAAAAATTGAGAAACAAAGAAGAACATGATATTCTTCCTCGTACTTTTCCTCAAAAGTAGTCACCAATTATAACCTATATCTTTAAATTAACACATTTAGAACAGATTATGAGTTTTTGATTTAATATTTTCCCATTTTGAATACAATATATGCTAAAGGGCCACTTAAGTGAAATGTTTCTTCATTTCAAAAGTTAATTTTCTTTTCTTATATCTTGTCGTTTAAATTTTAGGGTAATCCCTGATATTACCTTTCTAAAAAAAATTAGGATTGACTGCAATTGAGTTTTAAATATGTCGTTGACAAAACTCAAAATAATTAAAGACAAAAATATACAAACAAAAATATCATATGTGTATTTGTTTTCCGAAAATTTTGTACTAAATCTACAATATTGATTTGATATCAACAAAAAATTTATCGTAAAAAAAAGTTATGCGTTATTTAAAAGTTAGAAAATAAGTTTTAAAAACTTGGCACATAGAATCAATTGTCTTTGAGAAGAAACTAGCGGTTTGAAGAAAAAACCAAAGGTTCTTTCTAGCCACTATGTACATTGATATTATTTCAACTGTTCATGCCCAATGTAAGTAGCCCATTGTATTATTTTATCTGTTCATGCCCATTGTAAGTAGTCTAACATATCAAACCTGTTAACATTAATACGATTATAAATAACATAAAAAAGCATGTGTACATATTATATGGTATATTTAATAATGTTCGAAGATGATGCCATATCTATATTTGGTGTTATTATCATGTACGTTCAGTTTCTGTATTGCAAAGTTTCCTCTAGAACTATCCCTGAGTTCTGACCAGTTTTTAGATCGAGAATATTAAGATAACACATGCATACAAATATGCCTATCTAAAAAATATCAAAGTATTCAGAAACAATGACTCGATATGTAAGAGAACGCCAGCTCCTACTCAAATGCATGAACCTATCTTAATGTTCTCATGCCACGAACTCTTCCCTTTGGTCTCCTTCTTCACTCTACAAATCATCATTTTTTTTTTTCTGTTAAAGACTCTACACATCATCATCCTTTTCCTTTTAAAATAACTTATAATTATTAGTTGAAAATAATAACTTATAATTACTAATCATTTACACAATATATAATAGCACTAATATAGCACAATATAACAATAGCACTAACTAAACCACTAATCATTTCAGTTTGTACAATGTTAACAATTGTTTCAGATTTTATTTCCTGTTTAAAGAGAAAAATGTGGATATATGAAATAAAACTAATTAATGAGGTACATTGATTTATAGAGATAAAAAAATTAAGGGAGTCTTGCAAGTGTTACCAATTTCGTTTAAAAATTTTTAAAGAATGTCACTTTTCCAATTTCTTTCACGAAATGCCACAAGGATAACTGTAGAGAAAAAGGTGAAAGATAATTTATCCTCACTGGGTTGTGTCTGATTTTGTAGAAGCGACGCCTGTTTCAAAATTGCATCGGCAGCGCACCCACAAAAAATTCAAAAAAACCTAAATCCTTCCGAATTCTGAAGAGGAAAAGGTGGCTAACTGAGGGTTGGGTTATGGCATCAGGACAGGAAAAAGAGGGTCGGCGAAGACGAGAAGGCGCGGAGGACCAATCGGAGGGGACTAGTTCAGATGGGGTGGAGGGCAGCCGCAAAAGAGATCATTTAGGAAGTGAGTTTTCGAGTTTAAGTGAAAATCACATCATTTCGCCAGAGAAATTATCCTATTTTGGTAACTAATTAAGCTCGAAATCCCTAATTGTGGAAAATGTCTGGCGTCCATGGAAGCGGAAGGAAAGAAGTAAAAGTAAGTCAGACGGGGGTCTGAGAAGCGGCGCACGGCCAATGTCGATGGCAGTGTCCGTAGAAGGTAAGGTAGGGGCACGGGGAAAAGTTATAAAAATAGTGTAATTAATCGACAAACACCAGTGAGAAGAAATTTAATCTGTGGTTCTGTGATTGTGTAACTGTGAAATACCAGGCTGACAACGGCATGAGAGAAGTCAGCGGCAACAAAGGAAGCAACAAAGGAAGGTGAAGAGCCCATCAGTTTTGGGGATGATGTTTCTCTTGTTAATTATGGACATGGCTGGAAGTTGAAGACTGTGACTGATACTGATTTTCCTAGTAATTTAGTTATTGTCAGTTTCAGCATTTGGATTCGAAAACATGATTTAATTTTGGTTAACTAAAAATAGTAAAATTATATGTGCTCAAATGCTTCTCATGCTGTTATATTCAAGTCTTGTTACAGAATCGTGATTGGTGCATATAAGCTCTAGTTTAGTGATGGAGTTACAAGAATCTTATGGACTTGTATATGGTAGTCATAGTGACAATATGCACATAATTGAATGTTATGCCAAGAAACACACAGATTCTTAGGATTATTTTGGAGAGCAAATTTCAAAAAATAACTTGCTCTTGGTTTTGGATGAAATATAATAGTGGTGATTTAAATGATGATGTTAGTAAAATTTTGCTGGGTGTACATTTTGTGATGCGTCGAAACCAATGGAAATGGTTACGATGAGATAGAATTTTTCAAACTGCAATATGGACTCACCTTTTGTTAATATATGTTGTTTCCAATCTTTATTTTTTTTAATGCAGGAACTGTAAAAAAACAATCTACCACATGAGTTTCCTTCTATAATATCAATGAGCATTAACTTGACTTTGTTAGCAAGATTGTGTTACAAATTTCTTAATACTTTATACCATCGGGATTATCCTTAGTTTCTAACTTCTAGTGGGAATATTATCCAATTTCAAAGCTAAAGTAGAGTGAAGAGACTAGAACCATAATTGATAGTAAATTGACAATAAGCTTCTTCTTTCACTGAGAATCAGTTAGTCTCACATAACTTTTCTCAGCTCGTTTTCTTGCATGAGATCCTGTTGCTTTGTTAAAAAAATTGGATTGTTTTGTTAACTTATGATTGCTTACATCATGTTTGTCCACGACGTGTACCACGACGGCTTTGTCCACGACGTTGACCACGACGTCTTTGTCCACTAAAAAGGTAAGTTTTGGACCACGTCGTGGCGCTTTCTTGCTTTGTCCATGACGTGTACCATGACGGTTTTATCCACGACGTGTACCACGATGGTTTTGTCCACGACGTGTACCATGACGGCTTTGTCCACGACGTATACCACGATGGTTTTGTCCACGACGTCTTTGTCCATGACATCTTTGTCCACTAAAAAGGTAAGTTTTGGACATAATTTTCACTGCGACGTGGGGGGGAATTTCGAAAAAAATGCTCTCGTTGCTTCATACTCAAATAATATGTGACATGAAGCTATATGTTTCAGACATATGTTTTAGCCTATGGACATGGTTTTATGTCCGCTTAACATGTCGAGCACCAAATATATATCCACATCAACGAACATGGAACCGCAGGGAAAATTATGTCCACAAATTAGGTTGTATGTCCACTAGGTCGTGGACCACAACGGCTTTGTCCACGACGGCTTTATCCACGACGTGGACCATGATAGCTTTATCCACGACGGCTTTGTCCAAGACGTGGAGCACGACGGGTTTGTCCACGACGTCTTTGTCCACGACGTTTTTGTCCATGACGGTCAACAAACGTCTCTTTTGTCCACGTCGTCTTTACCGACGGCATCTTTGTCAGCGGATTAATTATAAAACAATGTTATATACGACACTTTTGTTTAATTGTAAAACAATGTGTTTTATAATGTGATGGATTAATTGTAAAACAATATGTTGTATGGAAAGTGTATATACCAATGTGATGAATGGAAAGTGTAAAAACAATGTCTTTTAAGAGAGAATGTGAATATGGAGTTGGAACAAGGAAGGCGTTTCCCAAATCAGCTAAGCAGAAGGAAAGAATCTCAATAGCAAATGATGTACCAAAAGTTAACACTAACTGTGATGGATCGAAAGAAACCGAGTTCTTGGTTGCTTTAGTCATAAATCCTGCCACAGCCTATATCACATAATCCAGAAAACTACTCTCAAGAACAACACATAAAAATCTTCAAAACAAAAGGCATCTATACATCTCAAGAAGATTCAAAATTATCTACGATTCCTTATAAACTACGACCAAGTTTCTAGCTTCTCTTCCGCCTAACTCATTTTTCACCGCTACATATTTTTGTGTTGCTAACTCCTGCCGAATTTGGTGCATCTGATTCACCACACGTCCTTAAAACAGCCTCATTCTGCAAGAAACTCCCAAAAACTGTTAAAACAATATTTGTGTTGACAAAGACAAAAGAGGGTTGGGTTGAACTTTTTTATAAATTCGTGGTTATTGATAGATATGTTCATTTTAGCTCAAAATCACCACATACATGTTGATAGATGGACAAGCTATACCAAAAAGTATAAAAGTAGAAATATTGTATTGATTGAAAGAGAAAGCATAACTACAGAACAAGGAACACTCTACATAATATATTACCTGCATTTGAGAGTCTAGCTACTTCAGCTTCAGCTTTACTGACAAATTCGTCTTTGTTTATCACATATTCGTTGAGTCGGTTTTTGAGAACCTCAGAAAGTTTGTCTTCTCTTTCTTTCTGGATAATCTGAAACAAAACACAATCTACAGTTTTAGCAAAATTTGTACAAGTAGGACGTGGCTTTGAGCAGGGAACACTAATAAATCCAAACTTACCCTCATTTTTTTATTGTATATTTTTGGTATCAAACTGATCCCCACCAGTGAAGATATCAAGTGAAGCCAGTGATGTCATAGCAAGCTGTCATATGTAGTATGTATGCTTCAAAAAGTTCGTGACGAAAAAGCATTGCAAATATTGCCTCAGGATCAATGATTGCATCACTGAAAAAAATGATGCAATCATTTTGCTAAAACTGCTATTATTAGCATAGATATCTCAAATTTTATAGGGAAAACGGTCCACAGCCACCCAGTGAGAAAATAACAAGGCGCAAACCACCCAAAAAAATTAGGTCGGTCTAATTGCACATAAACGAAACTATTTGATCTATTCACATTCGAAAACGAAACTATTTGGTATGTTACCACTCAACGCGTTTAGTGCATTTTAATCCGATGAAATCGCATTTAAAACCCCGGTTAATTAAAACCAAACCCGGTTTTAATTAAAAACCAAAAAAAATTCTTTAGACAAACTCTTCCCATTAGAAGAAGATAGCTCTTCTCTGCTTCAATTCTCTCCCTTCTCTCTCGTGAAAATAATCAATTCCCCAACAACATCATCAACGATTGTTTTTCTTCTATCACTAGTCTCTAAAGATCTTCCTAATAACCTCGACGATAAATAAACCGCTAAGCCTAAAACGACAAATGAATGCTTCGCCGGTGGATTTGAAGCCGTAAGAGCTACGACGGAGCATGAATGGAGACGTGGTGGTTGTTAGGGGATGCCTCGCCAGTGGAAATTGAAGAAAATTGGAAGAAGAGGACGGCGAGTACATCTTTGATTTAAGATCAATTCGTCCAAGAAAAGTTCAAAAGTATCAAACACAGCCTTCGTCCTTCTCTTTATCTACCTCCTATCGATCAACCTTTTTCCACCGTCGAATTCACGCTTTCTCTCCTCCGCAAATCCACACTACCAGACACCGAAAAAACATTGAAGCCTTAACATACCCTGTTAACTCGAGCTCTGGAGAGTTTCGCCGTGGAGTTCGTTCTCTTGTTGTATCTCTCCGGGAGCGATTTTGTTGGAGAGTTTCGCCGTGAAGTCCACCTTCGTTGTGGTTTCATCGGCCAACCCAATCGGATCTGAATTGGAGGTGAGTTATCAAGTCGAAGTCAGCAAACCAGTAATTGTGTTCGTGACATCGCAGACGGTAGCGACATCGCAATCTATGCTCGCACATCGAATCAAACAGATTGAAATCAGATTACGTCGTGAAATTTCAATTTTAATTTTATTTTATTTTATTCTTCTTCTTTCTCGATTTGGGTATATAGGATTTAGGGTTTTTAATTTTTGTGTTTGGTTTTATGTTTCTAATTGGGTAAGAAAAAGAATTAAAATCGGGTTTGGTTTTAGTAAACCGTATTTTAAAACGCTAATTAAACGAATCAGAACGCGCTGGGTGGTAACAGACCAAATAGTTTCGTTTCCGGGTGTAATCAAATCAAATAATTTCGTTTATGTGCAATTAAACCGATCTAATTTTTTTGGATGGTTTGCGTCTGGTTATTTTGCCACTAAGTGGCTGTGGACCGTTTTCCCTTTTCAAGGGGAATACCTACACACATACTAAAATAATTTATGTTACCAAATTCCTGCAATATGAAAGCCTATCTAAACTTTGTAAGGGAAAACGTCCATGACATCAAAAATCGTAACACGAAAACACACTAAAACACAACAAAAAATGTAAGCATCTAGCTTCAATACCGTTACTAAGCAAACTTAAAACAAATCAGTCAAAAACTCTGTTTCAAAATCTACATAGATTCAGACTCTTTAGTTAAGATTCAACATAGCCAAAAAGTTTGAACAATCCAAAATGATTTCTCAACTCATTCAAAATCCCAATATATATCTGAATTTAACCACATAAAGATTCCAAAGGATTACGAAGTATCATATGAATATCAGATGAATATTCAAAAGTAAAGCAACTAAATCTCAAAAGATTCCGAAGAACACAAAAACTGAGAATACATTTCCAAATTAATCGAAGAAGAAAGAGGTAATCAATTCGTCACCTGAACGGAGTATTTGACGGCGAGGCTAGTCACACTATCACCACGAGAAATCCGATTAGAAATAGCAAATTTCCAGATTCTGTTATCTCTCCAGAACGAACCAGACACTGGTCTTCCGAGAAGTTCCTTGATCCGCCATGGCGCCGTGAAAGCCGATACAACCAGATTGTCCTCTGTGGCTACAAAATTCTAACCTTACAGACGCAGCTCGCACGCGCTAGATCGGCGACAGTAAGCCTCTGGAAGATAAGGATTAATGTGTCACGGAAAGAAAGCGCCATGAAAGTGAGAATTTAACGGCGAGATTGTGTTTGGATGATAGATCGGCGGTGTTGGTGGCGCCGGTGAGGTTATCGTCGACGACATTTTTGATCGCCGCAGAAGCAGCTCAGCTCATCTACAACCTTTAAAAAGAAATATTTCAAAGAATTTTTAAGATTTAGAAGTTTCGTAAGAGTGAAATTGAAACTAGGAATTTTGAGATTGAAATTGAGAGATGGACATAGCGGAGAGAGATGAGTCGATGAGAAGAGAAAGGAGAGAATGAGATAATGAAGGTATATCAGTCATTTTAGATTAAATGCACAATGTATTTTATGGCATTTTATGAAAAGATTGGACAAAGTGGCAATGCGTGAAATACAGTAAGTGGCATTACGCTTATGCTTATGATCTTTTCTTATATATATATTATATATTTTTTCAATTATTAAAAATGTTTGTATATATATAAATTTATATGATTTTTTGTATTTTACCATATCTTTATCATAGATTAATTGTTTTCATTAAATATTAAATGTTCTATAAACTTTTTAATCTTTGTGTTTTTAAGCAAAATATCCTATAAAAACGAATATAACCACGTCCAAGCGTCTTGATATTTTTTGTCAACTATAAAACGCCTTTAACTTTTCTTGTCCTGATCTCTATTCTCTAACCATTCCATATTTCGTATATATATACTAACGCATATATATAGAGACAATTAGCTAGGCAAATATCATTTTATCCCGAACTTATCTCTTCCAATCTCTCTCTTTCAAAACCAAAAATAAATACACAAAAGAAAAAGAAAAAAAGCAAAAAAATCTCTCTATCTCTCGTCTTTGGCCACGAAGACATGGACGTCGAACATCACAAATCCGGCCACATCAATAGACCAACGGTGGATATTCCGCCGAGAAAGCTTCTTTCCTCCGCCAAGTCTCCGTCGTCGGTTTCAAGTCCCCTTCGGGACTATAAAGACCAGAAAGACTATTCTTACGACTCTGACTCCGATGATCCTTACGCCGGGGACCATTTTCGGATGTACGAATTCAAGATCCGACGGTGCACACGTAGTCGTAGCCATGATTGGACTGACTGTCCTTTCTCTCATCCTGGTGAAAAGGCTAGTCGTCGTGACCCTCGCCGGTATCACTACACCGGCGAAGTCTGCCCTGAGTTTAGTCGCCACGGCAGTTGCAGCCGTGGCGACGAATGCGGCTTTGCGCACGGTGTTTTCGAGGGTTGGCTTCATCCAAGTCGTTACCGTACGGAAGCTTGTAAAGACGGTAAGCATTGTAAGAGGAAAGTCTGTTTCTTTGCTCACTCTCCACGACAGCTTAGAGTTCTTCCACCGTCGCCGGATAGTTTCATCTCCGGCGGTTGCGGTGGATCGGCGTCGTTATCGCCCGCGTCGGTGTTAAGTAATAAAAATAATCGGTGTTGTTTGTTTTGTTCCCACTCTCCGACGAGCACTCTTTTGGGTTTATCAAGATCACCGTCGTCGTCTCCGCCGTTGTCTCCGGCTGATAAAGCCGCTGCAGTTTCACGGCTGAGCCGCCGTCGCACCGCCGTACTAAACGAGTTGATTAGTTCTTTAGATTCCTTCAGTCTCACGGAAGCACTCGCGGCTTCCTCGTCGTCTCCGGTTACCATGCCCGTTTCCACGGCGGCGATGATTGCTTCATCGAATCTAAGCAACCACCACCACCGTCTTCCGCCGTGGCTTGATGTCGGAGACAAAGATCTCCAATTACAACAGAGTAGTCCTCTACAATTTGCTCTTTCACCTTCTTCTATTCCAAGTTACCTCCATGGCCAGCTTCAGCCACCGCCTACAAGCTTCTTTACCGATGAATTCACACTACGCGGTGGCCGGCTAAGCGATTTCACGGCGGCCGAAACTGCAGTAGCGGAAGCTAGGGATAAGAATAGCTTTGGAGTTGGTTCTAGTGGCGATCTTGATCTCGGATGGGTGAACGATCTTTTGACATGAACAATGTGACATCAATGGTGAACTACCTGAGATCTTTACGACGGCAAGAATTATACGGCGGCGGAGTTCCGTCGTGGGTATTAAAAGTTGTTAATTTTTACGATTTTTTTTCAATGAGAGCTAATTAAGAGTCTGTACTATGTCGTGCTTTTAAAATATTAATTTTGCTGAGTTTTTTGTTGTTAAATAATAGTCCATAACTTCTATTGTTATAATTGATCTCTTGGAACTTGTAATATCTACTATATTGGATCGAATTCCTATGTAATGTTTAGTTCAAAATATTCTGTTTAATAAAAAAATGCCGTAATTATGTCTAATTCTTTTCATTAATGTCCACAAACATTGTTATAAGAAAATTGAATCTTACATAGATTTACATCGGTTCATCAAAGAATTGTATACGCTCTATATATATATGCTATTAAGTAAGTGAATCATTAACACTGTAATTGTAACATTATATATATGTCGCTCGAGTCAAGTTTATATAGTGGAGAATAACGTTATTGTTAGGTTTCGTTGGTTGATTGTGGAGCAAATATACTATTCCCATCATTCACTACAAAATCTTAAATCTTTAATTTGACACTACAGTTTAAAAATGATGATATATTTCCCCCACTCCGAGAGCACTTTGTTTCCTAGGAGACATACTTATCTGAACGACAGCTGTACATGCATAGAGGTGTTCATTACTCATATAATACACAGTTATACATACATGTACATGTGTAGGTAATGTGATCATGTGCATGTATATACATAAATTGATAAACATAATAGCAAATATACAAAAGTTAAGTGTGTCGGGGTGTGTAGGTGTCACGTGGACCGCATGACCCACCAATACTTAGTTCCCATTCTCATCTCGATGGGTCGATAAGTCCTTTAGATGTCTCCTTGGAGACATATTTCACTATCACGCATTATATCATTTACATCTGTATTTACATATGTTTTGGAGAAAGGACTGTGGGCCAGTAACACCATGAAATGGACCCTAAATAAGCTTGGATTTAAATATTATGGTACATGGAACTCTAACCATTTACTTCTTGTTGAAGAGTTTGGTGCATGCATGTACTTAACTTCCCATCTTTTTCTTGATTTTTCTTCTGGAGTGTTCACTCTTTGAGATTTGAGAGTGAGGACCACGGTAGATGAATAATACAATGCGAAGAGAATAAAAAACTGAAAATATGGGAAATTTGAGAGAAACCCATTTGGGTTTCTTAACTAATATTTAATTATAAAGTTTAAGTTAAGAACTCATGTTAAGAAACTTATGTCTTTTCTGCTCCAATGGTAGAACCCCAGAAGGAGTTCTTAAAAAAAAAATATTTAATAACTTTGTTTTATTTTAAATAGAGTTTATTTTTTTATTTAAACATAGTTGACATAAAAACATAATATTTTAAACATAGAATTTGAAAAAAAAATGCAAAAGAAAGCTCAATTATTATCTTGATCACGTCCAAATTTTTGCCATATATTCTCAACCAAATCAGATTTCAATTGGTGATGCAGTTGTCTATCACGAATTCTAGTTCGAACACCCATCATATTGGCGAGATTTGTAGGCATATCTGTAGAATAAGTGAGATCCACATGTGCACTGTCGTTTCTTTCTCTTTGTTGGAATTTTGAAACATCAAATTGAGTGTATTCATCTCGTTCGTCTTCTACAATCATATTATGGAGTATGTTACATGCTCTCATAATATTTCCTATTTTTGCTTTATCCCAAAAAAGAGCTGGATTTTTAACAATGGCAAATCGAGCTTGCAAGACTCCAAAAGCACGCTCGACATCTTTTCGGGTAGCTTCTTGATGTTGAGCAAATAAAGATGATTTTGGACCTTGTGGAATTGGAATAGATTGGATAAAAGTTGCCCATTTCGGATAAATCCCATCTGTGAGATAGTAAGTCAAATGATACTCTCTTCCGTTGACGGAGAAATTCACTTGCGGAACTTGACCTTTTATTATATCATCAAAAACGGGTGAGCGATCAAGAACATTGATGTCGTTTAACGTACTTGAAGGTCCAAAAACGCGTGCCATATCTAGAGATCATATGAAGCTACAGCCTCTAAAACGATTGTGGGTTTTCCAGAACCACGTGAATATTGGCCTTTCCAAGCGGTGGGGCAATTCTTCCACTCCCAATGCATACAATCGATGCTTTCTACCATCCCGGGAAATCCGCGTTGCTCTCCAATATCAAGTAGTCGTTGAAGATCCTCCGGTGTGGTCTTCTTAAGTACTCATCGGTGAACAACTTTATTATTCCTTCGACAAAATTTACCAAACATGAACAAGCAGTAGTTTCACCGAGCCAGAGGTATTCGTCAATTGCATCAGCCGAAGTACCATATGCCAAGAGACGAATTGCTGCTGTACACTTTTGAAGTGCAGAGAGACCAGGCCTTCCGAGAGCATCTTTCTTCTGTCGAAAGAATCGAACTTCATTGGAGAGTCAATCAACAATACGCAAGAACAATGACTTGTTCATTCTAAAACGTCGTCGGAAGAAATTAGCAGGGTATGTTTCAGCTTCACTAAAATAATCGTTCCATAAACGTATGTGGCTTTCTTCGCGATATCTTTCGTTAAAAATCTTTTTTTTTTTACTTGCTTGCCTCCTCATGATCACCATAATCAATGAATAGATTATCAAACGTTTGATCGAATACTTGATCAAAATGTTGATCAAAATTTTTATCAAGTGATCCGATAAACGTATTATGGGATGAAGATGCCATAATTGATTTAGATTTTGATGAAAGAATTAGATTTGATGAAGAATAAGAGAAGGAGAATGAGAGAAGAAAGAAGTAATAAGAAGAGTTGATAAAAAATGTAAAGAAGAAGGTAAACTATATAAAGAAACTACACTTGGTTTTTTATCTTGTGACTACACTTGATTTTTGGTGTCTTGTGGTGTCAATAATGCATTTCTCAATAATACAAAAAACGTCAGTTTTTCATCTTGTGACTACACTTGGTTTTTTTAATAATTGAATAATTGATGACAATAAGATTTCACGGGCTGGCCTAGATGGAATAATGCGTGCCTCTACCCTACGGGTTAGATACCTTTCTTGATTGAGTGTTTTGTAAGTAACGTTAGGTGAATATTTGTTTGGTTGATGGAATCACTCATCTCATAAACTCATATCAATATAAATAACTCGGTCTTTTCATCACACGGTTGATTGAACATGAACTTTAAAAAAAAAAAAATACAAAAATACAATATTAGAATTCTGGTACATGTTCTTCTTTACCATCAGTTTAAACTCTCCTTTCTTCTCATTCCATCCCGCTACAATATAGAGCATTGCCTGCACATACATGAAAAAAAAATCATAAAATTTCTACTTTGTAAGTCAAAATTGAAAGATTTTCCTCACAGATTCTCACCTGAAGATTTTCCTCACTAATTAGCCAACATATCTGTAATGAGCTTCTTCTTTAGAGCTTCTTCATAGTCAGATAGTGGTTCTTTTTTGGCAATGAGACTGTCAAGTATACCCATCTTCGACAGTTTTTCCTTCATAGCCAAGTCCTTCTCTTTAATTGCCCACATTGTTTCAAACTCAGCCAGAGCCTCCTTGCCCTCTACGGTACTCTTCTTACCTTTGCCTTTTGCTGCCTTAACACCAGGAGGTCTTTGTTCTTCTGCAATGGAGCTTGATGATTGTGAACCATCCTCACACCTTCTTCTTTTAGAGCTTCCATCAGTTTTAGTTGATGAAAGGTCACACCATTTCTGGTCATTGCGGAGCTCCTTCCAAGCATGTTCAAGTGTGAACTTCTTCTTATGATCGTTGTAAAAGATTTCATGCGCCAGTTTGAGATATCATTCTCATTCTGGCCACTGGCTTTCTCTCTTGTTGCAGCCTCATATGATCCGCAAAACTTGCAGACAAGGTCGTTAATCTTCTGCCATCGTTGTTTACATTGCATTTCCTCTACGTTTTCACGTCCTGCAACCTTGGGACTTGCCGCACAATACGCTGCAATGCGTTTCTAGAAAGTACCAGATTTTTGCTCATTGCCAACAACAGGGTCCTTGCTCGTGTTTAACCAGGAGCTGATGAGCAAAACATCATCCGTGGGAGTCTATTTCCTCCTTTTTCTTCGCTGTGCAGGCGTGTCTTCACCGAGGCTTGAAGCATCTGCAGGTGTGTCTTCATAGAGGCTTGAAGCATACGAGCAAAACATACCATCTTGTTGGCTGTTCAACAGTTCAACAAAGTTAGAGTCCATATAGTTCAAATAATAGAGAAAGAGAAGATCAAAAGTGAGAGAAGAGGTCCGGTTAAGAAACACAAACAAAGAGAAGAAGTAGAAAGAAAGAGAAGAGAAATGTGTTTAGAAAGAGAAGAGGAAGAAACACATACAATTGTCTATGAAAAGAAGAAGAAGAAGCACCGACTTTAATAGGTGAAAAAAGAAACATTGAAGAAAATCTAAAAAGTTTTGCAGCATTCATTCCTATCTAACCACATTGAGTTGACATAAATCTAACATTAACTAAGCATTCATTCATCCACCAATCCATTTATTTCCTAACCAAACCATTATCTAACACTAACTATGCATTTATTACCATCATTAGTGATTTGAAGACATACCTAATGATGGATGTATGAAAAGTCTTCTCATCAGCTTCCTTTAAAGCTTGAGCGGACACATTTCCACCAGCCGCGTCTGTGATCAAATTATCACTACAGAATAAAACAAAGATAAGTACATATAAGTAACAGTGAGAATGTCAGAGATTCTGGAAACTCTCAACAACTATATGTGTTCTAAAAAACAATAAAAGCAGACTGAGGTTCTGATATGTTGAACTTACGAGTGCTTACCTATCAAAGTAGTAATATCGTAATGCCTCAGCCAAAAGCTTTCCCGTGTTCATTTTAATGGGGTTATTAATTCCTATTCCATAGTGTCATTGTCTATTAAGAGAAAAGGAACTTATGAAGTAAAGAGGAAGCAAAGCTGGTAACATATGTAAGATAGTTGTTATGAAAACTCTAACCTTTACAGCATCTATGGGATCCGAATCAACAACACTGATACCTATGAAACAAACAATAACAAAAAAATTGTAACAATTTCTATGTTTTATGGAGCAACCATTACTCATAACACAAATGTGAGAAAGAATCAGAACAAAAAGCACCAAAATTTGGAGTAATTCAGCATCAGACATATCGTCGAACACTTGTAACATATGAAATTGAAATTCGCTTGATTTAGGCATCTCTCAAAAAATTGAAATTGGAGTTTCAAAACTAACCGGTAAAGGCAGATTGATCGGCGAGACAAAGAGACGGAGCTATACGTCTATGAGAAGAAATGAGTCTAATAGAGGAAGAAGAAGAAGACAGCAACAACTTGCAGGAAGTAGTCGGAGCATGAGGATAGAGCAAGGGAAGAAGACGATGGACGAGTCCAGAGGAAGTTAGATAAGCAGAAGCAGAGATCTCCATTGACGACGACGAATGGAAAAAGAGATCTCGGATTGTCTGGTGTGTGGATCTAGGTTTTTATGCAAAAAAATGGAAGAAGAGATCTCAGATTTGACAAAAAAAATAGAAGAAGAGAGCTCAGATTTGACAAAAATAGAAGAAGAGAGCTCGGATTTGACAAAAATGGAAGAAGAGATCTCGGAGAGGAGAAGGAAGCATTTGTCGGAGAAAACAAAGAGACATTGCACAGGGAAGAAAGAAGATAGCGTGATACGTGGGGTTAAAAACCGATTCTTAAATGTCCCATATAAGATTCGGTTCTAAAATAAATTATCATTTTTTCTTTATTTTAATTAAAAATACATCTAAGAAACTCTTTAAGAACTCTTGAAAAATCAGCGTTAATGATGGTCTTATACAAAATTGTGGACTTTTTCCGATATATCAATGATAATAATAAAATATAAAAAAAAAACACAAAGCCATTAAGAGAAAAGTTGTGGACCAAACCAATAAATTGCATAATCACGTTTTAAAAATGTTAAAAAAGCCTATAATTTTTTATTTTTAAAAAAATGACAAAAACATTGCAGGGAGATCAAAGCGATGTTTTCGCAGCTTCTATTACGGAGACGTGGTACGCGATGTTTTAGCATCTTCAAATGAGACCCTCCAGTCTATAATTTTACATTTCATCGCTTTGTATAGTTATATATATATACATTTTTAATTAATTAAAGTTGATAAGATATTGGTGATATAATCAGTTGTAATTACAAAATATATTGTTGCTTTATTTGTAGGATACGTATCTCGTGATAGTAGGGAACAAGTCGCTGTATTGTACGTTATAAGCAGTGATTCAAACGATGAATAACACAAGAAAAATTCCTCACAAACTATTTATTTTCTAATAAATCTTCTAAAGTATTATTAATTTCCAGCCAATGGTGCTTGTAGAATCATGCACTCAGTCCATCTGGTCTATAAGACTTATCAACATTCATCTGTTGTAGAGATATATTAACCTCATCTGTACACTATATATGCTTTTTTCCTCCACCATTCCTCTTCTAACATAAATTCCTTGTTAAACTGGGCTTCACAAAGCAAGTCTTGCAGCTTTTATATCTTCTTACTAAAGTTGTTGTTCTGATTGGTTTACCATCTCACAAGAATTTTTCGCATTTCTCCAAAGCTTCACCAAAAAAAAAAAAAAAAAATGTTGGTGTGGCATGACAGTCATTATTCTATTTTCTGAATTACATAGTTCATTCATATTTCCATTGGAACCAAAATTCCTACCAAACAAGGTTCAAACCCTGGTTTATAGAGCTTCTCTCTTTTGAATTACTTTTTTGACCTATCTATTAAATCTCCACCTTTTATCATATAAGGGCTTGTGTCCTCTCTATTTCCAATGATAGGAGCCAAGCCATATAAGGAGCTTAACATGTGATTTTGGGTACAAGTCTTTCCATTCTATTGTATTTTACAACTTTATCGATCTTTGATCTAATGGAGTGTTGATATCACTGTCCTACCCAAGTGTATTTATCTCCTATCTTCTTGTTTGTCAGGGATTTTTTCAGCTTTTGAAAATTCCGATGCATTAGCTTCATGGTTATTGTGGTGGTTTTTGGAAAACCATAAACCCTCTTCATTCCATTCTCCAGTTGACTTTCTCTGCTAGTTCGAAAAAAATCGATTATTAGCTTCACAATCAGCCAGCTTTTTTTTTTTCTCTAATTGTAAATCTATTAATAAAATAAAAATGTTACATTTTAAATATTTCGAAAGATTTGCTTAGGCTAACAAAATATAAAAAAAGCCAAAAAAATACAATGCTGAGATATGAATTCATTCTTGGTCGATTACTCCCACCGGAACCACTGCTAAAGTAGTCCGGAGAAAGCTCGTCTGCTTCTCCTTGCCAGAATTGTGTCTCTCATGTTGCGATCAATCTGTTTAAAAACTGTCGAATTCGGGAGTGAAGTTTTGTTATGCAACCTGGAATTCCTCTCTTTCCAAAGAAAGTATATTGTGGTTTGTGTTACCAATCTCTTAAAGAGTAAGAGATACCCGTACTGATGCGGATAGAAGCCACGCTACTAAAACCTCCCAATTGTGAAAAATGCAATCTGGTCCTCCTAGTCTCCTCATAACAATAAGCCAAATCTGCTCAGAAAACTCACAGTGAAGCAGAATATGATTCATATCTCTGCTTCCTGGCTACACAAACAACACAACGACGAATCCACTATACCCCATTTGTATAATTTCTCCATCACTGGCATTCTATCAAGCATTGCAAGCCAAAATTCAAATGAGATTTTGGGAACATTACCTTTGAACCATACAACATGGTACCAATATTGTGTTTGTCTCCCTTCCTGAAGCGCTGTCCAAGTGTAGGAGGTAGAGAATTCCCTCATAACCTTGTCTTCCAAAGACCAAGACCAGATATCATCACCTTTACTTTCAGTCGACGGGGGAGTGCTCTGAACCAGATTCCATATTTGCTGAATTTCCTGATTTCTCACATTCATGTGAGGTCTTGACCAAGCTCCTAACCTTGCAGCATCAGCAACTGAGGCTGTAATTGGAATCCCCGTACGCTGGACACTACTTATTAATCCAATCTCAATAAGCAGGGCCGGTCCGGCGATATAAGAGGCCTAAAATATTTTAAAAATATATGGCTCTTAATAATATTTTAGAAAATAGTTAAATGATTTTAAAAGTACTTACTTACAATCTTAAAAAACAAACAACGAATACTTATTTATGAAAAATAATCCTTCTATTGTTTTTTCGGCGAACTCATCTATAATTTTCTCATAATCAAGTTTATCAACCATATCTTTTTCAATAGATATCATTGATAATCCATTCAACCTCTCTTGAGACATAATAGACCGCATATAATTTTTTTATTAATTTCAACTTTGAAAAAATTTTCTGCAGAGGCAACTGAAACTAGAAATATCAAGAATATCCTATAAGCAATCCATGTATTTGGATAACAACCCTCCATTCTTTTCAAAAAGATCAACACATGTATATCCCTTTTAACTTCTACCGGTAAAACTTCTCTTATAAAGTATAAAGTATAAAACTTCTCATATTGTCACTTATACCTATTATAAAGTATTAGGTTTAAAAAAAATGAGGTATTAGTTTAAAAAAAAAAGAGGCCTTGAGTGATCATGAGAAGAAAAAATATATATATATATATATATAGTTAAAAGAAAAAAAAGAGGTCTCAGCGCTGACGAATAGAGAGAAAGAAAAAAAAAAGCCTTGAGCGATCAAGAGAAGAAAAAGAAAAAAAAGGGTCCAGCGACTAAGAAAAAAAAAAGGAGGCTCCCCAACAAGTGAGTGAGTCAGCGACCAAAGAGAACAAAAAAAAATAGAGAAAGAAGAGATCAAGATTTTGGGGGCCCAAAGCAAATGCTTTTTAAGCTTTACTAACGAGCCGACCCTACAATAAGCACCACATCCTTTATCCATCTATCAAATCAGAAGCTCGTCTGACTATCATTTTCCACTCTACTTCTTAGAAGTTTTCTGGCTAAAGGCCTCAGGTTAAGAATTGATCTCCATATCCAAGAGTCATTCTGCTTATTTTGTGCTGTCCATAACCACTGGTTCTTTAGGTAATGATTTTTGACCCATTCAACCCACAGAGAGTCTTTAGAAGTATGGATTCTCCAGACTAATTTCAAGAGCAGCGTTTTATTCCAGATTTGAAGGTTTCTTAGTCCCAGACCACCCTCCTCCTTTATAGAACACACCTTTGACCAAACAACTTTATTAGCATAACTCTCCTCTGTTTTTTCTGACCATAAAAATCTTTTACACAGCTGCTCCACTTTTTTTTATACAACCCTTTGGCAAACAAAAAGCTGAACACCCTAAATTTATAGTGCTAAAGATCACAGATTTTAGGAGTTGGAGCCTACCTGCAAAGCTTAGGAACCTCACTTGCCAGCTATTGAACCTTTTCTGAATTGCATCAATCAAAGGCATATACTCAGCTATTTTCAATTTCATGTTCATCAATGGGAGACCAAGATACCTGAAAGGAAACTCTCCTTGCCTGAATCTGTGGACGTCAACTTCAGATTTCTCTCTCGTTGTGGTGCCAACAACATACAACACAACTTTGTCCATATTCATTTGAAGCCCTGAAATATTCTGAAATTCTTCCAAAGCTCCAATAATACCTTTCAATGATTTGTTTGATCTATAAAAAAATATGATGATATCATCAGCAAAAGCAAGGTGTGTCACCATTGGATTTGTAGCCTGAGGATGAGCTCCTACCGTTCCTGAATCAAACTTGTTTCTGATTAAGGCTCCAAACACTTCCATTACAATTACGAACAAGGCAGGAGACAGAGCATCACCCTGTCTTAACCCTTTCCCTCCCTTGAAGTGCCCACATAATTCTCCATTAACTTTGATAGACTAAGACGTCGTGGTGAGACATTCCTTGATCCAGTTTACAAAGATGTCAGGAAAATTCATTATCTTTAAGGCCGTGAGAATGAAATCCCAGCTAATTGAGTCAAAAGTTTTTTTGAGGTCAACTTGAACAACCCCTTTCTTGGCACTATTTTTCCTGTTAAAACCCTGCACCAACTCAGTAGCCAAGAGTACATTCTCCACCAATAGTCGACCTTTAATAAAGGCTGATTGATTGTTTGAGATCAGTTGAGGAAGTAGGCGTTGTAGTCTTTTTGCAAGAAGTCTGGATATCACCTTATACAACACATTACATAAAGAAATAGGCCTGAAATCTCCAATACTATCAGCTCCTTACCTCTTCGGAATTAGAGCTATAGCCGTTGCATTTATTTGTTTTAGAAGTCTCCTTGACTTGAAGAATTTCATAACCGCTGCTATTGCTTCTTGCCCAACAATGCTCCAAGAGTCTTTGAAGAATTCAGCAGAATAACCATCAGGCCCTGGAGGTTTGGAGTTTGGTAAACTGAAAAACTCTTTCGTAATCTCTTCACTAGTAAAAGGCTTTACCAAATCCAGTTTGTCAGAATCTGAACACCTAAACTGTGTTAAACTTTCAGTAACCAACCTTTTGTCCTCAGATAAATCCAAAATTTGATTTCCTAGTAGCTCCTTGAAAAACCCAACACACTCCTGCTTAATTCCTTCAGAGTCAACTACCTACTGCCCTTCTCCATTAATCAGATAGTGAATATGATTTGCATCTCTTCGTCCTTCTATCAGCTTATGGAAATTAGCCAAGTTCATATCGTCGTGCTTGAGCCAGTCACCTCTAGCTCTCTGAGAGAGAAACTGCTCCTCCGCTTCTGCCAAATCGAACCACTCTCCGTGAAAATTCTTTTCTTCCTCAACTACGTCTTGAGAGGAACTTTACAGCAACATATCTTGACAGGCTTTTAGCTTTTCCTCAGCCACCAAAACTCTTTTCTCGATACCGGAGTAATGATCTCTATTGAAGCTTCTGAAGATATTTTTCATTCTTTTCAGTTTACTAACAAACTTGAACATCTCTGTCCCCAACTGAAAAACTCTTTCGTAATCACTTCACTAGTGAAAGGCTTTACCAAATCCAGTTTGTCAGAATCTGAACACCTAAACTGTGTTAAACTTTCAGTAACCAACCTATTGTCCTCAGAGAAATCCAAAATCTGATTCCCTAGTAGCTCCTTAAAAAACCCAACACACTCCTGCTTAATTCTTTCAGAGTCAACTACCCGCTGCCTTTCTCCATTAATTAGATAGTCAATATGATTTGCATCTCTTCGTCCTTCTATCAGCTTATAGAAATAGGCCGAGTTCATATCGTCGTGCTTGAGCCAATCAACTCTAGTTCTCTGAGAGAGAAACCGCTCCTCCGCTTTTGCCAGATCAAACCACTCTCCGTGAAGCTTCTTTTCTTTTTCAACTAAGTCTGGAGAGGAACTTTGTAGCAACATATCCTGACAGGCTTTAGCTTTTCCTCAGCCACCAAAACTCTTTTCTCGATACTGGAGTAATGATCTATATTGAAGCTTCTGAAGACATTTTTCATTCTTTTCAGTTTACTCACAAACTTGAGCATCTCTGTCCCCAACTCAAACATATTTTCCCACTCTTCTCTAACTGTTTCCTTGAATTTTGGGTGCAAAGCCAAAAACGCAGAGTACTGAAAAGGTCTTCTAATTCTTTTCCTTGGACTGCCAAAGCTAATACAAGCAAGAGTGTGGTCTGAAAAGAATGGTGCTGCAAAGGTTCCAAGAGAATGTGGTAGATCTTTTCTCCATTGCTGATTAACCAAAATCCTGTCAATTTTCTTCACAATAGGATCGTTTACCTGTTTGTTCCACCAAGTGTAGTCATTACCTCTGAATGGCAAGTTCTGAAACTTTTCATCCCCTTTGTGACCTTTCTAGCCACTGGTGAGGAGTCCTCTAAGTCTAGAGCCTGATTAAATTCTCCCACAATCATCCAAGGTAAGTTGCCTACTGTTCCATCCACAGATATATTTCCAATCTGCTCCCAAAGTTTTTCTCTTTCTTAAACAAGTTTGAAGCATAAACAAATGTAATAACAACATCTTTTTCCAGCTTCTCCACCTTAACACAACAAGTAATAGTTTGATCTGTTTTCTGCAGCACCACTACATCAACATCCTTCTTCCAAATCAACCAGATTTTCCCAAGATCAGAGTATTCATAATTCCCAACAAAATTCCAATGACTAAAATGAGCCTTAAGCATTTATTCATGCTTATGCTCCCTTACTCTAGTCTCCACTATACAACCAAAATATATTTTGTTAATTCTAAGCCACTTACTTAAAATCCTTCGTTTGGCGGAGTTGTTGAACCCGCGAACATTCCAGCAAAAAGTGTCTATCGACATAAACTATTTATAGATGGGGCCTTTGCCCCTATAGTTACTGTTGAACCTCTTATTCCCTCTCTTATCCTTAGGAGAGCCCTTGATATAATGAGACTCATCAGTGTAACCCACATCATCCAAATCCTCTGAGTTATCACTCTCTTCAAAACTAGAGCTCTCATCAGACGAGCATTCAGGTGAAGTAACTTTCTGAATTTTCTTTTTTGAATATGGTTTCTCCTTCACATGCTCTTTGAGCTTCTCAACCCATTCTCGCTCTTTATATTTCTTTTGCTTTGAGACAGGTTCCACTTTTTCTGCTATTTTGAGAGATTCCATAGGTCTCATGCTATCCTTCAGTTTATTCTCATGATCAGACGAAACCTTCTTCTTAATTACGTTCTCTGTCTCCCTAACCAGTAGAACCTTGTACTGATCTTCTACTTGTTTCTTTTTCCTCGGACAAAGCTTGCTAAGGTGAGCTGTCAACTTACAATCGTTGCAAGTAATGGGCGCTGAGGGACATTTTTTTATTGGATGACCAACCTCATGGCAGTACTCACAAGTTGGTGAAAGCCAAGGACAGAAAACTATGAAACTCTCTGAATTGCTCCAGCTTGAAACCGAACTTTCACCGCTTCTGGAATTGGTTTTTTGAAATCCACAACTGTGAAAACTTTCCCTACCTCTAGATATTCAGATTTGCAATATCCAGGTGCAGAAATTTAGGCTCACCTAATAGCTCTGCGATATGTTCAAAACCCTCTGGAGAGAAGAACTGTGGAAGCACTCCTCTAAATCAGCCAGCTTTACGTTTGGAACCTCTATCTTGTGGAGATTTAGAACCTTCTTCTGTGATAGTGTATAAAATTATCGTTCTAATTATAACATGTTGCAATAATCTATCACGAATATAGAAGATCGTTGTGTTTCAGAAGAAGTAATTCCCTATATATGTATATATCAACATTAAGATTTTGCCTGAATATCGCCATGTCTTTATTTATTACATTGCAATACGTACTAAGAGATATTGAATGTCACCCATTCATGTCTTCAATTAAATTTTTGATTTTCTGGAAATTCTAACAAGGGAATGGCAAACATTACCAGAGAATTGAGATGCGTAGCTTGTACTTACTGACATATAATAGAAGCATCGTGAATATTTCACGATTCTTCCACCTAATTCGTGCCACATAGCAATGCACACACTTAATATTAATGTCTCTTGTAAATTTTGATTACTTGCTAGAATAATTATGGTTTTCAAAATTCCACCTAACATAGGTGTGCATTTAAACATATATTAATATATTGATCTATTATTACGTTTCCTCAGTTATGTTAATCTTCTTGTTTGTTTTTCTCTTTTTTTTTTTTTTTCTCAGATAAAGCCCATTGACTCTTTTATCGGGGATCAGCCGTTGTAAATTTGTATTTATTTGTTTTCTTCTTGCGTCACTAATCTTCTTGTTTAGTCTACTTAAAAACTGGTGGAAACTTGTATATGTACATATAAACTTATATATTTGTATATAAACTATAAGAAGAAAGCTTTAACATACTGTAGTACATACTTTACTATTAACATTTAGATTTAGTTTTTGTATTAAAAAATATATAATATAAATTTTAGAGTAATAGCACTAAATAGTCATATCTTGTTATTTATTTACAAAATCAATGAATAGAAAAATCATAATTATGTTGATTCATTTACCGCATGTGCTTTTTAAAATAACATTAAAAAAATATAATACAAAGATTATAAAAATAAAATAAAATAGCACCTCAGTGCTTCTTCTTAACCACGGTAGCCTCGTGCTTAACCATCCACCTGACCAATTTGAGATTGTCCCACTGATTGAATATTGGAAGTTTGGAACTTATCATTAGAGTAAACGATCTTTGATGCTAGAGCAAAAGGAGTTTAGAGATTTTTCAACGTCTTGTAAATTGCCTGTTTTAAAAGTAATTTTGTTTTTATTGCTGAATTTACTTTATAGAAAATTTTGAGAAAAAAACTTTTTTCGCACGATTAGGAATTGTCATTTTGAATTATTTTGAGTGAAGATCGAAAAAAATTCTAGTGGGCTACATAGAAGAGGGGAGAGGGAATCGCTAGTTTGGTTCAATCATTTTTGTCTTGAAAATCTTTTATGGGGGTTGTTATAGTGAAATTGAGGAAGGGATTATGAAGTATTTTATGAAGAGGTTCAATCATCTATAATGACCAATCATCTATTATGATGAAGTGTTTTACGTGGAGAAACAAAAAAAAAAAAAACCTCATCATCTATCCTCAACATTATGATTTCAGTTTAATTTTAGTTCATTTCTGGTTTGAGATATCTAATTCTTTAAAATTTTGGTTTATAAATAATAGTATGAATAGTATATTTAAACTAAGATGCATAGTTTGGTATAGTTTTGGTTACGGTTCATAGTTAGGTTTTTTATCAATGATATCCTAACTTTTCAAAAATATTAAAATTTTTA
This sequence comes from Boechera divaricarpa, assembly GCA_026770425.1. NCBI lineage: Eukaryota > Viridiplantae > Streptophyta > Magnoliopsida > Brassicales > Brassicaceae > Boechera > Boechera divaricarpa. The sequence goes on from CM049188.1 coordinate 4,154,147, forward strand.
CATCCGTTTTATCTTTTCTGATTTAGTTCAAATTCTTGTTTGGTTTTCCGAATACAAAAAGGTGAATCGATTTGATTGATATGATTTGATTTTTATAGTTATTTTGGCTAAACTAGTTGGACTCCAATTAGTTTGGATCGATTTGTCCGGATTGAACCCCCATTGCCAATTATATACAAGTTTGAAAAATTATATATTTAGAATGTTGTTCAAAAAAAAATATAAGAACCAATTTAAAGATAACTTATTAATTCAGTAATCCATAGCATAACAATAAAAAATTACTCAAACAATAAGATAAGAAAAAAAAAATCAAAAGACCGCCGGAATCTTATTATCTTCTAATTCTAAACATTGTATCTGTTCACAATGGAAAAAAATATATATATAGGTAATATTGTAAAACGTATAATAAGAAAAACGTAAAACTTATTATATATATAAAAAAAGATATTGGTTACCTAATTCGGTACTTCCACCGCAGTAGTCACGTTCGTAGCATATTCACCCTCGAGTCTTAGGGTTTGATTGGGAAGGATTTTAATAAAGCATTAGCAGTATGTTGCATTATGCTCCAAAAGCATTATGCTATAAAAGCGGTAAGCTTTAATTAAAAACTTGATTGGTAGAGCAGTGAACATAGAGATACAAAATTACTAAAATATACATGATCTTCATTTTGAATTTTTTAGAAGAGAACAATATTTTACAAAATAGAAAACCATAAAATCCCAAGATTTTAGACTCTTGAATTGAACAAAAATTTTGAAGAGTGTAGAATTTGAAATAACTTGACGTTCAATTTGATTTTTTTTTTTCTTTTTTTTTTTCTTCCAATTTCGTTTTAGTTTAGATAAGCTAAACAATATGATTTTTATGTTTTGAATGAATCTTGTTGTTTAATTCTGGGTTCAAATTAAGTTTGTGTTTCTATGTTAATTTGTAATTATTAATGTATACATGCATATCATGTTTTAAATTTAGTTATTCATAATATATTAGGTTTTCAATAATTAAGGACAAATATGTCTTTTAATATGTTTAAATCCTCTAAGCTTTGGAAAAATTCAATTAAAGAGCATTAAGGTGGAGAGCATTAAAAAGTCCTATATGCTCTACTTTATGCTCTTAAAAATTTTCTCGATTGGCTTTTAATGAACATGAAGCTCTATATATATATATATACATTCGTTCATATGTTAATAAGGAAAATTATATATTTTATATTTTCATGTATATCCTCGTATTCTTCTATAAATAAGTTAAAATTTACATTTTAAGTGACAAAAGATAAAGAAGTTTAACTTTCCATATATTTTATTGTCACTAAGGAAATATAAAAAATTAACTTTACATTTTCTTATAGCATTTTTACTTTTATATAACTTTATATTTACGGACGATTGCGAGATAACCAATCAAATTTTTGATTAATTTAATAGTGATATTTTATTTATATCACCACAAATATCTTCGATATGAACTTAACTCTTTCTCTCTTCTTCTTCGAAAAACCGAAAAGTCCTATTGCCATATTGAACCCCCCGATTGGCATATTCCTATTGCTATTTAGTGTTGAGATTATAGTGTATGGGGTAAATATTGAAAGAAGAATAAATATCTGGGTCAAAATGTAAAAAGACAAACCTAAAGGGGTGGGTTCGGGAATGAGATAAAGATGGAGTTTAAAAATCTTATATGGGGTTTGTTATAGACTTATAGTGAAATTGAGGGAGGGATTACGATGAAGTTTTTATTCCTAAAATATCAGTTTTATATCTGGTTATCTATAAACCCTACTTTTTTAAGCTACTAGTAACAATGGTGATCTTTGGTTGGTTTTCAAAATTTCACAAATATATCTATGATACATGTTTAATCATATACTAATATATTATCTTTTTTATTAGGTTTCCTAATATATGCTACACTTCTTGTTTAATCTACTTGAAAATTAGTTGAATTTTATATATTATAGGAAGTAAAAAACAATAAAAAGGTGTATTCGACCCTGTTTCTCATAGCGGATTTTATGAAAGAAATAAATAATACCGAATGTTTAATTTGTGACATAACAATTAGTTTTAATTTTCTAATTAAATTTTATGTAATATAATAATTGTTGATTAAGGCAAAAGATAACGATAGTGATCTGTCCCATCTTCTTCCTCTACGTCTCTCTGCTCGAGGCTTGTGCCTTCCATTATTATGTCAAACCTCAATTGAAATTTCTACATCATCTTCCCCAGGAAAAAAAACCCTAATTTACAGAGAAGATGTGGGGAATTGGAGGAAATTACTACTGGCGAAAGAGGAACATCAACAACAACGGAGGAGGAGAAAGTAAAGCGATCGTTGTGGTATTCGCTTGGATGTCTAGTGAAGAACGCAATCTCAAGAACCATGTCGATCTCTATTCTTCTCTTCTTTGGGATTCTCTCGTTTGCCATTCTCAATTTCTCAACATGTTTGATCTCTTTACGCTCTCTCTTGTTTTCAATTGCTCTATTTCATAATTGAGTTCTCAATTGATCCATTCTTGATTTCATCTAATAGGTTTCTTCCAGACAAAGCTGCGGATTTAGCTTCTAATGTTGTGTCTGAACTTGTCAAGGTAAAAAGGTTAAAACTTTGATTGTTTTGGTTAATCTATTGATCTCAGAAGCTTATTTTAGTTCTGGTTTTGATGATGTTTTTAGGAGCTCAAAGCAAAGCCAATTCCTTTAGTGTTTGCTTCTTTCTCAGGTGGTCCTAATGCTTGTATGTATAAAGTTCTTCAAGTAAGGTTTTTTTTTTTTTTTTTTTTTTTTCACCATTTTGCTGAATATTTGATGTATTCGGAGAATGGAAATTGAGTACATAACCAAGATCCTTCTTATTGCAGATACTTGAAGGTATATGCCAAACTGGACTAAATCAGGTATGTCGTTGTTGTTTTCATTCTTGTTAATGATTAAAACCGTCTTTTATCTCGATGATTCTTAGGTTAATGGGTTTTTGGTTCATTTCTCTGTGTATTCAGGATGATTGTAGATTGGTTAGAAACTGCATCTCAGGCTTTATCTATGATTCATGTCCTGTGGATTTCACCAGCGACTTGGGAGCTCGATTAGCAGTTCATCCATCTACGCTCAAAATGTCTAATCCACCTAAACCGTTTGTATGGGCAGTGAATGGTATTGCTTCGAGTCTCGATTATGTTTTCCTCAACAGGTTTGAATCGCAGCGAGCCGAGTTCTGGCAGACTCTTTACTCTACTATAGTAAGAGCCTTTTTTACATACTATGAAATGGTAAAAAAGTTCTTAACTTTGATTTTGGTTTTACCTCTCATCTCATTGCATTCTTTTATGTTCGTTTGGTACAGAATATGAGAGTACCTTATCTCATTCTATGCTCTGAAAACGATGACTTAGCTCCTTATCAAACTATACACAATTTCGCTACACGTCTCCAAGAACTAGGAGGAAATGTAAAACTTGTAAAATGGAATGATTCCCCTCATTGTGGTTAGTATATACTAACACTTAGTGATGTTTTTTTTCTCCAAAATAAGTTCTTTATGGTCAGAACCTTAATTCATACATAATGCTTTCAGGTCATTATCGTTATAACCAGGTCGACTATAAAGCTGCTGTATTCGAGTTCTTGTCAAAAGCAGCGTCGGTTTATTTGCAGAAGACAAGAAGTCTTGACAGAGAAGCTATGAAAGAAACTCAATGTGATGATGAGATAACAGAGCCAATTCAAAGCTTGGGACAATCAACCTCTGGTCTTAACCGGAGCTTCAACGGAACTCCACTTGTCACAACCGATCATTTCTTCGTGCCTAGCACCGTAGGTTACTACGTGGGCAATGGAGGGTCTGTGCAAGATGAACACAAACAAGATTTGATTCGTTTGTCCAGTACTCAAACCGATGACACAGTTAAGCCCAATGGTGTTCTTGGCCAAATCTTATTTGATCTTTATATTCCAAAGAACGTCGAGGATTGGGATATAAAGTTGTCGGAAACCGGGCGGTCTAGGCGGAAACCGGGGAAGAGGTTTATACGTAGATCAAGATTGTAACATCTGAGTTATATATATACAGTAAGTACCCATTTGTTTTCTTCAGATACTGTTGCAGAGGAATATCATTGGTTTTCCCTAGCAGAGATCTAATAAATTAATAAAATAAGATCTATATGAAGATCTATTATGCAGACAAGACAATGTGTTTTCTTGGCTGTATAAATCAAAGACTACTTCTCAATATCTGCAAGATCCAGTAAAGTAGTCTTATATACAACTGTTTCTTTTTTTGTCCATTTCTTTCTTTTTATGCTTTACCAATTCTGGTTAATACCCGCGACTTGGACTGCATTTACCATTGAAATCAGAAAAGTCACAAAGGTCACGGAGCTGTAAAAATTGGAGAAAACAAAAAATTCAATGTTTTTTAGTTGTCTTTGCAGTTTCTGGTATAACCAGAGGATGATGATAATCTTGACTGTGATTGGAAAAACTCGAATGGAGTTCCAGGGCCAAATGAGCGCCGAGTTGCGTTTGGAGAATCTGATAACAGAGGCTCATAGACCGGGCTTCTGTTCTTCGGCTGAGTGATGGATAGTGGAGATACTTCCTTCTCGATGGTCCTTGGTTGCGATTCGATGTTTCCTAGAGTCAGTATTGGACCGCCCGTCCGTTCAGCTTGCTGGAGTATATTGATCTTGCTGGGTCTGTATGTATAGCGGAAGTACTTCAATGCGAAAATTGGACCCATGCCTGCTCCAACTATGAGCTGACAAGAGAAAGAGACAAAGTATTATTCTTCTTTGGTGTTTTGTAAAGGAGATTGATAGACAGGTGCTAGGAGATGACTTTGATTGATACTCACAAACATTGTTATCCAGTAAGAAGGTTGAGAACAGAGGCGGAACATGATGGTGTACATTCCCGATGATGGTATGGCGCTGAAGAGAAAGTTAATGGCGTAGAAACCAACCAGATTTCCCCAAATGGAAAGGTGTTGCAACACTGTAAAGGAACTGCAACGAACAGCAAGAAAAAAGAGAGAGAGAATAAGCACTAAGCATGGGTGTTATGTATCGTGAACATGCATATTTAAATGTGATGTATGAGTCTATATGTGCGTAGCCGCAAGGAAAAGGGAGCTGTACTTGGTTTCTTGAGCCACAACAAAAGCTTGAAGCCATATACATCCAGAGAGAGCTACCATTCCAAGCTCCTCCATTTCACTTTTCTCATAAGCATATGCGTGTATGGTTATTACAAATACAATAATTGCCTGCAAATAAATTCCAGAATTCAGAGTTATACAAGGGAAGATGAACAAAAAGGAAGAAAGAACGAAAAAAGTTACTATAAGCATTTCAACTAGGTGTGTGGAGTTTGCATAGTAAATTTGTACTTTATTAATTAGTGGATGTAGACTTTTGAAGTAGTGAAGAAAATGAACTCAATTGAGTAGATTTGAGATGACAGTACTCACGTGAAAAAGGGATCGGCCAAACCACCCCGCAAATGTGCTTGGGTTTAGAAGCCTGAGTAGTTCAAAGATAAGATGAAATTAACAAATATGCATGAACATACGAACAGTTACCTTCAGATATAGTAAAACCAGATTTAGGCACGATTAATTAAGCATACCTTCCAGCTTGGCAGTAGAACAAAATTTGAGGGTGTTGCATCACTGATGCTTCACTAAGATCTTTATCAATTACGCTAACAAGAACAGGAATACTGGTGTAGAAAACGTTATAAGCCATCAAGCTCACCGAATTGAAAAGACTGGTTCCAGAAACGCCTGAAATAAACGAGAAGCTACGTATATTCTGTTGTCAGTATTTCAGGAACAACCTGGATGCTATTTACTGACAACATATCTGAGATAATAAACTTACAAAATCTGGATGAAGCATATCAACAATGATTTGTAGAAGGAATACTGGGACAAAAATGCTGTCCGGTTATATGAATACCTCCCATGAACAAGAATCAGTCTTTTCAGAAACCTGAATCCTGCGATCAAAGAGTAGTCCATCACGAACCAATCAGAAACTGTTTTAACCAGCTAAAACAATTAATCCATGCAACAAAATCCAGAAGCATGGATATACGGGTATATGGAAAATATGTACATGATATGTATCTTCAAGCTAATATTAAGGAAAAAGTATCTTGCTAATGCTCTTACTTCCAATGCTATAATCTGCAGCTCTTGCTGCCTGCAGCCCTTCTCTTCCGCTGATGCCGACCCCAATATCAGCTTGCTGTATCATTCTTACATCATTCCCACCGTCACCAATTGCAAGGGTTCGATAATCGCAGGATTTTAAAATTTCAACTAACTGTAAAGTCGAGAAAAAAGTTAAACTAAAACATCAAATAAGATGAGCATTGAGGGCCACTTGGTAACGGGAAATATTGAATACTTAAATAAATGTAATAAGAGACGATAGCACCTAAAGTTGAGTGGGGTACCTGGGCTTTTTGTGAAGGTGTTACGCGACAACATATGGCTGTCCTAGAAAGTATAGCTAATTCAACAAAATCCTTGCGATGGTGTTTCAGAGCAATTTCTAGAGCCCAGCCATCAATAACAAATGCCACGTCCTGTACGACCCATAAAATTATTCTCTGATACAGGTGAATAAAATTGTTCCAAGGATGCAAAAGTTCAAGAATTTAGCTTAGACGTTGAACCTTAGGTTCTGAAGCTGTAATCCGCATTGTAAGCAAAACCCTCTCCAAACTTCGAGAAACATCTTCTTCAGTTTTTCCATCAATCATCAGAAGTTGACCTTTAGGCTCTGATATAAACATGATTATGGTAGAAAAGCATGAGAAGTAGCAATAGGAAAATCTTTCTAACACAAATAAAAAAGAAGAGGAAATGATCCCAACTTACCTGGGGAGATAAAATTACATGAAAGAGCAATCTGTATAGCAGTATTCTGCTTATCTCCGGTCAGCATCCAAAAGTTTATCCCTGCTTTTCTAAGTGTCTCGATTGTCTCTGGTACACCATCCTAAATAAATAAGGCAAAAATATATATAAGACAGTCCTCTCCTATTTAGGATGCTACATCATATTACATTGTGAACCTCACTATGTCCTGGACATTTTAAACTTTACCTGCAAGCGGTCTTCTATTGCAGTGACCCCTAGAATATCAAGATCATGTTCTAACCTTTGACAGACCTCAGCAATTCTCCACTGTGACATGAGAAAAACATCATTTTGAAGCAATCAAGTGCATCCACTTAGCCAGTTAAGTTGTAGGTTCACAAAAATCATACTTCATAATCGCTTATAGTGAACAACAGAAAGAGAGAATTGTTTCAAATACCTCCCTATCAACCAGAAGACTACTAGCCTCTTTAAACTTCACTGACCACTCTAGATACTCATCCTCTTCCAGTTCACGCCAAGCCAAACATAATGTTCGGAGCCCCAGCTGGGAATAGTGTTCTACGGCGTCACCAATAGTTCGGGTTTGTTGACCTAAAAGCATAGTGGAGAATAAACGGCCATCAGCTCTGAGCATATTCAGTTGAATACTACGTACTCGTCTCATACTGATAAGAGATACGTCAACTTACCAGCACATGCATAGGGAAGGATTGCTTCATCTGCACCTTTTGACAGAAGTATAATTTTCCCATTCTGACAATCTTTCACTACCACTGACATTCTTTTTCGATCTGAAGTGAATTCAAGAATCTCCAGTACCTCATAGCGAATTATCGAACCATTAAATCTGATTTCTGCATTTAATAAAGAGGAGGAAAAACAAATGATAACTACATTTTAGGTACATATTCCATGGAGAGCAAAACTGAAATCAGATGACTATTACCTAGAAGATTGGCATTTTTGCCGACAAAGACCATATGCAACTTTGCAGAAGCAATTACAAGAGCCTCCTCATCCTGAGATTGCGCCTTGTAAATAATATCTCCAGCTTTGCTGTCAGATGGAAACCCAAAAAATCATCACTAAATGGAAGTTCCTAGACAAATAGAATAAATTTTCAGAACTTGAAAACGATATATGAAGTATTTTTTTTCCAAAAACAGATATTGTGAAGATTTCAAGAAGTTAAAGTTTACCTCTGCACAGGTATAACTGTGTTGCAGATGGCCATAACTGTAAGAAATCGGATAACATCTGTAGAGCCACTGTTGATGGCATTAAGAAGTTGTGCATCTGATCAGAAAGATAAATCAAAATAAGTAAGAAAGAATACTCCTTTAATGCATACTCGCTGATGCACATGCTTAAAATAATGTATAAATTAGTATGATCGACACAAATTGGGAAAGCATAAAACTGAGTACATAATACACAAGAAGACAAAGTCTGAAACCTTTTAAAGCATCTCCATTCTCATTCCCATAAAATATGCCACCAATACAGCATCTTCTAAATATCATCCTGTTGTCTGTCAGGGTCCCAGTTTTGTCAGTCAAAATGTACTCTACTTGCCCAAGGTCCTCGCTTATTGCTGTGCTGCCATGCACAAAAAGCCACATAATGCAACAAAAAATTATGCAACTAACGTATTCAAAGCAGATGAATCTTAGGTAGTCTGCCTTTATCCTGAACTTACTTTGCTGCATAAGATGCTGTACCAGTCTCTTGATCTATCATCTCCACATCCCATTCTATAAATTTTGCATAAAGACCCTTAACCAGATCTAGAGACACCTGCCACATTACATCAACCAGATGCTTAGCAGAAACAGGCATGCTAATTTTATCATAATTTCGTGATCTTCAAGAATCAAGATGTTGTTCCATAAAATATGATCATTAAGCCCCGATTTTCAATCCAATATCTCTTTCACATGCCAAGAAGCCGGTTAATGAATTCTCTATGTCACTCCAGAGCTAGCAAGGGAGCTACCAGAATTTCCACATAGTATAGCAAGGAAGTTTAAACTACCTTAATGGAGATGGGTATCATGATGGAACATAGGAGTTCAAACCGCAAAGGGATTACAAGCAGCTCATACCACGGGGCTTCCTCTGGATACTGCACATACCATTGCTGAAAAAAACAACCAAGTTCGTCTAGCTCAGAACTGTCCCAAGCATACAAAAACAAGGGTAAAAGAGTTATTATGGACATGACATTATATGAGGATTAGGTAGGAATCTAACCTTCCTTGCTTCTGTATCTTTCCAAACATTTCCAGCTACACCGAGGACCATAACAACGACAATTTGGAAAACGAATATCGCTCCAGTCAGTTTATCAATCATTGCATCCATAGCAGTAAGCTTCGGCTCAGCTATACCCCTACTCATACCAAGCTTAGTTTGGTTGCCTATAGAAGTATGAAAAATCATTGAAGCCTTTGTCAAAATCAACTACAATCACACGACTGACCAGAGATATTAAGAATGCATGGTCTACAAGAAAAAAAGGCCATTTTATAAGAAAAAAATTACCTGTATAGACAGATACTCCACAAGCCCACTCTGTATTTCTCAAGTAACAGGACTGAAGAAGAGTGTTTTTTATGGTTAAAGAACAGACATCATTGTCAAGAAATGGCGGAAATAAGCGCATGTTTGCGTCAAATCTTCGAATATCCTTATCTGGAATAGGACATTCAATCACACCCTGTAAACATAGACAGCTTAATATAAAATTCGCTTATAGGAAACAACATGGAAAGCCAGGAACGACCTGATTATTTACAAGAAGTCTTACTTTCATTTTGTGTAACAATTCTAAATCAATTCCCACACATGCTGAGGGTATAACTCTTGTTTTGAGATCAGTTTCACCATCTAAAGCAGCAGTCTGCATATATTAATTCACTTTTAGCACATTTGAAAGTACTCAAGAAAAGCTACCAGCATCAACCTGGAAACTAAATTGTAGCATAAATCTTATACATGCATCAACAGGAAGTCTACCTCTACATAGCAAACACCTTGTGGATCAGAGGTACCAAGCAAAACTAGATCACAGGGAACCTCATCATTCTCACGCAACCAGACAATATTGCCTACCTGAATGTCCTGTGCTTGAATCTACAAGCAAAATACTAGTTCAGTTAAGCCAAAATATCACCTAAAAATCAATCGCCAAGAAAAAATCTTGCAGAAGTGATTCATACATGCTTCTTGATCCCCTGTTTCACGATCCAAACTTCTTTCTCATTTGCTTTCTTATCTGATAGATACCTGTGGTAATCATCCCAAGCTTCTTTGGAAGCGGAGACGGCAAATATGAATATTAACGGACCCCATGTACTTGCAGGATTTACAGGGGTGATAAGCGACCAGAGCTGAAGGCAAGCAATCAACAAAAAATACTGGTTCATGAACCGGCTGAAAAGTAGGAGATAGAACATCTTGATCAGAGAAGTCGAAACTTAGATATAATAAAAATGATAAAATGTTACATAACATTAGAACCATAATTCAAATGAACCATTACCTGAATTGCTCCCACAAGTTCTTCGGAAGAAAATTCCACAGCGTATACTTTCTGTTAGATATGCGGTTATCACAACAAAGCTCTTTTGAAGCTTCATCATCGTTAATGTAAACAAAACGCTTCATTGTTTTTTGCTTGGAAGCAGGAAAAAAAAAACTCTTCTAGAATTCCATCCTCAACCTCAGAAAGGCTGATTGAAGTTTACCCCCATAAACTGCAAAATATGAATGCTTAAGCAATACTTCACATAAAGGAGGACATTGTAATCAAAATCAAAAGCACTTTCAGAATAAAACCCAGCACATTGAACATAAACGCAGTAACAACAAAACAACTTCTTATTTCCAAAATACTGCAAAATACGTGAACTGGAAGAGAAGATGCTTTACGAGTAAGCTTAAGAACTCAGCAAAACAATTAGGTTGGCAACGATAAACCCCGTCGTTGAAGAAGCAAAAACCCATAAGGAAACAATAACAGTTTCCCCAATTAGGAAGATCGAATCAGAATTCAAACAACAGAGACCTCTCAAGATCGCGCAACTCAAATCTAATTTAACTTCGACACATCGAGATCAGGAGAAACCTCAAAACATCAATTTATTTTTTCATTTCAGATAAGCTTGAAGAAGCAAATTCCAAATTCATATTAAGATTATATTAGATTGAGCAATACGTTACCTTATCGAATCACACGGAGCTCGATTTTGTTCTCAGGAGTTTGAGATTCTTTTGCTTTTCGTGAATTTTGTTCTGCTCTGTTCAATGTTTCATTAAAGAGAAAAAAGGAGGAGGTAAGTGATCTGCAGCGACGGTGCGTTTTGTTGACTTCCGTAGAAATCGGCTCCACCAGAGGTTTGTCTCTGCCGTTTAGATTAATTCACAAGACACTGTTCGTTGTTTTATGTTTGATAAAACGGCACGCATTTCTCTCTCGAAGACTAAAGACAAACAAAACGGTGGTGCATTCTACAACGAAATTTCGATGCTCTCGCCATCTCCGCATATACCATCTCTGTGTGGACCATAGTTACAGAAAAATCATAATATACACACCAAACTTTATATTTGTTATGATAGCGATATAATACTAAGAGTGTTATAAATATCTTAATTTTATAACTTATAAACAAAAGGAAGATTAAGATAACAAAAGAGAGATTAAGATAAAAGTGAACAAAATTGTTTTATTATTGTGATTTTGTGCGTGTTACTTTACAATGCCAAAACCTCGTATATAGGGATGGAGTGTAAATTGTTGATATTAAGAAGAGTAAATTTTTTATTTCGTTTATTACTATATATTATAATAATAAATAATTACCCTATTTTTATTAGTTATTATAACACTCCCCTTTAATTATTTATTATATACTGTCTTGTTAAAAATTTTATCATGGATAAACCTGATGGGATAAAAACCATGAAAAAAGGGAAAAAAGTACAATAACGTATTCTCTCCCTTGAAAATAGTTATCTTCATATGTCTCGTTGATGACGCATTCCAATGTTCTGAACATGCTTCTTGAATGTCAAGGTGGGTAGTGACTTTGTAAAGAGATCTGCAGCGTTGTCGCATGATCTGACATATCTTATTTCAATTTCTTTATTCTTCTCAAGTTCGTGGGTGTATGCAAAGAATTTCGGAGGAATATGTTTGGTTCTATCGTTTTTGATATATCATTCCTTCGTCTGGGCGACACATGCATCATTGTTTTCATATAAGATAGTTGGCTTCGTGTTTAAGTGAATTTCATTGTTTGATTGAATGTGTTGCCTTATCGATCTTAGCCATACACATTCTCCACTTGCTTCATGTAGTGCGATGATCTCAGCATGATTTGAAGAAGTAGCCACAAGCGTTTGTTTGTGAGAACGCCAAGATATCGTGGTGCCCCCGATTGTGAAGACGTATCATGTCTGTGATCGAGCTCTGTGTGGATCTGATAAGTATCACGCATCTGTAAAACCAATCATTTGACCATTTGAATTATTATGATAAAATAACCCTAAATTAGTTGTTCCTTAGAGATAACGAAAGACATGTTTGATTCCTTTCCAATGTCTTTGCGTAGGAGACGAACTGAATCTTGCTAATAGATTAACAGCAAATGATATATCAGGTCTAGTACAATTTACAAGCTACATAATAACTTCAATGGCACTGAGATATGGTACTTCCGGACCAAGTATATCTTCATTTTCCTCATATGGTCGGAATGGATCCTTTTCAACATTAAGTGATCTCACGACCATAGGGATACTGAGAGGAGTTGTCTTATCCATGTTAAATCGTTTTAACATTTTTTTGGTACATGTGGATTGATGCACAAGTATACCCTTTTGAGAGTGTTCGATTTGTAGGCCAAGACAATATTTTGTCTGCCCGAGATCTTTCATCTCAGATTCTCCTTTCAAATATTTTGATGCTTCTTGTATGTCCTTTTGAGTTCCAATCATATTCAGATCATCAACATATACCGCGATTAATACAAATTCGAATGTTGTTTTCTTGATGAAAACACATGGGCATATAAGATTGTTCACATATCTTTCTTTCATCAAGTGTTCACTGAGAAGATTATACCACATGCGCCCAGATTGTTTTAACCCATATAATGATCTTTGCAATTTTACTGCACATAATTCTTTGAGTTTAGAACTTAATGCTTACTGCATATAGATATTAATATCTAATTATCCATACAAATAAGTTGTGGCAGCATCCATGAGAAGCATTTCTAAATTCTCTTTAGCTGTTAGATTCATCAGGAATCTAAACGTTACTACATCCATAACGGGAGAATTATGTTTCCTCGTAATCAATTCCGAGTCTTTGAGAAAAACTTGAGCTACGAAGCGAGTTTTATATCTCATAATCTCGTTTTTCTTATTTCGCTTTCGAACAAATACCCATTTATATCCGACCGGTCTCACATCCTCAGGTGTGACTACAATGGATTTGAATACTTTTCGTTTAATGAGCGAATCGAGTTCGACTCGTATAACATCCTTGCATTTTGGCCAGTCATGTATTTTCTGACATTCGTATAGAGATTTTGGCTCTAAATCATCGTTTACATCACATATTTCCTTTGCAATAAGGTATATGAAAACGTTATCGATGTTATCAACTTCATGTTTTCCCATTAATGACATAGTTGATGGAAATCTCATGATTATCCTCAAGATTAGGAGTTTCCATGTTATCACCAGTCTCATGATTTGTTTTTTCCAAAATACAATATGTTATTTTTGGATCATTATGTTCTTCAGCTTTCTTTTTTTTTTTTAGGATTTTTATCCTTATAACCAACGGATCTACCATGCTTCAGGCGTACTTTAGACTCACGTGTATTATCTCCTTTTCCACCTTCATGTGGTATTTCAATTCGAACAGGAACATTTGCAGATGGTATGTGTGGTTTAGTTACCGTTTTAGTATCTGCAAATGCATCAGGTAGCTGATTTGTAATATTCTTCAAATTTATAATCCGTCGAACTTCTAGTTCCAACTGTTTGGTAGGTGGATCAAGGTGTAACAATGATGGTACACACCATTTGATATCCTTCCCTACTTGTTTATTTTCCCCCTAGAACTGGGAATATCTTCTCATCAAATTGACAATCGGCAAAACGTGCCGTAAAAACATCTCCAGTCTATGGTTCTAGGTATCGTATAATTGATGGAGAATCACAACCAATATATATTTCCAACCTTCTTTGTGGTCTCATCTTTGTACGTTGTGGTAGTGTTACAGGCACATATACTGCACAACCAAAAATTCTTAGAAGAGAAATATTTGGTTCTCGACCAAATGTTAATTTTATGGAAAAATATTTATGGTATGCACTTGGTCTTATCCGAATTAGTGTCTCTGCATGTAAAATAGCATGTCTGCATACAGATGTTGGGAGTTTTAATCTCATTATCAATGGTCTTGCAATTAATTAGAGACGTTTAATTAATGATTCAGCCAACTCATTTTGTCTATGAACATGAGCGACAAGATGTTCAACTTTAATTTCTGTTACCATACAGTAATCATTAAATGTTTGGGATGTGAATTCACCAGCATTGTCTAGTCTAACTCTTTTAATGGGATAATCCAAAAATTATGCCCTCAGTTATCTGAGTTAGAAATCTCGCGAATGCTATATTGCGAGATGATAAAAGACAAACATGTGACCATCTGCTGGATGCGTCAATCAGTACCATAAAATAATAAAATGGTCCACATGGTGGATGTATGGGCCCACAAATATCGTCTTGAATTCGTTCAAGTAACTTTGGTGATTTTTTATCAATCTTGAGTGGCGATGGCCTTATGATAATTTTCCAAGAGTGCATGCAACACATGTCGTTTTATTTCTCATATCAATCTCTTGGATTTTTAGGGAATGACCATGTGAGTTCTCTATTATTTTTCGCATCATTGTGGTGCCTGGGTGATCTAGGCGTTCACGCCATAATATGAAATCTTCCGTATTTCTTTTGACCACAAGGTGTGATTCTATTGCATCTGTGTATGTTTGATGCAAAGCAGAAGGAAGTTTTGGTAATCTTTTCTTAATAATCTTTTTTCCCGATTCATCGAAAAATATATACATATATTTCTTTCCATTCTCAGTTGCAGACTGAATCACATATCCTTGAAGATATACGTCTTTAAAACTCAACAAATTCTTTTTAGAATTTGGAGAATATAAAGCGTTATTTATGGAAAATTTTGTTTCATTAGGTAACGTAAAATTAGCTTTACCAATTCATTCAATCAACTCTACAGGACTTGATATTGTGTCGACAATTATATTCGTGGATTTTAAATCAGAGAAATATCTCTTGTTTCTCAGAATAGTGTCCGTTGTTCCACTATCTGGTATGCAAATTTCTCTTACCATTCTTTGGATATTGTTTCCTTTGTATTGTAATCCATTTCTGTAATAAATATTATTATTAATAAAAACATGCAATAATCATACATTATTTATTTTGAAAATAACATTATTGTTCAAACAATTAAAATACATAATTATTTATGGCATAACTGGAAAATGTTCAGCAGTTTCATTACAATCGTTTTACATATTCATAGGAGTCGTCTAGTCGATCTCATTGGCAAAGTCCAAAGCATCGAGGTGCGTTGTTCCCTCAAAATGTTCAGCGAGATGTACTTTCTTTTCTTTTCTTTTTAGTGACTCTTTGTATAATTTATTAAAATGTGGAGGTGTATGATACACTCGATACTAATGTCCTTTGGATCCGCATCTGTAACATATGCCTTCACGCTTCTGAGTGGTATTCACTTGAATTTCTTTCTTTTTGGGAGATTCTTCAGGTCGGATCCATTTAAAAGACTTCCTTTCTTGTGGGTGAGTGGCTCTACCACATCCACGGTAAAATCGACGGCCACGAACCCAATTTATTTAATTTTTCCATTCTGGATGTTTTATTTTCATTGCATTCACTTCAGGGAATGATTTGGTTCCCGCGGGCCGAGCATTGTGATTCTTGATGAGAAATTAATTATTTTTCTCAGCTATCATGAGAGCCATAATTAACTTTGAAAATCTTTTATACCCGCGGTTCATGTATTGTTCTTGCAAGATATAGTGGTTTTTATGAAAATTGAGATATGTCTTGTCAAGCATCTCTGCTTCCGAGACAGGTTTACCATAATATTCCATTTGTGTTGTGATGGGGAGGTATTTCTACTTCTCACCAGGTTTCACCCGAGTTTTCTCGAGAGTTTAATCCGATGTGACCGCAAGTGCACAGTCAATGCAATTGTAGTACATACGAAATCGATCCACAAAGATTGAGAATAACACACAAATAATACAAATCTAAATCTAATCTAAGCATAATAACAAGTGTGGAGTTTGTTTCTAAGACTAAGATGCATCATAAAGATAAATAACATAAGATAAATAAACTGTAATAACATAAATTAAATAAAGCATAATTAAATTGCATAAAATAAATAACATAAATTAAATGACATAAAATAAATAACATAAATAAATTACGTAAATTAAATAACGGAAATTAAAGTGCATAAAGTAAATAGCGTAAAGTAAAATACGTAAATTAAATAGCATAAATTAAATAAAGTAAATAACATAATTAAAATGCAAAAATAAAATAACATGAATATAAAAAGTGTAAATAAATAACATAATTAAATATATACAAACAATGAGTGATAGTCGATTTGTCAGCAAATCTAGATCTAGAATTCATGTTCTACCTAATAAGTTTGTGTTGTCAATCTAGGGTTATTTGAAGTAGGCTAGTCCACTCTCGTGGTATGCTACACACTGTGTCAGACCCACTCTCGTGGCGACCTTCACGCATTAAACGCATCCCATCTTCGATTACTCTTATGTATGTGAGACACATCGATTGGTGTTGTCACACTACCAACCGATTAACCAAGTGTTTAGCTTGCGTTAGAAGTATAAATCAAAGCATAAACAAAAGCATAAGAAAGAAATAGACCTAAATGAAGAACACTTTATTGAAAGTGAGACAAAAGTGGCTAGAGAGTCTAAACTTCTTTTTAGTGAGAATACATGAGTTTATAAAGAGTTTAGGTGGCTTGGGAGAGTCTAGGGCGTCCTTAGAAGGCTCTGAAAGGTCATAACTCGAGATTCTAAACTTCCATAACTTGCAAATTCGTATTAACCAAAATTTCTTTTTCTGCACAGTGACTCGCCATCGACGGCCCAGGGTCGATGGGATTCTCCAGGATGATCATCGACCACTCCTGGTCGATGCTTGCGTCGATGGTCCTCGTCTTTGGCTTCAAGTTCGGGTTCGTGGCTAGGCTTCGACCCCTCCTGGTTGATGGTCTCTGTCGATGGTCTGCTCGGGCCGGGCGTTGACCCCTCCTGGTCGATGCTTCCTTCGGGAAGCTCTCGAGATAGTTCTTCATGATGTCTTGGCTCCAACAAGTAGCTCCAAGGTCCCTATAGCTTATAAAGGTCCCAAAATGCTCTGAAAGTGTATGATTTCCTCCAAGTACCTATAAACACATAAACAAATGCAAATGCACTAAAACTATCATAAATGCAAGTTAGAATCATATAAAATGAAGCTAAATATATGCAAGAAAACATGTAAAATACGATGTTATCATGTTGCTATCCTTAACATAGCATAATTAAATGTCTCCACCTTTTCAAAATCCTAAAACCTCAGGTTCGTCTATTCATCCAGAGCATGTGGGAGAGTTATCTATTTCTGATTATCAAATCTTTTCTTAAGAGCTTTATATAACTCTGCTGGGTCTTTTACTTTGTGCATAATTGTGAATTAGATTTTCATCTTAATGTTTTCTCATGAACATTATAGACTTTGCTTTTTCATCAGGAGGCAAAGTGTTTTGCACTTGTATGGTGTTAGTTAATTTTTCTGACCCAAGGTGCAGCTCCATATCAGTAGTCCATGGTATGTAGTTTGCACCGGTTATTTTGAGAGCGGAGAAACAAAGCTTCTCAATATTGGCCATTTGATTTTTTATCGTTTAATATGATAACATTATGAACAGTAATTTCTGGTGTGAATAGTAATTTTTGGCGTGAATTCGTTCAGATTCGATCAGAGCGATCGTGCTGATAACCTGATATAAATATCTTAATTTTATAACTTATAAACAAAAGGGAGATTAAGATAACAGAAAAAGAGATTAAGATAAAAGTGAACAAAATTGTTTTATTATTATGATTTTGTGTGTGTGCCAAAACTCCATATATAGATATAAGGATTAAAAAGTGTAAATTGTTGACAATGACTTCATTTACTACTATATATTATAATAATAAATAATTACCTTTTTATTTTGACTATTTAGTAACAAAGAGAATATAATAGAAACAAAAGTGTTTGTATTATTGATCGAAGTTGTCGAAGTGAAAAATGAGTTACAACGAAGACGTTCGTCCGTGTGTACTTGAGACGTATGAGATCGGATCTAGGATCCAGACAATATCTTTACCTCTAGCAAGCTAAAACTGAAAGACGTATATCTCAAATAAAAGACAGCCCAAGCCCCCATGAGAATCATGACCAAGCAAGATCGGAGTCACATAACAATACATTAACTATGATCAGATTCAGATCCATGGCGTTTCCGTTAAGACTCTCAAGTCTTCACGAGATGTTGTTCGAAATTCTTCGACAAATCTCTCGAGTGTCAAGCAAAACTATGTCCAGTTTTCCAATTTTCCAGAGACCTTTTCTTGATTTCACAAGAAAAGTCTCCTCCGTGACCGAATTCGGTCTGTGAAACCTCGATTCTCACCAAAAATCACCACAAGAACAAGCTCCACTCCTAAAATGGTGGAATCTCATATTATCCCGCATTATAATCACCCTCCTTGTAACCTCAGACACCAAACGCATAAACGTGTGACAATCTTGGCACATCCTCAAATTCTTTATTATCTTTATTGTAGCATCTCTGCTTGTAGTGAGTAAACAGAATGCTAAAGCCAGCTTCTCGGTATGCTGAATCAGTATCAACCTCTTCGCATCGCCACTCACGTTGTAGGGCACAGAGCTTAAATCCGGTTGATACCCTAATACCGTTAATCTTTCTACAAGCTCTTCTAACTTTTCTTGAATCTTATTAGACATCGGATGGTTCAGGTTTCCCGGGAAAAACTTATGCATCTGACCATTCTTATCTACAACCCAACTAACCGCGGGTGTCTTCTTTAAACCCTTTTCTTTAATCAGTTTCCGCACTCTTAAAACACCGCCCCAGTCTCCAGCTGACGCATAGACATTAGAGAGCAATATATAGTTTCCGATAATGTCCGGTTCCAATTCAAACAAATGTTCTGCAGCAATCTCTGCTATGTCTGGATCGTTGTGAATCCTGCAGGCACCGAGCAATGCACCCCATATACCTCCGTGTGGCTCAACAGACATAGTTTTAATCAGCTCAAGGGCTTCGTGTAACCGCCCTGCACGGCCAAGAAGATCGACCATACAAGTATAGTGATCCTGCGTTGGTTCAACACCGAATGTTTGATACATAGAAGCAAATACTTGACGTCCTTGGTCAACTAGTCCCGAGTGGCTGCAAGCAGTAAGCGCACCAACAAATGTAACCGTGTTTGGTTTTATCGCCGTCTGCGTTACCATGTAATAAAACAGATCTAAAGCCTCTTGAGCCCGCCCGTGCATAGCGAGACCAAGGATCATCGAACTATAAGAGAAAACGTTTTTGTTGTTCATCAACACAAACACATTTTCTGCCTCTTCTACATTTCCGCATTTTGAGTACATATCTATCAACGCAGACCCGATAACAACGTGGTCGCTAGGAGAATACCCAGATTTCTGAGCAATTTGGACAGCCCGATCAGCGTATTTACTTGCTCCCAACTGTGCACAAGCCGATATAAATCCAGCGACAGTAACTTCATCAGCTCGAATTCCTGATTTCTCCATTCTATCAAAGTACTCTAAAGCTTCTTGAGGCTTAGCATTCTGAGCAAATCCCGTAACCATAGCGGTCCAAGCCACCATATCCTTCGTAGGCAAACTTTCAAATAGTTCCGCAGCAGATTCCATATTCCCAACTCTCGCATATGCAGCTATAAGCTCTGTCCACGATATCACATCTCGTTCAGGCATTTCGTCAAACACCTTACGCGCACAATCAATAGACCCACACTTTACATACATATCAATCATAGTGTTCCCAACGTATACAAAACAAAATCCCCTAAGTCGAAACGTCTGTGCGTGAAACTGACGACCCAAATTCAAATCTCCCATTGATCCACAAGCTTTCAAAAGAGCAGAGAAAGTGAAAGAAACAGGCGTAATCTCTTCTTTCCTCATACATCCATACATTGAAACAGCTTCATCAAATTTACCTTCAATCGCATACCCACGAATCACTGCTGTCCATAGAAATGGATTCCGGAACTGAACAGGCTCGATTACACGGCGAGGATACGGATCCATGGGAACACCGACCTTGGTTAACGTGCGAATTAGCTTGGTGAGAATGTAACAACTTTGATCGAGACCTTTACGGATAACATGACCGTGAATTTGCTTGATTTGATTGAGATTGATGCAATCATCGAGCTTTGAGATGAGTGAAGACACTAGAAGCTCTCTTTGATGACTGATCTCTGAGAAAAATGTTTCCGAATTGTTGTTGGTTCGTCCCAGCTGAAGAACTTGTTTTGAAAGCAAGCTAATGTTAATCGGGCTACTCGCCGTCAAGAACCGGTGTGAATTAGCCACCGTCATCGCCGGCAAGGTCCTGGAGCTCCCGCCGTGCCTCGCCTTTAATTACCGGTTTCTGATTTTCATATTTTAATTACTAAAATGAACCTATGATACTCACTTAATTACGAAATGCACCTTTGAAGAGTTTTCTCACTTGTAAGTTTAACCTTATCTCGGCCTTTTTTTTGGTTTAAGACGCAGCCCATTAAAGTAAAGTGGTCAAGCTAAGGTTCATAAGTAATTAAGCATGGTTGGCATGCACGCTATGGATCGGATAAAAATCGGATTAGTCCGCACTTATTTTTTAGGTGTTCTTCACCGTATATAAATATATATATATATATATATATATATTCAAGACTTGTTATGTGGGAGCTGCTAACCCACATTTCGATAAGAGAATCACTGTAAGTTTTTCTCTTGCTTTTTCTCCTTTTACGGTTTTATATCACAACGAAGACGTTGTGAAATAAGTGTGGGGGCGGGGAGTCTTGCGATCAATGGAGGTAATTCTTTTCCTTGACATCTTTTGATGTAAGTTTTACCATAATGTTTTCGCATTTTGAGAGATTGTTACACTCTTTTCTTCGTTCATAGGTTCAATAACATGTGAAAAGGTTTTTAATGAGGTAGTATTTGAACTTGTTAATTGTGTTATTTGTGTTTATGTTTGGATGTTGTGTGGATAGTGTTTGATCTTTACTTGGAAACGTGGAAAACCCATGAGTGGATCAACAAACCTCAAAAGGATAATTCCTTCGAAGATTTTGGCAAATCAGAATTGACTTCTCACCGTAATGAACCTTAAAATTCTCGATTTGGGGCTTGAGATGCATGAGACATGATACCTCTATGAGACCCTGCAAGACACGTCTATGTGAGTACATCTCCCCTCTTCCTTCCCTTCAGTAAAAAGAAAAAAAAAAGGATATAGGTAAGAAAGAAGTGAACCGCCATTAGAAGCTACCACTTTTATTGTTCGCGTCTCATAGAAACTTGTCCAAAAATAGAAAAGAAAAGGCTATTTATAGAAAAATAAAATGATACCCTAGAAAAGTAGAGAGAAATCAATTCGACCTTGAAGTGAGAAAAGGGAGAGGAAAGGATTTGTACCAAGACGGTCTTGAGCTTACAGAAATCCGAAAGAGTAAGTGTTTGTGTTTTATGATCAATACTCCCAAGTTGAGAGCTCACACTTAGAATGAAAAGAGAGGTTGATGATGAGGAGTCAAAGTTCGAAGGAGGAGTGGTTTGAATTAAGGTGTGTTGCTATGCTTATGGTGAAGTACATGGAGTACGCTAGAGACAATTCTACTTCCACAAAGACGAAAAGCATTTAACACAACAATGTCACAAGGTACAAGTTCACTCTTTTTATCTTTATTTGTTTTCAATAAAATAATTTCACCATGCTTGACTTTGTTTGCTTGAGGACAAGCAAAAGATAAGTGTGGGGGAGTTGATAGCATCATATTTTACATGTTTTTATGCATTAGAATAAGTTAGTTTTGGCTTTTATAACTAACATTTAGTGTGGTATTAGTGTTTTTGCATGAGATTATATGTTTTTAGGTACTTGGAGCTAAACATGAGTAGTTGAGATGTTTTTGGAGCTTAATGAAGCCTACAGGAAGACTGGTGACATTGTCTAGATTGTGCACATTCGAAGAAAGATTTCACAGAAAACGAAGAAGGCAAAATCGACCCTAATATCGATCTATAGGGATCGATATTGAGACCAAAGAACTTCCAGAGAATTCTCGGAGGTTGCATCGACCAGTCAAGCCCAGGGAGCTAAAATCGACCCTAGCATCGACCAATTAGGGTCGATGCTGACCTCCAAAAAAGCTGAAAAATTTCCTACGTAGCAAGATATGACTTGAGCACCTTGTCATTTCGAGTTCTAAGCCTCCAGAACCAAGATAAGGACGAAATGGATGGTTCCAGAAAACTCTAATACTATAAAATCACTTGTAATCTCACTAGAGAAAAAGAGAAGAATACACACACAAAAACAGATCTTTGTAGCCGTCACATTCAGATATAATAAAAGTTCTTCTTCTTTAGGTCAATTTATGTTCTTATTCTTTTGTTATTACTTTGATTACTGTTTAGATTAGTTTACTTTTCAGTCTTGTTTATTATTTTATAAATCAGATCTTGTCTCTAGAATCCACAAGAAACAAGAGTCTAGATCCTTTATACCACATAGGGTGATGGTCAATGATGGGATTTATGTTTTAGAATTCATTGATGTACTTAACCGATCTAGCTACTTTAGTATGCACTTTAATGCTTAGTATTCTCTCATGGGAGATACTTAAGAGTACAACTGAATCCAGTAGGTGTGGTTGTCTATTTAGAAGTGTTTGATGTCACGAGAGTGGATTAAACCTTCAGATTTGCATACTAGAGAGTCATAGCTAGTGTCGAATTTGTTGTTTGATGGAATTAATTATAGATCTGGCTTTGGCCAAGTTAGATTGAATATCTTAGGAGTACTTCACCATGAGAGTGGGTTGTACTTTAGAAACAAATCTATCTTTCACTTTGTATAGTTGAGGCGAGAGTTTAAGGATACTTAGTATTCGATGATGGGATCATATGAAATGCATATCCAGTTTATCACGAGAGTGGATCTGTATATAGAGTCTATCATACCACGAGAGTGGACTAGCAAGATATAGAAAATCACTAGAATGACAAATATAAATTATTTAGATAAAACATGAATTCTAAACTTAGGTTTCCTGATTTAGAGTATCAATCATATTTTGTACATAATTAGTTTATTATTGTTGTTTACTTCATG
The DNA here is from genome assembly GCA_026770425.1 of Boechera divaricarpa. Taxonomy (NCBI): domain Eukaryota; kingdom Viridiplantae; phylum Streptophyta; class Magnoliopsida; order Brassicales; family Brassicaceae; genus Boechera; species Boechera divaricarpa. Next base: position 4,177,678 of record CM049188.1, read on the forward strand.
CAATTTAATTATGTTTAATCTTAGTTTAGATTTATTTGTTTTCTTAGTTTAGAAGTCAATTTACCTTATTTCCAGTTTATTTATTTTCATAATCATTTTAGATTACAAATCAGCCCACTCTATTTTATTTCCACCTACATTAGATCTACATTTGCATTCTCTATGTAGTTATTATATTTTTCTGTGGATCGACCCCGTATTACTACAATTGCATTTAACTGTGCACTTGCGGTTTTAAGGGTTAAACTCTCGGGATTAATTTTTTGGGTGAAACCTGTGAAGAGGCATAAAAAAACCTCCCATCAATTCTCATTGGATTTTATGTGCTATCCTTTGCATCATCCATTTAAAAATCTCAAGTACATGTCAACCATTCAAAGTTTATCTCTTTACACTTCTATCTCTTTCTCTCTTCGTACATTTTTCACTTGTATCTCTTTCTCTCTTCACATCTCTTCAAATCATAAATTTCTAATAGATCACTTCTTTGCATTTTGATTTTAGTTTGGTATGTATCGTTTTGTATTTGTATTTTGATTTACATTTTGGTTTTAGTTTGGTATGTATTGCTCCATATTTGTCCGATTTTTACTATTTACAACTGTGTACCGTACTGCATACTGTTGTATGGTGAAGTGCGTACCTCGTCTGCTGCATACAATAGTCTGAACCTGTGCTTACCAAAATGCTAGTACGCACTATCCGATCCGCAGCATACATGTCAACCATTCAAGGCATTTGTTTATTAGCAAAAATATCAATTCCCTTATGTAAATTAGATAAAATGTCACTCCTCTCATTTTCTTTTCTAAAATGTCACTTTTTATTGTAGGTATGAGAGAAAAAAAACCAAACTTCCCCTCGTTCTTTTTTTTTTCTTCTTCCTTCTTCTCACATACATAAACTTCTTCTCTCTCATTCTCTCTCTTTCATCTTCTCTTTCTTTTTCTTTTCTCGACTATTCTCCCATCATTTCTCTTTTCCTCTTTTTCTTGTGGTAAATTTTGAAGAGATTTTATATTTTCTTCGCTCGAAAATGATTGATTAATTAGATAAGAAGAATATGGCGGAGGTCGAGTTTGTTCATCACCGCTAGTGTATTTTGGTGGATTAGGGTTTGAAAAAGAGTTTCTCTTGGTTGAATTTGACAAATCAGAAGTCTTTTTCTACAAGTGAATTCCATGGAAAACATATCTTTATCCGAGAAGCTCAAACCGAGAGCTTCAAAAGGAGACAGCTCAGGTAAATCTTCATCTTTCTGTTTTTCTCGTTTTTTTATTTATGGTCCAAATTATATAATTTAGACATGCCAGATACTATTATAGAGACCTTGAGACCTAAATGTTTGAAAGAAATTTTTTAATTTTTAGGGTTTTGCTTTGATTTCGTTGTGAATTTTTGGGTTAGGGTCATGCATTTTCAGTTTTATGTGTTGGTTTCGTAGTGAAATGTTTGTTTTTGTAAACAAAATTATCCACCAGTTATTGCAAACGAAATTGTCCACCATTTCACAATTTGTGTCCACCAGATTTCATAATTTGTGCCTATATGTCGAAAACTTCTAAGATTAGGACTCGAAATTGTCCACCAATATGTTTGTCCACTATTTTTTACAAAAAAATTGTTCTTCTTCTTTCTTCACCCACCAATTCTCCTTGTTTCCTATTAGTCTTCGTCCTTATTGTTTTTTTTTTAGGTCTTGTTGGTAGTGACATGTTTAATTGGTAACGATAATGGTCTTTCAGAGAGTTCTTATACTGGAGGTGTGGACAAATAGTGATGTGGTGGACAATAACGGAGTGGTTGACAAATATTAGAGTGGTGAACACTTAACGTAGCGGTGAACCAATAACGTAGTGGTGGACAAATAATAAAACTGAAAAAGGTGAAAAGTGAAAAAGTGGCATTTCGTAAAACTTCGAACCTAAAAGTGGCATTTTAGGTTAATATCTCTTTTATGTATACTTCTATCCATCAGGTGAATTTTCTGATTCTTATTTTTATGTGAAATTTTGTTGTTTGATTCATGATGTTGGGTTTTGAAAATTTTTTTGTTTAATTATTTGGATTCATAATGTTGGTGGACAAATAACAGAGTGGTGGACAAATAACGAAGAGATGGACAAATAACGGAGTGATGGACAAATAATCGTGTGCATGTCCACTAAATTATATTATTGTACAATTCATAATTTGTATCCGCAGGTCGAAGACTGTTGAGATTCTGAAATTTGAACATCAACTTTAGTACTTTATACAAAACTCGTATACATTAAAACGATGGACAAATTATTGTTTTCGTCCACTAATTTGTTATTTGTCCACACGAATTGTATTATGTCCATTTCTTGTCCATGAAATGAATTACTTTAAGAGATACACATTGAAATAGTATTGACAACAAACATCAAAAAATTAAGAGATGCACATTGAAATGGTTGAAAAATTATTGTTTTTAAAGGATTAAAGTTTTTGAAACCATCACAAATGCTTCTTGATGGGTTTTGTAATGTGGGTCGTGGCATTTTATTACTTGCTTTACTTTATTTGTTGAATATGTTTTTCAATAATGATATATGAAACAACAATGTTTACCTGTTTTTTGGGTTAAAATTGTCCACTTTTTTTGTGGATAGTTTGTTTATTGTGGACAAAAAAAAGAGAAAAGTCACAACACCTAAAGATAACGACAAAAAAAACGACTAAAACTCTCACTTTCACTTTTTATAAATAAAATAATATAAAATACTCTTATTTTCACTCTCATTTCTCTCTCACTAGAAAAGAAAAGGCTAAAAATATCATAAAATAATAGAAATTTATTGTTTTTAAGAGTTGCATCTCTCTCTCATCAATAAATGTCACTTTTCCATCAGCTTTCTGGTTTTTCATGAGTTGACGGTTCCGTAAACTAAGACCATAGGCAAAATCGGCAATTACAAGTGAGCTTATGTTCTAAAAGTGGCATTTTTCGAAATGATTTGAAAAGTTGTCCTTTACCGAAAGACGGACGCTATAAGTGGTATTTCATATGAATTTTCCATACTTTAAAACCCCGAGCGGTGGATCACACACGTTGAAGACACTAGTAAAAGTCAACTTTTGAGTTGTGCCAAATAAAAATTTTTAAATTGTTGTTAAATGTTGTAAGCTTATTGATAAATTTGAGTTCACTTCATAGTTTTTCTTTTCTGTCCATGCATTGTCGAAGACACTAAAAAGTAAATTTTGAGCTGTAGTAACAAATAAAACTCAAGTGTGAATGCTTTAAAATTGTTGTCAAATGTGTAGGAACCGATTTTTTTTTTTTAATGTAAAATTTATTCATCCAAAATAACCAGTTTTACATTAAATACATCTTTTAATTAAAATTATTAGATGTGTTTTAGTAAGTGAAAGTAGAAAAAAAACAGAGAAAGGAGAGAAAACTAATTTCTTGATCCAAACCAAAAACTTAAAATATCTTTGAGGTTGGACACATTCGAAGTTCTAAGTGTGGATATTCTATTACATATAATTAGGCCTATCAATACTAACCTGTACTTGTGGGCTCCGCAAGTTTTGACCCGCTGTGGGACGGGTTCGGGCATACAAAAATAAGACCACTAATTTGCGGGTCTTGTGGAGCAGGTTGAAAAATATTACGGATTAGCGGATCGAGTCCCACGGGTCATGTTGGTATCCGCAAATTTTGTTTTGTATTTTTTCCATATTTTATAGAATTTTACATTTTTTATCTTTATTTTTAAAAAAATTATAATCTTTTCCCAAAATTTTTACATTACACAATTTCTCCCAAGTAATTTTCTATATGCGGGTTTGTCCGCAGGGCCCGTGGTTTTTGCGGGTGCGGGTGCGGATGCGGGTCAGATTTAAAAGCCCACAAATTATGCGGAGCGAGTGTAGGTTATAATATTTCTTGTGGATTGGCAGATCACGGATCGCGGATCGACCCGCTTAACAGCTTTACATACAATACGATCAATGATCTAGATGAACTGTTTCGATTAAGTGGGAAATAGGAACCGATTTTTTACTATTAGATAAATTGAAAAATATAACACATAATAAAGTATGGAAAATATTATAATAAGCAATACCAATCGAAGAATAAGAAAGTGGATTTGCATAGGTTAAATGTGAATCTATTTTTATAATTCTGCAAATCTTATGTAGTGTGACAGTTCAATGGCATACTAAATTTCACAATCCGCCTACATCATCTCTTTCATTGGCAACAATTTCAACGACATAGTTCACAATAGGTAGTTGTACTTTTTTTGCTTCACTCGGTTTTGTCTTAATTAGATTTTCCTAATAAGGTTGTAACGCGGTAGGTACCCCTTGTTTTTTTGTTTCTTCTTCAATTTTTGTCACTTCTCCTCTCTTCCCAAAACATTACTCTCACTGTATCTTCTTCTTTTTTAAGAAAATTAATATTAACCCTTAAAAAAAAAACTCACAATACAAGTGCAATATATCTCTATCTTACATTGTTCGAAGAACGAAATTTGGAAAACGTTAGAAATACTACTTAAAGAAGTGAAAGCGATTTGTCAATTGTGTGTTTTCGAACTAAAATGAAATGCCAATAGAATTTCTTAATCTTCAAACCAAAACGCTCAATTATTTATTGAGCCATTAAGGTAAACATTGAGTTAATGGTGCATTAAACATGTCGCTTTCGGAGTTAAATAGAAGAGGAAGTTTAATTATTGTCTTTGACTAAATAAAAACGAATTTGCATCAAAAGATTAAGTTTTTGGCCAATTTACCCAAATCAAATCCAAATCTCAGCTCGGCCTGGTACAAGTTGATATGAAACATTTGAATGGATCCCATTTTACAGGGGCCTCACAAAAAAAAAATTCAATTATATATATATATATAATGATATGTAAACAAATAAGAAATAAGTTTGGTAAAATATAATTGTCAAAATATTGTGTGAGTCCTAAATTATTATAATTTAATTATTATATAAAAAATATGATAAAGAAGTAAAAAGAAAAATATTAAAGTAACTCTCTCTTATCCTACACTTCTCGTTTACTTTCTTTTTTATTTTTTTTCTGGTTTTAGACTTTCTCTTTTCCATTGAAAAAGAGAAGAGAACAAAAGCTTTCTATTTGATTTTTATTTGTATGTTTATTTTATCTCTCTTTGCCGATTTTTATTGTTTATACATTCAACAAATTAGATTATATAATCACTTCCAGTTCATATGTATAATTTTGTTGATTACAGAATGTTTATGTCTTTAATCTATAAAATGTAGAAAGATGAGTTCATTAAGAACATATTAGTTAGGGTATAACTTATATGTTCTTTTATTTAAACGTGAGTTTTGTCTAACTTAATTTTCTTTTTATTTTACTAATTAATTTAGGTTTAACTTAAAATATTATGAAAACTAGACATTGTTTATGTATTTCGTTTGGGGCTCCGAATATTTCAGGACCGGCTTGGCATGCACAAGAGCGGCTCAATAACTTGGGTTCAATATTTTTTTTTTTAACTTTATTTTTCATGGACTCAATTTTTTTAATAACATCAAATGGTCCAAAACCCAAGTTTTAAAGCATAAAATCAAGACACATTCTACTTTTAGTTGAAACCCTAAATTTCTTAAGTCTCTCCGCCGCCAATAAATTTTCTACAACGATTATAAATTTAGGGCTCTCAGAAGTAAAAAAAAAATCGGAATCTGAGTTTTTACGCCACACCGCACCGCACAGCCGCAAAATCCTGAGCAAGCATGTGGTTTAATTTATGTATGTTTTTCTCTCCTTTACAGCATATTGTGATTCCAAGCCTTTGAATTTTGTAATGAGTTTTCTATTATATATGCTAGTGAGTTTATTTCTCACCTTCTTTTGTATTTAAAACATTATTTTGTCCATTTTATGTTTTACAAGAAATCTACTCAGATCTTCTTTTTTTATTGAACTTTATTGTTTATGTATGAATACACTATGTTATAGGGATGAACACAAATCGGATACTCTGAAATTTTGGGTATCTAGATCTGGAGTCAGATCTGTGAAACAACTATCTAGATCTGAAGCCGCCAATATTCACAGCTATCCGGATCTGATCCGAATAGACCAAAAATAATTAAACATATTAAAATAATAATTATTATTGTTAAAATTTTGCAATATTAAATCAAAAATAAAATCTAAGAAAGCATGTCATATGAATTTTTTAAAATATGATAGGACATTTATTTAATTTTTATTCTGAAAAATACACAAATTTTTCAATATATAGTTTTTGGTAATATTTTAAACCATTCTATTTATTATAAAATATATATAAATCTTATACATATATTTTAATAAAATTATATATATAAGAGGATCCGAGTCGGATTCAGGTACCCTAACCTTTATACTAAAACCCTGATCTGGAAACTCTGGATACTTTATTTTCGGATCGGATTGGATCTCGAATTCCAGATATTTTGTCCAATCCTAAAAAATTGTAGTGATTGTGGCGAGAAATCCATCGTTCTTATAATCTGGTTATTCCTAAAGGAATTTACTAGAAAATTTGCCGGAAAAATAGTCGGAGCAACTTGTCAAAATAAGTTCCAATAATCAAGAAAAGATAAACAAATCCAAACAATAAACGGATTTGTTGGTTATAAATAAAAAGTCGTTGTTCAAAGTATTTTTTTTTTCATGAAACAAAGGCGAAAGAAAATAAAAAGGCTATATAAAAATGATTAATTTTCTATCTGAAATATTGAATATGGAAATATTTTTGATATTGAGCAATTAGAGTTTTGACTAAAAACATTTGTGAAAATAAGACAAAAACATATCTTGCAATATAAAACATGATAATTTTACCATCACAGTGTCATTAAAATAATACTTTGAACAATGATTTTTTATCTATAAACGGAAAATAGTGTATTTTATTGGATTTTGTTTATATTTTTAGGATTGCTGGAATTTATTCTAATTAATTTTCTGTGAATTTTTCGGCGAATATCTTTGAAGTAATAAAAATATTATGAAAAGGATAAATTCCTATAACGAAGTGTACTCATTGCAACAAAGACACAGCTGTTTCCAAGTCACGTGTTGCTTGGCGGTGTAGTTCAGATGTTGATTCCCCTTTGCCTGACCTGTTAATGAGCCCCTGAACTTGTTGTACGATGTTGTTCTGAATCTCATGGAATTGATGCATTGATTTCCACATGTACATGAAGCTGCACAAGGATATATCAGAGATTAGCATGTAACTCTATGATGTTCAAAGATGATCGGAATCAAAACAATTATTAAGCAGAGTTTTAGGAGTATTATTGGTTTGTGTATTTAGATGGAGTTTTAAAGATTTAAATGTTATGAAAATTCTATTGTTATTCAATTAATTTTTTAAAAAACTTTATTAAAGTTTGGTGTTATTAGTTTATGTATTTGTAAAAGGTAATCTAAAATATTTATAAATCTAGAGGTATTGGATCCATAATTTTATAAAATCATTAAAAGTCTTATGTTATTCAAATAAAATGAAAGTAACTCATTTTGTCATTGAATTAAAATATTGTGTTATTGGTTTATTGATTTTACATATTTTACTTCATAAAATATAATCATTAAAGTATTGTATCTAGATAAGGTGAAGATAGTTCAAGTTTCAAACTATGCTTTATAATCCATTCTCATTTTATTTCAAGTAAAAAGGTATCTATTAAAGATTGTCGAAAGCAGAGACAACAGGGGAGGATGCATACATCTTCTTCTTCTTCCACTAGTTACGTTCTTCATCATCTTCTTCGTTTCGTTAGAGATTTCTCATGGATTTTTTAATCGTTTGGTTAGAAAAACTAACTAGTGGAAGAAGAGTGCTAGAAACTTTAGTAGCATGCTAAGTGCTACAGAGTAAGTGTTAGATAAAAGACAAACAGAACTTTTCATTCAATAAAATAAAATAAAGAAGATAATTTTATAGAAAATGAAAAAAACAATTTTAGAGTGTTTTCATAAAATTTTTGAGATATTTTGGAGAGTAATGTCTTAATGACACTATACTTTGGGCAATAATCTATAAAAGTTTAAGATGTTTTTGAGTTTTTTTTTTTGCAATATTTGAAAATATTATGCAATATTTTGGAAATATTTTTTGCAATCTATTTAAAAAAAATTAAAATAGATATTTTTAATAATATTTAAAATCATCAAAAATCTATCTAAAGTAAAATCCAATAACCCCCTTAGACGTTTTGCATGAATTTTTCAAAATGGTTTATTGATCTATATCTCTCTCTTTCTTTTTTTGGCATCACTACAAATCTATAACTACAACAATTGAACTTGGTTAGGGACCTATAAAATGTAGGCTCTAAACTTCGATGCCACTCACATTGGGGAAGATCTATTTATAATCTCTATCAAAATTAACAAAACGGATGACAGAAATTCTAGTATTGAAAACAAGTTTATAAAACTAATATTCTTCCTTATAAAAACTTATAGTAACTTAAACAAACTTAACGATGGTCTTTGTAAAAAAAGTTTTAGAAACCAACTTATAAAACCTTTAAAAAGCTGTTTTTGTAAAATAGGTTTTATAAAACTTTTTGGTAAAATAGATTTTATAAACCTTATAATAACTCGTTTTTTTTTTTTGTCAACCAAACCTTATAATAACTCATAAAACTTAATATTTATGCTTAGAAAAATAATATACAAGGTTTTATAAAAATTTAAAAGGTTTTATAAGTTTTTAAAAGGTTTCACAAAAATGTTTACATGTTTTAGAAGGTTTTATAAAGACGTTTATAATGTCAAGGTTTTAAAAGGTTATATCAAAACAAATAAAGTTATGTGGAGCTAACTGTATTATTCTTGGCTAATTGAATTAACATGGCCGATTTCTATTGTAGTCACTTGCAATGGATCGTTTTTGGAACAGAAGATTTGGGATTTTGATATTTGGTTTGTGATTTGCGTTTGCCTTTTTCCACTAATCAGATACGTCGCAATTACATGTATGTACTTAGTTTTTTGCACTTAGTTTCATGTTTCAGTTTTAATGTTTCATGTTTCATATTCCTGTGTATGAAAGGTTAAACAAGGATCACAAATTTAAATTCAAAAATGAATCAAACGTAGTAAAGAAGGTTCAAAAATTAAAAATATACTTATTGTTTGCGGACCGGCTTTATACCAGCAAAGCTATACATATTGTATGTGGTCTTAACGGATTGGCCCGTTGCAGTCCAAAAAAGAAGTTGCAGTTATATTCTGAGATTCGAATCATTACATAATCATCATATTATATGATGATTTTATAACTAGAGAATAAGATATGTTTCGCCTTGGCAAATCCGATCTTGTCAATTTTTATTTGTAATTTTTTGTTGTAATTTTCAATATATATTATGTTATTGTTATCGCAATTATAAGTTTTGTGTTCCCTTCATTCTTATTTTTTTTTCTGTTCATTCTTATTTTTTTCGGTTCATGCATTGTCGAAGATACTAAAAGTCAATCTTGAGTAGTACCAAATGAGAAGTCAAGTGTGAATGCTTAAAGATTGTTGTTAAATGTCGTAAGTTTGTAACCGTCAATGAGTTTACGAAAATTATGAAAATGACTTAATGCCTTGACTTGATAGCTACTTAATAAATACTAAAATCAAAGCATTGAGACAACGACGCACGCAAGGCTCGTGAGCAGACCAACACGCGGCGAGACATCGCTGGAGCTGTTTCAGGCAATGGCTAAATCGTATGTACATACGCGCGGGGCGGTGAGATCACGTGGTCTATGTGTGGACGGTGAGTGACACGCGATATCGAAGTGCGTGAAGAGAAGACTAAATACTCTCCGCAGAATCTGCCGACTATGTAGGACCCGAACATATCTGCTTACCGGACCTTAATTTGAGTCCCACACCCACTTCGGCGACTTATCCGATGCAACCAATACAATTTTTGTTTGAGTCCTTATTATAGAAAAAATCTTGTAATTGATTTTTATACGAAAAAGTGTATTAAAGTTCATATAATAAAGATGGGATTGACTTCAAGGTTTTGTTAACAACGAAAGGTTGGAGAAAAATATATTTTCATAGTATAACACCGTTAAATATATTATCAAATCCGTAGTTACACAAAACAAAAATTTGTAATAAAAGGAATTTTTTGCCCAATATTTGTATGCGTTTCGTAAATCCAGTGATATATTCTCGTAGAGTACTGTATTTATGGCAATTTTAAAAGTGATAATCCGCACAAAGATATATATACAAATGTGCTTCTTTTTTTTTTGTCAACATACAAATGTGCTTGTGTTTATGTTTTTAGGCTTTATATATGTAGTCTTTATTAGCTAGAGATCATAAATATGTTAATTACTCTTTTCTCTATCAACATAATGTGATTTTTATATTGATATCTATGAATTCAAGAAATAATTTTTATCCATTCAAAAATTACAACAAAATTACAGGAATATAAGCCGAGTAACTTGTTCGCAGTTTTGTTTTTTTTCATATAATATATTCATCCCAAAGTAATTTATATTTTACAGAACAAACTAACAAACATCTAGATTATATAGTTTTACAACAAAAATTACATTCAAAAATTACAACAAAATTAGAGGAATACAAGTCTGATAAATTGTTAGTGGTTTTTTGTTTTTTCGTATAATATATTCATCCCAAAGAAATTTGTATTTTATAGGAAAAAAACTAAGAAACATCTAGATTCTATAGTCTTAACATATGCATGTAATACACATTAAAACTTGTATAGACTCTTGTATCTCTAATTAAAAAAAAACACTGATATTTCCATTTAAAATGTCTAAACTAATCTACAATGCACAAAATATGAAAGTAATTTTATAGATAACTAGACCGAACCAAAGCCCACTCTACCAAAAATATTTTGAGGTTAAAATATTTTAAAGTAGGAACAAAACAGATGAGATCATGAGAAGACGCGCCTGGTGGACGGCGAAGGCACACGTGCCTCCCACCTGACACTCATGCCATCATCCCCATCTACACGATACTCGAAGATTGGACTCATGATGCTACCACTCTACTTTTCAAATTCATTATTTTAAAATTTCCTAATTTACTACAGTCATTTTTCTTTTCGAACTTTTGTTCTTTTCTTTTTACAATTCTATAATGAAAAAGGCAGCTTTAAGGCGTTTTCTTCACGTCTAATTTATAAACAAATTCCCCCATGAAACCATTTGAAAAAAATTAATGAAAAAGACAACTACTTTCTGTATTATGATGATCTGATTTTTTGTACTCCCGCTATATACCAATTTGTTTGATGTTCACAGATCATATAAATGTTCAATGTTTCTTGGTTTCATATTCCACAGCCATTTAATGGAGTAATATCTACTACGTATTTGATACATCAATCATCCATCATGTCATTTTATAACATAAGAAAATTTATAACATAAAAAAATGAGAAAAAAAAAGCACAAGGAGAAAAACTCAAAAACAGATTAAAAGGAGATATTTGATTAATAATTACATCTACATAATTAGAGGAACCATAGTCCATAGAAACTAAAAAAAGGGATTTCTAAAAATTTGTCCTCTTACTTAGCCAAAAATATAGGACATTTTTCTTTTTTCTCATCTACTAAAAACAAAAAAAGAACAAAATATTAATTATTTTTCCGGGAACGTTAAAAACATATTACGAACAAAAAGAATCTAAACGTCCACCGGTGGAGCTAGGTTAAGATCCAGGTTAAGTTCTCTTCTCGGTTCAACTTTTACGGTTTCTCGAATACCAATACTCAACTCGATATTAACCGGATCAAACCGAACCGGGTAAACCCGAGCAAGCTCCGCTCTTAACGCAGCAGCCCTTGACGGATCGAAGAAAAAACCGGCGGCAGCACAACCGCCGACGACGTTACGCTCCCGGTGACATGCAAACGGGAATCTTTGACGCGTCATCTCACGCGCCGCCGTCACCGTCGTACGGTTGATGTAAGAACCGTTCTCTCCGCCGTCATTAACCGCAGTAGACTCGCCGGGAAGAGGGAAATTAGTCTTTGCTTTGGAACCACGAAACTCTCTTGCGGCGGTGTCGTAAGCTCTAGCGGCTTCTTCTGCCGTGTCAAATGTCCCGAGCCAAACCCGAGTTTTCTTACCCGGGTCACGGATCTCCGCCGCGTATCTACCCCATGGACGCTTCCTCACACCTCTAAAGTGCACTTCTTTCCTCATCGTCGCTGTCGTCTTTACGCCGCCTTCACTCACGGCGGCGTTACTACCATTCACCTGTTTTGGAGCCATTGCTAAGATATATTCTTGTTTATATAAAGAAGTGACGTTGTGTTTAATTTATAAAGAAAGAAAAGGGTTAGAGAAAGGGAGAGAGACGGTCAACGAGGGTTTGACTGAAAAGCGCCGCCCAAAAAACAGACAATGTGAGAGGTTTTAATGTTTTGTGACGGCTTTTTGCCTTAACGTCCCGTTACTGCGGCGTGACTTTGCGTAATTTGATTGCTTTACCTCACGCTCCTTCATTAATGCACGTGACTACCACGCTCTCTCACCATTTACTCTAATCTCATAAATTGAAAAAAATTTGATTTTACATTAATAGAGAATTTGCAAGCCTTGTTTATTACTCACCAATATGTACATGTTTAGCTAATAGCCTAATATTCGGGTTCTATGTAATTTAAATTTTGCTTTAAAATTGACAACGAGCGAGGCGAAATTATAGATTTCGGCTCAAATAGAAAATAAATCTCAAGAAAATGAGGTTAGCCCAACTTCATGTAACAACTTGGGACACCAGATTTTAATTGTTATGTGGATGGTTCCTAAAAAGAGACATATGTTTTTTCAGGGATATGATAGTACTTTTTACAAGATGGAGATGACAGGATAGCCATGGGTTCAAGGAGTACCTTACGGAGTTTGTCCCCACTGCATTCAGAATTAGAGTCTCTCATATGGGATATGGAGTGTATGTTACTGCAACAGAAAAGATCAGTAGGCTTCTACACCGACAATACTGAACTAGTGAAAATGGTGCATCTCCAGAAGACTGGCCCGCATTTGCGTTACACTTAGAAGGCTGAAGAAGATCAAGGAGCAATTCATGTTTTTCCTCTATTTCTCTTATTTCCCGGACTCTAAACACCAAGGCAGATAATCTAGCACGCATTGCTCGGTTATATGCTCAAGATATTATCTATGTAAACTCTGTTTCTCCGGATTGAATTTTCAATCTTTTTTAAGTTATAAGTTGCCGATAAAAAAAAATGTAATTTAAATTTTGTATATAGATTAACTTTTCGATTCAAATTTTTAGTAGAGTAAAACCTCTATAAATTAATAATGTTGGAACTAAGATATTTTATTAATTTATAATGATAATAATTTATAGAGAAGTTTGTTTTAATTGTTAATATTTTACAAAAATATGAGTTAAAACAATTTGATCTAAATAAAATTAATGTTTTGGATGTTATAATTTATTGAGTTTTGGACTTGAAAGTTTAATATTTAGAGAAAAAAAACAAATTCTTTGATAATAAATAACAATATTATAGATGAATTCACTTATACAAACGATATAAATAAATTTTAATTTATGATTAGTGACCTTAATTGTTGTATTTGAACCGCCTATACGGCAATTGAAATGAAAATGATGGATTTTTAAAAGGGTGGATAGCTAAAACAACCCATATTTTTGAATTTTATTATTAAAATGACCTTAATATTTTAATATTACAAAACCGACCTATATCTGTTTTATATGGCCGTTTTGCCCTCCATTCGTTTGATGACAAAAAACGTAATAACGAAAATACCATTAATGAATTTCTGCTACGTCAGCGCGCGCGAAACTTAAGTCTACCAGCGGTATGATGGTAGACTTAAGAGCTCAGACGGTAACTCTACCAGAGCTATGACGGTAGAGTTATGTTTCGTATGAAGTGGTAGACTATCTTTCATAACTCTACCAACTATTACGGTAGACTTATCGTAAACGAAACGGTAGAGTTTAGTTGAAATGTTACGGTGGACTTTGTTTTCCTCTGTAACGGTAGAGTTTCTTAGATAAGTCTACCATTGTTACGGTAGACCTATGCATGCAGACAAGGTAGACTTACGTTTTCATGTTACGGTAGATATACTTTCTATGAAATGGTAGACATACGTTTTATGTTATGGTAGATTTCAGGCGTGGACGTTCGGCAGAAACCGAACAAACCGACCCGACCGAGCCGACTAATTCGGTTTTTGAAACCGACCGAAGCAAGCTCAGTAAATCGATCGGCTAAGTTAATGATTTCAATCGGTCTTCGGTTCGTTTTGGTTCGGAATTCGATTTCTGATCGGTTTCTTCGCTGTCTTCTGCCTCAATCCAGCGAGTTCTGACTACAGGAAGAGGCAGATCTATGGTACAGGAAGAGAGGAAGGTTGAAGACAATACTGAGGATGGACGGGTCAGTTAAAAGATGAGATGAAGGGCTGAGATTAGAAGATGATTTTAATAAAGATGAGTGGCTGAGATTAGAAGATGGGTTATAGAATGGACGTTTTAGATAGAGTCGTGTTGTTTTTTTTTTTTTTATTACACATATAAACACTTTTTTCAGCAATTGTAATTGTTAAGCATCAAGGCTCAGGTCCATTTTGTATGTTTTTAGGATTTGTAAGCATCAAGGCCCAAAGCAACAATTGTATTACATATTTACAAACCGAATAATAAACCGAACTAACAGAAAAAAATTAAAATCGGTTTAATTCGGAATTGATTTTGAAGATGATAACCGAACCGAATAAACCGATTACCGAACCGAACCAAATCGAGTTTTATTCGGTTTAATTCGGCTGAAAATTTTAAAACCGAATAACCCAATTAAACTAGATGCCCAGGACTAGTAGATTTTATTATCCGCGTTGACTTGTTGATTTTTTTTTATAGACTTCTGAATTCTTGGTAGAGCTACGGTACTCGACGATAGATTTATTGACCAGTGGTAGACTTATCTCCTCAATGATGGTAGACTTTCGAAGGAATTGGTTACGGTAGATTTTGTCCTGACACGGTAGATTTATTGAATGTTGGTAGACTTGCGTCGTATAGTGGAAGACTTAAGTTGGTAGACTTACGAAATTTTTGGTAGATTTAAGGAATTTTGGTAGAGTTTATATTTCTGATGGGGTAGATTTTAATGTGAATCACGGTAGAGTTAATATCTGCCATGGTAGTAGACTTTTTACCTCCTTTGGTAGAGTTTCTTACCTCCCATTGGGGTAGACTTTATTGTGAATCATGGTAGAGTTGATTACCTCTTATGGTGGTAGACTTTTTACCTCATTTGGTAGATTTGCTTACCTCCATTTGTGGTGTAGACTTAATAACTTGATATTTTTCACAAGAGTTGAATCCAATATTTGATTTCTTTACAATTTGAATCAGAAATTATTACAAGACCATAATATATCTTCCTTGTTACAGTGATTGCTTAGATAGCCAGAGTGACAAAAGGTCCAAAATGAAGCCTAAGCCTCTCCTCAGCAAATGTTATTGTCTCAACTATCTTATCAAATGGATTGCTGGATGGTAAGTGCTTTCAACCAGTTGTAGTCCTTCTCTTATACGCTTATTGGAGTTAGCACATTCCTCTTCTTTATTCTTTCATTTTTTTTGTGTGTGTACTGAAAACATTTTGTGCGTAGAAGGTAGTATTTTTAAAACACTTAGTACGTACAAAAAGTCATTAAGGTTCCATTCATAGCATAGCATATCGTTGGATGGTTTAAGTTCACATACATAGCATAACAACAACAAAAAATAATAAACATACTTGTGTACTTAAACAAAAAAATAGACAAGGGCGGCCACAACAATAATCGCAATGCCAATACCTACCATAAGCTTCATCTCCTTGTCCTTTCCTAAACGTTTTGTGCAAACAATCTCCTCCGTAAGCTCGCCGTAGCTAAGAGCAAACCCCTGGATCATATCTTTGAGTAAACAGATTTGGTTTCCATGAACTATGACATTGCGCCACATCATTCTCGGATCAACAATCTCGTCATTGTCTCCAAGACTGTAGTATCTCATCCGATCATGTAGGTTCGAAATTTCTTCTTTCAACTCCTGGATCTCCTCCATGATTTCCTCATCCCACCATTTCCATATATGGCAACCGTTATCCTAGAAAAAAGAACGAACAACAATAATATTCACCTAAAATTCTAAATTCCAACAAAGAACAAGAGAAAACTGTTTTTCTGCATATGCTTACATCGACCCTCTCGCAAGAATAAAATCTTCTGCCCGGATTGGTTACAGTGAATGAGGTTATGATTATTGCTTTTCCACCACACAAACAGCGCGGGGGAATTTCACACTCACCATCCCTCTGCGCCCTAGCCCTTTCCTCTCGTTGTATAACCTCGGGATTGATGTTCTTATCACTGCTTTTGTCGCTCATCTTGGCTAAAAATAGAGAAACATGTCAAGTACCATAACATAGAGTCAAGTCTACCATAACATATCGTAAGCATACCATAATAAACAGTAAAATCTACCGTAACATAGATAAAGCGAAGTCTACCAAAACATATAGCATAAGTCTACCATATCTGTATGCGAAATGTACTACACTACCCAAAAATCGATGGAGCGAGAAAGAGTGAGAGTTCAAGAGAGCAAAAAAGAGAGAGATACGCCCGAAACGATAAGAGACATCGCCCGTGAGGCGGAAAACTGAAGAATAAGAAGAATACGACGAGAAAGACAAAGAAGAGGACGATGACGACGACAAAGACAAGGAAGAAGATGAGGAGGAAGATAACGACGAAGAAGAGCACGAATCTTTTCACCCACGATGAAGAAAATGACGAAAAGAGAGTACATAGACGACGAAGACGAAAAATCAGAAGAAGACGAACTAAAAAGAAGAAGATGGAGAATACGAAGAAGAGTAACTTACCGTAGATCCCGCAAGAGTAGCATGACGAAGTAGGCGAAATTTGTGAGGAAGTCCAAGTTGCGCAATAGCAGAAGAAAAAACCCCTAATCTGGGAGAAGAACGAGAGAGCGTTATAATAATTAAAGTCTAGGAAAGTATACCGCGTGGTTACCATTGTTTTTAAAATCTACCGTTCAATAATAAACTCTACCAGTTTGAAAGAGTTTATTTATGTGACAGTGACGGTAGACTTAGAGTATGAAAAGACTGTTTTGTTCTAACCGAACTAGGGTAGCATCAGCTTTTATTTGGGCATCCGCTGTTGTCTCTCTCCCTGATCCTCTTTATTTTTTCTGATATAGTGATATAACGGTTAAAATCAATTCTCCTTCATCTTTGTCGAAATTTTGTGATTTCTCTTTCATTTTTCCCAAATTTTGTTCATTCTCTTTTTCATGGAGCAAATTATATTAGTGTGCGGTGGTTGGAGAAAGGAGAAAAATCGTTGGATTTTCAGTGTTGACAACACAAGAGGGTGTAAACTAGTAGGAGTTGATCGCGATACCACCTATGGAGATTTGGTTGGTGTGGTATTTGATGAATTTGGCTTGGATCATCGTAAATTTGAGCTCAAATTGAGCTATATGCTATCGAAACGGAGTTTTCCAAACTTGTCCGATGATACACCACCGGTTTTAGTTGGGAGTTCTCGTTAATTGGAAGTCTTTTTGATGCAAG
Organism: Boechera divaricarpa; assembly: GCA_026770425.1. Lineage (NCBI taxonomy): Eukaryota > Viridiplantae > Streptophyta > Magnoliopsida > Brassicales > Brassicaceae > Boechera > Boechera divaricarpa. The sequence continues at coordinate 4,195,377 of CM049188.1, forward strand.
CAAAGACATGCACGATGCGTCTCTGTGTGGAGCTCACAGAGAAAAGTGGAGCAAGTCAACAAACGAAAGAAGAAAACGTTACGAAGAAAAAAGGGGAACAAGTCCACCAAGAAAAAGTTGAAGAAGATGATGAATACAGATTTGATTACTGCGATGACCCGGATAGGGCAAGTTCTGATGATGACTACGGTATGGGTAAAAAGTTTGTAGATGACGAGGATGAGAAGGAAATTCTCCCACCAAAAAAAAGAAAATTAGAAAAGGAAATTGAGTGTCGGCAATTGGAATTGTCTTCAGTAGTGTTAGATGTTGGCCAGATTTACTACACAAAGGATGAGTTAGGGTTATAATTGAAGATTCTTTCAGTTTTGCAAAAATTTGACTTCGATGTGAACCATACAACACCAGATTTGTATACGGTAAGGTGTTGGGTAAAATGATGTACATGGAGGCTTAGAGCTACGACCGTTGGAGATTGTCCCCAATTTCATATTAAAGTTTACGGGGCGGAGCACACATGTTCTGTGACAAAACGTTCTGGCCGATGTCGACAAGCTACCTCTGAGATACTTGGCCGTCTATACGCAAATTTTATTGGTTCAGTTGGACCAAATGTGGTCCCCAATCTTGTCGCTAATGCTCTGACAAATCGCTACAGACTAAAGGTTGGGTACTGGAAGGCACATTGCACTTTAAAGTTTGAACGATAATTGATAAAGAGAAGTCCAGAATATGGATACGAAGAACTACCAAGTTATTTGTACATGATTAGGCGAGCTAATCCTGGGACAGTTATTTAGCTTGATGTTGACCAATAAGACAGGTTTAAGTTTCTTTTCATTGCATTTGGAGCCAGCATTGAAGGGTTTATCTACATGAGGAAAGTTATACTTGTTGATGATACGTTTTTGCATGGGAAATACAAGGGTACCCTATTTGTCGCAACTAACCAAGATGGAAATTTTAATATATTTCCATTAGCCTTTGTTGTCATTGATACTGAGAATGATGAGTTTTGGGAGTGGTTCTTTACGCACTACAACATGTTATCCCCGATAACGAAAGCCTTACCATTATTTCTGATAGGCATAGGTCAATATCAAGAGCGATAGAAAAGGTATACCCACTTTTTTCTCGCGATATATGCACATATCATTTGCATAAGAACATCCTTGCACATTGTTTTCAAAGGAAAGACATGTTTTGGGCTAGTGAAGAAGGCCGCTACTGCATATACAGTTCCAGAGTTTAATGCCCTGTCAGTGCAAATTGAAATGTGCATCCTGTCCTTCATGATTATTTGATTCGCGCGGATGTACGTTTGTGGAGCCGTGTGCACTTTCCCGGAAATAGATACAATTTTACAATCTCCAACATAGCTGAATCGATTAATAAGGTGCTATTCCCAGCAAGAGGTGAACCAATTGTTCCATTTCTGGAAGCCATAAGGTCGATGTTGACAAGATGGTTTGCAAAGAGGAGAAAAAGCAGCTGGAGTGACAACAATGCTTACAGAAGCAGTTAAAAATCTCCTCCAGATTAGTAATAGTTGACTTAGTGAATATCACGATAGACTTAGTGAATATCAATGGTAGACTTTAGGTACACGGTGATGATGTACTTAGTTTATCTCATTGTACGCTAGTACATCAGATGCTAGACTTAGCTTATCTGGCTTTAAATCTCCTTGTTTCAATATTGTTATTGTTATTATTATGATGGTAGACTTTTGGGAAGGTTCTGTAGATTTTAGGTAAGGTGACGGTAGACTAATTTATTATCATGGTAAACTTTAGGTTTTTTGATGATATCCTTAATTTATGTGATTGTACACGGTAGTTAATCTGAGCGTCATTATACTCTATCTGACTGTAAATCTCCATGGTAGACTTTACCTAATGTTATGGTAGATTATTTCATAATGTGATGGTTGATTTTTCAAATTTGATCAGGTTAGAGTCGAGAATGCAAAGCAATATGGTGTACAAGAGATTGATGCGCATCAGTCAGAAGTGTCCAATGGAACATCCTTGCACATTGTTAACTTGACTGAGAGAACATGTACTTATCGTAGGTTCAATTTGGATAAAATTCCTTGCGTCCATGCTATAGCAGTTACGGAGACATGTAAGATTTCACGGATCACCCTTTGCCACTCGTATTATCACAATAATAACTTGGCATATGCATACAATATGAGCGTAATATCAAGAGATGATATACTTCTTATCCCGGATGAAGTTGTTATGAAGGTTTGCAAGCCTCCTCGTGTGGATGACCGTCAAAGGGCAGGTCGACCTAAGAAGTCACGAATTAAAGCTGCAATGGAGATTGCAATGAGTTAAAAATGTCAGAGAAAAGAACATTTGTGTTCTAAATGCAATCAAGGAGGCCACAACAGTCGGACATGTGTTGCAAAATCATAGTTGCATAATATTATATTTCGAACTAGACTTTCATCCAAATAAACTTTGTTTAATCCCTTGTTTGTTAAATCTCCATTGTTGTTTTGTATTTGTAACATTCGTCTTGTTTGTTAATGTATCGTTGTTTGTTAATGTATCACTCTGCTTTGGTTGGTTACAAAATCTAAGATTGTTAGTTCTTACATTCATAGATTTAGTGTATCATAACATAAATACAAAATCTACGATAACGTAAATACAAAATCTACCATAATATAAATACAAAATCTATCAACACTGCCATCATAATCCACCGTTCAACCCACATGTTGCGAACCTGATATCATTGCATCCTTACTACCTTCAGCAACCCTTAGGTTTGGATCACTGAACAAAGGACCCTCGGGTGGTCTCTCTGCAAAGATATCAGCTGCATATTTCAAGCGTATATCGCGGATTGTAGCATCAGAAAGGCCTTCAAAACCCTGCCGAAGAGCGAGACACTCAATATACTTCAAAGTATAAACCCCACAGTCGTCACTTTGAAAGTTATGAGGTATTTGTTTCCTCCTATACACAGTGAAGACATCAACCAACATTTTCTTTTTCTCTCTCACGGGTGCGGGAGAGAGCTGCTTAAGAGGAAGGAGAATCATACGGGCATATGGACGACACTGGTTGACGATGATGGAATCCTCGTAAGCACTGATGATATAATCATATATGGTTATCTTCCTCTTGGGTAAGTCCATCTCTAGACTAATCCAGTGACGATCATTAATATTATGGCATATGTACAAGGTGTCGACGTCTTCTACCCATTTTTTCTTCGCCTGCCTGCCACCACTCTACAACTTTCCCTCTGTGAACGTCCACCCCTTCTCATTTTTTACAAAGACTGTTGAATAGTCGTGACACCAAACAATTGTAAAGAAAGGGTCGATGAAAGAAATCGTGGGACGGAAAGGACTAGGGTTTCGGTTATCCCTTTCTCTGAAGAAAGACATCCCTATAGACATATGTTGCAGTAGGAACAAGAGGAATTAAGTGGTAGTTCAATAGAACAAGTATTTGACAATGTTAAATACATTTACCTCAGTATTTAGCCAACCAAACGTCTCCTCTTTCCATTGTTCTTTGAGTGTCATGATCCGTAAGAATAAATCAACTCTCGGATCGTATTACTCTAGGCACCTGCATCAAATTAGTTAGAATCATTAAGTCTATCATCACCTATGACAAAAAGTTTACCATCACATATGACAGAGTCAACCGTTACATAAATAAGATCTTAAGTCTACCATCACACAAAACAAGTCTATCATCACATATAACCGAGTCTACCAAGTCTACCATCACATATAACTGAGTCTACCAAGTCTATCATCACATATAACCGAGTCTACCAAAACCTATAATTATAGTCTACCCCATCCCATGTCATAACTCTACCATAACGTATATAAGTCTACCATCACATTTAATTCAATTCTACCATAACTTATATACTTACAAGTCTGTCTCAATGAAGTCATGGAGGTTCATGACCCGAACAGGTTCAACAGGTTCGAAAGGGTCATACGATTATTTGAGCAAGCGCCTCACTACTGAGCATCCGATGTAAGGGGAAATTTGAGTGGGTGGAGGAACTCTTTGTCTTTGCTTTAAAACCGAAGTCTCATTCAAACCACAGCTCAGTCTCTGAGTCAGATCATACTTTTTAGTGCCATTTCGAAAAAAATTTCCATCGAGCCCGAGCTCGTGTTTTGTAATTCTGGAACATCTATTCGCAGATGTTGAGCCGGTGTTTTCGCAGGGGGTGTCTCCTGTCCACTGATGTCTACAAACGAAATAGGTGGCACTAATTGCGGAGGCTGATTGTGCTCTTCCTTCTCTGCAGATTTTTTCTGCTCCTTTGGTGGTGCTGTACCAAACATTTCCATCCACGACTATATGCAAGGTGAGTCAATTTGTAAGAAATCGTTAGCAAAGTCTAGCGTGAATAACAATAAAGTCTACCGTAACCAATAATAAAATCTATCGTAAACAATAACAAAGTCTACCGTGAATAACAATAAATCTACCAACATTTTTAAGATCTACCATAAATAATAAAATGAGTATTTTTATTTAAAAAAAAAAGTCTACCAACCATAGAAAGAGAAAAATTCCTCAAGTACCAAAAACTCTACCATAATAGCCTAATACAACGCTACTATCATGTCAATCAAACTCAACTATGTACAAGTATAATGACTAGTATCAAAACTGATACTTTCTTGACACTCAAGTAACTTAGGGAAGTTACTTTTACTAGAATAGAGACTTACATACCGCACTAGCAGCTTTCTCTACTGGAGCACCACCATCTACTCTACCAGTCCCACTAGATGCATCCTTGCTTGATGCATTTTTGGGAGATGTATCTTTGGTAGTTGCATCTTTGGTAGAGTCTTGTTTGGTATTATCTTCTCTGGCCAAAACATCCTCCAGTTTTGTAATTCGGAGGCGGTCAGAACGCCAATTTTCTTCAATTGTTCCCAATCTTGCAGAAATCTTCCTCATCTCGGCTAGAAGGGATTTTTCGATCCCACTCTTCTCCTCCCGTTCAGAATGTCGGACTGTGCTGACCGGTTTTTTTTATTTCCTCTTGTCCTATACAATTTCAATCTCTCTTGTCTTCCTCTTTGTTTGTTTTGGGGACATAACATCTACTCCCCATCTGCTTTCATCTAAGGTTCCTGCTAAGATATCACGCAGCATATTGTGTAGCTTATGATCAACTATTCCCTAATCTTCTTGAAACTCCGAATAAATTTCTTCCAAATTCTTCTCCATGAGTAAGTGCATAACTCGTACCTACACCAAATAAACAGTCTACACGAATGTTAAGTCTACAATAGCATACAGTTAAGTCTACCATATCATTCAGTAACGTCTACCAGAATTTTATTTAAGTCTACCATAGCATTCAGTTAAGTCTACCATAACATTCAGCTAAGTCTACCAGTTTTTTTGATTTCCTCTTGTCCTGTACAACTTCAATCTCTCTTGTCTTCCTCTTTGTTTGTTTTGGGGACATAACATCTACTCCCCACCTGCTTTCATCTAAGGTCCCTGCTAAGATATCACGCAGCATATTGTGCAGCTTATGATCAACTATTCCCTCATCATAACTCGTACTTACACCAAATAAACAGTAAACACGAATGTTAAATCTACAATAGCATACAGTTAAGTCTACCATATCATTCAGTAACGTCTACCATAACTTTATTTAAGTCTACCATAGCATTCAGTTAAGTCTACCATAACATTCAGCTAAGTCTACCGTAACATTCAGATAAGTCTACCATAATATTCAGTAAATCTACCATAACATTCAGTTAAGTCTACCATAACATACAGTAACATCCACCATGATTAAACGTTTATCCACCATAATGGAAAATTAAATTTACCAAACCTTATTGTTTCCCTCCTTATCGGAATGGATAATGTCCTCAATTGGGGCACGTGTGTGTCCGCCGTCCCACTGTAAGAGAGGAACTCCAACCAATTGATTAAGTCTCCCTATCCGTTCCCCAAGTATTGGAACAGCCATGTACGCCCATATTTGCATCGCATGCACACATCCATGAATTGACATTGAGGTTCCATCCATTCTCAAAGATTTAATGGAGTGTATAAGTGCCTTAAATGACAGCCGACCCCATGGTACTTTCTTGAAGGCTTCATCATCTATGACACGTTTGGCGTATTTTAAAAGTAGTCTGCTATTGCGATGCAGACCAAAAATACCTACTATCAGCACATACAGTAGTCCCACCTTTCTCCTAGTTTGAGAATCCAAATCTCTGCATTTATCTATATCAACATTCATTTCCTCCCACGAAGGTCCCATATGAGATGGAACATTCAGTTGCCCCCATAACTCGTTGTGATCCCCTTCAAAAGAATCTTCAGGGTCAATGGGATCACAATTTAGGCTTGTAATCTCCTGGAACTCAAAGAGGGAAAATCTGACCGGGCGACCAGTAATTAATGACCAAAATTCATATGGTCTATTAACCGCTAATTGGTGGCTTATGAAATAATGGAATACCTTGGCGCACCAATTGAAATTCCCAACAGCCAGCTCCAGCATGATTCCGATTTGCAAGTTGTTCATTATGTCATTGAAAACAGTGGTACCAATTGCATCTTTAAACTCCTTTAAGTCTGTTAAATGGCAGAAGTGCGAAATACTTCTTTTCCGGATAGTTGATTTATCGGGTGCATAGAGTGTAGGAGGGTACTCTTCAGTGTTGGATTCAGACCTGAAAAAAAAGGAAGAACAACATCATTAAAAATCTACCACAACATAAATTTGAGTCTACCATAACATAAATGATTAAGTCTACGGTAACATATAGTAAGTCTACGATAACATATAGTAAGTCTACCATAACATAAATGATTAAGTCTACGGTAACATATAGTAAGTCTACCATAACATCAAGTTAAGTATACCATCTACCACTATTAAGTCTTCCACAACAAAAATTTAAGTTTACCATAACATAAATCATTAAGTCTAAACATAAATTATAAAGTCTACCACAACATAAATAATTAAGTCTACCATAACGTCAAATTAAGTCTACCATCAAGTTAAGTCTACCATAACATAAACTATTAATTCTACCACAACACACAGTATAGTCATCCGCAACGAAAATTTAAGTCTACCACAACACAAATTTTTCAACCAACAACAAATTAATCAAAATTTCATAACCCAAGTGAGACAAAGATACGATAAGCGGAAGAGAACGTACATAATTTAGCCGGAAAAGATGCCGGTTAAGACGAATAAGACGCCGGAGATGACGAGTATACGACGGACACGAGGAGAATACGCCAGAGATGACGAGAAAACGCATGTGAAGATGAGAAGATGCCGGAAAAGACGCGGGAAAAGACGTCGAAGAGTAGAATAAAAGTCGTCCGAAAGACGAGAAGCCGGCCATGAAGACTAGAAGATGCCGGAGAAGACGGCGGAGAGTCCGCCCGAGATTCACAGAATACAGAATCGCCGGCAGAGAATTTTAGAAAAGTAAAAATTTTGATTCTGAAACCCCAAATAAAAATGAAGACATCTTATCAACTTCCCCCCCAAATTTTCGCTAACCGTAACAGTAAATGTCCTAAAGTTTTTTGCATCGTTGTCTAAAGTCTACCGTGTCTTTAATAAAACCCTAGTAACCCAACCGGGAAAGTGAACCGTTTTTTTTTTGTTTTCCCTCCAAATATCATAAACTCTACCGTATCGCTATCTATTAAGTCTACCGTAATTATATATCCTAAAGTCTACCGTAACAGTATTACTAAAGTCTACCACAATTATATATCCAAAGTCTACAGTCTTAAACTCTCCTAAGTTTACCATCTCGATATTAGCAACGAAAGTCGAGATTCTCCACGGCGATTTCGAATCGCCGTTTTCGGCTTTTCAAAAAAAAAAAAATTTATAACAATGGCATTTGTGTAATAAAAAATCAAAGGACTGGTTTTTGTGTCTTTTTACCTAAATCTCAAACTTTATGAATCAAAGAGGTTGGTCTAGTAATAAAACATATGATGAAGGTTGTTTTAACCAATTGTCTCTTTTTAAAATTTAAAAGCTTAAAGAAAATTTGGCTATTTTTATGATAAATTTATAGAGGATACTACAATAAGATAATTTAAAAACCCAACACAATATTTTTTTTATATAAGAAAAGTTAGTGATGAGTTCTAACAAAAACTCATTTTAAAAAAACACACTAAACCCATATATTAATATATTTTCTTTATATATATATATGTGCAAATTTACATGATTATTAATTTATGTTATTAATAGGACCATATATTTATATAAAGATTTTTAAAAATGATTATCTTATTATCTTAGTTACATTGGTTCGATCGGGGACCAAAAAAATTAATTATTTTATGAAATTTATTAATTTATCGAGTATCAATTTATAGAGGTTTAGGTGGTGTAAATATATAATTTTATGATATTTAAATAGGTAATGTATCGATTGTTTTTTTAATAAATGGTTAGTAGCTTAAGAATCCATTTTGCTATGAACTTAATTATCATTATGACATATCATATTGCAAAAAGATTTCGATTTGTTATTTAAATAAATTTTATACAGGTTTATACACTATTTTAATTTATTTGTGTAGATATTTTAATCACAATAAATTTTATTAACTTATAGATAAATTAATATCATGATCCAAATATTATTAATTTATTAAGATTTTATTGTACATTGAAGAAAAATCAATTTTGCTAACTAAGATATTCATCCTTCTGGGATGTGCGAGCAGGGAATATGGGCTCATGAATATGGCGCAACTTCTTCAGTTGAGGCCACTTACTGCAGACTTCATTCGTTCAAAGGTCCACGATGGGCTATCCACTTTCTTCTGGCATGACAATTGGGTTGGAACGGGTGCTCTTTTGGCACACAGCTTGGCGAGACAACCATTCGCACTCTCGGTATACCTCAACAAGCCCATGTTGCGGAAGTGGCGGATGAACATGGCTGGCAGCTGAGACGTGGTCGAAACTTGCATCTCCGTGCTGGTATTCAACACATTGAATCTCTACGCCACTGTGCTCACAATCTGACTCGGATGTGGTCACTTGGAAACATAGACCTGATTCTTTCAAGCACACGTTCTCGGCATCGGCTACATGGTCGCAGGTGCGTACTTCTTCGGGTAAGGTCCATTGGCATAAGCTGTTATGATTTCCATACACCATACCACGATATGCTTTTGTTACTTGGTTAGCTGTCTTGGATCGGCTATCTACAGGTGCACGTATGGAGCATTGGGGTCTCACCCAACCGTGTGTTCTTTATGGTGAGCGTAGGAGACTAGGGATCACCTTTTTTTTTTTTTTTGTCTTTACTCATTTACAATTTGGATGGCTTTGGGAAGTGCTATCATTGGTCGAACTATAACTCCATATTGGGGTTATACAATCACCTCACTCATGACAAATCGAAGAATAATAGAGGACAACATCATTCTACGCATTATGTTTCAATCCACGGTTTATTTTCTATGGAGAGAACGAAACAATCGTATTCATGGGAAAGATCCCAACCGGCATCCCTCCTCATACGACGTCTCACTCACATCATAGAACTGCGACTCTCCTCTCGCCAAAAGGAAAATGGAGCTGAAGCTGTAGCAGCCCTTTCCATCCGATGAAATGTGTTGTCTGGAAACACTACCTAATATTCCAAACCTTCATCCCCTATTGTTTTCATTCTTTGTTTCTACTTTTCACTATGTAAATCCAAATTCTTTAGTTTTCAATAAATATCACATTAATAAATTAAAAAATCAATTTTCAAAATTCATAGCGGATATGTTCATTTGAAGATATAAGATATGCAATGCTTTTTCAATATGTGGTTCGAAAACCTCCAAATAGTGGAGTGTAAGACATGGCTTAGAGTAAATACCTTGACAACGGGAGGCGAAAGGGATCGCTCGGAGCCATAAATCTCAAATATGTCACAATGGTTGGAGTGAAGGATCACCTCGCAGAATAACAATGTTACTTTCAAAACATACTGTTAACCGAGTAAACCGAAAATGATAAGATTCATATCTTTATCATATCTAAACTATTTTAACTGAAGACCTGTGTATAGATCTGTGTATATCCTTTCGTAGATTGAGTTGGATCCAAAGTGGTGTATATAACCTTGTAACTACGTTGATCAACAAACACACAATTTCTGTACTCTTCTCTTTGTTCATGGTATCAGAGCCAAACAAATAAATGGCTGATTCAAAGAAAATTGTTGTGAAATCAAGTGGAGATAGAAACGAACAATCAAAGGCGTATCAACTGGCTGCGAATGAGAACCCTGGTGGTGTGATCGCACAAGTGACGTTCGATGGTGATAACTATGATGAGTGGGCGCAGGCTGTGAGGACGGGACTGCGAGTGAAGAAGAAATTCGGGTTTGTTGACGGAAGCATCACTAAACCCGACATGAACGATGCCGACTTTGAAGACTGGATTTCGGCGAGTTCTATGGTGACCTTGTGGATCTTAAACACAATTGATCCTAAGGTGAGAAAAACTTTGGCGAACAAAGAAGAACCAGAAGAACTATGGAAGGAGATCAAGGATAGATTCTCTAAAGGAAATGGACCGAAAATTCAAGAGATTAAAGTCGAGTTAGCTAGCCTACGTCAGGAGGGATCCAGTGTGATTGACTATTACGGTAAGCTGACAAAACTTGGGATGATTTAACGAACTATGAGAAGACGATTGCATGTAGCTGCGGAGGATGCAAGTGCAACATAGCAGCCGAATTGGAAAAAAAAAGGAATCAGACAAGATTCATCAGTTTTTTTTGGGACTAGACGAAGAAGTTTGTGGAGCGGTTCGAGCCTTTATCATAACCAATGATCCATTGCCGTCAATAAATCAAGTTTACTCAAAGATAAAATCCGTGGAAAGAGTCAGCACTATTGTACGGGGAAGAGAACAAGGCACAAAATCGGCTTTTACAGTTCTAACCGGTGGAGAAGTCAAAGCTCGAAGTGGTGGATTCGATAGAAGCAAATCTTGTTCAGTGTGCAAGAAAACAGGACACGGTGCTGATACCTGTTTTCAAGTGATAGGCTACCCTGAATGGTGGGAGACTCGGCAGAGTAACCTAAGTGGACGTGGTGGAGGACGAAGTGGCCGAGGAAGAGGTCGTGGACGTGGTGAATACAAAGCACATGTTGTGCAAGCGTATGACGAAGGAGAAGCCAGTGGAGAAGCTGAAAAAAATGGGTTCATGGGACTTACGAATGAGCAGTACAACGGTCTCATTAAGCTTTTGGAGAGCCAAAAGCAAAGCAGCTCCACGAAGAATCGACTAACAGGTACGAATGCTCTCACGGAATGGGTAATTGACACAGGGGCAAGTAACCATATGACTGGTTTTGAGAATAATTTGACAAACTTGAGTCGTACGTTTTCGTGCTCAATCGGTTTGCCTAATGGAAAACAGATTATCTCTCAAGAGAAAGGGAGTGTGGTGTTTGATACGGAGTTCACGCTTAAAAATGTGTTATACGTGCCAAATCTGAAGTGTAACTTGATTTCTGTATCACAGTTGGTTGAAGAATTGGATTATATGTTACAAATTGCTAATAAAGGATGTGTGATTCAGGCCCGTACGACGAAGAAGCTGATTGGAGTCGGTGAAGTACGAGATGGACTTTATTTCTTCCGTAGGATTTCAAGTTTTATGGCATTCAAAATAAATAAAGATGGAGCTGAAGATGTATGGCATCAAAGGCTAGGACATCCGTCAAATGGTGTTTTCGATTTACTTCCTTTGGGATGTAGTAGGACTAGTGATTTTTCTACTTGTGATGTTTGTCTACAATCAAAACAATGTCGACAAGTTTTTCCTTCAAGTGATAATAAAAGTTCAGAGATTTTTGAGCTGATTCACATCGATTTGTGGGGACCTTATAGAAAACCAAGTCTTTGCAACTCTTACTATTTCTTGACTATTGTCGATGATTTCTCAAGAGGAGTTTGGGTTTTCTTGCTGCGAGACAAAACTCAAGTTGGAAAAACATTTCGGAGTTTCATGGCTATGATAGAACGACAATTTGGAAAGAAAATAAGAGTCGTACGAAGTGACAACGGTACCGAATTCACTAGTCTTACAACAGAGTTTGAGAAAGAAGGAATTATTCATCAAACCTCATGTGTAGGCACTCCACAACAAAACGGACGTGTTGAATGGAAGCATGGACATATATTGAATGTGGCGCGAGCTCTTATGGTTCAATCTGGTTTGGAAATTCAGTTTTGGGGAGAAGCTATTTTGACAGCTTCACACTTGATTAATCGAACTCCCTCGAGCGTTTTAAAAGGAAAAACACCTTATGAGGTAATTTATGGAAAATCTCCAAATTATGATAATCTGAAGGTTTTTGGATGTCTTGCATACGCTCATAATCAGAAGCGTCATGGTGATAAGTTTAATTCAAGAAGCAGACGGTGTGTTTTTATTGGTTATCCATTTGGCAAGAAGGGGTGGAATTTGTTCGATTTAGATACACAGGAAGTTTTTGTATCTAGAGATGTAATTTTTGTTGAAGATAGCTTCCCCTGCATTAATTTGGAGAAAAATATTGATGTTACACGAGCTGGAGAGTTTGTGATGTTTGATGATGATATCGTGATAAACAAGGAAGTGCTGTTAAACGGGGAAGCTGGTGATGAAGACGTAGTCATCACGTCTTCTAATGAAGACCAAACACCAAATGAAGACGTGACTCCCTTGTTGACTCCTCATGATACAGTGACCGAAGAATTACACGAAGTGACCGTATCACAACCTGAAAAAGAACTTCTTGGTAAAGGAATGAGACAACGACAAATTCCAGCGAAACTCAATGATTATGTTCTCCTGTATACATGAAAACGGAGACATAGAGCTGGTGTCAACTTATACTCTGTCTGATTATTTGATTTGTGACAGGTTCTCTAAAGCTCATCGAGCATATCTCACGGCTTTGAACGCAGAAGTTGAACCAAAGACGTTCAGAGAGGCCGTGGCTGATGAGAGATGGCGAAAGGCTATGCAACTCGAAATAGGAGCTCTAGAGAAAAATCAGACATGGGCTATGGAGGAACTTCCTCTTGGAAAGCAAGCGATTGGATCGCAATGGGTGTTTAAAATCAAACTAAAAGCAGATGGAACTATTGAGCGATTTAAGGCTCGACTGGTGGCACTCGGGAACAAACAAATTGCAGGAGTTGATTATTTTGAGACGTTCGCTCCGGTGGTATAGATGACTACTATTCGAACATTTCTTGGAGTAGCTTCGGCAAAGCAATGGGAACTGCACCAAATGGACGTCCATAATGCTTTCTTACACGGTGATCCCAAACTCGTTTGTCGCCTAAAGAAATCATTATACGGTTTGAAACAATCTCCTCGGTGTTGGTTTGCTAAGCTTAGAGGTGCATTGCTTGATTATGGTTTCAAACAGTCTTACTCAGATTACTCTTTGTTCTCGATGGTAAAAGGTGAAGTTGAGCTCTATGTGTTAGTATATGTGGATGACTTGATTATTGGCGGGAATGATTCAGCTTCAATATCGATTTTTAAAGAGTATTTAAGTACTTGCTTTCACATGAAAGATTTGGGAAGTCTTAAGTATTTTTTAGGAATCGAAGTGGCGAGGAGAAAGGAGGGCATTTTTTTATGTCAAAGAAAGTACGCTCTTGACATAATAGGAGAAATAGGACTCTTGGGAGCTAAACCGGCATTAACTCCTATTGAACAGAAGCATGATTTGGCATTGTCCACAAGCTTGAAATTAGAAGCACCAGAGAAGTGTCGGCGTCTGGTGGGGCGCTTGATTTATCTTGGAGCCACACGGCCAGATCTCACGTATGCAGTGAACATATTGTCGCGATTCATGAGTGATCCAAGAACAGATCACTGGGAGGCTGCTCTAAGAGTTGTTCGTTACCTTAAAGGTACACCAGGACAAGGGATTTTCTTGGGGTCGGAGTGCGATTTGCGTTTGCATGGATGGTGTGACTCAGATTGGGCAGGATGTCCCATTACAAGGAAATCAGTCAGTGGTTGGTTTGTTACACTTGGTGCATCGCCGATTTCCTGGAAAACAAAGAAGCAAGACGTGGTATCGCGATCCTCGGCTGAAGCTGAGTATCGATGTATGTCGTTAACAGTTGACGAATTGAAGTGGTTGAAGGCATTACTTTCAGACTTAGGCATTTCACATGATACTACAATGAGTCTCGCCTGTGACAATCAATCGGCACTATATATTGCAGCCAACCCGGTCTTTCATGAAAGAACAAAGAACATCGAGATCGATTGTCACAATGTTCGTAATGCGGTTACAGATAAAATCATTTCAACCCGAAAGGTAAAATCGACAGAGCAGCTAGCAGACATATTCACTAAAGGATTGGGAAGACGTGAGTTTGAATCCATCAAAGCCAACTTGGGAGTCTGCAACCCATACTCTCCAAGTTGCGGGGGGGTGTTAACCGAGTAAACCGAAAATGATAAGATTCATATCTTTATCATATCTAAACTATTCTAACTGAAGACCTGTGTATAGATATGTGTATATCCTTTCGTAGATTGAGTTGGATCCAAAGTGGTGTATATAACCTTGTAACTACGTTGATCAACAAACACACAATTTCTATACTCTTCTCTTTGTTCACATACTACTCAATTGAATTCAAATTAAACCCTCAATTAAGGAAAGTCCATACGATACACAATTGGTTAGTACAAAGAAAGTAAAGATAAAAGGCTTGAAGATTTATCTGATGGGATGCCCGATATCTCCAAAAAGCTTGGACCTAAGGAATAACTCTAATCACCTGAACGGATTCATAATTAAAGTCAAACTTAAAAAAAACAAAGATTAACTCATGGTCATAAATAGCTCGTACGACTAACGCCTATATGCCATTGAGGCATAGCTTTCAACAAATCGCTCTAAAAGAGAGGATATTGATGGAATTACTCTCTTCGTTGAGGAGATATTGAATAAGATTCGGTTTCTCTAAATCAATGGAAGGATTGTGGAAACGATCCCTCCATAAAATAGGAATGTGGAAACGATCTCTACTTAGAAGAGAAGGATGAAGCTTATACGGTTGGGTAAATAAAGTTTAGGCTTTAAGACAATGCTCTTATTAGGTAAACGGAAGCCCACAAACCCTTTTCTCCGGAGGTTAGAGCGAGGTTTACCACGTGAGAAAGTTTTGGAGATGTTCACGTCGGAAATCTGAGACGGTAGAGAGAAGGTGCACAGTTTTGCTTCAGAGGACGAAGTTTTCGTTCTGTGGAGAGGGATCGATGTGGGAGAGGCTGAAACGTCGATCCATTCTTGAGATATTGCTTCGGCGAAGAATCTAAACCCAAATAATTTTTTTTTGGATGAATAAAACACTTCCAAATAATGTTTCATGGATTTTCAAATCCATTTTATTTAATTTTTAATTTTACTTTGTATTACTTTAGGGGGGTTAAATTCAATCATGGATTTTAATGGATTTCGAAATCCTTATAGGATTTGGAAATCCATGAATTTTCATTGATTTTAAAATCAAAATCCGTGGATTTGAAAGTTAAATAACTTAGATTTAAAAATCATACAAATGAGATTTCAAAATCATACAATACAGATTTTAAAATCATATAAAAAAGATTTCAAAAATAATCATTATGATTTAATAAAAATATAATATATAAAAATAATTAATAATCTTTCATGTTCTCATTTATGACCTTTCGGTTGAATTTCTCCACATATCTGATACTATTGTATCTCTCCACTAATTGGCATATTCTCTTGATCTTGGGTTGTAAGAACTTCATCACTATTGTCGTTAATTTCTTTTTCTTTTTTTTTTGCAAATTTTTTTTGCATCTATCAATAAACTTGAAAATAAAAGTTCAACTTGAAGGAAAAAAAAAACTTGGATGGAGAAATGTTTTCCAGATATATAGAATATGAGTGTTGTCAAAAACAAAGAAAAAGCAAGCTATTAATATAGATATTTAAAAAAAATACGAGAATACAGTATTGGGGTTGCTGAGAATATACCATTAGGGGTTGCTAAGAAACTTTTTCTATTATTATTTGAAAAAAAACAAATATATTATTAATAGAGTCTTTCTCGGGGTACACAAAATAGACAATCGAGTATCTCTCTTTCTTCTTCATCTACTTTCCTACTTTATGCAACACATTCTTGTACTATTAAGTTTAACTACCTGCATCATATCCCCAAGACCGATGACAAAAGAATGGGCAAGAGGTGTGACATGAACCACGTATCACTTCCGTAGACTCCGATAAGTAGTTTATTTTTGTATCACCAGATAGTTCGAGGACAAGGTTTTAAAATAATATACTTGTTTTTTTTTCAAATCCACTCAAATAA
Source organism: Boechera divaricarpa (assembly GCA_026770425.1). Lineage (NCBI taxonomy): Eukaryota > Viridiplantae > Streptophyta > Magnoliopsida > Brassicales > Brassicaceae > Boechera > Boechera divaricarpa. The sequence goes on from CM049188.1 coordinate 4,211,811, forward strand.
CGTGGTTGGGACTACGGATTTCAACCTCTCTATTTTTAACTAAAATAGATTTTCAAATCCATTCAAATCCAATGTGAAATCAAATCCATATTCAAATCTTAAAATTGAATAACAGGTGATTTTAACTAGTATTTGTAAATCATAGAACCAATAACACATGATTTGATAAAAATTTAAAAATCAATGATTGAATAACACATGATTTTGATAATGATTTTAAAATCAATGATTGAATAACACATGATTTGACAAGGATTTCAAATCCATTAAAATCCATGATTGAATAACTCCCCCTTGAAGTCAATAAATTTTGTAAAAATTTACAAATCAACTAAAATCCATGAAACAATAAATCTCTATAAAGTTGAACTAAATGGAAATAAAAAAATAAAAATGATCAAAACTTAAAACCGAATTAAAAAAAAAAAATATTAAACTAAATGGAAACTAAACCTAAATATTAGAAGCTTTCATATGGGCTTTGCAGAATGACCAACAGAAAACGATGATAATATTTGCAACAAGCTGTTCCGAATTGGTGAAGATGCTGTATACACCAAAGGACTGGCATGCGTTCTCACTGCATTTGGAGGAATTCACAAAGAGTAAAAAATTATTTTCATTTTTTCTCTATCTCGTTGATACATTATAGCTTAAATTTCAAAACGGACATATTAGTATATAGTATATAGTATACTACTAAATCAATAATGTAAATTTTGTATCTTCGGTTTTAATTTTTAAACAGTTTTAGTAATAAATGCTGTTGACAAAAAAAATACTATGTAAAATAATTTCTACGGTTTAGACTTCAAACTTTAATTTTTTTAAGAAAAACTAAAACCGAAATAATCGAACACATACCAAACCAAACCTGAGGAAATATTTGATTTTTTTTTTTTTTGTTTATAATCAAACACCAAATATCAACAATAAATTCATAATCGAAACGTGGGCCATGAAAACGGATACTCGAGTCGCCGGAGTGTCCTGCCTATCAATTCTTTTTCGGTTTTTCCTCTAGAAATTAGGGTTTTTGAGGAAGACGAGTAAGTGTTTCTCCGTTTTGATTTTTCGCTCATCTTCTTCTTCTTCTTCTTTTCACTGCGCATAACCTAATTTGAGCTATCATCCTCTCTCTTCATCGCAGATTCACTTCATTTTCATCGAGAGGCGATGGCTTCTTTGTTCAAGGTACATAAAGTTTAGATTTTTGTCTGAACCCATTTCTGGGTTTTGCTTTCAATGGCGTCGAAACTCGAAATTGGTTAGTATATCTAGTGAATTGAGTATCTGGGCTATCTGGAATCTGATGTGTTGAAGCGATTCGAGGAGTGATGAAACCCAAATCGACTTAATTGATGTGGAAATTGGTGTCTAGGGTTTTGTTCTCACGATTTGATTTGCTTTGAGCTGAACTCGTTTCTTCTTGCATTTAGTCTTTGTAGGGATTCCTTTTGCATATTTAGCAATTGGGTTATGTCAATTTTTTCATATTTGGGTTTTTTTGCTTTATTATCAGGAGCAAGCAAAGCTCTCGGCTTATCGAGATAGAAGATTTTCAGGAACACAAGAGGATTTCGATGAGGCGCTAAGGACATCTACGACTGTTTACATTGGCAATGTGTCTTTTTACACTACTGAAGAACAGCTGTACGAGCTTTTCTCTAGAGCAGGAGAGATTAAAAAGATCATCATGGGATTGGATAAGAACACTAAAACACCCTGTGGCTTTTGTTTCGTCCTGTAAGCTTTGTTTTTCAACATTTTTACCTGTAAGTTTCATGATAATGTTTGCTGATTTTGCTTTTATCTGGCTTACGTGTGTGTGTTGTTATCAGGTTCTACTCGAGAGAGGATACTGAAGATGCAGTCAAATATATAAGTGGGACTATTCTGGATGACCGGCCCATTCGTGTGGATTTTGATTGGGGATTCCAAGAAGGAAGACAATGGGGCCGTGGTAGAAGCGGTGGCCAGGTATTCATCAGATGCATCCTCGCTGTAATTTTCTGACCTTTTGTATATGGATTAGATGTAATCATGTTTTTTTTAAATTTCATACAGGTTCGAGATGAATACCGTACAGATTACGATCCTGATATCCTTTCAGTCCACATTGTTGTGTTTTCATGTAGTTCCTGTTTAGTAAACCTGTTTTGTAGTAGGAAAGCTTGACTACAAAGTACATCTTGATTTCTCGGTAATGAATTTTCTGCCCATCCATGTGTTTTTTCTTTAACTCATTGACACCTAGAGGTGGTTATGGAAAATTAGTTCAGAAGGAACTTGAAGCACAAAGGCAGCTCGTAGATTACGGTACTGGCTCATTGGGATCCTATCCTCAAGCTGCGCCATCGAATTGTATGTCCCTTTTTTAGACTTTCTATCAAATCTACTAGATCTTGTTCCTAGTTGCATGATCTCGTACTTAACTGTGGATAAATGGTCAACATGTAGAAGTGCCATGAATGTTGAGTCTAAAGTTGCTTAACTTAGTATTTTAGTGATCAGAAGAAGATTCTTTTTCTTGCAAAACATCCGCTTATCGTTTTACCAGTGCCCTTTGTGAGAGAGTTGAAATGTGAAAACAAATCATGAATCCTAGTGTAGTAGTAGCTTATTCAAGTCCATCATGTGAGAACCGTAAATAGAGCCTGCATAACATTCTTTTTGCATATATGTATTAATCATGCAGATGGAAGGCGTGGTGGTGGATATGGTCAAGGAGGATCAAATCGCCATGGAAGAGGAGGTATATGTTTCCAGATGAGCATAATGCTTAGTAATAGTATAATCATGCCACACAGTAGCACAACTCAATGTTTTTATTGTTTTTGTAGACTACCATCGGAAACGTCAAAGAGACGATGATCGCTATGGACGCGACAACTCAAGAAGAAACACAGATCATGAGTCTAGGAGAGATACTGATCATGATATGAGACCGGTAAGTAACACAACTTTATTCTTTTCCCCTAATAAATTGTTTGAGTAAATTTAGTATCTGATGCTAAAATATTGTCTGCTATGGGATTTTGTGTGATCGTAACAGGAAAAGAACCCACGATTCCGTGAGAGCGGTGACTCCGACGATGACGGTGAAGATGATCGGGAGAGAAGATCTTAAAACAGAACTTTAGAAGTTGTCAATGTTGCTGAAGGATCAATGTAATGTTTAGATTTATGAGTCTGAACTCAATTTGGGGTTTTCTAGATTTTCACTGCAACCTTTACTAAGTTGGTTTCATTCAATATTGATGGCCTCATGTAACATTTTTGCTTGCCCAACGAAAATATCATTACGAGACTTTTGGGCCGAAGTAGCCAAGTGAAGGCCTATCCTAGTGTTCACTAATCACATTATATCAATTTGGCTCACCTTCTTTTGGGCTGCTGAGGATCATATATTCCGGAATTCATAGATATTTTTATTCCCAAGTATATATTAATTGTTGATATAGATTTGAAAAAGTTTGGATTTACTTAAGATGTTTCTGTATTTTTTATTGGGAGATTAGAGTTTCTAGATTTGTGAAAACTATGGTTTTAATACTACATCCACCATCATAGTGGTTTTACACATCAATGTATCTAGCTAGATCTCAGTCATGACTCTCTATTGTATTAGTTTGCAAATGTAGCTGCTTCTGCACAATGCTCAAGAAAGACAACCCATCAAACATGTCATATTATGCCTTCTACAACCAACACTACAGCGAGAGAAATTTGAACTTTCTACCCCAAAATAAGTGTTGTTATGCATAACACTTTGTAAAAGTGTTATTCTAGCAACTTTTTGCTTAAAAAGTTAGAAAGGAAAAGCAATGGGATTTTGGCCTTTTACATAGAACAAATGGAAAAAATAATATGCACCAAAGTCTGTGTGTCCAAAAATATGTTGGAATTTTTTTATTTCCTACTATACGTTGAGCTATATTATCGATTGGGAACTTCAAAAAGTTTTTTCTAAAACACTAATTCTTAAATTTTAAATTTGTTTGGCTTTTATGAAATAATTAATATTCAAAATCCATATCTATGAAACTTGGCATTAAAAAATCAAAATAAGCCATTAAAAACATATGCGCGTAAGTCGTAACACATATATTCATCTAGTTTTATTTTTTGTTTATTAAACTATAAAATTGTTGATTGAATAAAAACAAAAACATTTTAAAATGTTAAGCATTTACTCGTTTTGCATTGCTTCCGGAGTCGAAGTTCATAAAAATTCCAGATTCTACTATCGAAGGTTATATAACGATGAAATTGGACAACTAATACAAAGTTGCTTAACTTCGATACATGCACTCATTTAGAGAAATACATACGATCAAACAAGAAGGATTTATAGTATTTTTCCTTGCAAAAATACTTAGAAGATACCAAAAAATGAAGTTAACAATTGAGATTTCGGCGAATTTTGGGAGTTTTTTTCTCAAGGAAGAGGAGGAACATTAGAAACTCCTTGACGTTGTAACTCCGTCATGACGCCATCAACTGACGGCGGTTTCAGTCCCAGAGGAAGCGGCAGCCACGGTTTTGTTATAACGTCTCCAATAGCGGCGTCAATGCTCTCATTCGACTGCACCGTCAGTCAAGTAATGAAGATAATGTTATCCAATTGAACAAAGTTATTCGAAAACCTTTTTTTTATAATCATGTCATAATCAAAATATAATCAACAAAATTAAAACAAACAAAAAGGTGCACTCACGGGATGAATGTCGATGGGAGGATTAGTGGGGCCTAATGGTCTTGTGGGAACACCAATGCTTGAATGATTCGATGATCCGATGCCATATCCCTACACATATATACATTATACACATAAATTCTAATTAAATCACTATAATATATGTTTTCATCAAATCCATGCATGATTCATAGCACTGAATCTGATTAGTAATCTAACATAAAAAAATAATTCATGATCACTGCAAGCTTTTACTAATCGCCGCGATTTAGTATAATGATTATGTTATATATGATGCATGTGTTCAACAATTATAACTACTAACTGTATACTAAAAGCAAGAAATGTACAAATACTAGCTTTTTGCAGTTTCATGATTGTTCAACAAAAGTGATTTTTAGTTATGTCATTTCAATTATTATTCAAGATTTAACCTTACAACTAATAGAAATAAATATAACCTTTACAAATGAATTTATTACCTGTGGATATAGTGGTTGTTGGTGCCAGTACGGCGGATGACCTGGCCAAGATGACGGAGCCGCCGCAAAGGCCGGAATCGGATACGTCCGATGAGCAGAGGCGGGAGTATTAGGCTTGTGTTTAGGCCATGTAGGATGACCCCACACGTGCAAAGGCCTGAAGTGGCCATGATGCATTGGTGCCACGTGTGGAGGATAGCCTAAGGCAGGAGCCGTCCACGGCTTCTTCCCTCCTCCACCTACTCCGGCCACTGCCACGGTCGCATGTCGCCGGAGATTCCAGCTTGCAGCTTCTGCTTCACGCGCTAGCAAATGCTTCCGATGTGACCTATATTTCTATCATTACAAGAAAAATATAACACAAATTAATCTTACTACACAAATCTGAGTTGGTTTGTATTTTACTTGTCTTTTTTATAAAAAAAATTTCAAGCAAAAAGTTTCTTTAAAAAAAAAATTACTTAATTGATAAGAGTTATATAAGGTCAATTAGTTAGATTTGTAGCTGTGATTAATTGCTGTAAAAATTAGTTTGTAGATTTTTAGTCTATGTCATAATTATAATTTTAATTACAACATCTAAAAGTTTAAAATACCTGAAGATGGCTAGCAACGTTGTGACGAGTGAGAGATTTAACGTTCATAATTTCCAAAATCCGAGAGGGCACCGCCTTGTCTACCCCTAGTTGCTCCACCGCTTGTACGAACTTCCGGTGTAACTCCGGCGTCCAATCCACCTGATTTTCCGGAACACATAATATAAAAATTAATCAATTAGTGGAAAAAGGAATAATTTCATTATAAAACAATCTTTATAGTTCAAATAAACACACAAAATTGTATAGTCCTAATACACAAAACTTGGTTTCGTCCGAGATCTACTCCGGTTATTAAAAATAAAAATAATTGTGTATATAAATACAATAAATCACTAGTTTTGTATATATATTTTTTTTCAAAAACACCAGTATTTTAATGAAATTCTTAAAAAAGGTTGGTGATTTTTTTTCCTTTAAAGAAACAAAAGTTAAACTTACTTAACATGAATAATTAGGAAATAAACACACCTTGGGTTTTTTCTTAATATCGTTATCATCGGATGAACAATCTTTATTTTTCTTCCCTTTACGTTTGCCTCTACGCACCGTTTTGTCCCTAACACCACCGTCGCCACCACCACCACCCTCTTGCTTACACCCACCACCTTCTCTCTCCGATGTCTCCGACGCCGTCGAAGTGTTACCCTCCATTTCTTGTTCTTCATCTCTTCCGCTACCGGAATATTCCCCAAGAATCTCCGAATCAATCTCCAAATCCGGCAACACATCGTCTCCATCGAAACCAATAAAAAGATCGTCGTAGTAATCGATTCCTCCAAGAAGATCGTCGGAGAAATCTCCGACCGTCGTGAAGTCCGGCAAGTCTTCCGTCGTAAAATCTTCGAAACCTGCCGCCATGTATGTGTCCTTCGAGTTGTTTCCGATGAGTGGAGTTGGAGACACAGTTAACATCGAATCGTAAAAGATTGAAAAAACGAAAGATTCGAAAATTTATAGAAAACAAGACTGATACAGTGAAAGTAGTATATGACTAACTGTATATATATATATATATATAAAGATAGACGTGTGTGTGTATGTGTGTGTTTTGTATAGATATAGATAGTTCCAAGGTTTATTAAAATCTTTATATGCCGTATATATGTGTTGGTGGATACTGACATGAAAAATAAGTTGTGGTTGAGAGATTTTTAAGTTTTTTTTTTCTCGTAAATTTAATATTTAATAACAAAAAAAACTTTCATTTCAACACCATATTTATATTATAGGTTTATAATTAACATTTTCCTTTAAATCATTATGGCTGTATTACAATTAAGGGAAAAAAAACACAAGAGATAATAAATAGCCAAATATAGGAAATGATAGAATATATACTTTGTTTCTATGTACATACTAGTGACAATTTTCCCTTTCTTGGTTTCCCATAAATGAATAGGAAAAAAAATTTCCACTATTTTTTTAATATTTACAGGTAATGAAAAATTTGAGTAGCAATTAAGTAAATCATAAATTACTTTTTAATAATAGTGATTTTTAGGTACTTTGGATGATATTACATTTTTTATGAAACTATTATAAGATTGATAATTTTTTGGGAGAATATAAAAAATACTGTTGTTTTTTGTTCATTATTTAAAAATGCAATTGTTTTTTTGTCCATTTTCAATAATACCCTAAAACACAGATTTATAAAATTTTATAGAGCATGTTTATTAAATTTATAAGATTTTTTGTAACGCATGTTATTAAATTTTTCTAAAGTGTTAAGATTTTATAGGGTTTATAATGTTTATAAGGTGTTATAGGATAAGTTATAAAATGATATCATTATACAACTTTTTTGTTAGTGCTGTATTGGAAAATGGTATAAAAAAATAGATATCTCGAAATTTCACTAATTGTCTTTCACATCGTGTTATCTTTTTTTTATGTGGACTTTAAATTTATTTATAAAGAATAAGTATTACAAAACACGTGATTTCTTTTCTTCTTATTATGTTATTTTCTATTTATATAGGAGAAAATAGATTTATTTATTTATAAAGAATAAGTGTTGCAAAATCATAATTGCTCTGAGTATCCTATATATTATATAGGAGAAAAAAGAAGAAGATTATGTATAGATTAAATATATCTCTAAAACCAAAAAAGAATGTCAGATAACCTTTGTAACGTATGTTACAAGTATATTTTTAAAAAAATTTGTTTGAGACTCATAAAAAATTATACTAAATTTGATCTTAAAGACTCAATTAGATTTTGTTTCAAGAAGTTTAATCTCAAATAATATAACTAAATGATACTTTATGACAATAGCAACAAATAAAAAAGTAAAGCCTATGATCGGATAGAATGGTTGTTCATGAAAATATTATTGATACGGATAGATTCTGAATCGATTCGGATGTCTCGGATTATATCGTGCATAATATTTGTCGCGTTTTGAGACTTAATTAATGAAAAACCTAAATGTCACATTTACCCAAAACAGTATTCGACAAAAGGATTTTTTTTCTCCTTTTTTTTCCTTATTACAAATGTTTATATTCATAGAGCACATATTAAAAATTTATTAATTAGATAGTTTGAGACTAATAAAAAATTATACTAAATTTGATCTCAGAGACTCAATTGGATTTTGTTTCAAAAAGTTTTTTTGTTTTTTTGTCAACAATCTAAGTTTTTAAATCAAATTTGAAAGGCCCAGAGAACTACACAGAAGTAGATAAGTTTTTGGGCTCGCAGGCCCGAGAAGATTCTTACACAGAATGCAAATAGAGATAAAAGGCTCACAGACATGAATATTGAGATAGGTGGACTCGTAGGCCCTAATTTTAAAACTTTCCAAAAAATGTAATATCTGAATTAGGCCACACAGACCCAACTAATTTTTATGTTGCAAGTTGAAGTCGGCCCAAAACCCAGCCAATCCCGAGTTCGCCCTAGGATGATGCTACAATCGAAGGCGTCTCCAACCTCTCGGCAGCGACGGCGAGAGTTTGACGGTAGACCAGAGAGACTGACCACAAGGAGAAGCTCGGCGAGGCAAGAAGTTGATGGGCGGAAAGTTTGAACGGGATCTTGACCCGAATGTAAGTCCATGGGTTTCACGGATGCGCTCTGCCTTATCTTGGCAACGGAGACCGACGAGAGTTCCAAAAGCGCGGAAGCTAGAAGCCGTTTGATGGTTGTGTCCGTCAGTGGAGATAGATCTCGGAGGGATGATACGGTGGAAGGTGGCTGATGAAGACGATAATGGTTCTCGGAGGCCGGAAAACTTATTCAGACTCCGGAGAGAGGGAAACAGTTACCAGATGATAAACACCAGTGAAGTTCTCAAGATCTGAACTGTCGAGGCTTGAATATTGAAAGATCTGGACCAGGTCTGAATAGTTTATTCTTCGACAAAGAACCGAGACAGAGCTGATCGACCGAGATGACAAGCAAGGACGGAGCAAACAGAAGAGAGATAAGGTTCGATGGGTACTAACCGCAAAGAGATACGGAAGGCGTCGACTCCAAGCTCTAGCTGTGGACTCACCCGAACAATGGCAAGGAGCGGTGGAATGGTGAAGAAGCGTTCTTCCGTCAGAAAAGAAAACATGGCCTGACCGAGGCCTCCCGATGGTGAGTGGTCAAAGAGTCAAAGAGCAGTAGAGCCAGATCGTGAGCAAGGAGAGACGGAGGAAACGCCTGGGGCGACGACGGCGGTGGCCGCCGCCGCCCTAGGCCGGTGGAGCAGGACTGGAGCTTCACGTCTTGAGGGAGTTTAGAGAGAGAGAGGTGGGAATCCTTTTTTTCAAAAAGTTTAATCTTAAATAATATAACTAAATGATACTTTATGACAATAACGACAAATAAAAAATAAAGCAAATGATCGGATAGAATGGTTGTTCATGAAAACATTATTGATACGGGTAGATTCTGGACCGATTCGGATGTTTTGGATTACGTCTTGCATAATATTTGTCGTGTTTTAGGACTTAATTAATGAACAAAATTAAATGTCCCATTTACCCAAAATGGTTTTCGACAAAAGAATTTTTTTTCTCCTTCTTTTTTTTTTTTTTTGACAAATGTTTATGTTCATAGAGCACATAGCAAAAATTTATTAATTAGAACAAAACTAGCTCGCATAGGTCCATCAATAACTCAACTACTATTTGTTGAGGGCCAATGTGGATATATTGTGGATATACTTAGGGTTTATAGAAAGACATCTGGACAAGTAATTAACCTTTTCGAATCATTGTAAGAATTTTTCTAACCATGAAATGAAGAACGTCAACGAGTGTTCTGGGCATCCAATAATAAGGAGGATTGAGATCCCATTTCTAAACATGTCAGATAAAACTTTGGTGGATCAAAAATTAAAAATTTTAACTATATAAAAAAAAAAAGATTACAAGACCGGATAAATGAATGGTTGATAAAATGTTTTTCAAAAAAACTAAATAAATACTGATCAAAGCCGTTGCTCTAGCGGTCTCAACCTATGTAATGCAATACTTTAAACATTCTTAGTCGTTAACATCAAAGTTAATTAGTGTGATAGCCAAATTTTCGTGAAGTTTTAATGGGAGTGACCGCCGTCTCCATTGGATAGCATGAGATAAAATGTATAATTTTGAACACAAAGGCAAAGTGAGTTTGGTGTTTTAGAAAATTTTAATATAGCGTTGTTAGCTAACGAGCTTTCAAAAGTATTATAATCCATGAATTCACTGGTAGCTAGAGAGCTTAAAGACATATATTACTGACATACCCATCCCTTTGAGCTAAGAAAATGTATTCTCCATTGTTTGTCCAAATGATATTAGGGTTGGGTTTTAACATTTTCTTCTGTGAAGACTATACGACTCTCCCCGGGATGCGAAAGACAAGAGAAGATAATCAACCTCTCATTAAAAATTTCCACTTAACTAATTCAAAGACAAATGGCTAACATATCCCAATTCTTCAAGAATTGATAGACCTCTGGATTCTCAGATTGTTCAAAGCCTCTTCATTAAGAAAATATACAAGGTTGATAGTTCAATTTGTTAAGAAAATGTACCTAGTTTTTTTGGGATAATCTACGGTAAAATCCGTTATTTATTAGCTAGACTGGAAGAAAGTGTTGCTTTTACCAAATGTTGAGGCATGACTAAACCTTTAATGTTCTAAAAGCTTAAGCTTGTAAAATTCGAGGACCTTCAAAATTAAACTATTTTTACTTTTTTATAGATGTGATGTGACAACGACAAACGTCTACTTGCACCAAATTAAATATTTCCGATAAATTTACTTTAATGATATGTTTGGCTCAAATCTATTTAATTCCACACTCATACACCTTCGACTCATAAATCTATTTGTTTCAAAACTATATGATGTTTAAACTTTTTCAAATTAATTCATAAGTTTATAAAATAAAAACTCGAATTTGGTGAAACCCTAATTAATATAACCCTTTGACCAAAATGTGGAAGTTTTGTTTTGTTTTGTTTTTTAAATTCCGTGCGTGTGTAAATCCAATAAGCTAACAATTTAGTAGCGTTCTCAAAGCAACGATGCTACTTGGCGTGAATAGCATTATTTTCCACATTTACTTTTTAACCGTATGTGCATGTGCATGTGCATGTGCAAATGCAGTAAACTAACATTTTACTGGCGTTACAGTTCTCAAATAAACGATGCTACTTGGCGTTATAAAAGCATCATTGTTTACTACATTTAATGCTGTTAATGTGTACTGTTATGTTTAATGTGTGAACGGTGTTTTTTGTGGCATTAATGTTATTAACTCCAGTAGTTAGTACAATTATTACAGGGGTACGTTACGACGTAAAGTCTTTTTAAGTAAAATTTATTATTACTTTAATAGGACAGGGATATTTTTGGCTCAAGTCTATTTAATTCCACATTCGGACACCTTCGATTCATAAATCTATTTGTTTCAAAAAATATATGATGTTTAAAGTTTTTCAAATGAATTAAGGGGGTGTTATTGGTTTGTGTATTTAGATGAAGTTTTAAAGATTTAAATGTTATGAAGATTCTATTGTTATTCAATTAAGATTTTTCAAAACTTTAATAAAGTTTGGTGTTATTAGTTTATGTATTTGTAAAAAGTAATCTAAATTTTTTATAAATCTAGAAGTATTGGATTCATGATTTTATAAAGTCAATAAAAGTTTTGTGTTATTCAAATATAATGAAAGTAACTCATTTTATCATTGAATTAAAATATTATGTTATTGGTTTATTAATTCTACATATTTTGTTTCACAAAATCTAATCCTAAAAGTATGGTACTTATATAAGGTAATCTCTTTTATATGTTAATATGTGTGAGGGTAAACAACATAATGTAAGATGAAAACAACCAAAAAACAAAAATAATAAAGGATTTAACAATTCGAAGAAGAAAAAAAGTCGAGTACGAAGCAGCCCGCACATAATAATTATTTTGATACGGGAAGCAGCTTGGAACTTATGAGTTATGATCTATCAAAAGTTCTGAGAAAATTAAAGGACTAAATTATTAAACAAAGGAAAACAAATAACCAAAGTACCCAAACACAACAAAATATATAATATAAGAACACACAAAAATATATTATTAGTGAAAAAGATTGAGAATATATGTACGTATAAGTTAGACCAACAGTGTAGAATAATATTTGAGAATTTACGTACCTATGGTGGTCGTAGAACGAGAATGTGTTGCAGAAAAATAAACTATGATTTTTAGAGAGATAATTTATATAGAAGATGAAAAAAAAAATTTGGAGTATTTCCATAAAAGTTTGATAATTTAGAGAACGATATCTTGATGACTCTATACTTAGGGTAATATTCAATAAAAGTTTGAGATATTTTTGAGATATTTTTTGCAATATTTAAAAATATTATGCAATATTTGAAAATATTATGCAATATTTTAGAGATACTCTTTTACAATTTTTTAAAATTTTTTAAAACAGTTACTTTCTATAATTTTTAAAGTCATAAAAAATATATTTAAAGTATAAATCCAATAACACCCCCTTAATTTTTTTTTCTAAACTAAAACATTTATTATCTACCTAAACACAATTTAACCAATGATAAAAACAATTTGCAAAATATAAATAGTCAAAACCAGAAACGAAACGAGACGAGACATTCATTTCTTCACAAACTGTTCGGTGTTAGTAAAGATGGTAATTCTTCGACGAAATGGTCTACTCAGTGTTAGTCATTTTTGTTTTTTTCTAAACTAAAACGTTTACTACCTACATAAACACAATTTAACCAATGATAAAACAATCTGCAGAATATAAATAATCAAAACCAATTAAAAACTAATTAATTTTGTATTGAAAGTTGAAAATATCATCTAATTTTAAAAAAAAATTCTCTAAAGCATCATCTATTATGAAACAGAGGGAATAGTTAAAATTAAATATATGGTTTTAAGTATTACATAAGAAACTCACTTATACGAGTCGACAGTAACAATGCTGAGAAATTTGTGCGTATAGTATATAGTAAACATTTTAATTTTCTTTGGTGTTATAGCTTTGCTGTTTATGAATTACGAGTTTGAAAAATATTAAAGTGCATATAGTAATATTAAATTTGTGGTGAGATCTCAACCACATCTTTTTTTTCTTTCCTTTTTAATAACTAATTCCATTTTACATATGTGTTTGCGTGTATATATATTTTTTAAATGAATAATACAGTGCAACGGGGCTGGCTACATTTTGTTATTTTTTTCTCTATTTTTCTTATATTAATTATTATTTTATTACTATGTGGACTCCAATTATTTTTAGACTTTTATATGTGAAAATGTCATATCATGCTTACTCTTCAGTCTTCACCAAACGACATCTTTATCGTTTTTTTTTTTTTTTTTTTTTTTTATTTTTTTTTAATTTTTTTTTTTAATATTTTTTTTTTTTTTTTTTTTTGTATTTATTTTTTTTTTTTTTTTTTTTTTTTTGTATCTTTTCATCTTTTTCTTTTTGATCTTTGAAATGTTAATATACATATTGTTTATACAAAAAACAAATACGAAATATTTAGCAATATGAAAAAGAAAGTCTTTCACAAAGAGAGGTCTATTATTGAAACAAATAATTCGAAATATATTTTAAAAAGAATGAAATGATATGTACAGATTTATACAAAACAAAGAGACAAAATATGATGGAGACGAGACGTCGAAACAAGTGGGGGAGTCGAAAATGACCTTCTCGTGAGCCACATTTGGATTACGTTCCTTTAATCTCTTTTTCTTCCCATCTCATTCAATCTACATGTTTGATTAATTACCGTTGGGATAGGAATAGAATTATGTCAAAGGGATTGACTTGAATTAATCATAAGATTATAATTATAAGTAATATAAGTAAGTTATGAAAAAAATGGCATCTCGAGTTTTCTTGTTGAGCTTATAGTTTCAATAGCTCTTTCCCCAATCTCAAGAAATTCGAAGACCTGAATTTTCTGCAAGATGCACTTAGTACACACTATTTTAAGTATCCTACAGAAATTTTGTTGTGATTGAAAATATTTTATACGATCCATAATTTTTTTTGGGTACGGTTTAGACTCTAGTTAGAAATCTTTGCAATGATAAACTTAATTTAAAAAAAAAACAAATTCTGAAACATCATGTAAAATAGAAACAAATGTGAATAGTATTTTTGAAATTTCGAAGACAAACACGGTGATAAAAAAAAAAGAGAGTTAGATAGACTATTTTTGGTTGTAGGTATACAAAAACATTCATAGCTAGTATTAATCTTTACTAAGCTACTCGTACTAATCAAATTGGTTAATAGACATATTCATAAAAGAAAGACAAAGTCAAACAAAGAGAGGAGAACAAATCAACTGAAATATGACAACTTATAAAATAGAAAATGGTTCACAAAAGGAAAGAAAAATACAAATCACACGTGGAGCGTTGTAATAATTGAAGCCTTAACTAATATTTACAAAAAGTGTCAAAACCACCTATAGATTGACAAGATGTAACCCACAATTTGGAGGGAATAAACATTCCAACTGAACTTAAAACGTTTGGAACTTATTACATACTTTAGTTATTCGAAGAAAAAATATCTGTAGATTGTTGAACTTCATTATGGATTGTAGAAGAATTTTGAAATGTTTTCATTGATTCAAATGTTTAATCAGTTTGGATAATGTCATCGATCATATATCTGCTTTATCTAAATAAAACAGGTCTAATCAGGTATACTTTTTGAGAAGTAAGAAATATTTTTTTGACCCGCAAACATAATAGAAATTTAACAGAAAACCAATAAACTAGTATGAAATTTATTCTTACGACACATTTATGTCATAATGATGAGAAATATATGGAGTACAAATAATTCATTGCGTTTTAATAGCCGTCAAAATATATTACGCTGATGCATAATTGTGAGGGACATGAATTGTAACATTTTTGGCATTTAGGTCTACTTCAATCAATACAGTTTGAATATCATTTTCTTAATTGACATTGGACAGAAATGTATAAATCGTCGTACATGTATTATTGGAAATTCGAAAGATAACTATATGGAAACCTTACAGATATTTTCATTCTTTTCCTTTTTTTTTCACCTTTTTCCAACATTCTTCTATCCTCTATTAAAAAAATTATTTACATTGGTTAGTAAAAAATAATTCTTGTCTCATATATAAACATATTTTTAATTGAGTATTTTTTTTTTTTTTAGTTTTTTGTTGTTTCCAGTTAAATCCTAACTACATAAAATCTGTTATGTTTATCCTGAAAAAAAAAATCTATCTAAATTCAAAACAATTGATATTGTGAAAAAATATTTTCTTAGATGTACTTATCAGAGTAGAGATAGTGGTCGGACATTTTAAAAGGCATTGGAACATAGACGATCAAATTCTGAGATAGTCTTATGTTTATTCTCAAATAATCTTTCATCTTTTTTTTTTTTTTTAAAAAAATAAAAAATGATAAAATTATTTTTTTTACTTTTAATGAAGTTTGAAATTCGATCAAATGGGGTTATATTGTTTTATCTGAGAGTGATACCAACAAAACACAGCAGCTTAGTTAAAATAATTCTGAAATATATCTAATAATATATATGCTGGATTATATAGTTTTATCTGACAATATATATGCCGGATTTGTTCACAAATTGGGGACATTTGAATAAAACGTGTCAGATAAAATAATTCTGAAATATATTGTCCATCTCCGATCCTAGTTTCTTTTATTAGCCCGGTCTCGATTTTACAACCATTCCAAATCCATTGTACCAACCTACCAGGTAAGTTCCCCAATTATCAATGTATATATGTACTAATATATATAATGGTAATATTTATAAATCTATAAAATTTAAGATACTTATTTACTATTTTATATTATAGATGATTTTTTTTTTGTTAAAGAATAAATTATGATATCAATAACAGTAATTGTCCAGACTATTAAAAAAAATCGGATGATTTAAATTTAAAGCTACTTCTGAGTTTTGAGTTATGACAAATCATTATTTTTCAATTTTTATTTGTTTCTTTTCTTGGTTAAATATTATAATTCCTAATAAACTTTCAAATTTACTAAAATTTCGACTACATAACATTTACTTTCAATTTTTTAAAAAAAAAATTTCCCAATCATATAATAAAAATACTTTAATCATTTCTGCTCAACACATAAAATAAATAAACTTAGCACATTGAACACATATTTTTCTTAGGCAAACAAGTGTACTAATAAGCTACGGTTAAATATCTGATAATACAATGAGAATATTTTTGAAATTTGTGTTTCAGTGTTTAAGAAGAGGTCCTAAATTACATATAAGACACCTTCTTACTCTTGTAGTGATTTTTTTGAAATTTCGTAAAAGTTATGAAACTCAAATTTTATGATTAAAATATTAGTTTCCATTAAATGATTGAGATGATATTTTTAATATAAAATTCAGGAGATGGTGTGATATGTGAAGAAGATAGTTTGTCTTTCTTCTGTGTCATGAGAGGCGAGCAGTTCTTTGTCTGTAAGCTCATAGAGAGACATATGCACGACGTCGTTCTCAGTCCCATTATGTCACTCTTTATAGATCCCAAACTCTCTGATTTCTTTTACAACACTAACAATAATGTAACAACGTCACAAATTTACAATCACAATAATCTACGACAATAATAACTATTTACCTATAGATTTCACGGTTCGGTTTCGAAAATGTAATACACCTAATTCTAAAAACATGGTGTTGCATGAGATAAGGTTTAAATAAATTAAAATTCCTAGGGTTAAGTATGTTCTCTTTGATGTATAATATTTTCAGGATGAATTCACGATGGATAAGAAAATTTCAGTACCGTGTAACTGAAGATATGACGTAAAAACAAAACTTGTGTGGTAATATACATGGTTTTAGTTTTATTTTATAAAGGATTTTCAATTAGTATTCTGCATGGGTTACTTGGTTAGTCATGGATAAGTCTTTTTAAGTTTTCCAAAATATAGAACTAGCCATATAACAAAATTGAAACCTATGGGCCGAGAGTGCGTAAAGGCCCACGAATGGTTAATTATGCGTTAAACCAAAAACATATGTAACAGTTAACAACAGATGATTCAATTCAAGATTTTTGAGATCTCATCAAGTTTTAGACCTCTGCATATGACGGAGCCAGGTATATCATTTTTTCTCCTTTGTGCTTAGCGATTAGCAGCAAATTAAACCGCTGGACAACAAAACCAGACTGAAAAATCACGGTTTACTTTGGTCCTGACTCTAATAGAAGTTGGTTTACCAGAGTCTAAACCGGACCACAACCTCCCTAATATAATGGTATAAGCTTACGCAAAAGAGACAAAAGGATCACATTGACGTTACCTTAAAAAGGGTTAATGATATTGTTAAACTAAAAGAATTCACTCTGAAGAATACAAAAACCAAAAAAAGCTTCGTAGTTTGTGTCTAATCAGTCAATGAAAATCAGAAGACGATGAAGATGTTAGATCGGGATCTTCAAACGTAAACCTTTTCCGAGCTGCATCGTTGCTAATCTCCGGCTGCTCTCTACCATATGAATCATCGTTTATGTAATCTTCATCTTCATCGTCAACATTCACATCCATTTTCGTGTTCATGTCTTCTTCCTCTTCTTCTTCTTCTTCGTATTCATCATCACTATGTAAGCTAAATTCACCCCTACCTACTAATTTACTTGATTCACCGCCGTCGTCAAAATCATCAATTGGAGCCATGACATCATCATCATCATAGTCTTTATACTGAAACGATCTCCCTGAGCTGCTAGCTTCCCCGTCATCGTCCTGCAGTTCAGGCGTTTCAATCCAATCATCTCCGTTATCAGGAAGAGTGGTTTTGGCGGTTACAGCAACTTCCTTAGCCTGACGGCCTCCTCCTACTACTTCATTAGATATACCGAGCGTTCCTTTCGTCGGTCTCTTCCGGCCTTTGGTGCCGCTACGCCGCCCATTCTTTCTACCCCGTGGTTGAGCTCTTGGTCTCAACATGGCTTCGGCAGTTGAGTTTGCTGTACCTCGTGGTGGTTTACCAGAAACTGCTGGTTTCTTGCCACCGCCACGGGAACGAGGCCGGCCACGTCCTCGTGGTGGTCGACCTCCTCGCCCAGAGCTCGACACACCACCTAAACCAGGATCCGTCCAGTTCTCTTCTTGCTTGTAAGCAACTTGCACCGGAGTCTCCATTACGTCCTTTTCTTGAACGTTTCTCAGAAAATTTGTCTCCAAACCCTTGTAAACAAGAAAACTTTCAGTGTGTGAATAAAGAAAATATCAGCATTCTTTGTTATATACTTACGACGAAATCTTCAGATTCTTTGTCTTTTTGAGGATCGTTGTTTTGATCGGGTGTGTAAACAATCGAGCTGTCAAATTCAAAGAGTCTCAGAGCTACACCTCCCGTTGTCTTCGGTATCCACGGTAGTACATTAACCACACAAGTGAAATCGCTGGCGAGAGCTTCTTCTGGTAAACCCAAGAGTTCAGAAGTTGTTTCAAAGTTTGAAGACAGGAAATCTCTCTTTAGTGCAGCCTCTAACGTTGTGAGAACCTGAAACAAGCGATTTTCACAGAATCAGAATTGTCCACAAGATAATTATGAATCGTTGCAACAATTTGGAAAAACAAACCTGATTAAGTTCTTCGGGGGAACTTGATGACAACAGCTTCAGACCCCAAGATTTCCTAAGATTCTCTGTCCAAAAAGCTTCAAGTCCTTCAGGTGGAAGAGAAGCCTGTCCACGGCGAAGAAGAATTGCAATACCCATTAGTCCTAAAACCGAAACTGTATCAAACCGAACCAAAACGTTTGCTATATCCATTTGGTTCTTGTATTTCATTTGCCAGAAAAAAAAAAAAAAATTAAAAACAAAAATTTCAGAACCAAAAACCGGATTGGGCATGGGTAAGTTAGTAAGTTATATGATGAACTAAGGAAAAGTCTAGAAAAACTCACTTCGACAAGTGCTAATTGAATCTTGAGTAGTCTTATTCTAAGAGGAAACGAGATCGAGCTACGCAAGATAAAGTTAGCATCTCCTCCTCTCGAGTTATCACCGAGTTGAGCCACTTGCTCAGCAAAACACAACTCACCAACATCCGGACCAGCACGCATCTGTCCGCAACTAGGACAGCAAATATCCTCGACAAAGTGTAGTTCCGCACAGATTCTGCATATGCGAAAAAGTGGACTGCTTTGCTTGGCACCATACTTAAATGCAGATAATGCACCCGGATGCAACATATTATCCCACATCCACTTCTCAAAACTCTGGAACCGATGCAATACGCTGCATCTCTCAATGGCATTACTATCCCCTAGCTCGATCTTAAACGTCGTGGAGATCTCTGCAGTATCAGAATCTAAGCTAGAAGATGTGGAACACAACCCGGGATTTGCTTCCACATTCCTCCTCACTGCTTCCTTGAAAGATGCTTCGATCTTCAGCAACATAAAGTGTAAATGTGATTCTCGTACACCGCGAACGTCTAGTGACTTTACCAAATAATCAAAGCCCTGAAAAAAAAACAGAAACAAAGAAATTCCGATGATGTTATCAACACAAATGTTCAAATTTTCAATTCGAATTTTAAGCCTTTTCGTATTACCTCTTCGGAATCAATGAGCCTCCATCGGCCATCCTGAAGTTCCACGAATATTCTACCACAACCAGGATCATTTCGAGAGGCGGAAGCTGAAAACCGCCAATAGCGATTACGTCTTCGATCTTGACCTAGCGGAAGCGACCTATATACATATAGCTCTTCGGCTTTATACCCAACATATGCTTTTAACTGTGCACGCAGCCTTTCACGGTCCGCTGTGTAGCCCTGTTGCTGCTGATACTGCAAATTTTCCATTCCAGATACATTTTCTTGCAATTGCAAGCTTGGTCCTGCAATCACGTTATTCACATCCGTCTGTGGAAGACTCAACGGGTCCTGTGAGGAGATTGGTGTCACATCTGCTGATGAACTTTCTTGATTTCCAGATGCAGGGGTTGCGATATTAAGCCCCGGCTTTGCTGTTGGGTATGAAAGGTAATTTGCTCGAATCAAAGACTCTTCTTTCCAGCGTTTGTCGAGTTGCACTTCACCCCACATCTGTTTCTTTAACGCACTCGCAACTTCCAACCGTTCCTTCACGCAACACACAGAACTTGATTATGGTAAAAGACTAAAGAGAATGCAAGTTCAAGAATTTTTTAAGATAAGAAAATAAATACCTCAAGGGCGATTCGGATGGTGTTTCCTTCGATGGCAATACCAATCAGAGCAACAAGTGCATTTAAACGTTCCTGGCTGCTGAGATTCGAGTAATCTCCTTCTACGAGTCCTTGAACCCACTGTTCCCCAAGTTTGCTCTCGTCAAAACAAGCATTGTCCTCATCGTTTGCTACCGCATCCTCTAGAGGTTGATCCGCTAAAATGTCATCTCTTTTCTCATCTTTCATATCCTCAGGGAGAGAGGGAGTAAGAGGCAGTCCTGGTTTGGTTGTCATGGTCACGGTATCCAATTTCCCATTTTCCAATACTGGTTCGACTTTGATTGAGTTTTCTATCTCCAGAGCATCGGGATCTTCCTTTTTAGGGTTCAAATCAACCTCTGGGTCATCTCCGACATCGCTTTCAGAGTCTTCATCTCTCTCAGCGTCATCAACATCTTCTACATCAGTAATGCCGCTCTTGAATGCCCGTATTCTCTCTCTCGCTTCAGCAAATATAGTCTCAGCATCACCTGCATCCTTTCTATAGGAAGCACGAACACAGTACGTAGAAGGAGCTACCCTCTCAAAGAGTTTTGTATCCCGCGACAACGCAGCAGCAACCGAGGCTTCAGGTGTCCTACTCGTCGTTAGATCCCTCAATCCTGATTTCTATGATCAATAAGAAAGAAAACGATAATGAAACAAAACGAGAATTAAATAATAAGTTCAAGAAAAACAATCTTTAGACCATCTTTACCTGAATCTTCTCTGCAACCTCAAGAATGGTCAAACCTTTTTCACCCTCAAGAGATAGAACATGAAATGCAGCAAATTTAACAGTGCCTGGAGTCAAACGATGCCGTGAACGTCGCGGATTAGAAAGTCCTCTTTCTTGCATCTTGGCAAAAGCATTCTCAGCTGCTACTCCTTTCCGTAGGTTGAAAATCACATTCTCAGAGTTGTTGGCCTGCACTTGAAGAGAAACAGAAGTCACAACAATATAGTAGAAAAACCAAAATTAACGGGATACTTTAGATTACCCACCTCATTTTCATCATGAACAGACAGAGTCTTAATGTTCCTTTTCTTCAGTTGCGGTCCCAACCCGGCAGAGAGAGCGAGTTGCCTCAAGATTTCAGGCCATGTAAAAACATTCAAGTTTCGTCTCCAGCTGCGTATATCAAAACCCCACGCATATGCCTAATCCAAAAAATTCTCCAAACTTTACATTAGGAGGAATAGGAGAAATATTTACATTATAATCGAAAGAAATACTAAAATGGCGTAAACTTACACCCTCCACAACATGAGGATGACCCCCTCCAGGATTAGAAGCAGCATTCTGGTTTGCTCCAACACCGGTTAAAAGCGTTCTTGCAACACCCTCGATATCTTTGATAATAGTCTTCAAGAGAACAATGTGTATCTCTCCCATTAGCCGTGGGTCCTACACGACCAACAAGGAAAAGTTGAGAAAAGCAATCCTGTTTAGATCTAAACGTATCGACGTAAGAGAGAAACACTTACATAGTCATGGAATGCCTGAGCAAACTCGTCTAGGGTAAATGGCCAAAGACCAAGAACGTCCACGAAAGTGATTAAGAATCTCCACACCTAAACGATTTCGACCAAATAAAAAAAGGTTTAAGAGGGTGACTAAACTAAAGTAAGAAATCGTGTCTATGTATATAGTCAAGTTTGTTACTGATATTGAAATCAAAGCGGAAAAACGTTAACGATAAATAAGATGGGAAAAGTCACCATTAGAAGATTTGCAACATTCTCATCAGAACCATTCCATGGCTTGACTGTAAAGGGCTTTTTCAATTTTACAGATGTTGGGGGAAAAAGCGCCTGCTTGTCTGAAAGAATATAATCCATCAGATGAATCTAAGATACAATTCTCATAAACGAGCTGAAAAGAATAAAAAAAAATAAATGAAAGTTAAGACAAAAAGAGTTAATGATTTACCTCTATATTCATCGAGGTTCTGTAGAGTTTCAAAGTCAAGAGCGAGCATTGAAGGCAATCCTTTGGTTAACGCAGCAACCTCCATGAGTTCTAAGCGTTCATCTTCAATAAGTTCCATAGATTCCTTTGCGATCTTACGAGCAATGGCCCTCTCGTTAGCAGCTTTAAGCCTTGCAACCTCTTTTTCTCTACGCATCTCTTCTTTTTGTCGCATTTTCTCAGCCTAATTCAAATAAGAGGTGCAAATGAGGAAACAACATTTCACCCAAGTTCTCAAGAAACTTAAAGGTAGCGCATATTTCACATTACCCTGATTGTTTCTTTCTTCAAGAACTTCTCTCTTCGCTGCATCTCTCGCATCTGCTCTTTCAGGTACCTCTCTTCCTCTCTCTGCCTTTCACGTAAAAGACGTTCTTCCTCTTTCCGTCTTTCACGATCTTGCCTCTCCATTTCTTTCCTTATTTGCTCTTCTCTCTGCATAATCAATTGAGACAATGAAAACAAACAACAAAATACAGTTACTTAAGTATGTGCTTAGCTTAAATCAAAACAAAGACCTTTCGCCTCAGCATATCTTGTTTCTCTAGTTCTCTTCGCATTCTCTTCTCATGTGCCTCGACTTCCCGAGATATTCTTGCTTCTTCATTCTACAGTGAATATATAAGGGAGAAAAAATGATGAGGACAGTTCCGGGCTATTTATACAGAACAAAATTCACACAAAAACCTTTATTACAAACCTTGCGTTTTCTCTCTAATTGCAGGGCATCATCATCCTCATCCTCATTACCAACTTCTCTCTCTGATTTCACAAAAGGATCCTCATCAATCGGGTGATCATTTAAGTTTCTATGTGCAGCAGTATCCATGTAGCTTTTCTGATACGGTGAGTCATATTCGGCCAAGTCAGGCGAATAGACATGCCCGGGCTTCCCTTGATGAGTTGCAAGATTCAAATTTGGTATCTGAGGTGAAATTTTATAGTCATCCCGATGTCCAGCAGACATCGCTGAAGCCCTCATAACCGAAGCATCAAGTGGAACTCCAAAATGATGTGACGGAGAAACTCTTTCAGAATGATCAGTCCTCGAAGATGGCAGGTCGGGAAGGAACTGATATTCACGAATGGGCCTCACATGATCCTATAAAAGGAAAATGACAAATTATTGAGAACAGAGGAAAAAAGACTTGAGTAGTAACAACAAATCATGAGACAAAACTAACTTTGACAGGTTTTACATCGGATTGAACATATAAGCTGGTCTCAAAAGCTTGCCTAGTCGCCTTGCGATGGCTTGGCATCTCTGTTCCACACCAAAAATATATATTTTCATTTCGGTTAATAAGTGAATAGCTAACTGAACAACATCTGTATCAATTCTAAGAAGCAGAATGTAGTGTATACCAATAGGCATGCCAAATGCACCAGGAGGTAAAGGATCAAACTCCATTCCAAGAATGGGTCCGTTATCTCTCAAACGCCCTCCCAGTTGAGCCTCCACATAGCCAACAGCTCTAACCTCAGCAGGAGACGGTTCATTAAACCGCCTAACCACCGTCACACCACCACTGCTACTACCTCGAGCAGCTCTTCTAGAATCAAACTCATTTCCCGCCACCATATCACCGGCATTGACGGCTGGTTTCGAGGATTCCACAGCCATTGGTGTTATTAACTCCTTACGCTGACGTTTGCTCGGCGTAGTAGATTTCCGGTCTTTAAGCCGTCGGTGACAAAACCACATCTGTAACTGCCTATCGGAAAGATTCAGTTTCACTGAGAGATCCGCTCTTATAGCTTCCGAAGGATAAGGCTCAGCTGGAAAAATCAAACTAAAACACTTAACACTAAAAACTTCACTAAAAAAAATAAGAAACTTTTAAGAATGAAACAAACCTGCATAAGTGTTTTCAAGAACTTCAAGTTGAGCAGCAGTTTTCATTTTCCGTTTAGACTTATTCTCACCACCACCTTCAGGTGTTGTTTTATTCTTCTCTGCTTCTTCAGACCCACCTTCCATTTCCTTCAAAAAAAAAAAAACAACAACAATCCCAAAATTAAAAACCCTAGAATCCACAAAAAAAAAACATGAAATTGATTAAGGGGAAAGCTCAAACACAAGAAAAAAAAAAACTTACTTTATGGTGCTGAGAAACAGAGACAGATCAAAAGGTTGAGACTTTGAGAGAAAATTAGAGAAAGATTTGTGGGTTTTGCTCAGAGGAGAAGAACATATCTGAAGAACAAAGAAAGGGTTGGATTTGATTATTTTGGTTTGACGAAAAAGAGGAGAAGAAGTAAAGAAGAATAAAAATCTGTCCACCAAAAAGACCAAAAAGAAAAAACCTTTCTCTCTCTACTACGAGAATGTGATTGGGAATTTCACAAATAAAATCAAAAACATTAAACATTAGTAGGAGTAGCAATATCGACAAGATCATTAATAAAAACGAGAACAATTTTAATATTAAAAGAAATAATAAGAAATCATGAAGAAGAACAGCAACAAACGAACGAACAACACCACCAACAACAACAGTGCTATGCCTCTGACTATTCCTTTCAATCATAATCATAAATTTTTTCTACTTTTTGCTTTCTTTTTTTCTTCTTCCTTCGAAATTTTTGTTCGAAAATTAAAACTAATCGATATTGAATTGTGAATTGATTGAGGAGGAAAAAAAAATGAAAAGGTTTTATAAAAATTTAATTAAAAGACTTTGAGAGTTGTTTGGTGAATTGTCAGATGCTCTTTATTTTTCTTTTTCTTTTTTTTCTTTGGTGAGTTTTTGGGAAAATCGAGGGGTTTGATTCAGCCTGGGCTCGGGTTTCTCTCTCTTTGTTTCTCTCGCTTGAAATTTATCAAATTAAATTTTTTTCTTCGGACTCGTGTTTTGTCGCTTGTGTTTGGATCTGGACCTGACTTTGCCATCTTATGTAAGGTAATAAATCCAACTACCTTTTTTTTTTGTAGTTCCATGGATTCGGTTCTTAAAAAGCCCATTATTCAAATGAGCCCATAAACAAGGCCGTTAAATTTTTCACTAGCCTGTGTTTACTAATAATTTCTGTTGTCGTCAAACCGATTCACTTACTTCTCCTTTTTTTTTTTAATTTTATACCATTTTCATTTTCGACAGAATTACAGAAAAACCAAAGAAATTACAGAAAAACCAAAGAAAACAGAAGTACTAAAATTAAACTAAAACAACAAAGAGATTTAAACTAATGAAAAGAGAATTACAACAGTAAAAAAGTAGAAAACTCGAACAAGGAGCAGCCAACTCAGAACTCGAATACACAAAAAGTCTCCAGAAAACCAACAAGTTACCACGGGCACAAACTCGAACTGGAACCGCCCTCAAAATTCCTGAACAGTCGAACCTACAGCTTTCTGAGGACCTCCGAACCCTAATCTTGCAAGAAAACCAAGCAAACCACAAACAAATTCCTAAGCCTCTAGCGAACCGAACCTTCAGAGAAAATTCGCTACAATCACCGAGCGAAACTCAATTCACCAGGAGAGAAGCAGAGGATGCGGAGAAAAACCCGTAAAACTCCACTTGTTGAGACGTCGATTGCACGAAGCCGATTCTTTAGACACACCCAGGAGCAAAGAAAACAGGCCCAATAAGGCCCATCTGACAAAACCCAAACAACCTTGACCTAATCCAACCTAATTCCAAAACCAGTCCACCCTAATTCCAGAACCAGAGTCTCACGAAGAGACAGGAACGCTGTTCTTCAACTTCCGATCGTCACCGGCAGAGAGAGAATGGGCGGCGGTGACCGGAGCAGCAAGCTGAGACGAGGAGGAGGCCGACGGGAAGAAAGCTGGACCTCGGCGCAGAACTGGAGCACGACAGCGACTGGAGGCTTTCGCTGCTTCCATGGGAGTGAAACTTCCGGCGACGGGTAGAGCGCATCAATTTTCCGGCGGCGGAGAGGAGGATAAGGCGTTCGACTGTCCTCAACAGGTAGATCGCCGCTGTCCTCTAGCGGTGACGGAACCAAGAGCTCGCTGATGCTCCCGCCTCCTCAATCTGCCGCGGAGAAAGACACAGCTCAAGCCGCCGCACGGTTCACGGCCGAGAAGCCGGTAAGCTCCATCTCCGACGAGAAACACCACCAGCGGAGGAGAGCTATGGAATGACAGGACGAGCAGAGAAGCAACACAACTCTCCAACGGTTTGGTTGCTTACTTTATCTGATTTTCCAAACAGATTCATAAAAGCATATGGCCAAGAGATGATATATCTAGTGGAATTTTATTCTAGATGATACTTTAGCTAAGACATTAACAAAAAGCAATGTGATTATGTGGTTAGCTCCCCTTTTAATCATCTTGAACTTAAAATTACATGTTGCAGGTATAGGGAGCTAGCAGCTTCCATCATAGATCATGATATAAGTTAGAGGTACAATTGGTTTTGTAATTTGATCACAGTAGAACTTACCTTGGAAAGTTATGCCCTGACTTAACTCTCTATAAATACCATCTTTAGTATGTATTTATTTGACTGCAACCACTAAGCAGTGGTTTGGAATAGGCCAAACTCGCGAACACACTCCCCAATTGAGAGAGTTCTACACATAGACTTGTGTGTGTCAATGTTATAATATATTATCATTTGTTTGTATATATTTTCAAAAAAAACAAAAAAAAATCGTTACAAAATTGGAGAATTTTTATAGAATTTTGATGTAATCTGTTACTAAAGTTGGAGTGTTTTCTAGCCAAATAACTAAGAAAACATAAATACTTGAGATAATTCGATATTCTATAGCAAGAAACAAATTTCATTTCATTGTAACAACAACATAACAGAAATAGGTTCATGATTCTAATTCAGCTTCATTCTTCTTAACCTTCTTCCTAAAGATGTAAACATCAGTTTCCTCATAAGCATACTCATGATGAAGATGTTCATGAGGAACCTTCTCAATCCTAAAAACGACGTCGCATAGCTCCCAAAACAGCTTATCAGCTTCCGGCGACCTAATCTGATAACCTAACAACACCGCACCATCATCCGCCACAAGCAACTCCATCGCCGTCACTAACTGCCCTACAGATTCCTCAATATACACAACATCCGCCGCAATCACAAGATCGAACGGCGGATTCAACGCCGAAATCTGATCTCGATTATTCCAATACACAATCGAAGTCTTTAGCGATTTACCTAGCGCCGATTTGTTCCGTTTCAGATTGTGTTTTAGCGCCGGCATGACTGGTGCGATGTCAGTCAGTACGATCTCCGTTAGACCTAGTAGGTGAAAAGCCATACCGGCGACTCCACATCCGGTTCCTAGCTCGATGCCACGACGGCGGCGGAAATCGAAGAGTTCGGCGTATGGATTTGGAGAGTTTGATGATGATGAGTCTAGTTTAGACCATCGTTCGGCGAATTTGGAGAGGATTAGTGAGCATGGCCATACGGAGGTTCCGACGTGCATCGAGCCATTGTCTTGTTGGATTGAGAGTTTTGTGCCGTTCACCGTCAGATCGATCACCGGAGAATCTGTGAATTTCATTTCTCTTCTTCACTTCTCTCTCTCTCTCTCTCTCTCCGACTCTCACTTTGTGTATTGGATATTAGGGCTTTCGTTTTATTCATTAATGGGCTTTTTATGGGCTTCAAGTTCGTTATGTAACCACAATTTTGAACGTTTGTTTTGTTTCGATTCGTACTTGTATTGTTTCCTATACTAATATTTGGTTGCTTTGATTTTGCGTCATCACGAATAACAGGGTCTTTGATGTTTCACCTCAAACTAAGAAGGCTGAGGCACAAACTAAGAAGGCTGAGGCAATGGAGCAGCGTGGTGAGACTACTGCTGAGGCACAAACTGACCTATCTGGTAAGGCTGCTGAGGCACAAACTGCCCTAGTCTGGTAAGGGAGAGCAGGTTGGTGAGGCTTTGAAGGCTGCTGAGCTTGGTGAGGGATACAACCTGTGTGGTATGGGTCATAAACAACATTGATTACATGACCAATTGTATTATAGTGAGGCTATTGTTTGTAAAGAATCTGTGACCTCTGAAGTCGTAGTATAATTTACATATAACGTATACAACCTTAACCTTAGGAGTCAGCTTCTTACTATCATTTAAAAAAGAATCAATACTGTTCATTATTTTCTTTTGCCAAACTATGTCATGCATATCTTATATACATCTTCGAAATAATGCATACACAGCAGAAAATAATATAATATATGCGATTAAAAATAATATATATATATATAACATAAAGTTAGACATTTCCTTATTTTTTAAAATATTTTATATGATGTTATCGAGCAAGCTTCATATTGTCAATAAATTTTGAAATAAACTTAAAAGTGTACGTTTTTGAAGAATTTTTTATCTCTAATTATCCTTTTTTCTGTTGTGGGGTGGGGGGGGGGGGGTAACTTATCGAATTATCTTTATATAACTATAACATAGATGACTGAATCTAATTTTCTTCATGAGAGCAAAAGGGAGATAAGATAAAAGGTAGAAAAGGCCTAAGCTAGGAATATCAAGCTTTTTCTCTTTTCCTCCACTATAAAGTATAAATTTTTTGCCTTCGAGTTAGGGTTAGGATTTAAATAATTGAGCTCCAAAAGTCTCCACCTTTCATTGTCCCCACAGCCACCACTTCTCCACTCTATCTATGCTTTTGTTTTTGTATATTCTTGCATACAAGAAGAAAAGACCTTTCTTACTCTTTAATGGAGAATATGCATGGATCTCTTTACTTTATCTTCTGCACCGAATATGTTTATAAAACCAGATTATTTCATTGAATGCCTTTATTCCTTGACCCAATATATACGTGAATCAGTCCACTAATCGATAATACAACTTAGTTAACTTTATGTGTGTTTGGGTTAAATGACGATGTTCAAACTTTCCGTAAATCTTTAGCCTTTTACACCATTTCCCATTTAAATGATTTCAACTATATATAGACCATGCATCCCATGAAAACGAGTTTAAAACTATAAATATGTTACTACACCAATTGAATAAAGTTGATTCTTTAGATGAATAAGATAAATAGTGACATTTCGAAGATGAATATAATAGAGAGATGAGTGGGGCATTAAAATATATATATATATTAAGGGGGGAGGGGGTTTTAAAACGAAAACTTTTAAAAGCTTTATAACGATATTAGTTAAAGTGCAAATATTAAATTATAAACTTTTAATAATATTTTAGAAAAATATTAAAGCAGGTTACATATCTTACAAATATTTGTTGTATTACTATATCCTTTTAAAAGAAAAGAAAAATTCAAACGATTCGGAATGTCTTGTTATATGTCCCAAAGAGTATTCCTTGGAAACGTGCTCAATAATTATATAGACATGATCACTTATATGTATATCTTAAAGATAAACAAATTCATTATATTACACATATATCATAAGCTTTAAAATCTTGAATTAATAAAAGAAAACAACTTCCATTACCATATGTGTTCTTAGAAAATGGTGGAAATTACCAAAGATTCCTTCTTTTTGGTTATTTATGCATTGCCTCAGAAACTTTTAAACTGTTTCAAATCCATCCATTGATAGACGATGGATGGCACAACGTTTGTACACCAACCCCGAGGAAATCCCGAGTTTGCCCTCCTCCACCTCCGTCTCCCCCTGCATCAACTCTTCTACGTTTCCAAGGGTAATTCTGTAATTCATCCATCGCAGACGCAACCGTAACATCATTTCTAGCGTTCTCGATCTCCTGATCATGAGTATGACTCATTAGTCCAATGTTGTTGGTAGATCCGAACAAAGCAAAGAACTTTTCTCCACCGTCATAAGTGGTGGTTTGATCGGAGGATTTAAGCGGGAAGCTTTGAATAAACGTCGACGGGTCGTTGGTCACTGCCGCCGTCGTCGAAGTAGCGCCAATCTCAGCAGCTTTCTGTAGTAACGCTGTTGCGGACATATTCGCGTTTGCGTTTGCGTTTTCCTTTTGCGTTTGGTCACTGCTGAACAAAGAAGGGACAGAGAGAGTAGTAGTAGTAGTGGTTGAACTTGCGTTTGCTGTTTGTGTAATGAGCTCAACGTGATTATTATTATTGTTATCAATGCAAGCAGACGCCGCTTTAGCATTTCCAAAAACCCAGTCGTAGTCTTGCGGTTGCGGTTGAGGCGGTGCGATGTCTTGTCCCATCCATAGGGAGAGGGACGAGGACGACGGAGGTGGTGGCTGAAAATGATGATGATTTGTTTGCGGTTGCGGTACAAATGGTTGAAGCGGTGGGATTAGTGTTTCCATGAGATATTGATAGTTGAGATTAACGGCTCCAGCGGTGGCTAAACCGTTGAGATGAGACGCTGCGTTTATCTTAGCGGTTTCTTCCGCTAAGGCATCGCAGAAAGCTCTATGAGTGATGAAGCTGTCTCGCCTGTTTCAACCAAAAACCACCATTAACGTCTTAATCAACATTTCTATCAACGCATTTAAATATCAAAAGTTTTAACTGATGAAATACTCGAGTGATTTTTTTTGTTTGTTTTATGTAGCTGCCTTTTTTTTTTTGCTATGTGTGCAGCAGTAAAAGTAAAAAAACGAATTACAAAATTCCGTCTGTATGATTCAGAATGGTACATTATCTATTGATTTGTAAATATTGTGTTGACACTTTTACCGCATCTTTAAGTAAAAGCTAATGTACCATTTTGAACCATACACACATAAACTCCATGTATATATTATGATATCTAGCTTATGTTATATGTTCATCATGGTTATTATAAATTTATACCCTTTTTGCCACAATCATCAAACTAACAAAAACATTTCCCAAGCAAGAAACTTTACCCTACTTCAAGAAGATAAACAAAACACATAGAAAATGACAAAACATACTTATAAACTTAATCAAACTATATATTGACAAAAACAAAGATTTAGACACTATAAAGCTACTATAGAATAGCTTTCGAACATGATTAATATAAAAGACTATATATATATGTGTGTGTGTGTGTGTATTTGGAGATAGTTCACATGTAGTTTAGTTTAGTTTGATTGTGTGGTTGATAGAAAAAAAAGATGTGTACCTGGAGAAAATGGTGCCACAGTCGCAACGGTACTCTCTAGTACCACAAGTCTTGGAATGAGCTTTACAATCAGATTGGACTGCGTATCTCTTGGCACATTTATCGCACTTCCACTTCTTCTCGCCATGTTTCCGGCAGAAATGCTTTTTTATTCCGGTCAGATCGCCAAGAGCTCTAGAGGCGTGATGGTGGACGCATGTCTTCTCGGGGCAAACATAGACACGTTTCCTCACTTCTTTGCTTGTCCTCTGCTTCAACTTCCATGGAAGATTGTGTCCTCGCCGATGAAGCTGTAAGTTTTGGTCTCTTTGGAAACCTTTGCCACAGATCTCGCATAGGAACCGATTCGTAGCCATCAACGTCTTGGGGGATAAAGCTATCACTTCAGCTTCCGGATCTAAGTGAATCATTAACATTTGTCGTTTCATTAATTAGGTCAAATCGGAAAACAAAATATTTTTTCTTTTTTAGATCGGATCATGCATATGTATTTTAGTCAAAAAATGTATTTGCTTTTTCTTTGTGGGGAAATAATAAAGGACATTTAGTATATATTCTCATGGAAACCAATACATTTCAAAGAGAAGAACTCTTCATATGGATCATTTAAAATTTTTAATTAAGAAAGGACTCATCTTCTACACATTAATTAAGCATGATCCAATGATCAAAAATAAAACTCATGCAGCCAAATAATAGTTTTGATATATATAGGTCAAGATCCAGAACAAAACAACTCAAGAAAATTAATTAATAGGGGAAAAAAGTAGAACAATATTCTAGGGTTTTCTTTTTAGGTGATGATCAAGCTAGCTTATATTTAAAATAAATAATTACCAGGATTTCCAGGGAGATTTCTCTTCTTCTTAACAAGAGGAGGATTGATGAGAGATTCATCATGATCCAGAGTTGATGAGCTCTGAGCAAAGCCTGATCCACTAGAGATTGTTTGAAGAACTTCACCTGTCGTCATGTCTTCTTCTGGGTTCTTGACTTATTGGAAGAGAAATTAAAAGTAGGTTTTTGTATATAGTTGAGAGAGAGAGAGAAACAGAAGGAGACAAAAGGGTAATATAAGAAAAAAGATTAGAAATACTAAGAAATCTGCAAGTTAACTATGAATGAGGAGGAAAGAACAACAAAGACAAAGATATATTGGGTTCTCCACTTATATATGGCTTTTGTCTTAACCTATACCACTCTATATTAGCTCCTATATATAAATGTGTGGGTGGGTGTATATGAGCACCTTGATCTGTTAAACTGTTGCAGCCATTTTGATTAAAATAAAAGGTTAATTGTATTTTTTTTTTTTCCCTTTATCAGATTATTTTAAGAGGGCAAAGTGGATGGCGGTGGAAAATCATAAGCTGAAAGTGATAGCATCATGGCAGCAGAGCCAATAAATAAGATACAAAGATAGAAAAAGAATTACCATGCCTTGAATATTATACACTCCCACTTAATTCCATTTGAATATTAGATTAGGGTCCGTGCAAATATGCGGGTATAAAAAACAAATTATAAATTTTATTAATAATATTTGAATTTTAAGATGTAATCTATATACTTTTAAAATTTTATCTGCTAATATTTTTTAATCGAATTTAAATTTCACACGTTCCATTTTGCACTACAATTTAAGTATCTATCTTTGACAAAAAAATTACAATTTAAATATCTATTTTATTATAATAAACCGGATTTAATTTTTACACACTCCTCTTAATAGATAACAGCTAAATATTTTATATAAAAATTAATATGTGTATCATATCAAATCTATATCTTAGTTAGTATTAAAAATAATTAAAATAAAAATACAAATATAATTAGTAAAAAAAAATGAAATATCTACAAAATAATTTGGAAAACCAACATTGTTTTAAATATATTTTTCTATATGCCGTAATCTCATAACTAATAATTTTATTCTTATTAGAAACTCATTATTTCAAATTTTGTGTTCTCACTTATAAATAAAAAACACATGCATTAAAATTAATAAAATAAAACAAAGGTAAAACTATATCAATATTCTCATCAAGTAACCGAAAACTCATTCTTACAAGCTCATTACTTTTTTCAATTTTTTTATGTTTTCCCTTACGAATAAATAACACTACATAACAACGATAAATATAATTTTTAAATTAATGTTAAATAACTTATGTTGTAATTTTGAACTTCAAAATTCATTATTTATTGGTTAATATCTATGATAAATGAATTTAAAATTTTTGATACATGTCAAAATCTAATTAACCAATAACACACGTAAATTAGTATATGCATATATATATATATATATATATATATTAGTTTTTCTTTTTGGTTAAAGAAAAGAAAATTTATATAGACACATGTAAATTAGTATATGTAAATATGTTTTCTTAAAAAATAGTTTCCAATTTTGTTAAGGAAAAAAAAAGTTTAATATTTTTTCACACATGTCAACATTTGATCGATAAATTTAGAGTGGACACAAAACTCTAATAATCAATGACATTGCCATATATTTGTGATAGATAGTTTTTGTCGCCGTTGTCAGGAAGGTAACCAATCTTGAAGACGTTCTCTTGTGGACGACCGATCTCGACAAATGCAAGCAATGTTTGTATAGCCGCCATCTTAGTTCGCCAATTGCTTTACTACCAAGATTGGGTGTGGATCACACCGGATAAGACACCCAAGCTAAGTATGGGAAGGCTTGTGACTCCGATTTTAGCGACAGGAGGAGTTGAGCTAACAAAGATGAACCACGAGATTACTAGAATTGACCCCATCTACCTAAAGAGGACTCATTTTATAGAGGGACGCACCGAGAGGAGTTTTTACGCATATCGTGCTAACATTGCTGTAATTCGTTTGGATGTGAAGATCCTTTTTCCTCAAGTCGACATCACTTCGCTCCTCATTTGAGGTAATCAAATGTTTAATGTCAATGAGGACCGACTCTACAACCTTGCTAAAGATGGACGACTTATTCCCATTAGGATACAAAAAAAGGGAGGGGAGGAGAAGGAAGTCCACCCGAGCAAGCCTCACCACCCCAGCCTCCCGGCCGGTTTATGGACGCGCTCACTATGATTTCAAGCCTTGTGATGAGGCCATCGCCGATAAAGCACTTATAGAGGCTCACCAACACATTCACCTTCTCCAACTGTTTGTTAAATGGCAAGGGAGAACGATAAAAAAGCTTGTGAAGGGTATGAAGAGTTTGAATGGGAGAATGAAAAGTATTGAAACAAAGCTCTCAAGTGCGGGTTGTTCTAATCCTCAAACCGATGAGATGGTGGACTCGGTAGCGGAACAAGCTACCAACATGGAAGAAAATATAGTAGAGAGGCACTCCTTCCATGGTGTTCCTAGCGTTCCAATGGAGATGCACGACCCTCCACGAGCTTCTTCTTATGAACATTGTCCAAGGAGGAAGAGACGAGCGTTCGATCTCCAACGCCAATACCGAGCTCGAGCAACTCCTCCTACTCACTCTACTCCACTTCAATATACTAGAGGTATGTTACATCCCTTGTAAATACTTTTCTATATTCGTTTTTGGGATTTGTGTGTTTTGTTAGTCTCTTTCTTGAATTTATTTTTTAAATAAATTTAGAATTGACATGTGTTAAAATCTGATCGATACATTTATTACATGTAGTGATTATGTTAATGACTAACTTTGAAAAACAACGCTTCATATAATAAGACATTAAACAATTTTTTGTTTGGTCTACGTTTTTTTCGTGGTTCATACCTCCTTATTTTTGTATAGTCATGATATTTGAATTTCACATTTTGTAAGGTACTTAAAAAAAAAATTCACATTTTGGAAGGTACTTAAAAAAGAAAAAAAAATTAACAGTTCCCCTCGAATTTGGAAAGCAATAAATCAATTGAAAAAATAAATTAATACGGATTACATATTGATGTTGTATGATGCATAAATATGCAATTAGTCGTTTGAGAAACAAGAAAAAAGTGATGAACTACTAGCTAGTTTAAATATTTGAATTTTGCTGGTAGTGCGTTATGACACATAGAAAGTTAATATTTCTGCCTTTTCTATTTAGAATGATGATCCCGTTATTTGTGTTGCCTTTCTTCTCCATTTTTTTTCCAATAATTACTTACTTTTTGTTCCTATTGCTCATGTTAACTTAGTTTAAATTTTATTTTCTTACCATAAGATTTTCTGTACTCGTAAATTTATCTAAAATGAATAATGTTTACAAACCAATATACATCTAGTTACAATAAAATACAATCACTTTATCCACACACAAAAAAAAAAGTTCATTAATGATATGATTTATTAATTGTGGAAATGTTAATGTTTCATGTTCAAAGAACTAAAAAACAGATATGCTGATTTGAAGGTTATAAATAACTAAACATTTTTTAAAAAGACTTTATTGCTTAATGTTTATCAGTGAATAATAAAGAAATTATCACTCTTTTGATCACCTTTTTCTTTGCAAGGATTGTATTGACTTAAAAAACACAGGCAACTGGATCAATCCCATCAGAGATATCATATATGGATATAGTCATTCATATGAATCACTGAATCAGAATTATTCAGTATATGTGAAAGAAGTAAAACAGATCCTACGGTGATGGTTACATCTCTTGCTTGTCGAACAAAGCCTGCAATGCACGTGTACCCATGCACGTGCTCTTTAGGTATAATCCAACAACATACGACAAAATTCCCTAAGAACATTAGACCTTCATTAAGAGTATTCGACAGTAAAATCAATCTTTTCTTTATGAAATGTTGACATTTTATTACTACGATGAAGTTAGCTGAAACCAAACTCTTCAGAACATATAACTCTTAAATTAATTTCGCCTACCTATATATCTATTTCTTAATTAACATTTTTTAATGAATATTCGTTTTTGGATTTGTAAAAAAACATTTGGTGACTTTATTGAATTGCAGATAAGAGTATAATTTTTATTACTTTTCTATGATAAATTTTCTCCTTTTTGCCCCCTCTTTTTCTTTAAGAAAGTGATATCAATTGACAAAGCGCATTTTTCTTTTGGAAAAAAGTATATACATCAATATTTGTAATTTAACAAAGTACATTTTTATTTCTTTCATAAAACATAAGAATATATTGGTCTCACATCTTTACGAAATTCTTTTCCATCTCATGCGACAATATATATAAATCACTATACGGATCTAGAATAAATGTTTACGGGAGGTAAACAATATATATATATTACGGGAGGCAATTAATCAACTATATATATTTTCCTAAAATAAGACTATTTATAAAATAATATAGCATAAATTCGTGTCATGCGGTTCTAATTTGTATAGTACACCACTTATATATATATATTATATCAATTATCTTGAGGCATGCACCTCGTTAGGAGTTCAAAATTGCAACTGATGCATGAATTTTTTTCATTCATATCGATCCTCTAACAAATAACAATTAACTAAATCTGACTAGTTTATTGTAGCCCTAAGCTAAGACGTGAAATTATCATGGTTTAACTAAAAAGGAATAAAGGTGAGACATAGAACTGACAAAAGGCAGGTAAGGTTTGGAAGTCGACTGCTTTGTGGGCTGACTTAATTAACAATTCTTTTGAGTATAATTAAACTTTAATCATAATGTAATGATGTTTTTAAGAGTGTCCTTTTTGTGTTAAAACTGGTAAACTTTTTTTATTATTAAAATTTTGGATTTTTCTTCTTGAACTCTGGTGGCACCAGAATATTCTCCCACAATTTTCAAGACCTTATAATGTATGTTATTGTTCCCATATAAAAAAAAGATGCCAAGACAGAAATGTATCCAAAAATATAATCATATATATACTGGCTCCTATATATAGATTAATATCCTTGAAAAAATGATTTCGGATTTCCATATATGTATGACTGTTGAATTTGAAATTATTTTCATATGTTCAATTATATCAAAATTAAATTAAACTTCTGTGTGTGTGTCTATTTATAGTTTTTTTAAAATAAAAATATGACTGAGGATTGAGGGTACTTACGCTTTTTCTCCTCAGAAGTTAAATAAAAATATGTAGAAATAGCATAATATTGCAAAGCAAGACAGATGTGGATCTAGATGGTACATTACAGATATACCACATGCTCCTGGTTCATAAGAAAGTAGAAGAGTATATACTTTTTTGCGGATGCATTATTAGGTTAAAACGCTGATATCCCTATCTAAGTAACATATGAAATCATATATACACACACACTTTATAAACCTTGCAATAGAGAAATTAATGCATATGTATACGTACCATACATAAATATATACGGCTAGTCTTACAAAAGTTGCGTTTCTTAGAATCTCTAGTTCGATTTTTGTATGGGAAGAGTGTTGATTTTTCGAGATGGATCCAAAAGATACTAGAACCTCCTCAATTAAAAAATATACTATATATCATACGGCTATAGCTAGCGGTCATTAAATTTCAGGCTAGTGCGAATTTGTTTTAAGGTTTTGACTCATAGTCTAGAATTAGAGTTCAAAGTTAAAGGGTCGTATAAGTATATATATATAGACGAGTACAAAGTAGATATACATGGACAAGGGTGCGATCTATAAACGACATTTCAAAGAAGACAAATAATAGATTCATGGCATTAAAATTTGGCGATATAAAATAAAGATACGATTAGAGTTAAAGTATACATATGTCAGTTAGTGAATGATAATGGCGTTATTGTTTTTACTCCCATTTTGACCAATCCAATACATCAGGTCAATCACTATAGACAGTAATTACAAGACAAAAAACCATTTTGTTTCTTGACTTTTCTATTACCATTATAGATCCTAAAGAAGTAATAAAAAACTGAATATTGCATCATTGCATGCTAAAAAAATATTATAGGTAGATGATATGAATGTAACTATATGTGGTTTTATACATGAAATGAATTAGCTGGTCTTAATTTTAAGGAATTTGCGATTATAGATCAAATGATATGTAAATTAAATATTTTTTGAACAAGAATTCGAGATGAATTTACGTTATATATATATAGAGAGATTACTTGAAATATGTTAATTTTTGTTATACATAAATTTATCCTCTTTTTTGTTTCATCTGCTTGAAAAACAAATATATAATCCAAACAAAAAAAACCTAAACACAGAGTAACAAATCACAATCTAAACCAAAACAAATGAAATTGAATAATTTATTTCATTTCATACTAGATTGTGGAGCCATGCCAATCCTATTAGTACCATATATGAATGAAA
The DNA here is from genome assembly GCA_026770425.1 of Boechera divaricarpa. NCBI lineage: Eukaryota > Viridiplantae > Streptophyta > Magnoliopsida > Brassicales > Brassicaceae > Boechera > Boechera divaricarpa. Next base: position 4,250,614 of record CM049188.1, read on the forward strand.
CTGATCATTTTTAGTCACAGTTCTAGTGATCAAAGAAGCAATTGCATTTGTCGAAGACGCCACCGCTTGAAACTCATGAGTTTCACAATCTCCAAACGAACCTGCAACATCGAGAATTTGATTCAAGAGATTTCGGTATCTCGGCAATCCTTGGGATTACGCACAACATCAATAGCAGCCTTACAATCAGAAACGAGCTACATGCGCGAGATATGAGTGTCCTAAGGCCATCTCCAACCATACACCAAAACACCAAATTTGATGTTGATTCTTCTCCAATTATACACCAAATCTTGCACCAAATATTTTTTTTTGTGTTTTGTGAATAGTGGTGCAATACTATTCACTACACCAAACATTAAAAATATATTTTTTATTTACTAATATAATTTAATTGTTATCAACTAGTTAATTAAATTTTATAGTTTGGCCATTTGGATACCGTTCGGATTCTGATTCAGATCAGTTTTCGGATTTTGATATTTCAGTATTAGAGATGTAGGATCCATTCTGATAATTTCGACTAATCAATGCAACGGTTAGATATTGACCGACGAAATCCAACGGTTGAGATTGATCCGTCTTTTTCTCAGAAGTTGATAATTGATATAGACATGATTTGACTAATCAATGCAACGGTTAGATATTGACCGACGAAATCTAACGGTTGAGATTGTTACGTCTACACTACAAAATGGGTACCTTGTTTAGAAATTAAGAAAAATATCACCATCAAATTCTATTTAATCTTCTAAAAGATGAATTTCAACTATGGTAGTTCATCTTATATACCTTCTTCTTCTTCTTCAGATGATGATGATTTACAAAAGCAGATACTAGCTCAAATTACTGTAAACAACAATTTTCTCATGAACAATTACCTATTTAACTCTGAGGGTTCCCATGGTGGATCCATTCCGGGATATCGAATTTGAAGTCAATTTAGTTTATGACTAATTAGTATTTATTATAATTATTAAAAAATAAAGAAAATTTTAAATTTAATAATATAATAATAAAAGTGATTTTTTGGTGTGAGATTTGGTGTTGTGGTTGGAGATGAAAAAATATACTATTCATTTTTACACCAAATTTGACACTATTCATCATACCAAATTTGGTGCTATGGTTGGAGATGGTCTAAACACAACAAAATGACCAAAGAATACACCACAATTCAGCTACTAAGCAACCGTCTGAATGGGTGAAAGCGTCACGTAAATTTATCTACGTTCATTTATGTTTTTTGCCAAAACATAACAACAAGAAACATAAAATAAATCTCATAGTCACATGTTTTTTTTTTAATTACTCCTTTGGTCCCTGAATAAGGGAATAACACGAACACTCACAGCTAAATACGATAGTCGTATTTTCTTATATTCAAAAAAGAAATATTGTATCTATATATATTTTAACAAGTAGAGGTTCTAAATAAGCTGTTAACTTTTCCATGCAACTTCCTGTGAAAAATTGAAATGGGACCTTAATTAAGATTCTCTTTCATGGGTTATAAAAGTAACTAAAAGATAAAGTCACACTCTCCAACCTTTTCCACAAAGTTGATAGAGACTCAGACTATCCATTAATTAGTGCTAATGGAGAAATAGTTAGTTATCTCTAAATATAAAAGTAGTTGTTAATTGTCACACACATAATTAATTTTTTTCATTTTGCCATTATATATACTTAGAATAATTTATATTGTATTAGAGCATCATCAATGGAAGAAACCCATTTGGATTTCTTAACTAATATTTTATTATAAAGTTTTTAAGAGTCAGTTCTTAAGTATCCCAAATAAGAGCCGGTTCTTAAGAAAATTATGCTTTTGTCTTTAATTTAATAATAAAACATTTAAAAAACCCCGTTAAAAATCTCTTTAAAAACCTCCGTTAATGATGGTTTTAAAATCTCCGATTTTTTTTAGATTTCTTATATATATTGCTCACAATCGAAATAGTAATGATAACTAAGTTATATATTTCTTATTAATTTCTCTTACAGTCAAATTCAATCATTGAGTGATGATCAAATAAGACATATTGACGTTAATTTACTATACATATGGATGGAACAACCGATAGAAAAGACAAGTTATATAATATTGGACCTTATCAAAATGGTCAAACTTTGGCCCACTTTGATCCATCGTTTTTTTTCTTTTCTGGCATCCAACTTGATCCTTAATTCATGGCTCGTAAAAGCATAATTATTAATTAATCTTTAAAGCATAAACTTTTCATGATAATTATTTGAAGCTTTTGTGCGAAAGTGTTTCCCAAATGCTTGAAAGTTGAAGCATTGTAAATGTCATACTTGCGACCACCAATTTGTCCCAAGACAAAGAATCTGGCTAGTCATTTAGAAGCAATGAGAAGGTGTAATTGAAGAGGGTTGCTTGCTAAATAAATCTAGCCGAGGAGATATTAGTTTTTGGATCCCGTGATGCGTTTTTTGAAATGCCAAGCTGATCTTGTCCATTAATCCAAGATAGGTGGAGAGATGCACATAAGGGGTCCAATTATCAGCTCCAAAAGAAAAGAGACATCCATTACCAATTTTTTTTTTTGCAGATTAGAGGGTAATTAGCTTTGGAGTGTGGTTTGAGAAGCTTCTTGAAAGACTATGGATATAATAAGCGCTTTTTTCATTTAATCCTAAGAATTTTTTTTTTCATACTTGAATGTCTTTGCCTTTTTCGTTAAGACTTAAGAGTGTGCAAAAAAACCGCAACCAAATAAACTAAAATTCACTAATATAATTATACTTTTAATTATATATATACACGGATAATCAAACTCGATATAGTCTTCTTAATAATAATTGTAACATTAAATAAATCATTATTTATTTATATGTTAAAGTTAGTTTTTAAACTAAAGCCAAAATGAAAACCAAACCGAAATTGTGTCAAACCAAACCAAACTACAAATGGTTTGATATGGTTTCAAATATTTACAAAATAAAAACAATTGAAAAACCAAAAAAAAAATCTGAATCGAAACCAAACCGTAAACCGTATTGGTATTGTCCACCCCACCCCTAGTCCAAATTAAACGTTCCAAATTGCAGGATCACGAAAGAAGAACATCCAAATGAACTTTAAAACGGAAGCCTCATCTTTTTGTTTCAGAATACCCAAACACCTGCAGCAAATAAATGGGCTTTATGGCGGCCTAACTTTGAATGCTTAAACCGATGTCGTATTCATCGAATCTCGATAGTTTCTGTTTTGTCTCAATTAAAACCAATTTTGTTCTTCTTCTTCTTCGCTCTGCACCGCGTTCTTACTTTCTCTCAAATTCCTCCAAATCAAAGCTTTTTTTGATCTTCCTTAGCGCAGATTCGTAAGTTTTCTCGATCTCAAAGTTAGTAGAGATTAATACAGCCTAATTATTTTAATCCCTTTCTTAGATTAGTGAGGGTTTAATCTTTGAATATTTCGATTGGGAATGGAATTTGATGTTTGCGTAGAAACCCTAATTTTGGTTGAGTCGCACAATTTGCAATCTCTCAGAATGCTTTGAAATTTGTTATAGAGATTCATTCCTCTGCAATGGACTCAAAATCTCTGGCTAAATCAAAGAGAGCTCACACTCAACACCATAGCAAGAAATCGCATTCGGTTCATAAGTCGAAAGGTCCAGGGGTTTCAGATAAGAATCTGGAGAAGCTGCAAGGAAATCAAACCAAGAGTCCGGTTCAATCTCGACGAATATCTGCACTTCCATCGAATTGGGATCGTTATGATGATGAACTTGATGAAGCTGAGGATTCATCGATAAGCCAACCTTCAGACGGTATACTGCCAAAAAGCAAAGGAGCTGATTATGTGCATTTGATATCTGAAGCTCAAGCTGAGTCTCATTCAAAGATGGAGATCAATTCAGATTGTCTGACATCGTTAGACGATCTTTTGCACGGTATGGAATCAAAAATGCGAAAGGTGTTTTGTTTGTTGTCTTTGTTCCTGTTGTTTGTGCAAAGTATTCAAATTTATGAATTGTTGCAGATGAATTTAGTCGCGTAGTTGGATCTATGATTTCGGCCAGAGGGGAAGGTATACTTTCATGGATGGAAGATGACAATTTTATTGTGGAAGAAGATGGAACAGCTTCATATCATGAGGTAATTATACTCTTATTTCTCAGCTAAGATGGAGGGTTTTTTTTTTAACTTGCTAATCGTCTCACGATGCGTCAACTTTTTCTTAAGTAAAGCCTGGATTCCTTTCCTTGAATTTGAATGCTCTGGCAAAAACACTAGAGAAAGTGAATTTGCACGAGAGACTCTACATTGAAGCTGATCTTTTGCCACCCGACCTGGTACTTACTTGATCTAAACCACTTATAATCAACACTAGGCTCAGTGTTTGACATATTCGATATTATGAATTGTGCAGTGTACAGCCGCCCAATCAAAAATTAGCCGTGATGAAGAAGACGCGAAAGTTATCACAACAAGGCTAAATGAGCCTGTTCAAGAAGAATCCAGTGGAAAGATCAACCCAATTGTCGCACAAGGCGAATCATCAGTCTTGGAAGCTGATTCTCTGCATCAAGTCAAGGACATACCAATACTCACAGGCGAGTCAGAGAAATCTTCAGCAATGGAAGCTGATCTAGATTTGCTCCTTAACTCCTTTAGTGAAGCACATACTCAGCCTAACCCAGTGGCCAGTGCCTCAAGTACATCCAGTCAGAATCCTTTCGTCCAAAAATCTTCAGCTTTTGAAACTGAGCTTGATTCTCTTCTCAACAATCATAGTAGCGCAGAACAATTCAACAAACCAGCGAACCCATCTGATCAAAATATTCACACGACGGGTTTTAATGATGTGCTTGATGATTTGCTCGAAAGTACTTCAGTGTCGATCAAACCACAGCCGGACCAGACCTCATCGTCTTCCTCACTTGGAAAATCCAAAGTTTTAGATGATTTTGATTCTTGGTTAGACACGATTTGATTTATTTGTTAACTTACACCTTTTTGTATTGCATAGGTGAATGAGAACTTTGTTATCTATTTAAAAAAAAAAATTGATTATGACTGTTCAAATCTCAAACTAATCAATAAAATAGCAAAAAAAAGACAACTATTAAACCTTGAAATGTTGATGAACAAATTTGGAGGAAGGATAAAATGGTCAGTTGGACTATTCAAAGTGACTGTTTTTTTCTCTTTACTGGTTAGGGCTAGGCTCCAAGTTCATTGCTAGGAGATTAAGCAAGAGATCGTTGGAGTTTAGGTAAACCTTGTTGGCCGATCTAGCTATGGTCTGAGCAATCTCTCTTGCAGCTTCAGTCTTCCTCACAGTAATGAAAGCTTCGTTGTTTGCAATAACTTGGCCTATGAGTTGAGCACTCTTAGCTTCTCCTATGAATCACGAAATTAGTATTTAACAACTTATAAACCAGATACACATAATGCTGTAACAAAAAATCCAGATAATTTACCTGGGCGCAGATAACAGCACTTTTTTTTGTCTTGCTCGGCCTTTTCGACATTAGCCCGTTCTGCTTCCTAAGCCACAACTTGTATTTTCTCGATTGCTTCAGTGAACTCTTTTCCAAATTTGAGGTTCGTGATGGAGACATCATCTAGAGCAATGATGAATTTAGATGCTCGCTCTGTCACAATATTGCGTATCTCCCTGCTCACAGCCTGGAAGAGAGTTATAAACCTTACAGTTTGACAAACAGAGCATAAAATGTTGCGGTTAGAACATTAAGAGTAAGAATCCTGGGATACTAACTTTTCTTTGTGTAATGAGCTGGCTGGCATTGTACTGAGCCACTACTGTTTTCAGTGTTTCATAATGATGGAAGGGAGAGAACTCGCTCTCGTAATTCACACCGAGTGTTCTGTAAATCTCGGGCAAGGACGTGTAAGAACCCTAAGCCCAATTGACACCTGCACAACAGCAACAAAGCATCAAAAACAAAAGCAGATATATAGACAAGAAAAAGATGAACAATGGTAGCCGCTTAAGCAACTCTAGAATTCCTTTGATTCTGCAATCTCCTCTAAGAAAAATTTATACAGTTCAGGCATAAGTTCAAATAACAAAAACAGGGATCCAACATCAAAAGAATCTAACAAAAGTGGTGCAATCTCCTAAGATACAACTCAAATACAAACAAAACATGGCTACTGCACACACACAAACAGAGAAGCAGGGAGAAAATATTGCACACCGTTTGAAGATCATGACTTCCAGTGTCATAAAATATGCCTATCAAACCATGGTATCATAAAATATGTTCCCTCTGGATAGACCTGGAAAACAAAAAATGAAACCCATAATAAAAAAATAGAGGCACAGAATAATAACTCCATAAACAATACAAACCTTATCTTTGATACCGGTTAACCGGTTAAACACGATGGCACGGTGTCCTCCATCGACATTGTACATGCTATTAGCAATGCAATAGAGTCCAAGCCCACCAATAACACCGACCTTAAGCAAGGCAGAGAGTGCGCAGGTGATCCAGGAACGTTTGGAACTTGTTTGACATTCATTTTCCTAAACACGAAATAATGAACACACCAAATCAATTACTTATCTAATCCGATTTACTGATTGATTACAAAAATGCTTCTGAAATTGAATGTAACACCATCAGATAAACCAAAATCTTCAGGAATTATTAGAAGTTAAGAAAAAGATTTCGTTTTTCTAAAACCCAATAGAGTAAACATATCAGTAACAATAGTAAGAAATTCGAATTCACCAGAATCAATATAGATATGAATCTGAAGGCATCGTTAGCTATAATCACTTGCAAAGCTAATGCGATGAGACCTTATTAGATCATAAGTGATAGAAAGAAGATGATTCACTAACCCTTGATCGTGGAATATACAATAAAGACGAAAACTTTCACCACATGAGTATACTAAACCACCGAATTCATACGCAAGGGTTCATAAGATTGAACTATGTGCTTTTTGATTGGCACCAAATTAAGTAAAAGGGCTAATGAAGAAACACATGGAAAAATAAAATGGCGATAAGGTCACCGGAGGGAGGAGAGAGAGAGAGACGCACCTAAATTGAGCTCTTGATCGCCAGCGTAGTCAGGGTTTAAGCAACGACCAGAGATTGAAGTAAGGGTTTTAATGTATAACAACAATCTACGAGGCGATGAATGTACTTACACAAGACTTATTGGGCCTATAAAGCCCAATAATAATATTTTGCTTGAATAACACGTAAAATGCTGAATCTTTGCTTTATTAATTCAAGAAAGGGTTAATTAAACTAACTAAAATAAAGTAAACGGTTTTGTCTTTCTAATGTTTCAGACAAATATTACAGCTAGATATATTATCAAATTTATATATCCAAATATTGATTGACAAAAATGTCATACAGCAATATACGCTATATTGGTAAAATGACAATTATGCAGGTAGCAAACGTCACAAGTTTATGTTTTGGACTTTTTAGTTATGAAGAATATGCATATTGTTAGTCAAAAATGCATAGTTAAATAAATGTTTTACAAAAGAACTAATAAAAATACAGATCTCTTCAGAAAATGGTAATTTAATCGGTTTGAGTACTAATCAACCGTTTATATCTCTTATTTCAATTTTCAAAATCACGCATCATATATAACAGATAAAGAAATTTCTTATTACAAACCGCACAATTAAATCAATATATAAAAACAAACTCAAAAGAGGAATTTCAAACACAAGACAACAAGTCCAAACCCTAATCCAGACTTCATTTCACCGGAGCCAGACTTCTCTGACGGAGCCGCTGCTTTCTTAGAGGAGTCTGAGTCATCGGAGACATCAGGAGATTTTGATTTCGGAGCAGGCGCCACTGCTGGTGAGATCTTACGTTCTCCGAACATCTCTTCCGGCAACAGTACCATGTCCACCACGTAAACCGCAAGAGGACGTTCTTGTCTTAATGCAGTACTGAGACGTGTCTCAACGATACCCGTAGATACATTGACTTGATTCCCTTGACCAGTGAAGTTAAGTCCGTAAACCCCACCTGCGTCTCGACCTGAAGCTTGAGTCCTGACCGGGTTACTTACAGAGAGAAGATCCTCCAATGTGTAGAATTTGGGACTAACATGGTAAAGAATGATTTTGACTTGGTCTTCCGGGCTTAATTTGTTTAGGGTTCCGGGTTTAAGGTTTTGAAAAGCGTTGTCTGTTGGTGCTAACACGGTCATGCCTTCTGATGAACTGTTGATTTGGATGTTGATTTGGCTTCCGATTTGAGTTGTGTTTAAAAGACGGATAAATGTAACAAACTGACCGCCTTTTTCGAGTATTGCCGTGATGTTGATGGGACCGGCAGGGCCAGGAGCGGGAGCGGTGGGTTGAGCAGTTATCTCTGTGGAGAGGAAGACTGCGGTGAGGATAAGTAGGACGAGAGGAGCTAGAGTTAGATGAATGGTGGCCATTGCGTTTTGAAGTTTATGTGTTTTGAGTTTAGTGGGAAAGTGAGGTTGGGAGTTAAATGATTTATATGGATGAGAAAAATGTTTAGTGATGAGTTGTGGCTTAGTTGGAATGAGATGGGATTGGTTAATACGTCATTTTGACAAAATATTTGCCGACAAAATTGGATTTTAACAATTATACATATAATTCGTCTATGTGATCCTAATTTGCGTCTATTCGGAAAAGATATGTAATGATATTTTAATATTTAGGATATATATGAGAAATTAGTTGCATACTATTATAATGAGTTAAAGCTCAAAATATATACAATTCCCCAAAAAAAAAATTACAATTCACAGCATGAATAGTACTAAGATTGGAATCTTGCCTTTACTATGAATGTAAATGTATACTTACGTAAGAGTAACAACCGACACTAACACATATACCTCTTAGTCACAAAACTCCTAACTAATTAATGGTGGGTTGGTACTTAGTAGTCTAATAAACAACGAAAATGATAACTTGATCATTTATTATACTCATAAATATATACATATAAATGGATCAATAATGAAAACACTTTTGATATTGGCAAGAAAGTTGGTGTTTTCTTAATCAGAAAAAGATTAGTAAAGGTGGTTAGGAAAAGATTTATATTTTATGATTAGATGTAGAATTAGAACGCAATTGAGAAATGCACGTTAAAGCATCTGTTGTAAATTAGATAGCATATATAGAGATAACTAAATTCGTCTATTGTAAAATGTAGACATTACGGTGAATACAAAAATATAGATGCATCATGCATGTATCTATATCCATATGCTATACGTATATACATTGTACACTCGTAGATGTAGACATGTATGTGTTTGTTTCATTGTATGTTGTAAATTGAAGAAAATCAATGGACAAAAGTCCAACGCTGGCTAAGTGACAGCCTGGGATGAACAAGTTGGCATATAATGGTCATTACCAATTTTATATTATACCTTCATATTTTGTGATCATTGCCAATTTGTTTTGTTGCTTTAATTTTGATCGATGATTCTCAACCGTTACGAATATCAGCAATCCGCTGAACACTTTGTTTTGGTAATAATATATAGTCGGTTTGCTAAAATGGTTTATTAAATCGGTTCGAAACATTTTTGGGTAGTCAGAATTCAGAAAAATGTTATAGACCGATGATTTCCAGCCGTTTCACATGTTAGCAATCAACCAAACAATTGTTTGAGACCGTTTGATAAATAAATAAAAACAGTTTGTTAAAGCGGTTTAAAGCATTTTTCGACAGTTAATTACAATAAGATATAAAAACTGTCTAAAAACTAGTACTAGTTTATCAACTTATCATTTAATGATTCTTGGTGTAGTGTCATTTACATGTGGAGCATATATCTCGTGTTCCTTTCAATATCCCTTTTCAAAATGCATGATGCTTTTCTCTCGGCCAAACGGCACGTAGTTGAAGAGCACAAGAAAATTGAATTGAGCAAACATAAAGCATCCACTGGACTATTAGGCCACCTCGTATACAGATCCATTAGATATTTATACCTGACCTTATTGAATAACTGTTCATGTTATATGACCAGTATTTAGGCCATGAATGGTTGTTAGTTCTTAAATGATGTTTAAATTATAGTTTTCGATTTTTGGTTTTTAGATTATAAAAATGTAAAATAAATAAATGGAAAAACCTGTTTAGCTAAGAATTTGTTTAGGAATAGGTGAAAAAATCAAGTAAGATCATGTTCAGGTAAGATTAAAAAAACCACTCAAGTAAGATAGTTTTTAGATCGATATTGAAAATTGTTAAAAAAAAAATTAAAAAATAATTCTTTTATCTTTTAAAGAAACCACTTTTACAAAAGTTTGAATGGCGAAAAATGAGTTTTTTTCAAACATAAAATACAAAATATGTAAATATTCAAGGCTTTAATCTCATTGTATATTTGCGTTATGTGTTGTAAAAATTAATTGGTTATAGCTTAGATTTTGTCCATTCAGATGACATTAAAATATGCTTAAAATTATTTATATATTCTAGTCAATTTTGATCAATATTTGTAGTTTAATAGTTTATGTTGTGATTGTTATGTTACTATCAAATATTAGATGTTGTAGACCATAACTTTTTTAAACGTAATTACATTTGTTAGAATCGACTTTTTTTTTTTTTTTGACAAATTGAGTTTAGAAATTGTGATATCCGGGTTTTATAAGATCTGTCACCCAACAAATATTATTTGAACAAATCAATACAAATTTATATATAACTAAAGATAACTTGAATAACTTACAACTTCATATAGATATATGAGACCACCTCCAACGGGAGAGGGAGTTCTAAACTAATAATTGTCATTAAAATAAATGAAAACACAATATTAAGGTAAGAACCGACTCTAAAAAACCTTGATTAAGAACCGATTCTAAAAATTGCGTGGCAGCATCTAATTGGTTTACTGTTTTGGAAAGAAAAATAAATTTTGGCGAAAGAGAAAGAGAAAGACGATTTGCTTCTGCCTTCTTCTTCCAAGGCATCATGAGATTATCGACGACGCTGCTCCTCTTTATCGGAGCTCTCAGCTTCTCTGGCGCCGAATATGTCAGATCCGATGCCTCTGACCACCGTTACAAGGACGGAGATTCCGTTCCTCTATACGCCAACAAGGTCGGCCCATTTCACAATCCCAGGTAATCTATTTTACTTGCGTGTCGGTAGGTTTTCAAAAAATTTGTTCAGATCTTAATTTCGATCTGAGATTCTATTGAACGAGTAATAAATTGATCTTCATGGTTTTCATGTGCTAATTTTGCCTGATGATGTTCTTGTCATAGTCTCGTTGATTATTAGGATTGTAAGAGCCAGAGCTTTAATTGTATATGATCCATAGTTTAAATTATACCGTAGCTGTTGATTGTTGTAACTCTTGTCTGTGAATCCTCTTGTTTTTGTTGGTGATTAATTGTATAATTAGAAATCAATGAGAGACACTAATCCTTCTTCGTTGTAGGTTCTTGGTGTTGAAGTAACAACATCTCCACATGAGATAAGAAAAGCTATCTATGATCAAACTGGCTCAGTTGATGATGCTGTAAGTCCGCTTCTTTTTATCTTCATGATTTAGTTTCAGATTTTTTAAAAACATGCTGGAACTATTGCTTAATTCTACTCATAAAAGTGTGCTGAATAATAATATCAAAGTTTGTGAAATGTTGACAACTTGAGAGACTTCTTCATGGCCATGTACAAAAATACGTTTGTTAATTGTTTTAAGTTTGTTTTCATTATTTTAAATTTGTTAATTGAAGTTTATATAAACGTTATTGGTACTATATCTCTTCCAGACTTTTCTGCTCAATGTTTTACTCAAACCCCAAACATTATTGGTACTATGTTTTAAGTAGCCTTTAGGTTCCATTAATAGTTAGCTTTTGTTAGGTAATGGTCTTGTTAGTTTTTGATAGGTAAATGTCTTTCAAATTAATGCTTGCTAGCTTTTGTTAGCTTTTGTTAGGTAAACACTTATGATCAATTATTGCTTGCTAAATACACTTAAACACAATTACTTATATATTGGTGCAAACACAATGGCTTCTTTGTTCTAAATCTTCTTTCATCTAAACACTTAAACCATTGCTCTTTCCTCTAACACTTAAACCGTCTAACACTTCTTTCATCTTAAACACTTAAACAATGGATTCTACAAACCCATATAGTCAATCTTCGGGCTTTGTAAACCTCTTAACTAGTCAACTAGTTAATGAGAGTTACTCGACTAGTATTGAACTTGGATCATCAGAAGTGCCTCTGTTTAGTAGCCAATGTTATGATGATCCAATCCTAGGCGTAGAAGAGCGTAAAGAAAGACGGAAATGGACACTAAAGGAGGATGTTGTTCTGATCAGTGCATGGTTGAACACCAGCAAAGATCCGGTGATTGGTAATGAGCAAAAAGCCGGAGCATTTTAGAAACGCATTCAAGGGTACTTTAACTCAAGTCTGCAGCTTCTTGGAGAGCAAAAAAGAGAGGCCAGTCATTGCAAGCAGAGGTGGGGGAGAATAAACGACCAAGTTTGTTGGTTACTACGAGCCTGCTTTGAAAGCCCAATCAAGCGGACAAAACGAGGATGATGTTATGAAAGCAGCTCATGAAATTTTTTACAATGATCACTTGATCATGCATGGAGGGAGCTTCGCCATGACCAGAAGTGGTGTTCGATTTCTTATGGTAAAGTTGGTGCTCGGTGTAAACGCAGAAAGCTTGAAGCTAGTTCAGCACAGTCCTCAAGCTACCAACCAGAAAGCAATGGAGAGGATGTATCAATGGGTCGTCCGCCAGGGGTCAAGGTATCAAAGAAAGCGGCAAAGTGGAATGGGTACAAGCCAACCGATGCTAAAGAAGAAGGCAAGGACCTCTTGGAATTACAGAGCATGTGGGAGATCAAGCAAAAGGATTTGGAAATCAAAGAGAAGCTTTCTAAGAATAAGTTACTTGACAGCCTCCTTGCAAGAACCGAGCCACTTTCTGATTTAGAAATGGCGCTTAAAACAAAGCTAATTACTGATATGTTGTCATAAATATGTATTGTTGTTGTCAGCCTCTATGTTTGTTTCATAAGTATGTGTTGTAAGTCTCTGTTTCTTTCATAAGTATGTGTTTTTTTTCTCTGTTTTTTTCATAAGTATGTGTTGAACACTTGTTTTTCTCTGTTTCTTTCATAAGTATGTGTTGAACACTTGTTTTTCTCTGTTTCTTTCATAAGGTGGTGTTGAACACTTGTTTTTCTCTGTTTCTTTCATAAGGTTCCTCTATCCTCCGTAATTAGCCCTTGAAGTGTTGGTTCTTGAAACTTGAGTGTTGTAAGGTTCTCTATTTTCAGTGATTTGGTTGTTATTTTTTACTTTACCCATTAATTTGTTGTCTTTGCAGTTTTGCAGGTACTTTTAATGAGAAAGTGTTCCGGACCATTAAGCATTTCTCGCCACATTTAGTTGCAAAGATGAGGCCTCCTCACATGTGAGTACTTTTAATTTGATTTCCATGGAAGACTTTTTACATACTTTTTTATATTTATCGTTTGAGATCACATTTTGATATCTTGGTGAACTGATTGCAAAGTAATGATTTTCCTTATGTAGCCAGTTTTGCTATGTGGTTTACTTCCTGCGGTTTGTTATGGGTTCTCTATGCACTTACCACTGCCCTTCTCAGTAAGTGATCCTTCTTCACGCAAGCCTAAAAGATCTGTTAATTTTTTCTCATACTTTTGAACAGAGAGTTGCTGTACAAGTTTGCTGACAACTTGTTATTTGTTTTGTATGATTGACTGAAGGAAAAGCTGTAGCATCACATGAAGAGGTGAAGGCCGAAGATAGAGATCACGGAATTTGGTTTTTAGTATTTAGTGGGTCCATTTTGGTTTTGTTTGTAGTATTGCAAACCACACAATCAGATCATATATTTCCTATATATATGTTCATGATTTTAAAAACATAACGTAACACTTAAAGTTTAGAATTTTTGTAAGTTTACAAGACTCTCAAAGTGGTTGTCACTCTTCTTAAGTGGTGTAAGTTTATTTATTTCTCTATATTGGTCTTTTGAAAATGTCGAAGAATTTTTGCATGTCTTCAATATAATGAAGAATTAGTCTTTTCCTATATTCATAGGAGCCACCTTCTAGACCGGAACTATCTTTTTATGTCTTTGATCTTTGTTCGTTGTTCTGTTGTTCACATTCATTAAAGATCTTATAGCTCTTTTTAATCCTGGTGAAGGTAGTGTCTGTTTGCCTCTGAATAAATCAAAACTTTAATAGAACAAGTGTGTTACAAGTTAATACGTATTGATTTTAGATATTTTTTTTGTAGATATAAAAAAAATTATGGCATCTTCTTCAAGCAACACTTGTGACGGATCAGTTGACGAAAGTTTTGATGAAATCTTCGATAAAAAATGGAACAATATGTTTGACGGCGTTTTTGATCGGCATGCAGCAACAAAGCCAAAGAAGAAACGAGGATATATTGAAAGAGAACGTGAACAAGGCCACAACCGCTTATGGAACGACTATTTCAGTGAAATGCAACATACCCTCCTCATATATTTCGACGCCGTTTTAGAATGAACAAGCCCTTGTTCATGCGTATTGTTGATCGACTCTCCCATGAAGTCTCATTCTTTCAACAAAGAAGAGATGCTATCGGAAGGTTTGGTCTCTCTGGACTACAAAAGTGTTCAGCAGCAATTCGGATGATGGCATATGGTTGTGCGGCTGACGCGGTTGACGAATACCTACGGCTCGGTGAAAGTACTGCTATTTCATGTTTGGAAAATTTCGTAGAAGGAATAATATATTTGTTCGGAGATGAGTACTTAAGAAGACCCTCACCGGAAGATCTTCAACGACTACTCAATATTGGAGAGATACGCGGATTTTCCGGGATGATAGGAAGCATCGATTGTATGCATTGGGAGTGAAAAATTGTCCGACCGCTTGGAAAGGGCAATATACACGTGGATCTGGAAAACCGACAATCGTCTTAGAGGTTGTAGCATCACATGATCTTTGGATATGGCACGCGTTTTTGGACCTTCAGGTACCTTAAACGATATCAATGTTCTTGATCGCTCACCCGTTTTTGATGATATATTACAAGGCCGAGCTCCGAAAGTGAATTACTTTGTCAACGGACGCGAGTATCATTTGGCGTACTACCTCACAGACGGTATTTATCCAAAATGGGCAACTTTTATCCAATCTATTCCCATTCTCAAGGTCTGAAAGCATCGTTATTTGCTACATATCAAAAATCCGTTCGAAAAAATGTTGAGCGTGCTTTTGGAGTTTTGCAAGCTCGATTTGCAATTGTGAAAAACCCAGCTCTTTTTTGGGATAAGGGAAAAATAGGAAGGATTATGAGAGCATGTATCACACTGCACAATATGATCGTAGAAAACGAACGAGATGGATACACTCAGTTCTATGTATCAGAATTCGAGCAAGGAGAAGGAAGCAGAACTTCACAAGTGGATATGACGTACTCTACAGATATGCCTACAAATCTCGGCAATATGATCGGCATTCGAAATCAAGTTCGTGATAGACAAATACATCAACGATTGAAAGCTGATTTAGTTGAGCATATATGACACAAATTTGGCAACCTTCAAGATTATAACTAAACGTTTTCTTTTCCAATATATATATATATATATATTGTATGTTTTAAATTTCATGTAATGCAATATAAATTTGATTTTATAAAATATTGTATGTTTAATAATTTATGATTTTCTAAAATGTTTTTTAAAAATAAATGAATATTTAAAATAAATTTTAAATAAATGATTTTCTAAAATATATATTTATATATATATATATATATATATTTTTTAAGAACCTTTACTTGAGGTTCACCATTGGACATTAAAAAATTGATGGGTTCTAAATTTTGAAATCATTCAATATTTATGATTAAAAAGAACTCTTAGTTGAAGTTCACCATTGGAGATGCTCTGATTTTTATGAATAAGTTCGCATGATTATCTACATAACTGTAGTGTTTAATTTACGATTAGAAACAAGTCTTCGACCTTTCGAGATTCAAACCCTAAACTAGCTTCTGAGATGCTCCAGAGCTGGTTCTCAACACAATCTCTTCCCTGACCCTTTATTCGTGAGATCAAATTACTTCATCTGAGCAACTGCTACATGGATGCTTCGTCTTCTTTCTTGGAGGTTTTCGAGAACGACCTAATTGATATAATATTGTGTAATTTGGTTCGATTTGTTCCTAAATTAAGTTTGGGCTAACTAGTTTTATACCCAAAAAACACTAAGGCCTGGCTGGGCTTGTATTTTTTTTTTTTCTCATGCAATTTAATTTGAAAGCCTTTAACAAAAAAAAAAAGAAAAGAAAAAAAAGGGTGGGATATGAACAGCATGCAGCCGTACACTCGTCGCAGCATGTTCGTCGCGTCCGCCACATCTCTCACGTGTGATCTCAGCTGTTTTCTGTCGCCAGGTCTTTTCTCTCGATCATCTTCTTAGAGTTACCATTATTCAAATGCTTATAAACTTTAAAATATATATATATATATATATATATATATATATTTTTCTTACTAACATTTTATCTTCCGCATATATCCATAATTGACCAAAGTCTTTCGAAACTCATCATTTTCTCAGTTCGAATGTGACCATGCATGGTCCCATTATATTACGATCTAATCAATTGATATATAGCCTATTAATAATAAATAACAAAAACAAATTCTAATAATTTTGTTGACAAATATCATATACATGCGGAAGGATGACATATACCAAAAAAAAATGGTTTGTTTTAAAAAATAATATATATATATATATATATATATATATATCTTGAGAATTGTACACAATAAATAAATAAAGATTTGTCCTGTTACTAATGCATGTGCCTACCTCAAAGCTGATGTGTAAGAAACATGCACAAGAATAAGCCATGCAAATTGAAATGTGTCAACTCCGTTCATTAATATGTGTTCTTTACAGTGTGAAGCCAAATTTAATTTTCCGATGAAGACATAAAAGTAGCAATTCAAGTGAAGTGTAAATTGTACATAGTCGATTATATATACCTGGTTCTTATCTTAATCAATTTATCCTCAACAACTTTAATAAACAAAATTCAAATAAATCTCCTATAAATAGCTTCACATAACGCAAGTGAGAAACCACAAAAAGCAAGAAAGATAACAAAAAATGGCTCGAGTCTCTTCTCTTCTTTCTTTCTCCTTAACACTTTTGATCTTCTTCCATGGCTACACAGCTCAGCAGTTTCCAAACGAGTGCCAGCTCGACCAGCTCAATGCGCTCGAGCCGTCACACGTACTGAAGAGTGAGGCTGGTCGCATCGAGGTGTGGGACCACCACGCTCCTCAGCTCCGATGCTCAGGCGTCTCCTTCGCACGTTATGTAATCGACTCTAAGGGTCTCTACTTGCCCTCTTTCTTTAACACCGCGAAGATCTCCTTCGTGGCTAAAGGTACGTACGATTCTTTCTATTTCGAGATTCGAATTCGTGACTCTATTGTTCATGCTCTTTAGAACAATCCGTTATTAGGGATTCATATTTGATCAAATATATTCTAATTCTTTAATGGTTCGATTCTTATCTCAGGAGTTTGATTTATAGTCAGAATTTTATTTGATTATTATTTTGGGTTTCAAATTTTCAAACACCTTTAAATTTAAAATTAAAAGAGTCGTTTCCAGTCAACATTTTGTTTTTCATAATATATTTCGGTTATAAGAACACTTTTCCTGTTTTTTTTTTTTTTTTGATTAGAATTTTTCTTTTTTTTATTTTTATATATATATATATATATATTTTTTTTTTTCTGAATTGGCACATCCCTAATATTCTCTAGTATCAGTCCATAATCTTTCAACTTTAATTAAAGAATTTAAAGCTATGTAATTTATTGGTTACACTATAGGAAGAGGTCTTATGGGAAAAGTGATCCCCGGATGCGCCGAGACATTCCAAGACTCCTCAGTGATCCAACCACGCGAAGGCAGACAGTTCGAGGGTCAGGGTGAAGGTCAAAGCCAAAGGTTCCGTGACATGCACCAGAAAGTGGAGCACATAAGGAGCGGCGACACCATTGCCACAACACCCGGTGTAGCACAGTGGTTCTACAACGACGGACAGCAACCACTTGTCATCGTCAGCGTCTTCGATCTAGCCAGTCACCAGAACCAGCTCGACCGCAACCCAAGGGTATAAACCAAAACCTCAAAAATAATCATTATATAGTTACAAAATAACAAAAATAATGTTGTTTTTTTGTGGGTTATGAAGCCATTTTACTTAGCTGGAAACAACCCACAAGGCCAAGTATGGCTACACGGACGAGAGCAACAGCCTCAAAACAACATTTTCAATGGATTCGAACCGGAGGTTATTGCTCAAGCTTTAAAGATCGATCTTCAGACCGCGCAGCAACTTCAGAACCAACAAGACAACCGTGGAAACATTGTCCGTGTCCAAGGCCCATTCGGTGTCATTAGGCCGCCTTTGAGGGGCCAGAGACCTCAGGAGGAGGAAGAAGGAGGACAAGGTAACGGTTTAGAGGAGACCATATGCAGTGCCAGGTCCAGCGATAACCTCGATGACCCGTCTCGTGCTGACGTGTACAAGCCTCAGCTCGGTTACATCAGCACCCTCAACAGTTACGATCTCCCTATCCTTCGCTTCATCCGTCTCTCAGCCCTCCGTGGATCTATCCGTCAAGTAAGTTAAAGAAAATATTATCTAACCAAAAATGCATGCATTTGAATAGGGTGGACATTTTAAAAGTTCGGTTTTGTTTATCTGGTTTTTTTGGTTTAATTAGTTCTGCAGTATACCAAACTCTATAAACGATTTAATTGAGCTTCAAAATATTTTGGTTTGGTTGGTTTCAATTTTAGATAAAAAAAATTTAGAAATGTTGGCTCGGTTTATGTTTCGGTTTGGTTTAAATCTGTTAGTTTGGTTTTTGGTTTGCTATAATTTGTCCATTTCTACAATTTAAACATGCCTCTTAAAACGTGTGTGGGTGTAGAACGCAATGGTGCTTCCACAATGGAACGCAAACGCAAACGCGGTACTTTACGTGACAGACGGGGAAGCCCAACTGCAGATCGTAAACGACAACGGTAACAGAGTGTTCGACGGACAAGTCTCACAAGGACAGCTAATTGTCGTACCTCAAGGTTTCTCGGTGGTGAAACGCGCAACAAGCGACCAGTTCCAGTGGATCGAGTTCAAAACAAACGCAAATGCACAAATCAACACTCTTGCGGGACGAACGTCAGTCTTGAGAGGTTTACCATTAGCGGTCATAACCAATGGATTCCAAATCTCACCCGAAGAAGCAAGGAGGGTCAAGTTCAACACACTCGAGACCACTTTGACTCACAGCAGTGGCCCAGCTAGCCACGGAAGGCCAAGGGTGGCTGCAGCTTAAGATCTTAAAACGGCGGCGTTTAACAGTGAGTCTCTACTGCAAAAGGAAGTTAAATAGTAGTAGTAATAATAATGTACCAAAATGTAACTGGTTTTGTTGAGGTTTTTACCTGTAAAATGCAACTCCTTTTCTGAATAAAATCTCCTTTTGTTTTTTTCTCGATCGTCTTCTTATATTTACCACTGTTTAGATTTTATAACCTCTTATAAATTACATATTATATCCATAATTGATCGAAGTCTTCGAAACTTAACATTTCTCCAATTCGACCGTTAAAGTACGATCTTATTAAAAAAAAAAATCAAAATGTAAGATATATGTAGATTTTTTTTTATTATATTCGTTTATAGTTTGTTTATAACTGCTTATATTTGTTTATGTTTTACTTGTTTTCATCAATTTGTTTTCAAAAAAAAAAAATCAATAATTATAATGTACTGAGAAGACAACAACATTTTATTATTAAATCCATTAAAAACTTGATATGATATTTTTAAAAATATTTCATATAATTAATTATAAAATAATATTATTAGAGATTTGAATTGAAAATTTTTATACGATTACATCTTTTAAATACGCTTTACACATCCGTTATCTCGCACTCAATGAACGTCTCTTCGCATACATGGAAATATGCTTTTTCATACTCCAACTGAACTCTTATGTTCGATTCATATCCAAACTATATTAACGTGCTAATCATAATTTAAGTAAGCATAGTTTTAAATTACCTATCTAAACTTCTAAATTTCGACAAACTTATACATGCATTGATCCTCACATTATTAAAAAAATGTTAATTTTTTTGTGACATAAATATTATATATATATATATATATTGTTGGTTTTAAAAAATATGCTTTTTATACTCCAACTAAGCTCTTATATTCGGTTTATATTCAAAATATACTGTTGTGCTAATTCATACTTCAATTAAACATAATTTCATATTACTTATCCCAAAATTTCAGACTCATACCCCAACATGTGATTAAAAAATATACTTTATATATAAACAAATATGTTGTGAGAGTTCCGTTAATGAAACAATTATATATCACTATTCAATCACGATTTTGTATGGAACTAAATCCATGAGATGTTTTTGTATATAAGCGCTTTTCTTTATATTCTTTTTTTATTTAAAATTCATGAATTTTTTTATGGTTAAAAAGAAGGGGGTTAAAATTAATGAAAAGAATTAGCAATAAAAAAAAGTGGTTCAGTTGGTATGAAACATTAAAAAATAATATGGATGGCTGATTGGCTAAACGAGTATACTAAATAATAAAATAAATAGGATATGTAATTTAGTTTTTTTTGTGTGTTAGAGTTGTTGATGTGTCACCATCCAATTTTAAACCCACATAATACATGTTAAATTAAATCGTTTAATAAATTCATGGAAATATATAATATTTTTCTAGAACGGTTCGTAATTGCATCGTTTCAAATTTTCAATTTTCTCACTATTTGTGTCAATCATCTATTTGAATTTTTTATTTTTTTAATCCTTTGTTTCATCTATTTGTCCAATTGATAAAATATACAGCGATTAAACTTCCAACCGCCCAAATGTTACCAAAATCCAAAATTTCCATTTCAGAATTGTAGGTAATGTAATATCAACTTATTATATCCATTGGACCTACAATTTTGCTAAAGTTGAGTTATATGTAAATTGTAGTGCCAAATTAAAATGTAATCTGTCGTGGCCAGTACGTTGTCGTTTGATACTTTGTCGGTGAGAAACATTGAGTGACGTGGCAGCGTTCTGCTGGTTAAACGTATTAACGGAAGACTAAAGTATGTAAATCTAATGGACAAGAAAATTCATGACGTGGCTGAAATCTAATGGCTCATCAGGTCTACGTTTAAGCGGAACGTATTTAAAGAACAAGAGATTAAGCGGAGAGGTTATACTTACTACTAATCTCTAATTTCTCTATCTGACTGTTGGATCGGAAAAAAATGGCGGTGAACGGTGACAATGACGGTGCGATTAGGGTTAGCGGAATGCAGTTTTCTTACGAAGTCCAGGATCCTGTTTTCTTTGATTTCAACCTCGATCTCTCCGCTGGATCTCGTTGTCTCTTGGTTGGTGCTAATGGATCTGGTAAAATTATCGAATCGTTTCGAAATTTTTGTGTGTTTTTGTATGAATCTAAACTAGATCGGTTTGGGGCATTGACGAATATAGAATGTATATGTCTCGAATACGATTTGTTCAGGTTTAGTTCGACTAGATTGTAGAAATTTTGAGTACGTAAGATCGATTTTGCAGTTTAGGATTCGATCCTTTCGTTTTTCTTCGTTGTATAGGATTTTGAAATGAACCTTAGGTAGGGTCTTTATGAGTATAGAATCTATATATCATGTAGGACCGCGAAAATCCGGATTAGAAAACTTCGATTCAATCGCCGAAAAGTTGGTCGGAGCCACTTTGTCAAGATTGTAGTTCCAACATATCATTCAACTTTTTGTTTGTACTCCTTTCGTGAATAAATTTTGGGTTTGATTCGGGTCAGGAGATGATCGTAGTTGCGTGTTTCATTGACAGGGAAAACCACATTATTGAGGATTTTGGCTGGCAAGCATATGGTTGGAGGAAAGAACGTGGTGCAAGTGCTTAATCGATCAGCTTTTCATGATACCAATCTTGTTTGTAGTGGTGATTTGTCTTACCTCGGAGGATCATGGAGTAAAACCGCTGGTTCTGCTGTGAGTAACCAACACTGTACTCTTCTGAGATCTCGAGTTAAAAACACTGCAAGAGTTTGATGTGAGAACATTTTGTTTTTGATATTTTAGGGTGAGATTCCTCTTCAGGGAGATTTCTCAGCAGAACATATGATATTTGGAGGTGGGATTCTCTGATCCAAGTATGAGTTTTTTTCCGACAATGGTGAATTGTTTCTTTGTGCTTATTATACTTGGGATATGTATGTTTTGTGTTCAGTTGAAGGGATTGATCCTGTCAGAAGAGAGAAATTGATTGATCTTCTTGATATCAATCTTCAATGGCGTATGCATAAGGTATCTGATGGGCAGAGACGCCGAGTGCAAATATGTATGGGTCTTTTACATCCATTCAAGGTAGTAAAGCAACCACAGATTGATTCTATAAACTCTTATCAACTGGCGTTAAGCTATAAAGCTCATCATCATGGTCTCTGGTTTCTGTTTCATCATATCTGATCCTTAAATTGTAATGATCACAGGTATTATTACTGGATGAAGTTACTGTTGACCTCGACGTTGTTGCTAGGATGGATTTGTTGGAATTCTTTAAAGAAGAATGTGAACAGGTAAGCCATTCACTAAGCCCTCATCATCTTAACGCATTAAATCCATCTTCATATCAGCTAGTATATGGAAAAAACATATGTATACATGGATTATGCATAAACTTACAAATACAATGCGCCAAGCTCTTTTTCATTTTTGCTTCTTGTTATGTTCACCTTAGCTTAGAGGTCTCTGAGCTTATGGTTAGAAACATCAAATGCTGATTTTCTTGTTTTGTAATTGAGTAGAGAGGAGCTACAATTGTATATGCAACTCATATATTCGATGGGCTCGAGACATGGGCTAGTCATCTGGCTTACATTCATGGAGGAGAGCTGAAACTCTCGGCCAAATTAGATGAGATCAAGGATCTCAAGACCTCACCAAATCTGCTCTCTGTTGTTGAATCTTGGCTCCGGTCTGAAACCAAAGTCGAGAAGAAGACGAAGAAGAAACCTGTTGTTACGTCTCCATTTATGTCGTCTAGACAAATGGCATATTACCGATGAATCTTAAACCTCTTTAAGAGATCAGTAAGAATAAGAGCACTTCTACATATGCCTTTGTTTTCTGTGGGACTTCATTTTTAGAATCCGTTAATTTTTATCACACATATGAAAGAAAATTTGTAAAACTACGTTTTTAATTAAATTATTATTATTTTACGGTAATTATTCTGCCAATCTTGAACTGCTTATGTCTAAATTTTGGTTTGGATAGATCGGATATTACGCGCCTTCTCAATACTATTGGGTATAATTCTACTGTCTACAAGTTTCGTTTTCAATTGAGGATGTGAATCTTGTGATTCTTGTTCAAGATTTAATCTTCACCCAAAATTACAATTGAATATAAATATCTACGAATTTTGAGTTGTTTCCATGTTGTTTGGGCAAAAAGTAAACAGTTCGTCTAGAGTTTATGGAAAACACTGAGAAGTACGGCTATATATCTGCTAATTGGTTCTAGAGACAGAATAACTTATATATATATATATATACACTACCAAATAGTATATATATTCTGAGAATTATTCATTATGGGAGTGGTTTCTCTTAGTTATTTTAGTTATGTTTCACTACTATAAAATTGATGATGTTTTGTTTACATGATTATAGATAGAGTACAGAATTCAATGGAAAAAGTAAAGAAAACGAAAAGCAAAACGAGATCAGAGAGATTACGAAAATTTGAGACAAACGACGAAAATTGTAACATGCATAGAAGTGTTAACAAATGACTATTTTGATTTGTGTATCAAGGAGTTAGGTGAAGATTTTAACAATGGATTCGTAAAACTTAGTTCAGAAATTTCAGACATGAAAGCTAAAGTTAATTGTACTTGAAGACACTTTCAAGAGCTTCCATATTAATTTCTAAAACAAACAAAATACATATTAATTTGAACATTTTTCACCTAGATGGTTTTTTGTATGCTCTTGAAATTGTCTTCATGTACAATTAACTTAGCTTTCATGTCCGAAAATTCTGAATTAAATTTTGTGAATCTATTGTAATTTTCACCTAACTATGTGTTACACAAATCAAAGTAGTCATTTGTTAGCACTTCCATGCATGAGACAATTTTTGTCTTTTGTCTTCAAGTATTCATAATCTCTTAGGTTTCCTTATGCTTTTCGTTTTCCACTACTTTCTCCGTCAATTCTGTACTCCAATCTATAATCAACGACAAGTAAACAAAACAAACAATCATCAATTTTATAGTAACAAAACAAAACTAAAATATCTAAAGCTTTAACCGGTGAACATTAAAAAAACGAAAATAAACTATAAAAAATAAAAAAAATAAATTTTTGAGGAATGAAAAAGAAAAAATGTAGAGGAGAAATTAAATATACAATTATGATGAATGGTAGCCAAACATTAATAACATTTTAAAAATATATTAAATAATTAATAAATCAAATTTCAATGAAAAATATTAAAATTAATTTTACATTTAATTTTAAACTAGAATTTTTTTTGCAATAAATTTATGTATTTCATGTTAAATATTAGTTATTAATATTAACCTAAAATAAATTTGTAAGAGCAATTTAAAATATATTATTATTATTATTTTCAGTATAAATATCTCTTAAATTTATTTTAATATCCATATAATTTTCAAATAAAGTCTTAAGATTAATTTAACATGAAATTATTATCAACAATATTTTTCTATAAATATATTTTGAAGATATGAAAATTATTATATATTAAAATACAAATATTATTACTAAATTTTAAAATAAAAAAAACGAATTTCAATATTTGTTCCTTTTTTCTATTTTATTCCTCATCAATTTTGGAGAGAAACATTTTTGTTCTATTGTTTCTCATCAGGAATGTAGAGGAATTATATAGAAAAATTATTCTTAAATAGTAAAAAATAAAAAATAAAAAAGAATAGTACATTTCTCTTGAGTTCTTTTCCTAAATTATAGTTATGCTTTAGAAAAACCACCCCATAATGCATCATTCTCAGAATATATACACTATTTGGTATATATATAAAAACTATTCTCTTTCTAGAACCAGTTAACACTAATATATAGCCGTACTTCTCTGCTTGAAAATTATTTTTTTATCGTACTTCTTTACTTAAGGATGAAAGAGCTATAACAAATTTAAAGAACCACAACTAAAGCAAATAGTGTATGTCATGGAAAATTCAGGAATATTCCTTTTTGAAAAAAAAAGAGAGAAAGCGACGTAATCTTGAAGTACCTGGAAGTTGCAGGGTGAGATACATGCTGTGGGATATTTGTTAAAAACTAGTACTATTATAATGTTCTTTTTATTATTAAAAACACATAAATACAAAAACATAAGAAGAGAATGATTATATATTACCTTGTAACTTTCTTCTAAGAGCTTCGTTGATGTTATAGAAGTTGCAGATGACGTTGCAGAATCTGTTTATATAACTTTAGAAAATTTAAAGTGATAAATTTAAAATATTTTCAAGACTTATCTTGTTAAATTTTAATATATATAAAATGAATAAACCATCTTTATCTACTAGAAATTTTTAATTTTGATTTACTAGAAATACAGTTTTTAATTTAAATATGGACAAAAATATTATATTACATATAAAAAGTTTAGTTTTCAAAAAAAAAAAAAACTCATAGAAAAAAGTCTAAAACGATGTGCAAGCGTATGTCGGTAAGTTACATCCAAAAAAAGACTGCAGGATATCTATACTCGTCGTCTGACTCGGACTCAGACAAATGCATTACCTGATCTTGGTTTGCTTGTACAACCCGGTTATGGTTTGTTAGTTGTGCTTCAGTCTCTACAGATGCGTCTCTTCGAAAGAAAAACATAAGGACCAGATCGAAGATACTATACCGACACGGCGACACCTAAAGCGAACATAGGAGAAATAACATAAAAGAGCAAGATGACATCAGCGATCCCAAAGATATGACTGACGCATGCACTGAAAAAACTAGCTAGTGATTTGGGTTTGATTAGGAATTCCTATTAATTAGGTTAATTAGGAGTATAAGATGGATCTTCAAATTAGGTAAATATAATTATCAATAAGTACTAATTAGGTTAATTTCCATAAGTTAATAGAATTTATTACTAATTAGGATTTTAATCGATTTTTACTTAAATTTTGACTTAAGGTTTATTATGTCAATATTATCTTTAACAGAAATGAGTTTTAGAAATTTAAGAGTTTAACGTGTATTCCATTTATGCAGGTCTTCATACAACAATTTTATGTCACAACGAGGTGGGAGTCCGTATACGACTCCTTCTGCCATTCCGGAGTCGCAAAACTCCGAAGCTCGTATGAACATCACCATAGAAGATCTTCTCAGCCAGCCAGGACGAGAAGTCCTTCCGATCCTGCATCCAGTTTTGCGACAGATTTTAGTATTTTTATAATATTTATAATATTTTCAATTGTACTTTGAATTTTAATTTGGTTTATATGCTCAGTTTTGAATTTTAATTTTGTTTATATTCTATATTTTTAGTTTTAAATTTAATTAAAAACAAACTGAAAAACATAATTTATAGATTTAAAAAAAAATTATTTTCCGATATCCCTCGCAAAATCCTCGCAGCGAAATAGAGTATTCCTCGCTAATTCCTCGCAAACAGTTTCCTCGCTATTTCCTCTCAAAATGTTTCTACGCTAAATCCTTGCAAAATTTCCTTGCTAATTCCTCGCAAAGTCCTCGCAACATCATACTCGCTAATTCCTCGCTAAATCAACGCTATTATCGACGATTTATCGACAAAATGAACAGTAACGACGACTCATAATTCGTCGCTAAAGCCTCGCTATAGTCAATTTGCGACAGATTTTAGAGGAATATTGTCCTCGCAAATCAGGCTTATTCTTGTAGTGTAGGGTTTACCGTTACCCAAAAGTGCAGTTAAAACATATAGAGGCACCATAGCAACACCGCAAAAAAAAATATTTGAATTTAGTTATGACTTATGAACATAATTGATGCAACACCGGAAGATACGATGTCCGGTGACGGTGAGTTTGTGCATGAAGAGGCTGTAACATAGTTGCTTCTTCGAGCTGCCATGTCAACAAATACATAGAGGTACAAAACCATAAGAAATACAAAACAACAATGTTTTAGGATAAACAAAGTCTTTCGATCAAACTTTCAAATCAAAAGTAAAACTGATGTAAATAATATTCATAAAATTGAGTTTGAAACGACATAACATATATTGTGAAATTGAGAAATATAATAACTAAAATTAAGTATATGATTCAATGATTGATCGAAAGATAAAATTATATTATAAAAGACCGTTTTAGATGTGGGTGTTTTTGTCGTTGAAAAAACAAAGACTATGTTCGATACAATCATTAAAAAGAAAAAGGAGTATATATGATGCATGTGAACTCACCACGATCGCTTTTTACTTGGAGATCCACCGACAGATGCACCGGTACTGGTCATCGTTTCTTCGTTTCTCTTTTTGGCAAATTCGAAATCTATGTTAATGATCAATTTCTCTCTATTCCAAAATTAAATAGGATTTGTATTTCAACTATACGAAACTTTTTCCTAGTTTCGATTTGTGTTGGTTTCTAATATATAATATTTTTCGAAACACTATTATCTTACTGAACTCATACAGTCATACATCAAATTTTGTTAAGGTTTTAGAACCTTCTAATATACCTCATGTGTTTAAGATAATACGTAATTGGTTAGATAATAGCCTATTGGATTCAAACCTTCTCACAACATGATATAAATCCGACTCGCTCATATTGATGAGATCAGCCGCTTTTGTTTTATCTTTTTCAATTTTAACATTGTGTTATTTGTTCACCCAGTTGCCAATCCTACCCTATCGTCTCGTGCTTTCTTATCAATGCAACGCTTGTAAACTTCAGTTGCTTCCGCAAGGAGATATTCGCTTCTGAAACCGAAACCAAAATCAAAAGAATTCAAGGAAGCCAAAACCATGCTATCATTTAGTTGCATCTTTTCCTTAGTTTTCGTTATTCAAGAACATTCTTGTTACTTCAATGAAAAATCACAAATGTGCAAAATTCTAAAATCAGTGTCAACAAAATTTGGCATATTAGAATATATTTGGTTTTACGTGATTATATTCATGTTTGGGGGTATACAATTCATTATATTCATGTTGATGATAACAAATGAAAAAAATCATGCAACACAACTTCAATAGATAGTTTTTTAAAAATTGGGTTTTACGTGATTACTATATGCAGAGCCGGCCATAACACCAAGCATGCAAAGCATGAGTTTACGGTCTTAGAGCATGATTAATAGTAAAATTCTTTATGGGGTTCTTAACCATTTTTATAATAATTTTTTGTCTAAGAAACAGTTTCTTAGGTTTCTTAAATAAGAAACCCATTTGAATTTGTTTCTTAAGTTTGTATTATTTTATTATTATAATTTTAAGAGACTCTTTTAAAAACCCCCATTGAAGATGGTCTTAGTAAATATTATTTATTTTTTGGCCGTAAAATTGCCAAAAAGTTTCGTTAATGTATTTGATTCTGGTTTGAAGAGAGGGAGAAGAGGGTAGCGGTTCAATTCCCTTTTTTAACGAATCTTTTTATTATTTTGTAAACACATTATTAATGGTCCATATATTTGTTTTGTGCTTGGGGCCTTCATTTTATCGGGGCTGGCTCTCACTATATGATTATGAAGAAAATTATGATTTTAAAATATGATTTGTAAAATGTTGTAATTAATTTTGGGAGTTATCAAGATGGATTAAATTTGCAAGGAATGTATTGGATTTGAGATTTCCAAAAAGTAATAATTTTTACATGTGACTGCGAGATATAATTATATGTTTTTACATGATTATGAAAAATATATGATATATGAGAAAAAGTCTCTTTAGTGAAAACAGTAAATAAATTGTTGTTATTTTCTAATGATTTTCGCAGTTGTACAAACAATTACTACAATATATATCTGCTACAAGTCAAACGTAGCGTGACTATTAACAAAAAGGGTGCAAAAAATAAGATTTGAATGTGATATAAGAGAGTCAACTTTAACTTATCAAACCAAATTATCATCCAAATCCTAAATAATTAAACTTTGCAAACAAAATTTTGTAAGAGTTTTGCCCTTCCTTACACTAATTAACCCCCCCCCCCTCTGTGCCAATAGTTACACTTGTTTTAATGTATGCTAAGAAATATTGTCCTAAACTAATCACTCAAAAAACTACAATTAAGATGTCACAAATTTTGGTTAGGTATATTTTAATAATGTTAAATCATCGATTTTCAAAGAAGTTTGGTTTACGGTCTATTTAACTCGTTGGCAAAAAAAAAAAAAGGCCTATTTAACTCATAGTGATTTACTGGTTGGAAGATTTATTTTGAGGTTGGATGACCATGATTCAAGTCCTCCCACTATGATTTCCAAAAATAGTTGGATACTCTTAAGGTCTTTAATAACAAAAATACACATTTGATTTAAATATTCAACTTAAATTTGGGACTGACTAGTTTAAATTCTGATTTCAGATTTTCCGATTATAAAAAAGCCCGATTTATTTCAAAGTTAAATATTTATTTAAGTCATGTTCAATTTTGTTTTTCAATCAACTACATAAGTCCTAAAATACAAAAACTGTATGTGTTTTAAGTATATAGTTTTTTTTTTATATATATAGAAAAATTGCCGTAACAAAAAAAGTATCATAATATTATTGTCAAAACAATATTTGCATGATTAATAAGTCTGTTAAGAGCATGTTACGCTTAACCTCTCAGTATCAAAAACCAAAAAAACTACCGTATTAATTTTTTTTGTTCCCTTTTTCAGACAACTCTATTTTTGTTTTGTTTCCTACACAAAACCTTAATCAGGATATTTTTGTTAATTTATCCGACTGTAAAATAATTAAAACCTAACTTACCAAAAAACAAAAAAAAATCTTCTTTTTCTAAAGTGAAACAAAGAAGGAAAAAAAAAAACACAAAGGGGACGACAAATCTCCATTTCTTCTCGTCCCTCTTCGTATTAATTTACCCAAAATTTCTTCTCGTACCCAATTCCTGGGTCAAATCCATCTAAAAGTTTGTGCTTTTTTGTTTCGGATTAGTTCGATTTCCTATATCTGATTAGGGTTTTAATCAATTTGGCAATCGGGTCTCTTGGGATGAAGTGTTCTGAGTTCCGGATTTAATCGATTTCATGGTGGGTTCGGTTTTTTGAAGCTCGTTGATATCGAATTGACTTCTGGAATCTGGATTATTTATCTACGATTATGGATCTCTGAAGGGGTTTTGATGTTAAACTCGTGAATCTGGGGGTTTAATGCTGAATTGGAAAACAGATCCAGGGGCTAATTGAGGAAAAAGAGGGTTCTTTTGATATTGATTCTGGGAATTTGAGATCGGAGAAGATGGATCTTGTGATCGGTGGGAAATTTAAGCTTGGAAGGAAAATTGGTAGTGGATCATTTGGAGAGCTTTATCTAGGTAACCAGGAGGACGACGATTCGATTTCGGTTTTGTAAATTTCTTCAATTTAAGATTTTGGGTTTACACAAATGTTGTTTGATCAAAATTTTGCAGGTGTAAATGTCCAAACAGGAGAAGAAGTTGCTGTCAAGCTGGTAAATATTTACCTCATTTATCAACACATTAATCTCTCTATGAAAAAAAAAAAAAAAAAGTTTATATCTTTTAGACTTTTTGTTCAACTGCAACTTTCATGTGATGTTGTTGTTTGTTAAAATTCTTGTCACATGAAGGCGATGAGAAATTTGCTTTCTTGAGTCATTCGCCATTAAGATGAGCTTGTTGTTGTGTGGTTTGGATTTGCTTCTTTACTTTTTAATTCTCCTTTTGTTGCCTTTTCTCAATTCCAATTATTAGGAAAATGTGAAGACCAAGCATCCCCAACTTCATTATGAGTCAAAGTTGTATATGCTGCTTCAAGGAGGATGTAAGTATCAATTAAAACTAGCATTATATCATAGTAGAAATTTCTCGATTTGCGATGATAGTCTTCTCTTCATTGTATATGCTTCTTCGCAGGTTTTACCAGTTTAACATATTGTGGATTTTGCAAATAACTAAACAGTTTTTGTTTTGTTTCTTTATTGAAGCTGGTATTCCGAACCTCAAGTGGTTTGGAGTTGAAGGTGACTACAGCGTGATGGTTATTGACCTTCTAGGTCCTAGCCTTGAAGACTTGTTTAACTACTGCAACAGGAAGTTCACCTTGAAAACTGTTCTCATGCTTGCTGACCAATTAGTGAGTTTATGTATCTTCTTACTGGTTTCCAACTCTTATGTTCTCTGAATATATGAATTCGTTCGTAATGGAGGAGATTGTTTTCTCTGTTTATGTTGCAGCTTAACAGGGTTGAATATATGCATACTCGAGGTTTCCTTCACCGTGATATAAAACCTGACAACTTTTTAATGGGACTTGGACGCAAAGCAAATCAGGTGCTAAAAAATATTTCTTTTGTGTAAAAACTTGTGCTTAGATATATTATGCTTATACATTAAATGTTATCGTGATGGCGGGTTCTGCTTCAAACTTCTGAGATAATTTCTCTCTATCGCAGGTGTATATCATTGATTTCGGACTAGGGAAGAAATACAGAGACCTTCAGACTCACAAGCACATTCCTTACAGGTAACAGTATGCTGTGTTCTTCCCTTTCCCTTATCCTTACTCAAGAATCTGCATCTTTGCATCTTGATTTCCGTGAACTCAAGGGAAAGTCTAATATTGTGGCAGAGAAAACAAAAATCTCACTGGGACAGCTCGGTATGCAAGTGTCAACACTCACCTTGGAGTCGGTAAGAGTGTTGTTCTGTGGTATTATATGTATTTGTGTATTTTTTTTATCAAATACTTAATTAGTTTTCGCTGGTGTTTGAACAGAACAAAGTCGAAGGGATGATTTGGAATCACTTGGTTATGTGCTTATGTATTTTCTCAAAGGAAGGTTAGAGTCTACAGTTTCTCTGCCTTTGTCTTTCAACTTCTGTATATTTTCTTGAACAAATTTTAAACTCTTTTTGTTTTTTTTTTTAAAAATTTATTTTGGCTATCAGCTTACCATGGCAGGGATTAAAAGCTGGGACAAAGAAGCAGAAGTATGACAGAATCAGCGAGAAGAAAGTATCAACTCCTATAGAGGTTACAACAACTCGACAATCCGATAGGATTTTTATTTTGGCATTTGTTGGTAATCTAGCTTTTCTATCTGAGCTTAGTATGTTAACGGAATGTTCTGATATAGGTGTTGTGTAAAAACCACCCGTCTGAATTTGTTTCATACTTCCATTACTGCCGATCTTTACGCTTTGATGACAAACCTGATTACTCTTACCTTAAGAGACTTTTCCGCGACTTGTTCATCCGAGAAGGTTCGTATCTTAACATCATTTTTCTAAAAAAATTACTTACTGTTTCAAGCCATTCTCGTTTCATTTTTCAAACTGTTCAAACTCTTACAGGTTATCAATTCGATTATGTATTTGACTGGACAGTCCTAAAGTATCCTCAAATCGGAACCAGCTCTGGTTCTAGTTCACGAACAAGGGTGATTATTGAATATAGCTTACTTGTGTTTTACTCTCTTGGCTTTTGGGTTTCTCTGTACTTACGTAAAGGTTTATCTTCGGGTTTTCCAGCATCATACAACAGCGAAACCAGGATTCAACGCAGATCCCATTGGAAGACAAGAGAGGATCGCAGGTAATTTCTTCTCCTCCTGCTTCTGTTGGAAATTTCAGAAACCACGCATTCATTTTTTTTTTTTTTTTAAATTTACCATTCGTGTTGGAAAAGATACCCGTTATAAAATTCCGGGTGCAGTGGAGGCATTCTCCCGAAGACACCCGACTACAACTTCTTCGCCACGTGATCGTTCCAGATCAAGAAACTCTGATGATGGACCTTTTGCTAAACACACAGTAAAAATCTTACTTTACCAACACATACATTGATCAGAACCGCTAATTATACAGAAAGACTCAATTGTAGTTTTTTAAGCAGCATGGAGACTCTGAAAGACCAAACAGTTCCTCAAGATACAGAACATCTTCTTCTAGGAAAGCCGTTGCTGCCTCAAGCTCCCGGCCAAGTTCTGCAGGTGGACCAAGCGAAAGCCGAGCTTCAAGTCGTCTGGTTTCATCAAGCGGGGGTGGTGGCAGTGGCAGTGGTAATGGCCGTCCCTCGAGTGGCCAGAGAATCCAAGCTGGATATGAATCGAAGACTTTGTCTTTCTCTCGCGCAACAGCTTCAAGAAACACTCGGGAAGATCCGTTGAGAAGCTTCGAGCTTCTCTCTCTTCGGAAATAAAGGAAAATGATGGAGAGAGAGACAGCAAACTTCATGAAAACCCACATAAATTACCTCTGAGAAAGATGAAAATCTTGGTTTGAGGCAATTCATATATTTGAGCTGATGAAATCCTCAGATCTTTACAGGTAATTTCAGCTTCAGCTTGCAGAGATCTTTCCCACCACTCCTCGTTTGTTTATGTAATATTGATGTGTTAGACAAAATAACAATCAAAATGTAGAGAGTTTCCATGTAAAAACTAAAAACGGTAAAATTCTATCCGTATATTCGATTCCTTCGGACCTATATGTACCGTAATGTACAAAACAATCAACTGCTCTTTGGTATCTTTTAATGCCAAATCTCTTGTTTTTCTAGGCAGTCAGAATTGTGAAAATTTGGCTTTAATCTCCGTAAAATTTTGTGTAATATTTCTCTCCGTGTTAATTTAAAAAGATTTACAATAAATGTCACTCAAAGATTTTGTATAAAATCTCTACTAGAAAACATGATCTCCAGACAACTCTTCTAAATAGCTTTTTTTTTTTATTTGCAAAAAATTGGTCAAACCTACTGAGTATAATTTAATCCGCAATACAATATTCATATATATATATATTCAAAACTTTTTTTACGATTATATACATTAGAGTTTCTTAATTATAAGAATAGATTTAAAATATTCGCGACGAAGATTTCAATTTAATATAAACTTATTATAATTTAACAAACTTGACAGCGGTATGGTTAGAACATAGCATTGATATGTTCACTGAAATCCTCAATTCCATGTTGATTATTGGATCTGGGATGGAGGCCACCTCCTCTAAGTCAGCGGATGTGCCTACTGATGGCACAAATTTTCATCGAAAGTTAATCCTTCATCATCCATCGTCCACAAACTTATCATCTACCATCCACAAATCCACCATCCGCCATCTTTGACGTGGGTCATATCTTCCAAGCACTCCAGCAGCAGTGTCAATAATGACTTTCCCATCTTTATATGCACATATCTAAACAAACATGGTTGAGTTAAACCAAAGGTGATCAGGCTCCTGAACAACTGCCAAACTTCTCTGGCCTCTTTGATGGAATTTGGAAAACACAGGCACCACAAGCAAAGAAGGATATGATGGTTTTGATGTTGCCCTTACTTATGCTTTGATCTTTGGTGGTATCGCACTCGATTTCATTTCCACCCTCATGTTCTGTACATCGGACTGGACATTTGCTAGATTGAGGAAGCCCAAGGAGAGGGAGGAGGTGGACAAGAAGGATTCCAGGTTTGATAGATTTCTCAACTGGCTCCTCAGTTTCAGGGAACTGAAGTGGAAGAAGTGCAAATGTCACGAGCAAGAACAACTCTGTCACACAGTGCTTAATAGACTCTCTATATTTCGGCGATGGTCTGAGTACATATATGCATACAACCTGATTGGGTCCTCCCTGAAGATAAAACCAAAGAGATTCCACCACACCAAGGGTTACGTACACAATTTCTTTGATGCCATCATTCGAAGCTTGTACATAGATCGTGCCATTGGTATGATCATCAACATAATAGGGCTAGTTTCCATAGCCTTAAATGAGATCCGCAGGCAGGTATATTTTCAATCTCGCAAATAATCATCTTTTTGTTGCTTTTATATCTCGCAAATAATCACGCAGGCAGGTATATTTTCAATCACTCGACCAAGCTGCTGTCGTCGGAAGTGGGTCGGCAAAATTCCGTCAGAAAAACGGAAAATTCTTCAACTAAAAAGGTTGGTCGGAGAATGGACGCAAATTTTGTCAGAATATAGAAGGAAAAAAATTAAATATTTCCGACGAAATTCTGTGAAAAATATTTAAGATTTCCGTGGAAGTTCCGACGATCATGGTCAGTGATTCATCGTTAATGTGTCTTCGTTGTTTCAATTCAATGATTCAAACATAGTTTCAATGAATTTACGTTTCCGACAAAATTCCGATCACGGTAGTCGGTAGTTCGTCGGAAATCGAAATGCGTTTTCCGACGAATTTTCGACAACCGTGGTCAGAATTTCGTCGAAAATATAAATGCATTTTCCAAAGAATTTTCGACCATGGTGGTCGAAAATTTCTCGAGATCCTAAACTTCCATAACTTGCAAATTCGCATTAACCGAAGTTTCCTTTTCTGCACAGTGACTCAGCATCGACGGCCCTGGGTCGATGCTTGTGGTCGATGGGCTTCTCCAGGATGAGCATCGACCACTCCTGGTCGATGCTTGCGTCGATGGTCTTCGTCTTCGGCTTCAAGTTCGGGTCCGAGGAAGAGCATCGACCAGGGTGGTCGCAATACCCGGCTCACTTCCTTAATACTTATATCCTTTTCTCTAATTACTGAAGGGAAGGAAGAGGGGAATTGCACTTACTTAGACGTGTCTTGCAGTGTCTCATAGAGGTATCACATCCAATGTATCTCAAGCCCCAAATCGAAAAAATTAAAGTTCATTAAGGTGGGAAGTCAACTCCGAATCATCTAAGTCTCCGGAAGAATGATCTATGGTGAATTATCACCTGAAAATTTAAAATACAAAAGGGAAAACGAAAAACAGCAAAACAAAAAAGAAACGAAAAATATAGAAAAATTGAAAAACTGTAAAATAAAATATATTTACAAGGATATAATATTTTTCAACGTCGTGAATTCGACGGTCTTACGGAATGGGCCGGTTGAGATGGAGAGCGAGTGATCGGGAGATAAGACTTCAAGTCGATCATGTCGGAAAAGAGATGGTGATTGAGTCGCTCCCCATCAAGAGTGTTATCATCGATGTGAGTGTTTTCACCAAGAGATCTGCTTCCTGCATAACTCCGTTTTGTGTCATAGTCGAATCCCGTAACTCCTCGGACGTTATCATGATGTCGTTTCATTGTTGAAGAACTGGCCTTGGCGTCTTCAGGAAGAGCATCGACCTGGTTTGGCCGATGCTGAGGTCCAGTATTTGGCCAGCAACTGCATCGCTTTGGTTCGGTCGATGGCTTCCTCCGTTGGTGTGAGCATCGACCCCGTTTGGTCGATTCATGGCTCGGTTATTTCGCCCAGTAATAGCATCGATCGTACCCGCCGATACAATGGCCAATGGTCAGTGCCTCGACCTGATTTG
This sequence comes from Boechera divaricarpa, assembly GCA_026770425.1. Lineage (NCBI taxonomy): Eukaryota > Viridiplantae > Streptophyta > Magnoliopsida > Brassicales > Brassicaceae > Boechera > Boechera divaricarpa. Next base: position 4,287,297 of record CM049188.1, read on the forward strand.
GTCGATGCACTCGTCCGACGTAGCTCTCCAATGTACTCGTTGACATGTTCTCTTCCAATCTCTTCTCCCACTGATTAGCTTTGTCACCCAGACTAGAACGGGAATAGATGTAGCTTCAGAGCGTCCTCTGAGTCTCCGTTAATTTTTATTGTGCCACAAAACTTGTCAAACTGATCCAGGTGATCAGTACCGATCGCTGGAGCGACCTTTGGTTTATGTGCAGCTGCCCGACGCTAGAGAAAACAATGACAGTGGAGCATCCCGACGCTAGAGGAAACAATGACAGTGGAGCATGAGATCTTCAAGGAAAATCATGATACTCTGATGAAAGATTATGAATGTCTTCAAGAAAGGAATAAGCACGCTGAGGAAACTTATGAGGTCATTAAGTTGCATCTTTAGAACAAAGCTAAGGAGCTTGAAGTGAGTAACAAATGCTTTCTTCAAGAATGTGTGAGAGAGAGAAGTGAGAAGGGGAAGGTTAAGAAGACGCTCTTAATTCGGTAACTGGTAGACATACTTTAAACTAATTGTCCCCGTGGACATAATTTGGCTGCGGTGGACATAATGCTTATTCCATGGCATTTACAATAAGAACTAGATTTCAGGAAAGGAAGGATGGAAGCTCATACGAGAACAGCAAGAGGTTCAGAGGTTGCTATAGCATTGCTTCCATCAGCATTGTTCCACCAACTAAGGGCTTTGTTACTATGAGTGAAGTGGCTTTGATTCTTCCTTCGTTCTCGGCTTGTTTTTTTTGCGAGCCTGCAGGACATGTCTCCACTACATCAAGCGTAACTTTTGACTGGACTAATTGTTTAATCTGAAACCACTCGGAGGTGAAAGCTGACTTTTATAACTTTTCAATGACTCCAAAATCAACAAATTTGGTGCATCGGTCTTTCAACGGATGCCAAATTTCTAATGCATTAAAACTGTTCTGAAACTTGTTTTGCTATTCTTTTGTTTTGTTTTGCCCAAAAACCTGTAAAAAACTCTTTGACACTTCAAATACTTAAAAATTTACTTTAAAATCACTAAAACCATGCTAAACACTTGTTAAAAACATTAAAAAACTGTAGCAAAAATAGGTAAAAATACGATGTTATCAGTAATTGCATAGGCTCCAAACTCCTCTATTATTTTTCTTCTTCAGTGGTGTCCAAATTTTGTTTTAAATGTGCTCCCTATTATAATAATTCCAACATGTTACAAGTTGTTATAACTTGGTCTAGTCCCTTCCATTACAGGTTGTATCGATGTCATAATTGTTTTATCCTTATTACTAAAAACGCTATAAAACCATATCAATTTGCTACATAATTTTACAAGATGATAATATTCTTTATTAAATTGATGTATATCAGTGCTTGGTGAAAATATGACCACTATCTCACTCTAGGCAAACTCTTAAGGATCTTTAATGAACGTATAGTGTACATGTGATGTCGAGTGATTTGCGTTGCGTTCTAATATATGTTTTGCAATTCATTTTTACACATGAAAATTGCATTGCATGTAATCTAAATCACCTCAAAATGATAAGTTTCTCCATTAATAGGTAGTGGACATTGATGCCTAGCATAGTGCGAAACAAATCCAGCTTTTAGACTTTGGTTGCAAAACCATACAGAATTGAAATCTCATCAACATACAAATCAACAATGTCTCCAACACGACACAATTTGGGTGGAAACGCTTTATCTATGTTCAGGTATTTGTTGTTGTCTTCTGGATTTTCCGGATCCACAATTATGCAGCCATCATAGGCTGACTAGCTACCCTATAAGAGTCCCTTCTAGTGTCACAAGATCAAAATCATTGATCTTAAGTGTTACGAGAGTGCAACATTTTTCTTTGCAATTGTTTCCAAGTCTTGTAGGCTAACTTTTGAAAGGTATGTCTCAATTCTCATGACAGTGCAAAACTTTGAGACATGTGTTGTGTAAGTCTAATTCATGAAGCCAATCACCATCTTTTTCTTCCCATAAACAACTCTACCCTATTAGAAGACTCTCTATTTCCTGAACACATAAGCATTACATGAGATATTATCAAAAAAATAAGGCTCGGCTTACCTGCATCGTTTTGTCATCAATAGTATAAATCCACAACACCATTGGATTTCCAGACCTTCAAGTTTATCTCCTAAAGCCATAGCTAGAACGTCTATGTCTAGGTTGCTAATGATGATACTTTTAAAAAACCTTGAGATAACAATCTCATTGATCCATGGGGTCGCGAACCCTCCCCAAAACGATGGTACCAATTTGAACATCTCAGCTCTGGGTTTACCTTTAAGCTGGCGGACTTCAGATATGGGAACCGTCCGCTCAATTCATCTAGATTCGCGGTGTAGCACAACGCAACAGTGACACGTCAAGTACATTTTGTAGATTATAGGCATGAAACTAAGAAGGCAAATAAATACCCACTAAACAAAAACTATAATCAAATGAAGATTATAAAGAATATAAACATAAATACTCAAGCTTTTGCTTGCACGGTCAGCCTTTTTGCTATCTTCCACTACAAGAATAAGCGGTAGTAGCCACGGACGTCTTAGTCCCTAGTAAGTCGCAAATCTGAAATTAGGGACTTATGTGCGACGAAACGTTGAAGTCGCTGTTTGAGCGTCGCAACTTGCCTGTGGTTGCCAAATCGTCGTACTTAGAGACTATACTGCGACTCGCTCAAGAAGTCGCAATTTTGCGACGATGAGGCGACATATTTAACAGCGACTTCTTTTCGACATAATTAAAACACCAGTTCAAAGACGCTACTTAGTCGCAAACTATAGCGACGTATGGGAGACGATTTGCCAGCGTCTTCTATTTTGTTGTGAAAAAATTGGAATACCTTTAATTAATATGAATTTAATTAAAATTTATGTAATTTAAATTGAAAATAATGAAAAATAATTAAAATCCAATTCTTATTTCTGAAACATAATAGTAAAATATATTTACAAATCTAAGAAAACTATAAAATATAAATACAAATCTAAATGCAGCCTCTGTTGCTGATGTTGTGAGAACCTGAGAAGAGAAAGACATTATAAGAAAACAAGGATTCTCTGAAACTAATAGCACCACCTTTTTGAAATCATAAGTTCCTCTTTTGTGATAATGAGAGTTTGGTATCACCGAAAGTAACTCAGATATAAATGTAGGTCCTCTCTGCAATCCAACAACATAACTTGAATCAAAAACCACAGCAAAACTGCAAAATCGCTTATGAAAGAATGGTAGATTTCACACATTTTATAGCTTCTGTACCAAAAAAAAGCCTTACCACTGTAAGAAACGACTCTTTGTGATCAAGACCTTAGGTGTAATCTCACGCCTCAGCACTGGATTAAACTCATCAGCATCAATAGACGACCCAGGGCGTGAAGAAGTCGAAGTAGATGCTAAACCACGAACTTGGCCTCCTCCACTTCTACCAACGGCAGACATGCTACAAAATTTAGACAGTAAAAATTAATAAGTTATTAAAAGGCTGTAAACACTAGAGATATGAATAAACAATCATGTTATAGGGCCATTGTAAAAATACACATTCAGCGGCATCATTAGACTAAGACACAAACAAGGGAGAGAGAGATCAGAGAAGAATGAGAGAGAGATCAGAAAAGAGTGAGAGAGAGATCAGAGAAAAGTGAGAGAGAGATCAGAAAGAGTGAGAGAGAGACACATTTTCAAGAATGTAAATAGGTGGATTGCCATAGCTCTGTTTTATATACTCCAGGACACTTTCCATAGTCCATGGATCAACAGCATACTTAAACAAACAAAAACAAAACAATTGTATCCTAATGTTTATACATGTGTCGACATATGTACAAGTGTTAAAAGATGGATTGACAACTGTATAAGGAATATTATAGTTGTTTATACATGCATACTTGTACATGTGTCGAAAGATGGATTGAGAACACTTATGGGTTTGAAGACTTAACTGTATAAGGAATATTAAGAGTTTTGCATCTGAATTTGGTAGCCTTGCAAAGCTGAAAAAACAAAAACATATTTAGAAAAATATCATGCAACATCCCGGTAACTGGATTTCGTTTTGCATAATACAATAGTTTTCTTTAGACCTACATTGTAATATTCTGCAAACTTCCTGCCAGCCGAGTAGAGGTCCTCTCGTAGAGCTGCTTCATCTCTTTCAATCTCCTCAATTATAAACTTAACTCTGTAGATGCGAGAAAACATTGTCATTGATTGACGCTAGAGAGCATAAGAGGATGGCTAAGTGTGAGAAAGTCATCTGCTCACTTTTGGATAAACTTTACAGGGAAACAGAATACCTATCACCAACATAACTTTTTCTCTATGGCTATGATCCCTTCATCTAAAAAAGGCTTCAAGGTAATCAAGTTTTTCTTTTAGATGTCTTTAGCCAGAGTTAAACCATAGCGATAAAGCTAACCTTTTTGGGAGCCTAGCACTTGAATTTCGATTTCCTGTGGATGAATCTGTCAGATAATGTAGAGAATAAGAAAAATCTGGTCATTATCCGCACGCAACTTAACTTTAAATTGGACAGGAACAAATGAATTGGGGTAAGAGAGACCTCGAGGAGGAAGAATAATCAGAATCAGCATCTTCGTCAAGACCATCTGCATCTCACAATTCCCATTCCTCCACAGGTTTCGCAATTCGCAATCAACATCATGAAAAATTACAAAGGAAAGAAAATTAAACTAAACTTAATCAAAATCATAACCAATCGAGAAGAGAATGGAAGGAGTAAAACCTTGTACTTGGTTGATTGTCGGGATTTGGCCACTGGAGAAAACGAAACACCGGCGACGAAGGTGAAAAGACGCAGCGACGATTCCTTAAACAAAAGCGTCTTCAAAGTGGGAAAGAAGTGGGCGGAGGAGATGATGTGGGCGGAGGAGACGATGTTTAGATGGTCTTCCTTTTTTTGAGGATGGCTCGTACGGCTTGAAAGCGAACTCTGAATCAGTATATTTGGAAAACCGAATCGCCTATGAGGGTTTGTACCTTGAGCGGCGGAGAACTAAATGACCTCGAACTAATGTCATGTCTGCATTTGGCCTTCGCTTATCTTCTGCAAATGTGCGACGCTTTAGAGACTACTGTTACTTATTGCCACTTCATTGCCACCAATACTTAGCCGTTGTAAATAAGTGGCACAATAGTCCTTCTTTACTCGCAAATGTGCGACTAATTAAGGACACTTCATTTTCCAGACTAATGAACCACTTATGTGATACGTTTACTGTGGCGTTAGAAATAAGTCACATCTCAGTCTTAAATTGGTAATAATCGATTGCTACTTTTATGGGCGTCGCACTTCTTAGTCACTCTTACCGATTATTCTTGTAGTGTTCGTAGCTTTGTGGGGGGTTTAAATTTATAGGTTCTTCTCTTTGTGATGCTTACTTAGATAGGTTCAAAAGAGATGAAAGAAAAAGAGTCTCAATGAACTTGAGAGTAACATATTTGGTGCGGACTAACCATATTTGTATGATTGTTGATGGTACTAGCAAAGGGAAGAAGCAGATTGCTGAGATTTAGAAGTATGTGATGGAGCTATCTGAGAAGCAGGACTTTTCGGTGGAAGTCAGTCAGTCACAAAGAAGAAAGTTGCATCTAACTACGATGCTGAGATAATTGTATTGTTGTTTTGATAATTAAATATTTTAACTAGTGAGTTGACCAAAAAAAAAAAAATATTTTAACTAGTATAATGGTTAGAGATTCAATTTTAAGATTTTGCTTTATTTTTTGATTTATGATTCTGTCACTAGACTTTTATTATTTTATAAAGTAATTGTTTTCACCAATATTTAAAAAATCGCTAGGCGATAGTTAGGCGTTTAACATGGGCATAGCGCCTAGACAGATTAATCGGGGTCTAGGCGTTAATAATTTTTAAATTTAATTTTAAGTATTTTATTATTTTTAAATTTTAATAATAAAACATAAATTTGAAATTTTAGAAATTTAAATTGTTGAATGTCATAAAGTTAAGACCTAAATGATCTTACTAAAACACAATTACATCCCATTTGGACCGTGTGGACCGGACGAATTGAGCTAGTTGGCCAATTACATCCGATTTAGCGAGTTGAGCAAGTTGGCCGATTACATCTGATTTGTACCGTCTGGACCGGTTAATTTTCCCAAATTAATATAAATCGCAAGGGTCTAAATATCTTGAGCACCTAACCGGCGCCTACACCGATTTTTTGAACCCTGGTTTTAACTAATATTATGATTGTAAATTAAATTTATTATTTTTTAACTACTACTAATATTTATTAAATTTTGTATTAATTCTTTAATTGATGTATAGATATACTCATATACATAATTAACATTTATTTTATTTTTAATATATAAAATCTTATAAATTTGTAACTTTTATATTGAAGAAAAATATAGCGATGCGAGAGACAAACAAACAGAGTGTAATAAAACATTTTAGTAGTTGATCTTGATCGTTTTCGCTTATCATTGGAGTTGATCATTATCATTAATAACTAAAACCTGTGATTTGTTGATACATATAATTTTGAGATAAGTGACACTCAATTAACCATATGGTTTGATCGTTGTTTGTCACTGTCGTCGACAAGACCCTAACGAACATGATCGGAAAGGATAAAGACGCTGGATTTGGTTGACTTTTTGGTCAAAGCTGAGGACTAAAAGCGGAAATAAAAATCAAATATCATTGTCTTGAGTATTAAAACAAATTATATACTTTTCCTTTTTTGTTAATTCATTTTCTCATCAATAACTTTCCGGGAAAATTTCTACGACTTTCAATCGTCTTCGAACTCTTGGATTCCCTCTATTTTACAACTTGTTACTGATCCGGTGGTCACTCATCTGCCAACTTCTTCTACCTCCGATGCTTGAATCTTTGTTTTTGAATTGAAGCACAAGTTGTATGAGATTGTATAGGGCTCTATTTTTTTTTTTGCTTGTTAATAGAATTTGGAATCTAGGGTTTATCGAATCGTTCTTTGTTTTCTCTCGTTTCGTTCTCTTTCTTAGAGTTGGTGTTTCTCAAGACGTCCATAGTTAGTAGAGCTGCTCGATTGGTCAGAGCTGCTTTTGTTGAAATTCTGAAATTTCTGTGGGTTTCGTGGTGGTTTCGCTACTTCTATTTGTTTATAGATCTTTGAAATCTGAGGGTTCTGGTGTGGAGTTACTCTGCTGCTTCAAGTTATTGGAAGAAATTAGGGTTTTGATCCGATTTTAAGATAGGATATTCATGGATATCGATGGTGTAAACGATGTTCAGATTTTGGATCCTGAGCTCTTGCAGCTTCCGGGTTTGTCTCCTGTATCACTTAAAGCTAACCCTCATATTGCTGAGGAACTCTTCTCCCAGTGGCTTTCACTCCCTGAAACTGGCCGATTGGTAATTTTAATCCCAAGCCTCTAGGTTTTTTTTTTTCCCTTTCTATTTCCGAGCCTATAGCGTATATAAAAGCTTCCGTTATTGTAGTTGACAGAACATTTGTTTATCCATGTGTGATTGATTGAACTCTGGCTCCTTATGTTTTATACTAGGTTTGGAATCAGTAGTATATGTTGGTTGTTGTTTCTTTGTATAGTTTCTTGTTCGTTTGATTGTTTGCGCTCGTTTATGTATGCTGATACCTGTTGTTAAGTCCATTGTTACTAAAATTTTCGTTGAGTTCATCTGATTTCATGTAAAATCTCTGCAGCGCATGGTTATTGCTGTTACTGTATCCACGGCAGTTACATATTTAGTAATTTTGTTTATTTCTAATAGTTTTTACTTAGTATTAGATAAAGAGAGGATGCTTGAATATTATAAAAGCGCATATAAGGCTTATAATGACTTCGGTGATAAAAATACTGGGATATAATAAGTCTCTGATAAGCTTGAGAAGTATTTTTATTTGTGTAGTACCAACTTTAACTTAAAGCTCCTGAGAATATGGTAGTGTTGGATGAGGACTCATGTAGGTCTCGGAGCTGGGAATAAATCATATGGGGACGAAACTTTTGGTGGAAGTTTTTGTTTATGGTTTTATGTATTCATTTGTGTGATGTTTATGCAGGTCAAGTCTTTGATTGATGATACTAAATCTAGTACCCCAGTCAGTGTATCCAAGAATTGTACCAATCTCAATGTTGCTTGCGGAAGTGCATTGCCATCTGTGTTTCTGAACAGCGGCACTCCCCCTCTATCCCCACGAGGCTCACCTGGGTCTCCCCGTTTCTCGAGGCAAAAGACAAGCCCTTCTCTACAGTCTCCTCTGAAATCATTCAGGGAACCAAAGTGCCAACTCATTCCTCAGGTTAATTTTATATCCAACTGCTCCTCATATGGATGTTTAAAAACAACAGGAGAAGGCACTACCTTGCTTGACAGTAGACATCATGATTTGATTGTTTTATATATGCTCACATAATTGTTGAAATTTGATTGTTTTAGCTTTCAAAGTAGATGCAAAACCATGAGAACACATATAATAGAAACTACTTTCTTCGTTAAGTAGATTAGGTACAAATTTTTTAACAAAACGATGACAACGAGTAAGTTTATTATGGTAATCGTTTAACATGTTACATAGTTGAAGGGTTTAGCTAATAGTGTTCAACATTCTTGTTTAACACTTCTATGCCTTGATATGCTTTGCAGTTTTACTTCCAACATGGGCGTCCACCTGCGAAAGAACTAAAGGAGCATTGTATATCCATGGTTGATCAATTTTTTAGTAACTATATAGACGGACTTCATATGGATGGTGATGTTTAAATTCAAGCTTTCCTACATCACAGTCCCGTTCTGTAAGGAATAGACAAACAGTTGATCTTACAAACACAATCTTGCTATTGTTTAATTGCAGAATTCAAATCCATTACTAAAGAAGTCTGCAAGCTGCCTTCTTTTCTTTCTTCTGTACTATTTAGAAAGATAGATACGAGTTGCACTGGTGTCGTTACAAGGTAACTCATTGTGCACTTTCTTTTCACATGCGTAATAGTAGTTAAGTTATATACACAGGTATTCATGTGTCTTGCATGTAATATAATAATAGAACACATTGGTCTGGATTTCCAGATTCACGCTCAGCTATTTGTTTCGTATTCCACACCCTTAAAAGAAATGGACTGTGGCATAATAATTTTAATTCTTGATTGTTATCTTTTTTTTTTTTATCTAAGCCACTCTTATGTAATTTTTATTTATTTTCTATAAAATTAGTGTGCTCGATTTGATATATTGTTTAAAACATTTGTAATTAAGTAATATTGAAGTATCTACGCTGTAGATTTTCTTGGAATTGATACATCTTTAATTAGCCAAATCTTGATTAATAATCATAGAAATATACTGCACTTGTAAAACTTTTCTGTTTAGCTGGTGTCTTTAAATACACCATATTGGGTTCCTGAATATAATGTTTTCCTGCAGGGATGCATTTATCAAGTATTGGATTGATGGACATATGTTGGCAATGGATGTAGCCTCACAGATATATAATATTTTAAGGCAACCAGGTTGCAAGTACCTTAGACAGGTCTCTTTATGATTCTTTTCCCAGTTCTTCACTACCGTTTTGATTTGTTTACTAAAGATTATCGTCTCTCTTGATTTCTTTAGTCCACTGTCCTGAAGGCTTATGTATTTTCTTGGATTTGGGATAGGCTGACTTCAAACCAGTTCTTGATGAGCTTCTGACAACTCATCCTGGCTTGGAATTCCTGAGGAATACACCTGAATTTCAGGAAAGATATGGTAAGAACTTGGTTTATGATACATTGATGTTATGGTGTTTAATATCAATAGTTCTACCGGAATCTCTGTTTTATACATAGAATAAGACGTCCGTACAATTTCTTTCCGTATATTTTATTTTTTAAAACACATTGACGAACTTGAAAGTGACACCTTTAGCTGCCTTGTTTGGCCTAAGAAAATAATTCTACCAATTTTAATTATATGGCCATTTTCCATTATAATTATATCTTGAAAGTTATGAGATGACACATAAATATATAATATTTTCAGGTACGTACGGTTTTATACATCTATTGACTAAATTATATTTTTTTTCCTGTGCTTGTTTCATTCGTCACTGTTTTCTATTCCGTCTACCCAGCTGAGACTGTCATCTACAGAATATTTTACTACATAAACAGATCAAGTACTGGTTGCATTACTCTTAGAGAGCTAAAGCGTGGGAATCTTATTGCTGCCATGCAACAAGTTGATGAAGAAGACGACATCAATAAAGTTATTAGGTAACTTTGTTTTCCTTTTCATCATTTCTTAAACAATACTTTTAAACAGTACTTTAAAAAGATTTAATAAAAACCATTTTAAGCTGTTTAAGAATTCAAGCTCAGAAAAGAAAGCCGTGTAGCATTGTGAGTAATATGGGTAGTGCGTAGGTCTTCATATTGTTTCTTAGAATAAGCACTACCCTTAAAACTCATAAAGGTGATGAAATGTATTGGTAGTTCATATTTGATACTGAGGCAGGACATTATGCATGATTTGACCATTCAATGTGACATTTTCCTTGCTTTTCAGGTACTTCTCCTATGAGCATTTCTACGTTATATACTGCAGATTTTGGGAACTCGATGGCGACCATGATTTCCTTATTGACAAGGAAAATCTCATCAAATATGGTAATCATGCCCTTACCTACAGGATTGTCGACAGAATATTTTCACAGGTTGGCTCCAGATGTCAAAATGTTACTGAACACTCTTTTGTTTCGAAACTTATCGTTGTCTAATGGGATGTGTTTCATTCTCTTTTGTTTGAAATCACGGCTGTCTCTCACTTAGGTCCCTAGGAAATTTACAAGCAAAGTTGAGGGGAAGATGAGTTATGAAGATTTTGCATACTTCATTCTCGCTGAGGAGGATAAGTCATCTGAGCCTAGTCTTGAGTATTGGTACACTTCTTGTCCCTTTTTCTCTTTTGTCTTTAGCGACAGCTCTTCAGCCATTTTGTCCATTAGCTGCGTAGCTCACAGTATGTCACTATAAATGTATATCTGCTGAGCCAAAAGCCCAAACCTTGTGGCATATGTCTCTTTCTTGATGAAACAATGTCTACCTGAGATTTTGGATTCACTAAACATTATGTAGTACCATTATTCATGAACATAGAATACCCATATTGAAAGTAAGACATTTGTCTGGGTAGTGATCTGTAGCTCGCTTTCATTCATCATCTCGTGAACCTAGAACACTTTCTTTTGAACCGCTGATATGAGGGCATGCCTCGCTGGTATGCTCATCTATCTCCCATGGATGTTAAACACAGGATCTTGGCAGCTTTGTGTTTTTTCCCTTGATATTGATTTAAACCATTCTTTGCAGGTTCAAGTGCATAGACCTGGATGGAGATGGGGTGATCACTCCCAACGAAATGCAGTTTTTCTACGAAGAGCAGCTGCATCGCATGGAATGTATAACCCAGGAACCTGTACTCTTTGAAGATATCCTATGTCAAATATTCGACATGATTAAACCAGAGGCAAGAGTTCTTTCGAACCATAACATGGTCTTTTGATATTCCTGGCTGTTCTGTTTTATTTTTTTTCTTATTCGAAACATCAATTTGTTAAATGACTCTTTCAGAAAGAGAACTGCATCACACTCCAGGATCTGAAAGCATCTAAACTTTCTGGGAATATTTTCAATATACTCTTCAACCTTAACAAATTCATGGCGTTTGAAACTCGTGACCCTTTTCTCATTCGCCAGGTAAGCCTAGTTTTTCTGTAGAGTTTTCCTCCCTTTGGTTATTCAATCCCTGGTTTAATAGCTGTGAACAATTTGCGAAAATTATTAAAAGTGTAGATATTCTATCATAACTCTGGAGAAAACTATGAACAATGTGACAGCTTTAGCTAACCAAACTGCTCCTGCAGCCGGTTGTAGCTGTTCCAGTCCCTACTACTAAATCAACTTTGTTTCTATTTCACAGGAACGTGAGAATCCAACATTGACAGAATGGGACCGATTTGCTCAGAGAGAGTATGTGCGGTTGTCAATGGAGGAAGATGTGGAGGAAGTCTCGAATGGGAGTGCAGATGTTTGGGATGAATCACTCGAATCTCCATTTTAAGTGACTCATAAGAGGTACTCTGTTCCACACTGCTCAGCGTTAGAGTTCCAAAAATATCAATGTATGTATGAATTATGAAATGGTGAATTCGTGTGTAACCAGAGAGATGCTTCCATGAAATGAAAGCTTGTTCCTTTCCTTAAGACACTTTCTATGGTTTTTTTGCTAGTTTCTTGGTAAGAAGAAGAGGTTGGTGGATCTTCTTGGCCGGTAACAGCCTCGAAATCGTCTCGCAGACAACCACGAAAGCCTGTCCCTTCCACCTAGAGATTGCGTCCACGAGAGTTCTCCCACGCATAGGCTGTGTTATTTCGTGAAATATTTGCCTTGCTTAGGTTGTTCAGGTTGGACTTTCTTACAATCTGTGTATATTATTTATATACGCCGGTTTATAGTGTTTTGTGGAACCAACAACAATGGTTTAATAATTAAAATCGAAAGAACTTATGTGCAAAGACTTGTTTTACAAGTTGGAAAGAAGGGTACTAATCTTGGAACTTGTTTTACATGTTCAAATCTATGTTTATTTGCTTATTTCTCATCAGCAATTTTGTGCATATGATATCAAATTATTTACGATGGGTGTGACTGCCGATTTACTCCACCGTTTTGTAAAGGGAAATTTTCATCACTTTTCCATGATTTTCAGCTGAAATATATATATATATACATATATGTTTTCTTTGGCTTACTGATGAACAAAAAGTGGATTCTAGAACAATATTTATTTTACTCTACAAAATTACTCTAAGGGTCTGACTAGTAATTGTTAGGGTAATATAGCTAAAAGGGAAAAAAAAATGTGAAAACTGGAGTAAACTTTTACTCTCATAAAACTGGAGTAAAACTGAATGCTTTGTATCTCTCTTTGCAACAATACGTCGCGAGAATAATTAAAAAACAAGTTTTTTTTTTACTTTTTCTTTATTGGTAAGTTTTCAACAAAATTGAAAGTAAATAAGTTTCAGCTAAAAGTGTGACTTGTAAATTTGTAGAGTAATATTGTTGGAGTAAAAAAGAGTTAAATGGAGAAAAGAGAAAAACTTTAAAGAGCGTAAAATTTTACTTTACACTATTATACATAAAGAAATTTTTTATTTATCTACTTAAAAACCGAAGAAAGACAAAAAAAAAAATTATTTTCAGCTGAATGTAAATTTTCTTTTTAACTAGATACATGTTTTATAGAGTAAACTAAAGTAATATGTTTTAACCACTTTTATTTTTACTCACATAAATAAACAGTAGTCATAGCCGTAATCCAATGGATCAATTTCTCATCCCATTAAAAAATATTTCTCAAATACTCCTCAGTACCTATCGGGCCGACCCGCGACCTGCGACCCGCGACCCGCCAATCCGCGAGAATTGAAATATTTGGCTAACCCGAATCTGCTCCGCATAAGGGCGGGTTTTATTCAGCAAACCCGCATCTGCTCCGCCTAAACCCGCGGGTTACCCACAAAACCAAAAAATGAGTATGAAACCCGCAAATCCGCTAAAAAGCCCGCATAACGCGCATTCATTTTCAGTCACCTGTTTTAAAACCATACAAACTAATCACCATGTCTCAGACTCTAATTAAACACAAAGCTTGCAAACATGAAATCTTGCAGCTGCACAAAAATTGGTAAAATCAAGTCTTGCAAACATCAAAATTAAACCATCAAATCCAAAAGGACCAAAACCATTACATATTTACACCTCTAGGTTCAATCATGGTCTGGTTCTGTTTTTGGGACTACTTGTAGCCTTGTAGGAACTTCTACTCGTACTTGCAATCTTGCAGCTGCACAAAAAACCATATTCCTATGACTTATGATTGAGGATAAATCAAAGAATCATTATAATCATTATAAGAGCAAATATTTTAGAACTTATTCTGAAACAATCATGACTATATACCCAATCTGATATGGACATACAAACAAAAAGAGTCAAAATCAATGCGATATAAAAAAAAAAGATAAAGGAATCCTATCACAAAAAAAAAATACATATCACAACCCACCCAAAGTTCCATCAATCACAAAAAAGATAACAAACAAAATTCACACTCCGTAACAAGCATGTTTGTCAATTCCTATGCATAAACCAGAAAAAAAAAAAGAATAAAAAGCTCACTTGGATTTGAAAACAGAACAAACATTCACCAATCATTCAAAGATTAAAGAGAAAACAAAAGACTACATTTCTCTCAAGATTTCAGGTGAGTACAGACCATTTATATCTCCATTTGCTAGATAAAACACTTGTTCTTATTGCATCTCTAATAGAAAGACGATTAAGAATATTCTCAAATATGCTTTGAGGTAGAACGCTTATGAAATCTAGAGATTCATTCATCCAAACATGATAACACATACAAAAATCACATCAATGCTCATTACATGAAAAAAAAACCCTACAAAACCACCACAATCAGAAGTCACATTATGCCATTTAAATAATAGAATAAAACATGAGTTGAATCAAATCACAGTGCAACAATAAACATAACCAGTAAAATTCACACTTTACATGATCAAATTGTCTACACTCCAACGAGAAACTAGTGCCGTTAGTAAGCATTTACCAAATCAATTAGTTTACTAACAAGAGATTAGTGTAGACGTGTAGTTAGTAATCATTACTCATTACTCATTAGTCTACTACAATGAGAAATTAGTATCCATGAAAATAATTTAGGAAATTCAACAGTAACCAAAGAGATGCTATATATGATCAAAATGCCATAAAGTAATTTTTTCACCGATCAAAGCATTTCAAAAATAGTACCTAATAAAAAGTCAGAAACTTAGATGACGGTTTGATTTCAAACCCAGAAAATTGAAGAAATTGACCTCAACAAATCCAATTCCCAGAAAACCCTAATCACCTCTCTTAAAAATTTCCCAATTCTTTGAATATAAATCACAATAAGATAAAAAAAAAAACCCACCTTTGATCAACGAAAGAGACAGAGATTGCGATTTGCAATGCAACGAAACAAAACGTCAAAGTTTTGATAACCCAGAAAAAAAGAATTAGAGAAAAAGACTGAACCTTTTTGTGTCTCCTTTATCTGGTTTTGTCAAGCTGTGACAGGCTTAATCGGTGAAGTTTAAATAGAAAGAAAACTAATACCATAGTACAAGAAGATTGGGATCATTATAGAGTATCAACAATTGGGATTACACCAAAGAGAGAGAGATGAGTACATACAGAAGAGTGAGATTGGAGATTTGGGATCGAAATCACTGGAGATTTGAGAAGTCGATTTTGTTTTAGGTTAGGGTAACTGGTAAGGGAAGTCGATTTTGGAATTAGAGAAATTGATTCTGTTTTTTTTTTTTTATAATAATGGTACGTTATGGGCCATTTGTTGGACATGGTCCTAAACTCAATTTACATTTTACAAATATTATGTGGTCATCCGCAGGCCCGCATGGCTCAATCCGCCAACCCGCTAAATTTTTGAATCCGTTCCGCGAGACCCGCAAAAAAGTGATTTATTTTACTGAGTCCGAACCCGTCTCGCTGCGGATCAAAACCCGCGGGACCCACGAGTGCGGATCAAAATTGACAAGGCTACTCCTCACTTATTTCATTTTTTTTTGTATTTTTTTTAAGTCGAAAATCTTAGAAGACTAAACTATCCATGCCTTTTTAATTTTGTTACAAAATTCATCCGGTAAACTCAACAAATCCGGATTACTCAATTTCGAATAGGGTCAGGGCATTAAAATAATAGTTCTCACTTTTTTTTTTTTTTGTGAAACTGAGAAAAAAAAAGGAAGGCGACGGCGCCTTCTCTTTTCTCCAGATCTCTCTTCTCTTCACCCAAGTCTGGGTTCTTTTTTTAATTATGTTCATCGAATCTTCACTCTTTGATTTCTATTTTGGTATTGATATCTCTACAAAATCTAAAGCTTCGTACCCCGAGATTGTGCTCGTGGAGGAAGTATTCTAGCTGAGCCACTTTGACCATTTCGTGGCGATCAAAAGACGATTGATAAAATGTGGAGGAACCTTTTGTGAGATATGAGGCCCAATTCTTCTCCAGCCCATTATCCATGTAGAAACCTGCAAAGAAACAGGAAAACTAGGGTATTAGTTTTCTTATAAATAGGTTGTAATCCTAGGGTTAAACACTAATCCGAAAATTGCATCTAACACAAACAAGAGAGTCTAGATCTAATTCCGCTTGTAAAGATCTAAGGCTTGAGTTGTGTTTGTAATCACTATAAGTTCTAGTGGAGTTTGTGATCAAGAGGATCACACGAGACGTACCGGTTCGAGGCCGGGAACTCGTTAAATTTGTTGTGTCTCTTTTATATTTTCCTAAAGACAAAGAAGTAAACCTTACAAGTGGTATCAGAGCAATCCAGGTTTTGATTACAAGTGCTAGAAGGAGTTGATAAGAGATCAGAAAAGAGTTTTGCGGGTACTATTCACGGTGGGTACAGTTCACGACGGACACTGTTCGGATTTAATGGAGATCTCATCGGTTTGGGTGGAGAAACCGCATGAGCAGTGGCAAGGTGGAGGCGAGTCGGTCTCGACCGGAGTCGGGGAAGACAAGATGCAGTGGGAGTCGAGAAGAGAGACCGTGATCAGAAAATGTTGCCCGCGACGGAGAATTTGGCCTCAGAGGCCATGGCAGCACCAAGGTAACCCTATTGTGGAAAGAGATCTCGCAGGAATCAGAGAAACTGTGTCAGACAAGGGATAACAGTTATTTGATGGTAAGCAATGGGAGAAGATATGTTACCTGTGGAGCTGAAGAGTAGCTACGGTGGTTAGCTTCAGGTAGAGTTAAGGCGAGATCAGTTTTACATTCAAGACAAGTTGTGATGAGTCAAAGACTGTTTCAAGGAAGTGAAGCATGAGTGACTTAAGAACTTGTTCAGGTGATTATGAGGAGGAGCTGCGGTGGTCAGTTCCAGGTGGAGTGTACATGCAAGAAAGTTAAGTACATAACTTAGACTTGAGCAGAAGAGTTCTTAAAACTAATGGGATTAGTGAAAAGAACAGGAAGAATACCTAAGAAATTTGGGTTGGATAAGTCGCGGGGAAAGGTCACTTGAGTTTGTGGCGGCGACAGATGGTGGCGGCCAGTGAGGTCACCGGGAAAAGTTACGGGGAAAGGTCACTTGAGGTTGTGGCGGCGACTGGTGATGGCGGCCACTGAGTTCACTGGAAAAGGTCCCGGGAAAGGTCACCAGAGATTATGGCGGCGACGGATGTCAGCGGTCGGTGAGTCACCGGGAAAGGTCGCCGGAAAGGTCACCAGAGGTTATGGCGGTGACGGATGGCGGCGGTAAGGTAACCAGGAAAAGTCGCGGGAAAGGTCACCACAGGTTGTGGCAGTGACGGGTGGCGGCGGCCAGTGAGGTCACCGAGAAAGGTCACGGGAAAGGTCATCAAAGGTTGTGGCGGTGACAGGCAGGTGGGCAAGATTGTTAGGCCAGGCAAGTTTGTGGGCTCACAAGCTGCAGGGGCCAGAGGTGATCTATTGCGCCAGATATGCAGCATGGTCAGAAAAGACAGAGATGCAGCATGGACCAGGATTAATAGATGGGTCATAATTTTGAAAAACTATGCCTAAGGTGGAGTTTGTTGGAATTATGCATAGTTTCAACAAAGGAAATTGTCCATATTATATTAAAATGGAAATTAACAAGGTTATGTTAATTGTCTATTTTATCCTAAAAGAAATGGAAATTGTCCATTTAGCAAAATGGAAATTGGAGCTCTACGGAAATGGAAACAAGGGTCTTTTGGTTTCCTATAAATATGGTATGCTAGAGAAGTCTGGGTGCACATATGAAGGAAAAGATTACACAGTTACTTTCTACAAGGATGGGATGAAAGTACTCACAGGGAGATACAAAGAAGGATTGTACTTTCTGGAAGGAAAGGTTTGTGATGGGGAAGTCAACGTTTCAAGGGCTGAGATAGACATGACTAAGATTTGGCATTCAAGATTGGGACACATGAGTTTGAAGAATCTGAACATACAAGTATTTCATAAGCTTCATTGATGATTATTCCAGAAAAGTGTGGGTCTATTTTCTGAAGACTAAAGATGAAGCATCCAGGATCAGCGTTCAAAGGAGATCAGATCGCAGGAGAAGAAAACAGAAAGGTACCAAATCGTTTTCTCTCAAGTCTCGATCAAGTTAAATCTCCAAGGGATTGCGTGCTAATCATCTCCCTGTTTTTCGGTTGCAAACGAGTACAAGGAGAAGATCAGCAACAGATATGGAACCAACATCAGAAAAATTTGATATTGAAAGATTTGACGGCAAAAGAGATTTCGGACTCTGGAAATACAAGATGCTAATGCAACTTGAGATTCAAGGCTTAGAATCAGTTCTGATGGATGAAGATGACACTGACCCAGATGAAGAAGTTGAGGATAGAACAACAAAAACCGGGCGCAATAAAGATAAGAGAGCAAAAAATCTGATTTTCACAAGTTTGGGAAACATTGTTCTTCGTAAGGTTATGAAAGAAACCACAGTCCTAGGCGTGTGGAAAGCCCTTGAAAGAGACTACCAACAAAAGTCCCTACCTAACAGAATCTATCTGAAGCAAAGATTCGCAAGCTATAAGATGGATGAACAAGAGTATTGAGGAAAATCTGGATGGTTTTCTCAAGTTAGTTTCAGATCTGGCCAGCCTCAACATTAACATCAGCGACGAGGATCAGGCCATACAGATTCTCTCGAGTTTGCCAAAACAGTTTGACTCTTTAGTTGATTCTTTGAAGTACGGGAATTCTAAGGAGATCCTCACTATTGAAGATGTGGTTAATTCAGCTTACTCTAAGGAAACAGAGTTAAGGGAAAAAAGTCTTATAGGGAAGGGTAAGAATTCTGGTGAAGGGCTGTATGTGCAGAACAGAGGTAGATCTGAGACAAGGAACAATGGAGAAAACTCTAAGAAGGAAAAGTCTAAGTGCAGGTCAAAGTCTAGACCCAAAAACAATTCCAAGACTGGTTGCTTTGTCTGCGGTAAGGAAGGGCATTGGAAAAGAGAATGTCCTGAGAGGAAAAAGCCTGTAAATGCTGCTAATGTGGTGATTGAACCAAGACAGCCAATCGCATTAACAGTAAGCATCCATGACTCGGCCACAGAATGGGTCATGGACTCGAGCTGTTCTTTCTATATAACACCAAACAAGGACGTTTTGTTTAACCTGAAAGAATTCAATGGAGGAAAGGTCTTGATGGCAAACAACAAGCACAGTGAGATCAAAGGGATTGGAAAGATAAGGATTGAGAATACTGATGGGACTGTGGTCACCCTCAGTGGTGTCAGGTATATGCCAGGCCTAAGCAGAAACCTGATCTCATATGGTATGCTAGAGAAGTCTGGGTGCACATATGAAGGAAAAGATTACACAATTACTTTCTACAAGGATGGGATGAAAGTACTCACAGGGAGATACAAAGAAAGGTTGTATTTTCTGGAAGGAAAGGTTTGTGATGGGGAAGTCAACGTTTCAAGGGTTGAGATAGATATGACTAAAATTTGGCATTCAAGATTGGGACACATGAGTTTGAAGAATCTGAACGTTCTTGTTAAAGAAGGTTATCTATCGGACAAAGAAGTTGATAAGCTAGAGTTTTGTGAGAATTGTGTGTTAGGGAAATCACACAAACAGAGTTTTCCTAAGGCGAAACACACAACAAAAAGAGTTATGGAATACATCCATTCTGATCTATGGGGCGCTCCATCAACCCCAGAATCACTTGGAGGATACAAGTATTTCATAAGCTTCATTGATGATTATTCCAGAAAAGTGTGGGTCTATTTTCTGAAGGCTAAGGATGAAGCATTCATAGTCTTCAAGGAATGGAAGGAAGCTGCAGAAAATCAGACTAAGAAGAGAATCAAGTATCTGAGAACATATAACGGACGAATTCTGCAATAATCAGTTTGATGCATTGTGTAAGGAATCAGAGATTACTAGGCACAAGACTTGCACTTATACGCCACAACAGAACGGCGTAGCTGAAAGGATGAACATAACTTTGATGGAGAAAGTGAGATGTATGCTAGCTGAAACAGGTCTGGGAGATGAGTTTTGGGCTGAAGCAACATCTACGGCAGTTTACATCACAAACCGATCACCTAATGCTGCACTAGATTTTAAGTTGCTAGAAGAAGTTTGGACAGGTACCAAGCCGGATTTAGGACATCTAAGGAGATTTGGGTGTTCAGCTTATGTTCATACAGTTCAAGGAAAAACAGAACCAAGAGCTGTAAAAGGGATATTTGTTGGTTATCCTTTTGGTGTTAAAGGATACAGAGTTTGGTTACCTGAAGAATCTAAGTGCACTACAAGCAAAAATGTGGTGTTTAATGAAGAAGAAGTCTACAAGGATACTCTGGGAAAAGAGGTAGAATCTGGTTTCGAAGTTGCTGAGAAATGGCCGAGAAAAGTGACGTTCAAAGATGACCTTATACAAGGTCCAACTCCATTAGGGAACACACCATCGGTTCAACAATATGAGTCACAAGTTCTCGGTGGAGAATCTTCACGAAGTTCAGAAGAAGATGGAGAAAGTGATTCAGATGGAGTAGAAAATCTGGAAGACTATGTTCTAGGCAGAGACAGGGTTAGAAGGCAGATTAAAAAACCTTCAAGATTTGATGAGGATGGTGATTTCGTTGCTTATGCATTATCTACAGCTGAAGAACAGGATCAAGATGAGCCTAAGTCTTTCCAAGAAGCTCTAGGATCCAGAAAATCAGAATTTTGGATAAGTGCAACAGATGAGGAGATGGATTCTTTGCACAAGAATCAAACGTGGGTTTTGATTGATAAGCCTAAGGGAGCGAAGCCTATTGGCTGCAAATGGGTATTCATGTTGAAACCCGGGATTCCAGGAGTTGAGAAACACAGGTTTAAAGCAAGGCTGGTAGCAAAAGGTTTCTCACAAAAGGAAGGGATAGATTACAATGAGATATTCTCACCAGTGGTCAAACATGTATCTATCCGAGTAATGTTGTCAGTAGTTGTCAACAAAGACTATGAGCTAGAACAGATGGATGTCAAAACTGCATTTCTTCACGGAGATTTAGACGAAAGGATCTTAATGAATCAACTTGAAGGATTTATTAAGAAGGGGAGTGAGAACAAGGTATGTTTGCTTAAGAAATCTCTTTATGGTCTAAAGCAATCGCCAAGACAATGGAATTTGAGGTTTGATAGCTTCATGAAGGATCAGAAATTTGTGAAAAGTAATTTGGATCCTTGCGTGTACATGAGGAACATTCAGACTGATGAGGCAGTGTATCTTCTTCTTTATGTGGATGATATTTTGATAACTTCTGGGGATAAAGAAGAGATCAGACAGGTGAAAGGAAGTTTGAGTTCTGAATTTGAGATGAAGGATTTGGGACAGGCTTCGAGAATTCTGGGTATGGATATTGTGAGAGACAGAACTAAAGGAACCCTACCTCTATCTCAGAGTCATTATCTAGAAAATGTGCTCAAGAATTTTGGTATGGGAGAAGCAAAATCAGTGATAACACCAGTTGCTACTCATCACAGATTGAAGAGTCTGACTCAAGAAGAAAAGGCTGAGGAAGAAAAACAGATGGAGGATATTCCCTATGTTAGTGCAGTCAGAAGTTTGATGTATGCTATGATTGGGACAAGGCCTGATCTAGGTTATGCAGTTGGTTTGATCAGTCGGTTCATGGCTGAACCAGGAAGACCACATTGGGCTGCTGTGAAATGGGTATTAAGATATCTAAGGGGAGAAACCAAAAGAAGCCTTAAATTCGTGAAATCAGATTCAGAGTTTAGTGTTGAAGGGTTTTGTGATTCAGATTATGCTATAGATATTGACAGAAGGAGGTCAGTTACAGGGTATGTGTTCAAGGTTTGGGGAAACACAATTTGTTGGAAATCAGGTTTACAATCAGTGGTAGCACTATCAACAACTGAAACAGAGTACATGGCCCTTACTACAGCTGTCAAAGAGGCTATTTGGCTTAAAGGTTTGTGTGATGAATTGGGTTTCAACAAGAAGGCAGTCACAATTCACTGCGATTCACAAAGTGCCTTAGCTCTAGCAAAGAACTCAGTCTATCACGAGAGAACAAAACATATTGCTACCAAATTTCACTTCATCAGAGACATTGTAGCAGAAGGTTCAGTTCAACTATCTAAAATCCATACCAGCAAGAATCCATCAGATTTCCTAACTAAAGCCTTACCTGGGCCAAAGTTCGATCTCTGCTGTGAGTTGGTCAATCTAGCCTGAGCGGCTAGAGAGCTCCAGGTAACTCTACTATCGGGATCGTACCTCGCAGATCAGAGAATACAAGGTCTGTATTTTCTGGTTATGATAGTGGGCACTTAATATTAATTTTAAGGTTACCTGGAAGCTAGGACGAGCTGCAGTTGTCAGTTCAAGGTGGAGTGCGATGGTACAAGAATGGAAAAATGTGAAGCAGATCAGTTTTTCGTTCAATGATTGAGAAATTGACAGGATTTTTCAGTTTTTGAGGTTACAGGAGAGTGTACCTTGAATTTCTGAGGAAAATAAGCTTCGCCGGAAATTTGGCCGGAAAAGTTGCCGGTCAATGCCAGTCAACGCCGGTCAATGCCGGAGGTGGTCAACAGTCAACGGCGGCCAGCAGGTTTGATTGTTTGGTCAGAATTCAGAATGAAATTTTGGCTAAGTATATTGGGCCTACCTTTTTTCTTTTGGAGACAGCCCATTAAGACAAGCCCATGTAGTTTTGGGGCAGCTAAAATTATTCTGCAGTGGGCCTCAGCAGGAACAGGCCCAACAAGGTAGCAGACTTTAGAAGCTAATTCGGCCTGACTCAGTGAGTCACCGACTCAACTCGCCAGTCGCCGAGTCAACTCGCCCAACGGAAATCCAGCAGCTTCTATCACCGAAACTCGCCGGAAACCGCCGATTTAAGCTGGAAAAACATAGATTGGGGTGGTTAGGTGATAGATCTATGTCAAAACAAGGCAAATCTGAAGGGAGAAGTGATAAAACGAAGAAAAAAGAATCGCTTACCTTTTTTATTGTGATTTGTCGAAGACAAATTGGGTATGGTGGAGCCTCACCGGTGGTTGGTGAAGCCTCGCCGGTGGTTGGTAGCGTGGGGTTTACTCGCTTTGGGAAAATGAAAGCAAGTCGAGGAGAGTTTTTTTTTTCCTGTTGAAGAAATCACCATGGCTTCACAGTGAGGAAGAGAGAAGAAGCGAAATAAAATTCTTCGGATAAGTCGTTTTTTTGTTTTTTCTCTCACAGCGGGTCGGGTCGCGTATTGGGGCGCGGGTCAGATGTAGCAACAGCGGGTCGTGGGTTTGGATATTAGGCCAGATATAATTGATGGATCAAAATTTTACAGGTGGGCCAGTTTTAAAGAATTGAGCTCATGGTGGAGTTTGTGAGATATGAGGCCCAATTCTTCTCCAGCCCATTATCCATGTGGAAACCTGCAAAGAAACAGGAAAACTAGGGTATTAGTTTTCTTATAAATAAGTTATAATCTTAGGGTTAAACACTAATCCGAAAATTGCATCTAACACAAACAAGAGAGTCTAGATCTAATTCCGCTTGTAAAAATCTGAGGCTTGAGTTGTGTTTGTAATCACTATAAGTTCTAGTGGAGTTTGTGATCAAGAGGATCACACGAGACGTACCGTTCGAGGCCGGGAACTCGTTAAATTTGCGGTGTCTCTTTTATATTTTCCTAAAGACAAAGAAGTAAACCTTACACCTTTTGGGAAGAGCTTCATTGAGAAAGATTAAGTTTTTATCTGATTTTAGCTCCGGTACTCACTTTCCGGTGAATAGAGTTCGTGGGATCCTTTCTTCTGTAAATCTCAGTGGCGTTAGAAATGGTTTATCGATAAACCCAATTAGCGAATGGGAAGATTGAGATCATTTCGTCATGGTCAATGCTATGCGTTTGAAGGGTGTGCTACAGCTGCGCAATTGGTGAGCTTATAAGTCTTTCTTGGTTTTTATTTTGTGAGTGTAGTGGACTTGATGCTTTCTCCATTGGTGATGCTTTAATCACTAGGAGTCTACCTTCGTTTTAACTGTCAGATGACTCTGTTTTAAAGTCTAAAGGCTTCATTGCTGGGGTCTCTAGTGGTGTTGTGTTATTACTCTCTATCATTGGGCTCCTCTGTTTCTACTTTGTAAGGCAGCGAAGGCAGAGACTAGAAGAAGACGTGGAAGATTGGAAAACAGAGTATTGGCCTCACAGAGTGCAATACAGATACGTTTTGGAAGCAACGAAAGGGTTCGAAGGTTTATAGAGGAATGTTTGAAGGCAAAGAGAATAATAATGAGCCCTCGTGAGAGTGTTGGCGGGACGAATGATTTCATGGGAAGACCAATACGATTAGCTCGTAGCAAACAACTTGTTAAGTTGCAAGCAAAAGAAGGGTTGCAAAGGAGTGGAATTGGAATTGCTTTGTTAAGTTAAACACAATGCTTCTTTGTTTGTCATCTAGTTTCGATTGCTTGTTTGCGTTTGTTATATGTTTAGTGTGTAATGTGTATTCTTTTTAAATATGAAACCTTAATCTTAAGTATTAAGATTATATGTTTAGTGTGTAATGTGTAATGTTTAGTCTATCTTTTT
The DNA here is from genome assembly GCA_026770425.1 of Boechera divaricarpa. Taxonomy (NCBI): domain Eukaryota; kingdom Viridiplantae; phylum Streptophyta; class Magnoliopsida; order Brassicales; family Brassicaceae; genus Boechera; species Boechera divaricarpa. The sequence continues at coordinate 4,312,041 of CM049188.1, forward strand.
GTTATGATATACTATTGGGTATTACTAGTTACAACTATGCCCATTTGATTAAATTAAAAAATTTACCAAATATAATAAAAATTAAAATATTATTAAACTAAAAATTAAAGTATTATTAAAATAAAAACTAACAAAGAAAATTTAAAAAATATTAAAATATTATTAAACATAACACTTGTTCACACTACAATAAAATATTATTAAATACATGCGTTCACACCGTAGTTGTACTCAGTTTTACAGTAGTATCCGCTTATACATAGTTGTAAAATTGTTGTTTTAAGGTTTAACTAGTTGTATCAGTTATTTTATGCATTTTTCTAGTTGTACATTTTACAATATGTAAATAAATTAAGATTAGTAAACTTTCATAGAAAAACATTTGTCAAATTACAAATTTTCTATGATTCACATCATAATGGCCTAAGTATTTAAGAAATACCCATACATGTCTAAGATATTTTAAGATTACAATAAAGATTTTCAATTTTTTGTCGGTATGAGTGTAATATACCTTTAAAATAACCATATGAGTATAAGATACCTTTGTAATAGTTGTATTAATAATACCCAGTTGTATTTCAATATATAGTTGTATTTCAATATATAGCTGTATCAATAATATCTGGTTGTACTCATATTAACTTTAGACAAACAAGTGATAAACCAGAGTTTTCATAACAAAATACAAACATATTAAACCAACACATAAATTATAACGTATAAGTAACCTCATCACTCAATTTTTTTTTATCAAAAGCGCATGATGAACATTTTCTCTTAAAATCCATACTAGGAGTGGACAAAATTACCGAACCGAATGGTAATTTACCGAACCAAACCGAACGGTAATTTGGTTTTTTAATTTTGTACAATATTTAATTTTGTTTTTTTTAATATTTTGTTTTGTTAGAATTCATAATAATGTTTTAATAATTTTTAATACTTTACGACGTTGAATTTTTAGTTATGTTAAGTAAAAATATAATTGCATAATTAACTTAAATTATCTTTTAAAAATTTAAGAAAATAATCAAATATTTATCTCATAATCTAAATAACCCAAAATTTAACTCAAAAACAAAAAATCTTCATAACTAGAATAACTGAAGAACCCGAAACAACTGAATAACTCAAAATAACCCGAAATTACTTAATTTTATTTGGTATTTATTCGAACCAAACCGAACCAAATTAAGTTTTATTTTCATTCGGAGCTAATATTCATATTACCAAATTTTTCGAACTCCAAATTTTCAGAACCGAACCGTACCATTTTACCGAATGGCCACCCCTAATCCATACTACTTCATATCTTTTCTTTAAATAATATCCGCCATAATAAAAATATATGATAATCTGCTGTTTTTTATTTATTGTATCCTGAAAATAATAAAATTCAACATTAGATAATTTCTTAATAATATTAGTTATATCAGTAATACATGTTTTCTTAGTAATAAAAATAGTATGAGGTTGTTAATGAAGAAAAATATGAGATGGTTGAGTGTAGGTTGCAGTTGTGTGTTTTATTTAAAGATTTTATTGATTAATTCTATTATTTAATTACTCTTTATAAGCTAAAAGTAGCATGTGATGTGTGCGAAGAAAGGAGGAGTAGTTTGTGAGATTTGGTTTAAAAAATAGAAGTGGGTTCCACGTGAGAGTATTTTAGAAATAAGTTTTAATGATACGAGTATTTGAGAAACTGATCCTAATCCAATCAAACCCTAAGATGTGTAACTAATCACACCCGATAAATATATCATGTATTTTTTTTTTTTTTTTTTGTCTAAAGCTGAATGACAAGCATGAACTAACAACTACAACTTGACTGTTTAAACAAACAACTATTGAGTCAAACTAAAAGTCATTAAATTACCTTAACTAAATTCAATTACACTATAATGCCTTAATGATACTGCAAATAATTGATGTTAAAGTTTGAAACCACATTATGATGACACGAGACAAAAGCTTCCCACGCGCTCCTTAAAGTTTAAAAAAAAAAAATTCTTATCCATTTTGTCATTTTGATTTTAACCTTATCCCATTTTTGCCCAAATTATCAGCTTTCGTTTTGAAATCTAAAAACCTAAAACTCACGCGCCACATGTGCGCGTTACTCTTTTCAATTTAGATTACAATTTGGGATAAATTACCGAAAGTTCTCTAGGGTTCTCAATTCGACACCAAAAACAAAAAAACCCCTAAAATCTCTCAATCTCTGCTTCTGCAAATTTCAAAATTTTGCCGAGTCAAAGAAATAATGATTCTCTGATCCGATTCCGGCGAGAGAGGAGGAAGAAACAAACGGACTTGTTCATCATCTTCTCCAAAAAATGGCGTCGTTTCAGGTGATGCCTTCTTCAAATTCTAGAAACTCGGATCTAGCTCATCGTATCTCTTCTTCTTCTTCTGCTTCTTTGGCTATAAGACCTCAACAACAGTTCACACGAGATCTCACAAGTAGCGGTTACGGCGGAAGAAACGACGGATTATACAGTTCAACTTCGATGACGGTGGAAGGGATTTTACACGATACTTTCGCATCAGATCCACCTGCACCAACGGAGTCATCACTCTTAGACGCTTCGATTACTCTGATGGATGCTTCTCCTGCACCAATGGAGATAACAAAAACGACGGTTGTTCCTGACGTTATAGATCACGGCGGTGGTGGTGGTGGTGGTGGCGGCGGAGGAACGGAGACGACGCGTGAGGGGAGGACCGTTGATGAGGTTTGGAGAGAGATGGTATCAGGAGAAGGGAAAGGTATGAAGGAAGAGACGCAAGAAGAGATAATGACGTTAGAGGATTTTCTAGCGAAAGCGGCGGTGACGGCGGAGGATTTAGATGTGAAGATTCCGCCGACGAATTACGGATTCGATCATTCTGCGCCGCCGCATAATCCGTTTCAGATGATTGATAAGGTAGAGGGATCAATTGTTGCGTTTGGGAATGGTTTAGATGTCTACGGCGGAGGTGGAGGAGGAGGAGGAGGAGCGAGAGGGAAGAGAGCGAGAGTTATGGTTGAGCCATTGGATAAAGCAGCTGCACAGAGACAGAGAAGGATGATTAAGAATCGTGAATCTGCTGCTAGGTCTAGAGAGAGGAAACAAGCTTATCAAGTTGAGTTGGAAGCTTTGGCTGCGAAGCTTGAGGAAGAGAATGAGTTGCTTGCAAAGGAGATTGAAGAGAAGAGGAAAGAGAGATACCAGAGGTTGATGGAGTTTGTGATTCCTGTGGTTGAGAAACCGCAGCAACCACCGAGGTTTTTACGCAGGATTCGCTCTTTGGAATGGTGAAAAGGTATATAGACTTTTGAGGATTTTTAGGATTCAAGGTTACTTTGTGTATGTTGTGTGTGAGAGTGGATTCATAATCTGTAGTAGAGTTGTGATGATTATGGCTAATAACTTAAATATTATATAGATTGCATATGTTACATACTTACATTGATCTTAGGATGAGCACAATCTCTCTCTCTCTTTGCCAATAGAGTTTGAATCATTAGGGTTTAGGTTTGAGAAAAGAGTGAATTATTGGGAGGAGCAGTGACATCTTCCTCTTCCTTGTTCTCTTGGCATCGATTTAGCAGAAGAAGTTGGTGCTGGAGATGAGATACCTGTAAGGCTGTAACCACCCAAATTCAGAGGTAATTCACAGACTCAACTCAGGAGTTCATTATTGTTTCAGAAGAATTGAAAGCGATATACTGAAAATTTGCTACTTACACCTCTTCGTGCTGCATAGTCGAGAAGGGTACCCACAGAAACGAGCTTTTTCATTTGGTTCTGTAGAGCTTGGTCTTTGATCCCAAGCCATATATGTGGAGGTAAAGCCCACAGAGCGCAGTGAACAACACAAAAAAAAAAAACTGAATCTAGTATACCTTTCGATTTACACTGCGAAACCACGAAACGCAGGTTCAGACTGTCTTCAAATAAGATTATCTGCAAAAATCAAAACTGAATCTAGTTTATCCTTCCATAGTGCCTTTCTGAACCTGCTTCCTTGAAGATTATCTGCCAAAAATCAACAATTTCCATAGGGCCTTTCTGAACCACTTGTATGACTTCTTATGTGAATCAACAGTTGTTTACGTGCTTTACGACGCTCTTTTTAACTTTCCTCCAAAAAGGGAAGGCAATGGATTTCGTTTGGAGGTTTTTAGGATGTAATGATACTTTTGTTTTATATGTAAGTCTTTGTACTTGTGTCTTGATAGTGGATTCATGATCTGCAGTAGAGTGAGATGAATATGATTCTTAACTTATTATGATTTAACAGTTTATAGAATGCATATGTTACAAATAGAGTTTGAATCATACAGAGAATAGAGAGACTTTCTAACAATTAGGGTTTGAGAACGTGGGATTCAAAATGGGGAAGAAAGTGAATTTGGGACGATAAATTAATAGACAGGAGCAGCGAGATCATCCTCTTCCTTGTTCTCTTGGCATCGTTTTAGCAGCAGAAGTTGCCGTCGAAGATGTGATACCTGTAATAATCACAAATGCACCATGTTATCAACTACTCATTTAGATTCCGCATATTTTAAGCTACATCCTAAAGATGAACTCTAAAATAGTCATTACTTTCAAGAGGTGTTTCTTCTCTCAGAATCAACTTAGGTTTAGTTTATCGTTTCTTCTCGAAGAGACTTATATCCTAACAAGTGAAAAGATCTTAACCCTTTTCCACTAGAGATACAACTTTAGATGCCGTGTGATGATAATGATACCAAAGAAATAGAATTGGTAAATAAGTTACCTCTTCTTGAAGCAGAGTTGGGAGGGAAGCCATGGAAATGAGCTGCTTCATCTCATGCATAAGAGCTTGGTCTTTGATCCCTGACCATGTCTGTGGAGGTAAAGCCAGCAGAAGTGCTGTGAACACATCGTTTCCTGCTGGATAATTTGCCTCCGGACCACATTCACACTCTGTTTGGGTCGATGGCACCAGTAGATCAACCTTTTGTTCATTCCCGTCACGCACCACCACTCCAGTCACCACCGTGCCTTCCGCCTCATCAGGACCTTGATGGAAAAACAAAATTAACAGTTCAAATTGCTAATTACTAGTTCTAGTCCGGTCAAACCTGATCTAACAGAAAAGTAAAAACTCAACTTAATTTAAGAATCAACATAGCGATATACCTTTGATGCATTTCACACAAGTTTCCCGACAACAGAACTCTTTTGATGAGCATCCGGATAAGATTTCAGCTCCTTGGCAACAAGCCTTTGCAGCAGCATATGTCAGACTGTCTTCGTAACCCACTGAGGATAAGAACTTATTGATGTGTTTGAACAGTTCAGTTTCGTGCACTTCTTTCAGCACCAATTGCTGCAGTAGATTAACTTATGATTAGACGATTAAAAGTCAAGAGTGTCCAAAAAACAGCGAGGGTATCGCCGGAAAATGAACAATAAACAAATAAGCATGAACATGTTTTTTAAAAAAGAAAAAAGAGAATTCCTACTTCAAATTTTGTCTCACATAAACCAACATATCACGTAGAGAATCGCGAGATAGATAAAAAATGCTAATCATCTATGATGAAACCATAAACTCTTAACTGTAATTGTGTCTCGAATTATAACCAATAGCTCTATGCAAAACCAAGTGCAATTATATATGTTCTTCAAAAGAATGAACAGTTTTCATGCAGCTTTGGGTTTCTGTGAAAAAATATCCTAAAAATACCTTTAAGTTCAGCCTCGATTTCTCCTCTGCGCTGAGATTTTGGTTCGAGTCCTCTGTTATTCGGATCTCAGCCACCCATCTGATGAATTGGTTGAAATTTGATGGAAGTGACTTGAACACAACTGATATGATTTTTTCTACAGAATCTACATGCTGTGAACTTACAAGACGTGGAACATCTTCCTTCAAATACTTGGCTATGTCGATCCAGCTTTCATCCTTGCAGCTCTGGTATATATATATAAGCAAAATTATCACCAATGCACACGTTTTGTATTACCAAGATACCCATGATATGTACTAAGGATCTGAAGTTCATTCAATACATGTGGAAGAGATGTTCTCTAAAAAGTTTCAAGCAGGCGAATCAAATTCACATTCACATCAAAGCAGAAAAGATTGTGAGTGAGAAAATTGCATTAACAGAGAATGGAAAAATGAAGACAAACTATTAGCAAACATAAAGAGAACCTATATTGCATCCAACATACCAGAGTATAGAGCAATCCGGGTTCTCTGTGGGGTCTAGATATGAGCATGAACCTGGGACCAACACAGAAAAACATCAGACCATATTCCATAAAAACAATTACATCCATGATACAGTAACAACCTACGAAAAAGATAATACACGAATATGTACCCTCTACGTTTCCCTGTTGACTGATCAATGCTGTCCATTGCTTCCCAGAGGAGTTTAAGAGGAACCCAGTGAGGAGGATACTTGAAACGGGCAACATCAAGAATCAACGCCATATCTCTCTCAGCATTATAGCCACCAATAGGTGAAAAGTGACCAGACCCAGTCTGCGCTGAGATTTGTTAGAATCCCGAACAACATGGCAAGATCACTAAAAACTACACTGCTTTCAGATTTTGTAAACAAAATAGAGTACTAAACAAATTTCCACAGTTATGACGTAGAAGTTACCTGCTTAAATATCCCTCTGTGATATGTTGAGATCATATGGCAGTTCTCAGAACTCGTGCATTTCATGACAAGTTTGCGGAAATCATCAATGGTGCTCTGACTCGTACGGAAAGCCTCAACTTTTGCTCCTGAACAATGAGCCAAACAGACAACTTTTCCAAATGAAATGCCCTTTTCCTTCACTACTTCCAGTGGCTCGCAGCAGTCCAGCATTGATTCATCAAACCACCTCCAAGGCCCTATAGGAAGAAAGAAAACAAAAAAAATCACAAACCATCATTGAATGTGGCCATCTAGACAATATTGCTTCTCTAATAAATCTACTAAACCTTTCCATTTACGTCCAGGATCAATAGAAAGAGCATTCAACACCACTGAAAGGCTAGCCAAGCCACAATACGCAGGTTCAGACTGCGTCTGGAAATAAGAAATCAACCTGAAAAATCCTTCCATAGTTCCTTTCTGAAGAGCTTCATTGAAAATTAGCTGCCACAATGATCACAATTTCACAAACTTAGATAAACCCAAAAAAAAAAAAAAAACTTCAAAACAGTAACCAAGCAACACAGACTACATTGATAAGTGAACCAACACAGATCACATTGACAAGACGACTACTTGATAAACTTGTAGAATTTGGTTAAAAACTGTAAGATCTCATTAGTATGAAGGCGAAAGAACAACAAATCGACGAAATCGAGATTGCAGATCGTAACTAATCAAAATCACATCAAAATTCGCGAAACTAAAACCTAGAAAAACCTAATTTAACCATCCGAATCCATGAAATAAAAACTTGATCGATCCGTACGTACCTTGCCTTCGGCAGAAGAAAAGTCAATCGCCGGAGGAGAAGGAAGAGATCTCCGATACAAACTCGCCATAGCCATTTTTCACGGCTTGCTTTAGTATATATATATACTAAGAAATTACAGAGAACAATTTTGCTCTGGAAGATTCGTTTAGTGGATTGGAAAACAATTTTACGAACTCTTTTTAGCTTTCGGCGTAAGAATCTGTGAAGGCGATATGTATACAATACACATATATATACTCAATCACTCAATTATTTGAACTCTCAGGTCAACGCTCTCTTTCTCTCCGACTCAGTCAAGTGAAAACGTGAAAAGCCAAGCCCCGTCAAATTCATTTGATTCGATTCGGTTCGGTTCGATTTGATTTGATTGATATTACTTCTACATTTGGATGTTTTAAGGTAACTTTATACAAGAATATGAAAATTATTAATATATTAAGCACTTATAAGGAGATTATCATTTAGATTTGAGAAATTTGGTTTTATTACGGGATTGGATAAAGTATTGAGTTAACCAGAATATTCGGTTCTTTTTGGTTTAGAATTCGGATGACGAAAAGGGAATTGACGACGTGTGGTCACCGTTAGTCTCTCTGGTCAAAGTTGGCGCGAGAGAGGGAAGACTTCTTGAACCGGGTCTAGAGACGGTCAGAGGACTTCGGTTTATTTGTAGCTTAACGTCTCAATCATCAATTATGAAAATAATCATTTGGTTCCCAATGTACAATCCAACTTGTATAATTTCTATTGGAATTTTCGGAAAAAATTTAGAGATGTTGCAAGTTTTACGATGATGTTTTTTTTTTTTTTGTGCAAAGTTAATTAGATGTTCAAACCTAATTGACAGCATTACAATCCAAATTGACCGCAGTTTTTTATTTTCAGTGTTAGTTGCAATGTCATTCATAAACCATTCATGAAATTCACATAAGTTTGAAGGAAAAGACGAATTTTTAAAGAGAAGATGGATTTCCAATATTAAATTTAATTTTTAAACTAAGAGAGGAAGTGGTGTTATTTGACTAACGCCCATATGTATATTTTTACAAATTTAAAATGTTACTATTTAAGAAGATCAATTTTTTTTTTTTTTTTTGAGAATTTAACTTACGCCGCCATTCGTTAGATATCATCTATCACTAATCGTTAGATTAAAATTATGTTATGATCATATCTAACATATCAGATAAAAATATATGCCAAACTGATTTGTATCATTCATTTTGAATTCTTATAGATCCATTTTTTTAATCTTTTGTCGGCAATTTATAAATTAAAAAGGTTTGGAAATCCAAACCGGAAAAATAAAATTTAGATAGCTAACGCGGTATGAACATATAACCAAACACTAAATAGTAGACTTTAGCAACTGAAAAAATCACATTTCGACCAATTTTTTTTTTTCTATACCAAAATAATGAAAGAAATTAGAGGCACATCATATATATTTCAAAATACTGCCATTATAAAGTAAAAGTATATTGTGCATAGACATTATATGTATATTCCCAGCCGGTTTTACTAAGACACCCTAAACCCTAAACCCTAAAAACCAATATCGGTCACACTGGTCCAGCTTTCCAATTTGCAGCTGCTGTGCATTGAACGAAAATTTTCAAAAATTTACAGATGAACAAAAATAAAATATAAAGAATTAAAGAACTCACCAAACCTTGAGAAACGAACTTAAATTCAAGAGGTTGTCAGAAACCAGCAACTACAAAAAAAAAAAGAAGAAAAAGTGTGTATTTTTAACAAAACATTCAATAAATATGAGAAGCTTGAGTTAGAAACGGAAAAAGTAAGAGCATAATAAGATAAGAGTGAGAAAGAAATATATTAAGGGAAAGTATAAGAAGTTGCAAGTGGTTTTTTTCTTATATAAGCAACAATTGAAGTTGAAGAGTCATTTAAACTCCATGACCTATAATCAAAGATAGTTCAATGGATAACAAATATTCGACCTGACTGATTGATGCAGTTAACTTTAATGCCGTGATGCTTGGGAGCCAAAATTTCTGTATCACAAAGAAACAAGAAAAACCTTCATTTCATATCAATACTTAAAGATTCATGTTTGAATAAGTTAAAGAATCCCAAACATAATAATCACCATTCTTTGTCCACTACTTACTTACAAATCCAACAAACCACATTGTTTTGACTGCCTCCCTTAAGAACAAATACATACCACGAAACCACAATGATCGAGAACAGAACCAACTGATCGCTGAGGTTAAGACCAAAAACACGAAACATATATAAATTCATGCTCTGGATTGCCCAAGTATTCAAGTATTGTCCTTTAACATTTCATGTGATTAAGAGAATTCATAGAACCAGCAAAACAGAAACATCTTTATAATTTTATGTTAACATCATCATCACCCTCATACGAACTTATTCAGATTAAAGCATCAAACACAATATTCAATTCTACGGCCTAACAAGTTTACTAAAAATGGAAAAAAAAAAAACAATCAGCAAAGCCAATGGCATCATCAGATAAACCACATCTAAAAGTTCAGGTTCTTAAAACAGACACAAAAGGTCTGAAATTTTCCTATTTCCTGTTTAAGATTTCTCAGAACTTAGCTTGCAATGACAATTGAAAAGTCTCTCAAGTCTCAACCAATTAGCAAAGTAAATGGCATCATCAAACACAGTATCAAAACTTTATGAAATAATTCACAAAAAACAGAGATTGATTTTTAATCAGTTCATGCGTTGTAGAGAGTGTTTGCAAGAATCAAAACTGTACCCGATTATTACCATAGGGACTGATCTCCACTTCATCTGCATCTCGGATTCACATTGTCGAAACGAAATCGGATCTAAGATTTCATCATTGATCATTTTTTTTCATCATACAAGATCAGTAATAACATAACATAAAATAAATAAACGCATCTTGTGACCAACATTTTTACAAAAATGGTTAAATCTGGATTCAATTTTGTCAATTTAAAGCATAAATTTAGCTAATCGAAAACATAACCAGATTTACAAAGTTCGAAAAAAAAAACCCTAAACATTTCTGAGTCAATTTCGAAGAAGACGACGATAGAGAGAGCAGCTTTACATAAGAGATTAGAAAAAAAAAAAAAAAATGTGGAGAGAAGGGGAATGTTTCTGTGTTAGGGCCGTCTTGTTTTTTAGAAGACTGACCAATAAGATAGCTCCACGTTGATTTACGCCATCACGATTTAAGGAATCGGGAAAGCTGTGAAGGGTTGACGATACCGGGCAAGTGTACGCCATCTACCCGGAGTATATTAGCAACCTCCACATATCTCCTCCGTTTATGATGATCACTCGGCTCTATATCATGGCTCGGCTTAGTTTTTCTCATCTCACTAGAATGGGCCGTAAATGGGCCGGCTTGGGCTCGAGCCGGATTCCAGAGCTCTCCGAAGAGTGTGCCTTTGTTGAGAAACTCGTGAGCCAAGTAACCGGCTAATAGCTGGTTCGAACAACCTGGCTCAGCTACGGCTACGGCGGTGGTAGTTGTTGGTGGCGGGATGGCCGGAGTTTTCTTGTGGATAGACGTAATCGGCGGCGGTGGTGGATTTTTCACGGCGGTTTCCGTTTGTTTGCCGGCGACGGCGCCGTAGATAACTCGGCGTGGGGGAAGACGCATCGTTTTGGTATTCATGGCTGTTTCCTATTGGTTGCATGCCACGTCAGCAACAGTTAATTTTAAAATATTTCACTGCGGTGAAACAGTATTTTTATCAAACCCAAGAAGTCTTTTTATATTTATCTTTTTTTGTAATTTAAGAAATAATAAAATTAGAAAAAGAGAGAGAGAGATTAGACGATTGAGAGGGAGAAGAAGAAATGAAAGAACAAGGGGATTTTAGGTAGGGTTACGACAATTTATAGAAGCACGACATCTAAAGTACCCTTAAATATCTCATAAATTACAACTAATGCCATCCATGAGTAAATGACTTTATTGTCCTTCCTTCTTTACCATATCTTCAAATTTGGGTTACCGTTAGAACAAGTAAGAGAAAACATTTAAGAGCTTTTGGGTAGGGGTGGGCGGATCCGGATATCCGGAGTATTTTAGGGTATTCGGATCCGGATCTCTCGGATCCGATATTTCACTATCCGGATCCGGATCCGTTTTGTCCGGATATCCGGTCCTCGGATATTCGCCAAAAATCCAGATACCCGCGGATATCCGGATCCGGATCCGAAATTTAAAAAATAATAATTTAATATTTAAAATAATAATAAAATTTAAAATTTAAAATTATTTTTTTTTAAAAAACTGATATTATAATAATATTTAAATTTTATTTTAATTAATTTTATTAATATATTCGAAAATTTATTAATATAATATATTTTTAATATTATTTAATTGATTCGGATCCGGATCCGGATATCCGAACCTTAAAATTAGGATATCCGGATCCGCCGGATCCAAAATTTTACTATCCGGATCCGGATCCGTTTTGTCCGGATATCCGAAATTTTTGGATCTGGATCCTGATATCCGCGGATCGGATCCGGATCCCGGATATTTTGTCCACCCCTACTTTTGGGGTAGAAAAAAAAAAAGAATCTCCATTTTTTAATTTTTTTCTCTTAATCTCATGAATAGATTAGATTCTGATTTTAATAGGATTTTACTTTTATTACCAAATGATATGTAAAGTATATAATTGTTACACGAAACCTAATATTGTTATAAAACATCTTGTAGACTCATTAACCGGCCCCATTAGGCCCATTAGGGTTTTATCTTTCCCTTGTATCCCGAGACTCATATATATATATATATATATATATATATTCTCTTATCTCATTAATAAGAAAAATCAGTTTACAACACGTTATCAGCACGAGTTGCTCCCTAAAACCCTAAAAACACAAAACGCGGTTACTGTTCATCCGGCGTTACTGTTCATCCGAGGTACTGTTCATCCGGCGTTACTGTTCATCGTCACTGTTCATCGGCATTACTGTTCATCCGGCGTTACTGTTCAAAACCGAGGTCTTTAGCTCCCGGTTCTAGTCCGTACAACCCCTTAAGGTGAAAGGTAAATCCGAAACCCTAAAAAGCTAAAAGATCAACCATCGAATTCGGACTAGAGAAAGTGTAACCATTAAAACGAATCTTGATTGATTAAGCGATTGTTATTGCTTGTGTGATCTGATTGCTTGACTCGTTTAAGTTGCTAGAAAAGTTATTATTGCTTAAACCAAAGTCGCAAATTCGAAAACACTTAGCCATGGCCGAAACTTTAAAAACCTAAAACCTAAATCGGATCAAATCCGAAATCCCTAAAGTATAATCCGATTGATTGAGGTTGTCTAGGTTGTTTTAAATTGATTGTTTCTATGATTGGTTACATGCTAAAATTGCCAGAAATCAAAACCAAAAATCGCATGAACTCTAGAAACCTAGAAAAGTAAGAATCCTATTGTAAATAGGAAAATCCTAAAAACCCTAAATCCTATTCTAAATAGGAAAAGTTTAATCATAATCAATAAAAGGAAAATCTAAATAAAAAGAGGAAATTATCAAATCCTAAATCCTAATTAAATTGGGAAATTTTGAATCCTATTCAAGACAGGGAAACCTTATAAATAGAAATTTTTTCCAAAATAGAAAGTTTCCCCAAAATAGAAAGTTTCCATAAATAGCAAATTTTTCATTTTAAGGAAAGTTTATTTTTTCAATCCTATAACCCAAGAATCCTAGATTCATCAAAGCTATTTTTCCGAAATGAATAATCACTTAATGAAATCAATTGCATGTTTTCAGATGTCGAACATTCAAAAGGTTGAATTCGAGGCACTCAATGTCTCAGGAGATAACTATCTCCAGTAGGCCCTTGACACTAAAATTTTCCTCAACTCCAAAGGCCTAGGTGAATGCATCATCGATGGTAACACCGCATCTCTCAAAGATCGGTTCCAGGCGATATTTCATATCCGCCATCACCTGGCCGAGAGCCTCAAAAATCAATATCTCACGATTGAGAATCCACTCGACCTTTGGGTGGTACTGAAAAAGAGGTATGACCATCAGAAAACGGTCTTATTGCCCCAAGCCAAGTTCGAGTAGAAGAACCTACGGTTCCAAGATTTCAAATCCGTTGACGCCTACAACTCCGAGTTATTTCGGATCGTTTCAATCATGAAACTATGTGGCGATGAAGTGTCTGACAATGAGCTGCTGGAAAAGACATTGTCAATATTTCATACTCAGAATATTGTGCTTCAGCAACAATACCGCGCGATGAAATACGCGACATATGAGGATTTGATCTCTTGCTTACTCCTAGCAGAGAAAAATAATGAGTTGTTGATGAGGAACAGTGCTCAAAGGCCCCCGGGATCAGCCCCACTACCAGAGGCCCATCAAATTGATTTCGACATTTAGATACTTGCTTTATATTGACAATATTTATTTGGGCTTTGTTTGATTTTGATTTGTGTTCTTCAGAACTTATTATTTTTATTTATGCACACATTATTTTATGCAATGGTTTATTTAATTACTTATTTAAATCGTACCTCTTGTCTATTAAAGTTATGAACGAGCTCAAACACATCATTGTGGTGGACAGTGGATCCAGCCATACCATACTAAAAGACAAGAGATACTTCATAAATCTCATAATAAAAACCGCAAACATTAGCACAATTGCGGGTACCTCGAGCCTAATAGAAGGCCACGGCCAAGCCCATGTGTTGTTATCAAACGGCACACATCTAGAAATACTAGATGCACTATACTCACCCAGTTCAAAGAGAAATCTATTGAGCTTCAAAGATATAAGACTAAATGGTTTCCACATCGAAACCCAGGGTGAAGGGAACAAAGAATCTCTACTGATTACTAAGATCTCACACGGCCATAAACAAGTCCTTGAGACTATACCCGCACTATCTACTGGCCTTTACTATGCTAAGGTCAGTATGATTGAGGCTAATGTTGCTATTAAAGCACGATTCAAAGATCACACTATTTGGCACGACCGGCTTGGTCATCCCGGTACGAATATGATGCGTAAATTGATTCAAAGTTCTAAAGGGCACACCCTTAAAGAAAACCGATTTTTCCCTCAGCACCTCACGTGCACAGCTTGTTCACAAGGGAAGTTGATCACTCGGCCTTCACCAGTCAAAGTGTCTAAAGAGACCTTGAATTTTCTAGAACGAATCCAAGGAGACATATGTGGTCCGATCCACCCACCTTGTGGGACATTTCGGTATTTCATGGTTCTAATTGATGCATCGATCCGCTGGTCGCATGTTTGTCTATTGTCTTCTCGAAACCAAGCATTTGCTAGGTTATTGGCCCAAATCATCAGATTGCGAGCCCATTTTCCAGATTTTCCACTTAAGACTATACGTCTTGATAATGCTGGTGAATTCACTTCCCAAGCGTTTAATGAGTATTGTATGGCCATGGGGGTAAGGGTTGAACATCCCGTGGCACATGTCCATACACAGAATGGATTGGCTGAATCATTCATTAAACGAATTCAATGGATTGCTCGACCATTACTCATGAGGTCGCAGCTCCCGGTCTCAGTTTGGGGACATGCAGTCTTACATGCTGCTGAACTAATACGCATTCAGCCATCTAGTGAGCATAGATATTCACCATCCCAATTGCTAACGGGTCATGAGCCAGACATCTCCCATATTAAGACATTTGGGTGTTTAGTCTATGTACCCATTGCACTACCAAAGAGAACTAAAATGGGACCTCAGAGGAGGATGGGAATATATGTTGGTTTTGATTCTCCCACCATTATCAAATATCTTGAGCCGGCCACAGGAGACCTATTTAATGCCAGATATGCGGATTGCCAATTTGATGAATCGGTATATCCTGTCTTAGGTGGAGAGACACACAAGCTGGTAAAGGAAATTTTATGGAATCAAACATCCTTACAATGGCAAGATCCTCGGACTCTAGAATGTGATTCAGAGGTCCAAAAGATTATACACTTACAAAAGCTAGCTAATCAATTGCCAAATTCCTTTGCTGACCCGAACAGAGTAACCAAATCGTACATACCAGCTTGTAATGCACCAGTACGAATAGATGTCCAAAAAGGACAGACTCAAGTTGCTACAGAGTCTGCATCACGTAATAAACGTGGCAGACCATTAGGTTCCAAAGATAAGAATCCCCGGAAACCAAAACGAGGTGCAACGGTTGAAACCGGGATTCCTGAAATAACAGACATAGCTGCGGCTGACATTCACTCTAGTGAACCGATACAAGAGGTTTGGGACACCAAATCTCAAGGTTCCGAAGGGATCAGTAATAATGAAATCTCTATCAATTATAGCATGTCTGGAACTCAATAGAACAGAAAAGATGTCGACATAGATGCAATCTTTGCATATAAGGTAGCACTTGAGGTTGCGCACACGCAAGAGGATCTAGAACCCACGTCTATAATTGAGTGCACTCGTAGATCAGACTGGCTAAAATGGAAAGAAGCCATAAACATGGAGTTAAACAGTCTAAAGAAAAGGAATGTGTTTGGTCCGATCATAAGGACACCATTCGATACTAAACCAGTGGGCCACAAATGGGACTTTGTGCGTAAAAGAAACGAACTCGGTGAAGTCGTTAGATACAAGGCACGGCTTGTAGCACAAGGATTCTCACAGAGACCCGAAATCGATTATGAAGAGACTTATTCTCCTGTGGTGGATGCAACTACTTTTCGATTCCTCATAAGTCTGGCCATAAAAGAAAATTTAGATTTGCGGTTAATGGATGTTGTAACCGCCTATCTCTATGGACCACTGGACAATGAAATCTATATGAGATTACTGTTGTTGTAAGCTTGAAGTAAATTGGAGCTCAAGGAAAAGTATATTTAGGAGCAATCTAAATATACGGATCTAAAGAAATAAGGAAGTTATCAAGTAAGGTTAAGTTTCCTTTTTTTGTTAGTTGTTTTCCATTTTCTAAAACCCTGAGTCAAGCATATATACCGAGTTGTGGTATTGCTCAAGAATGAGAGATTGTAAGGTTTGAGTTATTTTACCTTGAGTTTAATAAGAAGAGTTATTTCTTAAAGTTCACATAACGATATTTGGTATCAGAGCCAAATAGAAGATCACCATGACAGACACTAAGAAGGATGAAGGAGACGAGTCGAAGTCTAAGGAGTTTGGACCTTCGTCCATCAAGTGTCCAATGTTGAATTCCTCTAATTACACCGTCTGGTCAACGAGAATGAAGATTGCACTCAAAGTTAACAAAGTATGGGAAACAGTCGACCCAGGTACGAAGGATGAAGAAAAGAATAACATCGCAATTGCTCTGTTATTTCAATCTATACCAGAAGCGTTGATACTGCAGGTAGGGGATCTCGATACATCTAAAGGAGTCTGGGAAGCAATCAAAGCAAGGCATATGGGAGCTGAAAGAGTAAAGGAGGCTCGACTTCAAACATTGATGGCTGAGTTTGATAGAATTAAGATGAAAGAGACCGACACCATTGATGTATTTGTGGGAAAACTCTCAGAAATCTCTTCGAAATCTGCTTCTCTTGGCGAAACTATCGATGAACCAAAACTTGTGAAGAAATTCTTGAAAAGCTTACCACGGAAGAGATACATTCACATTGTTGCTGCTCTCGAGCAAGTACTTGATCTAAACAAAACTAGCTTTGAAGATATTGTTGGGAGACTCAAAGCATACGAGGAAAGAATCCATGAAGAAGAAGAGGAACAAACCGAGGATCAAGACAAACTAATGTATGCAAACACTTATTCCCAAGAAAGAAATGGTGGATACAGAGGAAGAGGACGAGGATATGGTAGATCAAATTGGAGAGGAAGAGGTCGTGGACGCTACGGGTGGTATGGTAACGATTCACAAAATTTTCACGACAAAGAGAAAGATGCCTCATCAATAATCTGTTATCGATGTGATAAAAAAGGACATTACGCATCTAATTGCCCTGACAGATTGCTAAAGCTCCAAGAAGCTCTCGAAAACAAAACGGCGAATGATACTCAAGAAGCTGATGAGTTAATGATGCATGAAGTAGTTTACCTAAATGAGAAGAAGGTAAACCCAAGAGGTTTTGAAGCTGACTCAGACACAAAGAATGTGTGGTATCTTGACAATGGTGCTAGCAATCATATGAGTGGAAACAGGGAGTTCTTCACAGATCTTGATGAAGCTATCACAGGAATGGTGAGATTTGGAGATGATTCACGTATCAATATACACGGAAAAGGCTCAATTCGCTTTGTGTTTGCAAACGGAGAGAAGAAGATTCTAAGCAACGTGTATTACTTACCAGATTTGAAGAGTAATATCATAAGCTTGGGCCAAGCCACTGAATTTGGATGCGAGGTTCGAATGAAGGAGAATAAATTGAGAATCTATGACCGTTTGGGTAACCTACTGATAGAGACAAGCAGGGCAAGGAATCGTTTGTATAAAGTTTTCTTTGAAGTCGAAAGCTTCAGATGTTTGCAGTTAGTTTCTTTGACAGAATCAACTAAATGGCATGCACGATTGGGTCATATTAGCACTGAAACAATGAAGACAATGATCAACAAAGAGCTCGTGATTGGCATACTAAACATCGTGATAGAAAAGGAGACATGTGCGTCATGTTTGCTTGGGAAACAAAGAAAACAATCATTCCCGCAAACAACGCCATATCGAGCTTCAAAACCTCTCGAGCTTGTTCATGGAGACCTTTGTGGTCCCATTACACCTCAACTCCAGCCCATAAAAGGTATGTATTCGTGATCATAGATGACTATTCACGATATATGTGGACGATTCTTTTGAAGGAGAAGAGCGAGGCCTTTGACAAATTCAAGATCTTTAAGAAACTTGCTGAACAAGAAACTGGAGATGTGGTCAAAACATTTAGAACGGACAGGGGAGGAGAGTTTGTTTCTCATGAGTTTCAGGATTTCTGTGATAAGTTTGGAATCAAAAGGCACCTAACAGCACCATATTCTCCTCAACAAAACGGTGTAGTTGAGAGACGTAATAGAACGCTCTTGGAGATGACTCGAAGCATCTTGAAACACATGAATCTACCTAACTACTTATGGGGAGAAGCTGTGAGACACTCTACCTATTTAATAAATAGAGTTGGAACAAGATCCATGATCGGTATGACTCCATATGAAGCACTTAGAGGAAGAAAGCCGAACATTAAACATCTAAGAGTTTTTGGGTGCCTAAGTTATGCTAGAACAGAAACAGCAGGAAGAAAGAAGCTTGATGATAGAACAAGAATCTTGGTGAATCTAGGGACAGAACCCGGTTCGAAAGCATATCGTCTTCTTGACCCTACAACTAAGAAGATCTGTGTATCTCGTGACGTAGTATTTGACGAAAGCAAGAGCTGGTGGTGGAATAATAAGGAAGAAGAAACTATCATTGAATCAGGAACGTTTGTTGTTGGACTAGAAGAATCTGAAAACAGAGAGATAGTAAGAACGGAGACTGTTGTTCCTAGTGAAGAACAAGAGAATGCTGAAGATATTAATTCAAAAGAAGAAGAGAACGATACAACTACAGAAGAAGAGAATGATGATTTTGGAGGAGAAGTGAATGATGGTGATAACACCACTCAACTTAGAAAATCAACGAGACTGAAAGTAAAACCTACATGGATGAATGATTATGTCTTGGTTGCTGAAACAGAGTGCGAGAGACTTTTGACTGCAATTAATGAAAAACCTTGGGATTTTAGTGAAGCTAAAGATCACAAAACGTGGGTAGAAGCGTGTGAAGACGAGCTCTCTTCGATCGAAAGGAAAAAACATGGCATCTGGTTGATCTTCCAGCAAGCGTTAAACCAATTGGCTTAAAATGGATCTTCAAGATTAAACGCAACTCTGATGGAAGCATCAACAAGTATAAAGCACGTTTGGTAGCAAAAGGATATGTCCAAAAACATGGCATTGACTATGATGAAGTGTTTGCCCCGGTAGCACGTATGGAAACTGTTCGTTTCATTATAGCACTAGCGGCCTCAAGAAACTGGGAAATTCATCATCTCGATGTAAAAACCGCGTTCTTGCATGGTGAACTGAAGGAGGAAGTTTATATTAGTCAGCCAGAAGGTTTCATAATTCCAGGGAGTGAACGCAAGATTTATAAGTTGAAAAAGGCTCTTTACGGGTTAAAACAAGCACCTAGAGCTTGGAATGTCAAACTCAACAAGATTCTCACGGAGCTACACTTTCAACGATGTTCAAAGGAGCCATCACTATATCAACGGACTGATGAAGAAAGCCTTCTCATTGTAGCACTATATGTCGATGATTTACTTGTGACAGGTTCATTGTTGAAATCAATCAAGGAATTTAAGAGAGAAATGGCAACCAAATTCGAGATGAGTGATCTTGGAAGACTCACATATTACCTTGGGATTGAAGTACATCAACAAGAAGATGGTATCAGTTTGAAGCAAGAGAGATATGCACACAAGATACTATGTGAAACCAGAATGGACGATTGCAATCCGTCACATGTGCCAATGGATTTGAATCTGAAACTGTCCAAGTCACAAAAGGAGAAAAGCATCGAAGAAAAGGGATATAGGAGGAGTATTGGGTGTCTTCGATATTTATTTAACACACGACCAGACTTATCATATAGTGTTGGAGTATTGAGCAGATATATGCAAGAACCTAAGGAATCCCATGGAGCGGCATTGAAGCAAATCTTGAGATACTTACGTGGAACAGTTTCCTTTGGCCTTTTCTTCAAGCGTACAAATGAGAAAGGCTTAGTGGGTTATAGTGACAGCTCACATAATGTTGATGCAGACGACGGCAAAAGCACAACAGGTTTTGTGTTCTACTTTGAAGGATGTCCAATTACTTGGTGCTCACAGAAACAAGAAACAGTTGCGTTATCTTCTTGCGAAGCTGAGTTCATGGCAGCCACAGAAGCTGCTAAACAAGCAATTTGGCTTCAAGATCTTCAAGTCGAGATTGTTGGAAAGACTAGCAAGAAGGTGATAATGTGTGTTGACAACAAATCTGCGATCGCACTCACCAAGAATCCGGTCTTCCATGGACGAAGTAAACACATTCACACGAGGTATCATTTCATAAGAGAATGTGTTGAAAATGAGCAAGTAGAAGTTGAATATGTTCCTGGTAGTGAACAAAAGGCGGACATTTTAACCAAAGCACTTGGAAGAATCAAGTTCAAAGAAATGAGGGATCTCATTGGAACTCAAGATGTGGGAAAGGATAATTTCAAGCTTAAGGGGGAGAATGTTGTTGTAAGCTTGAAGTAAATTGGAGCTCAAGGAAAAGTATATTTAGGAGCAATCTAAATATACGGATCTAAAGAAATAAGGAAGTTATCAAGTAAGGTTAAGTTTCCTTTTTTTGTTAGTTGTTTTCCATTTTCTAAAACCTTGAGTCAAGCATATATACCGAGTTGTGGTATTGCTCAAGAATGAGAGATTGTAAGGTTTGAGTTATTTTACCTTGAGTTTAAAAGAAGAGTTATTTCTTAAAGTTCACATAACGATAATTACCAGATGGCATCGAGCTTAAAGATAAGCATGCATCTCGAGATTAGCACTGCATTAGGCTGAACAAATCCTTATATGGACTGAAACAAAGCGGACGTATGTGGTATAACCGGTTAAGTGAATATCTCATCAGAGAAGGCTACAAAAACGATCCGATCAGTCCATGCATCTTTATCAAGAAATACGAAAACAAAGGATTTGTGATCATAGCAGTATACGTGGATGATTTAAACATCCTCGGAACATCTGGTGAAATCGCCCAAACAGTAGAATACTTAAAAGCAGAATTTGAAATGAAAGACCTGGGCAAAACTAAATTCTGTTTGGGGCTACAACTTGAGTACATCAAAGATGGAATCCTTGTGCATCAATCAGCATACATTGAAAAGGTACTCAAGAGATTCAATATGGACCAGGCCCACCCATTGACCAGCCCAATGGTTGTGAGGAGCCTCGGATTGGACAGTGATCTATTCGGTCCAAAGAAGGACGATGAAGAAGTTCTCGGTCCTGAAATGCCATACCTCAGTGCCATAGGAGCATTAATGTACTTGGCTAGTCACACTAGACCAGACATCTGTTTTGCCGTGAGTCTCCTAGCTCGCTTTAGCTCATGTCCGACTAAAAGGCACTGGAACGGTATTAAACACATCCTAAGGTACCTACAAGGGACTAAGGACTTAGGATTGTTTTACACTAACCAACACAAGGATGGGCTAGTTGGTTTTGCTGATGTAGGATATCTATCGGATCCACACTGTACCAGGTCTCAGACTGGTTATGTTTTCACGCATGGAGGAACAGCTATCTCATTGAGATCTATGAAGCAGACAATCGTTGCCACCTCATCTAACCATGCAGAAATCTTGGCCATTCACGAAGCTAGTAGAGAGTGTGTCTGGTTGCGGTCCATGACTCAGCACATCCGATCAAATTGTGGTATGAACGAAGATAAAGAGCCAACGGTTATGTTTGAAGACAACGCGGCTTGCATTGCTCAGCTCAAGGACGGTTATATCAAAGGGGGTCGGACGAAGCATATTCTGCCCAAATTCTTCTTCACTCATGAATTACAAAAGGATGGTCAGGTCAAAGTTCAGCAGGTCCGATCAAGTGAGAATTCAGCCGACCTATTCACCAAATCATTTTCGACTTCAACACTCCGGAAGCTCATTTATCAGATTGGGATGCGTAGACTTAAGGATCTACAGTGATGCTCAAATCAGGGGGAGTAATGCGTGTTGTACTCTTTTTCCTTCACCATGGTTTTGCCCACTGGGTTTTCCTGGTAAAGTTTTAATGAGGCAACATTCTCCAGCGCATTATAGAGATCCCGGTTGAGTATCAGGCACGATTATTTCGTCCAAGGAGGAGTATTATAAAACATCTTGTGGACTCATTAACCGGCCCCATTAGGCCCATTAGAGTTTTATCTTTTCCTTGTATCCCGAGACTCATATATATATATATTCTCTTACCTCATTAATAAGAAAAATCAGTTTACAACAAATATAAGTTTTTCTCCATTTCTTCATGGAATAGTTATAGTTTGTCAATAATTAAAAAAGCGATTTAAAATCAAGTAGTGGTACTATATGAATGAACATTTACAAAAATTAAGATTTTGTCTTTATTTGATAATATCAAAATTTATTGTTAATTATTTATACAATTACTTTCTGTTGTTCTTTAACTCTTTTTATCTCAATACGTATTTTTTCAATCTTAATTAATAACGATTAGGGGTAAATCTGACTGTAGTTATCAAGATTGAGTCAATCACTAAACAACATGTATTAATGAGTTTGCAAAAGAAAAAAAATCTCCTACATCAACTATAAAGAGTGATTTCTTGTAAATTTATTCTACATCGAATAGACACATCGCACTTTCAATCATAATCGATTACTCTCACTTGCACATAATGTGTTACTGATAAGTTGTGACTAGTGCACCTTCCGAGAAAGAAGTATGAGGAAGATCACTATGGTGAACTGCTCTCGCGTGTACATTAATTGCATGTTAAAGAGAGTTAGTGCGTCGAATCTACTACAGACTTTGTTTATGCAGGAAGCAGACATGTGGATAATCTCACATCCATACAATTCGAATACCAAGTATTCGACCTCGCTAATATCATTTCCTTATAAATATGAAATCTCATGAGTCATAAAGAAGATTTGGTCACAACCCCATTTAATCTCTTATTGATCGATCGATATAACAATTTAGGAGATAAAGATGATCTCCTCACTGAATCTCAAATATACTCACCAAAATCATTTGCATATACCTATTGTCCCACACAATACTCATTCAAAAGAAGATCGCCCTATAAATAGCATCTTCATATATACACCCCAAATACTCAAACACATGTACCCCTTTAAGTTTGTCTCACAAAAATATTGCTCTCTTAAACCTCTTTTTCCTTTTATACTCATTCACATTTCTTTTTAATCTTTTTCGAAATCTTATATGACTTGAGCGATTGAAAATTATTATAAAACACCTCCTCAATGTTCTGATTGATCTTTATAGTTCTTCTATGGTGAAAGTCTTTCAACTTCTCATAGATCAAAAATCGATAATCCAAACATCCATCCTCATAATGGCAAAAATCGATGTTTTGCACAAATAATTTGGTGTTCGTAGGAGAGGAGCATTGATTTTGTGCCAATGAGAACATTGTCAATGATACATCTTGAAAAATCAGATGGACCTATAACCGTTCTCTCCGAAACTCGAACACACGAGTTTCAATCTTATTAAAAATCTCTTAAGAAGTTTTATACTCTCTTACTTGGATTTATACAACGCTCAAAAATACCCTCTTAGCTTGTTACCAAAACGATTTCTAACCCAACAAAAAACAAAGACAATACTCGATTCTCTCTAGCTATTTCTCTCTTTTTGTCTACTGTGATACACACAACTCTCAGAAAAAAACTCTTTTTTTTTTCTTTTTTTCCAACGGCTGACTATAGCAAGCTCCTCAAAACACCTCTTTTATATTCATAGGGTTTTTTCAGATCTTCTACGTCATTAAGCGCAATCTTTAATTCACGCCAAATCTTCACACAATCTCGATCTTGGTATCTTTCAAATTTTCGATGAATAATTTCTTTGTATAATAAACTCAATCAGTTATTGCATCCACGTCACCAACTCAGTAAGTCTCGTCGTCCACGTCAGCTGCTTATTTGCTGACTGTCCTGACTAGAACAGTTTGCATCTTGTTCCAGCAACATGTGCATTTTTCCTCTGTTAAAAAACTGCACTTACAATCTCCCCCTTTTTATTTCAATTTGTCAACTCAAGCTCACCTGCAACGATACCTCTCCAGACTTCACAAGCATACATCATATCATAGAAAAAGAAATTTGTAGCAAACATGGAACAAACATAAACTTATGCTTCAACCATTTCAAAATATCATGTTCAAAACATATGATTAAAATTGTTTTGCCAATAGAATTCGAACAAGCACATACAAAACAAAACACAACCAAAGCCTATCAAGAACTTATGTCTACTCCCCCTGAATTCCAAACTCCCCCTGACTTTTAAGCACCATCATCATTATCATTGTTCTCAAATCCTTTTTCAGCATAATCAGGTTCAAAGTTAATATTCAAAGGTTAATATCTCTAGTTAAGCCACATCACATAATTATCTCCCCCTGCTTGAGCAACCTAGGGTTCAACACCACATATAAAAGGGAAGGGAAAATACTTATCTTCAATCCGAGTAGCCATATCCCCTTTGATTATCGAGCATATTCACCCACGTCAATTGCCTCTCATCAGTCTCCATCAATCCGATCGTCAGTCACTGTCAGCACTTGAAATGCGATTCGGATGCAGCGGAAGTAAGAAACAGAATCGCAAATGGATGTGCCAGCGGAGGAGACAAACAAGTTTAGGATTTTCTGTGAATTTTTGAACCAATGCTCCCATCTTTTTTAATTTTGAGTTTTATATCACTGAACCGAAACCTTCTATCTGGACACAAATTTCCTCAATTTTCTCTCCTTGACTCAAGAAAATCATAATTTTCTCTCCTATTTTTGAAGTCTGAGTAGATCCAGAAGCGGGTGATTAAACTGATTCTCCACAAACTCAGATTCAGAGCTATCACTTGTCGTTTGTGGTGCAGAGGAGTTATTAGCAGCTCTCTTAGGCGTTGACGTCGTCGGAGGATTCAACACGCTGTCTGCGACGCCGTCAGAGGTGCTGTCGGCGGAAGCGTTGTTAGGGTTTTTTCAATCAAAAGTTAGGGATATTGATTTGAGTTTCTGAAAAGATAGAATTCATGCACAACTTAATAATTAAAACCAACACATTAGTGCAAACAGGCCTATGGGCCTTGATAATTAAAAAACTATTTTACCTTTTTTTAAACAACGATGACAACCAAATTAAGAACATTATAACTCCTCATCCATCAATTTTTATTATTTTTAACAACTCAACACATAATCTGACACACTTTCACTCAATCTTAGAATAATTAACTTTATCTATCACCTATCAGCATATAAGAACCCAACAACATTAGCTTATCCTTTTTTTAAAAAAAAATAAAAACAAACATCAAACAGAAAACACCTCTAAAGAATTCAGTTCAAATTTTCTTACCTTAATTTTGAAATCAACATTCTGCATCTTTATCAACTTCTGCAAACACAACCATCTCTTTTATATTTGAGGTCTGAGCAGTTCCAAGAGCAGCTGTACAGTGGTCTGTGTAGTTTTGTGGACTGCTAAAAAAAATAACCCAACTTACTGATCTAATCTCCAAGAGTAGTCTTCACACGTTCATACTTCAGTGGATAAGGGAGTCCTCTTTAACTAGGAGCACAACTGACTACATAGCAATGTCAAGGCTAGTATCAAGATCGACTGAATTGTTGTCAAATCTTGCGTTTCAGCTTCTTATTGATCTTTTCTGCTGTGGGAGGAGTAGTTGAGATGATTTTTTTTTTTTTTATTTGATCATTTTTTCATGATTGATTTTCTTTCTTTTTGGACTCCTCCGATGTATTGGTGAACAAGATTTCTCCAGTGTTTCCTCGGGTTACTGACAATATTTCTCCTTTTCTCCCGTGACTTAGATAAGCTCATACTTCATCTTATGAAATGAAGTGCTTCTTACTGCTCCTTTCTGCAATTCATCCCTTCCTTGGCATTCTACATACTGTTGTTAGTCATACTTTTTACTCCCTTACTGCTCCAGAGCATGAACGATAGCTCTTTCTCTAGTAAAATTTTCCACCTCGTAGTTTTGCAAAAGCACTGATCAATCTAGATAAAAATGAGTTAAAAATGACTTTCCACTGTACAACTAACCCCTGTCTCAACACAAACACTCATCAAGAAGATAATCAGATTTTACAAATACCCAGAGTTTTTTGCAGGTTAATAAACGTGTTTAAATCCAGGGTTTAGTAAAAATATCAGCAAACTGCAATTCAATAGGCACATGTTCTATCGATATTTTGTTTTTCTTGAACTAATTCTCTTAAAAAATGATGCATAATATCAATGAGCTTTGTTCTAGAATGTGGTAAAAGGTTCTTAGATATGTCAATTGCACTTTTATTGTCACACTCAAAAAGTAAGGGTTCAGAGGAAGACATACCATAGTCAACTTCCCACATGTAGCAATCTTTTTCAGTACACACACCAGACATAGTAGTGCATTTTTTTTGTCATCATTAACCCAACACCTTGCTTTGTTAAAACTCACGATTAACCCTTCCTCACACAACTGACTCACACTGATCAAGTTTGTTGTCCATCCCTCAACGTAATACACATTCGTGAGCTTAGGTTTCTCTGCCTCTATCAAATCTTTTTTCCCTTTAATTTTACCTTTTGCTCCTCCACCAAAGGTACCTTTGTTTTCTTTGACATCCACGTAGTTGTTGAGATTGTCTTGAATACCAGTCATGTGTCTCGAGGCTCCACTGTCAAAGTACCATGGCTTCGTTTTCACTGTGTCAAAACTCACAGTCAACATCAATCTCCTTATCACCACCTGAATCTTCTTCATTTGATTCATTTTCACTTGATTCATCTTCAGCCACTTCAGAGTCACTATTTGTGGTTTCTTCTTCTTCTTCTGTGCTTCCCATGAACGCCACAAAACCCTTCACTTCATTATCGGATTCATCTTCCTCTGTATCGCTATCACTTTCAACGATGTAGGACTTCTCTTTCCTGGATAAGCTGCTTATACAGTCTGATTTTGTGTGACCAACTTCATTGCACTCAAAGCATTTGAGATGTTCCTTCTTCTTGAAATTTGGATAATCATTTTTTATGTGATCGTATCCTTGACACTCGTAGTATTTCACCTCAGATCTCTTTTCACCTTTGTCCCATTCGTTCCCTTGTCCGTTCACAAAGGTTCTGCTGCTTCCTTTCTTAACCTTCTTCAATACACGACTGAAGTTCTTTGCCATTAAGCTTAGTTGGTTTTCCAATTCCTGAATTTTGAGTTTGTCTTCAAAAACTGCAAGTGCTACTTCCTCGACTCAACATTATTCATTGGTGTAATCTCTATTTCATGTGCTTGTAACATTCCCACAACTTTCTCAAACTCAATGGTATCTGTATCCAGTGATGTACCCATGGCAGTTCTCTTGCTTTCAAACCTTGACGGAAGACATATGAGAAGCTTCTTCACAAGTATCTTATCTTTGTATTTTTTCCCAAGATTTTCACTCTCGCTAGCAATTGCACTAAGTTTTCCACTGAATTCTTCAATCGATTATGTTTTTTCCATGGTGAGATTCTCAAACTTTGACTCAAGCATGTCAAGTCTAGACTTTTTCACGCTGGTTGTTCCTTCATATGTTTTTGCAAGCTTGTCCCAAGCCTCTTTAGCAGATTCACAGTTTTGAACTCTTTTAAACTGATTCTCGTTGATAAAATTAAATATGGCGAAGAGTGCCTTTGAGTTAGCAGTTGCTTGATTTTTTTCGGTCTCATTCCACTGATTCGCAGGTTTAGTAACGTCCTTCTCGTCTGCACCTCTCACCACAGGAGGAGTCCATCCACTGCTTACGGCCATCCAAGCCTCCACATTAATACCTTGTATGGTTGCTCTCATCTTCACTTTCCAGTGTCCGTAACTCTCTTTTTCAGCATAATTGGTTGACTCACAACGATCAGCTCTTTAGAGTAGTCCATCCCTTCCGCAGGATCCTCACCTGTTGTTAAGATATAACTTGGTTCAGATACCCGCTCTGATACCAATTGAAAAATTGGATGGACCTAGAACCGTTCTCTCCAAAACTCGAATACACGAGTTTCAATCTTATTAGAAATCTCTTAAGAAGTTTTATACTCTCTTACTTGGATTTATACAACGCTCAAGAACACCTTCTTAGCTTATTACCAAAACGATTTCTAACCCAACAAAAAGCAAATACAATACTCGATTCTCTCTAGCTATTTTTCTCTTTTTGTATACCGTGATACACACATAACTCTCAGAAAAAAGCTCTCTCTTGTTTTTTCTTTTTTTCCAATGGCTGACTCTAGCAAGCTCTTCAAAACACCCTTTTATATTCATAGGATTTCTTCAGATCTTCTAGGTCATTAAGCGCAATCTTTAATTCACGCCAAATCTTCACACAATCTCGATCTTGGTATCTTCCAAATCTTCGATGAATATTTCTTTTGTATAATAGACTCAATCAGTTATTGCATCCCTGTCACCAACTCAGTAAGTCTCGTCATCCACGTCAGCTGCTTATTTGCTGACTATCTTGACTAGAACAGCTTGCATCTTGCTCCAGCAACATGTGCAGTTTTCCTCTGTAAAAAAAGCTGCACTTACACATCTAAGTGAATGAAACACCATATCCTTGCCACTTGCCAAGACTTGGGACAAGTTAATACCCACAACAAATCCAATCATTTCGCCAAAGCCAAGAGTATGGAATCATCAAAACCTCAACAAAAAACAATGTCAAGTGGCAAGGTTCGAGAGCATTATGCCATTAAGCGTCATCAAACATCCCTCGAGAATGCCTGAGACACATAAGGTGTAACCTCTAAGCAAACTGACTCGCGACAATAGCGCAAGAAAGAATACTACTAGGTTTTTCATCAAAGATTCGACAGAGATATGATTAGCATAATTGTCACGCAATTGCAGAAGATGAGAACGACTCTAAAATTCGGGTTAAACAAAATGTTTTGACTGTTGAAAGAATTATGTCTAGTTTTTTTAGCTATAAGGTTGACGTATAGATTATTGGTCCATTGGTTCATGTAAAGAGGGGCCTTAAAAGACTTTAAATCAAATATTCTCATCTAGTTAAGGTAGTCATAAATTTTACATCTAAGAATTATGGTGGTTTAGTACATGCCAAAAGTGTTCTAACATGGTAAATTATATGGCTGAAAAATGAAATCTCCTTCAAATAACCTAAGGCAGGCAATTTCAAATAGTGATGTTGCTGCAAATTCATAAGTAATTACCTATATGGATGTTCTCTCTTGTTGATGATTAGAAGCATAGGTTACACGTATATATAAATTTTTAACTGTTTGCAATCTCAAATTCACAGGTAAGATACTACATCTTGATTGATGGAGGATTCTAATATATGCATGACAAATCAGAATAATTGGACCATCTTTATATAAACTGTTATTAGAGGTAAAGTTTCATCCTTGATAGGTTCTAAACATTTAAAGTTCAAATTTGAATTTTTTAGATGTGATTTAAAATAGTTTCAAAATTAGGTTGTTTTAGAGTAACCAATGAATGAAGGGTTGATGTTTGTTCTTTTAATTAAGACTATAAACTTTTAAACCATTAACCATCCATAGAAGTCTATAAATGCAAGTATTAACCCTTTTCATGTGTCTTGCAAGTTTGTTGCGTGTACATTATCATGTTTTTTCTTTTCTATTAATAGGATATATACACACATTTACACGATAAAACTTGATAAATGTAAATTTTAAAAAAGGTTAAACCTTTCCATGAGTTACTTTTTTCTTTTTTGACATGAATAAAGCAGATTCTTTGACAACAAGTTGTTTTACAAAAGAGTGTTCTGTTTTAACTTTTAAGTAATCGAACATATCTATAATCCAATTCCAACAAATATAATGTAATGGATTAGTTATAATTTTAAAATCAATTTTTTAACCTCAAAAGCAAAAAAAAAAAAAAAAAAATTTAAATCGGAATCCAACCAAAAAAAAAAAAAAACTGAACATGATATAGTTTAAAAAAGTAATAAAATGATATATTCATTCAAACCAAATTATATACAAAATTGAACTCGATATACTTTAATTACCTCTTTTTTTTTGTCAACTTCTTTGACAAAATTAAATCCTAATCCAAACGAAAACTAAAACTCATCACTCAAGCAGTTTATAACCAAATTTGAACTAAAATTAAACATGTTCCAAAGCAAATATATTATTCTGTTTTGTTTAGTTACCATCATTTTAAGCCAATGAAAACCAATATCAAATTAAAATTAAAATGAACAAAATTAGTAAAACGCTTTTGTGTTTTTTTTTCTTAATTCACAAATCCCACTAGTTAATTTTAAACCGTCGATTACGGAACTTTAACTTAAAACTTTCTCTCTTCAAGGTCTTGCTCGATCTTCGAACCTACAACACGGTGCTTGTTAGAATAATAATTTGCCCGATGAATATATGTACCTTTAGTAAGTTACTATATTTACATGACACTCAGTTGAGACAATTAAAGCTGGAAATCAAAATTAATCAATACACTTGATATTGGGGCCCTAACCTCTGGATAGACTAATGGACAGTATTTGTATGAATTACTTTCATAGAGTAATAAACCGATTTATGTAACAAACAAATATTGCAAAACTATGATAGCAAATCAAACGATAGGATTAGATTTATACAAGAAATTATTAATTTCGGGTAGTTAGGCGTCAGTTTGCCAACTCAATTAGATTTAATTTCATCCAATTGAATGATATAATAATGTCAATAGTTAAATAACAATAAACACGAAACATGCATGCCTTTAATTTACTTCTAAGTATAGCAACAGACCTACTTTGAGGGACCATAACAATTGGTTTCGCAAATCCCTCATATCAAACACATGTTCAACCAAACCATTAAACACTCGACACTGGCCTCTTACACCTAACATGTTGTGTTCTCGCTCAGAAGTTACTACATTTTTATTCACAATCATTGTTGACCCTCCATCTTGTATACAAATTATAGATTATGTAAATTTTTGCCAAAATAAAAAAAAATAATTCATTGTTTAAACAATTAAGAAATTTTCGAGTCTAGATCTATAATCTTCTTGAACCGAAAACTAGAACATGTAAATTAGTCTATATATCTTGTCAACTAGTATAAAAATGTTTAAAGATTATGTAAATTTTTGCGAAAATAAAAATATAATTCATTATTTAAACACTAAGAAATTTCGAGTCTAGATCCATAATCTTTTTAAACCGGAGACTAGAACATGTAAATTAGTCTATATTTCTTATCAACTACAGATCCACGTTGGTGGGTGTGGGTGTCCTCAGTAAAATACACTTTATTTACACTTAGTTAACATAACTAAAATGGTACAATGGTATGAAATGCACTTACTTATATCAATTCAACATTTTTCGATGGTCATTTTCAACATTTTTGCAATATTACACATTAGGATTAGGTCAAAAAATGTTTCGGATTAGCCTCTGTTTGTAATCATTCGTTTCTTATTTCTGTACTATTATTCCATTCGTTAATATTGGTACATTAATTCATATTCATCTTATTCAGTATATTTTCTTAAGTAAACCCTAAGTGTTTATTGAAATTATTTAAAATATGCTTAAAGTGAATCTCTTCTAATTTTCAAGTTTTGTTATGCATATAGCCGTAGGAAACTTCATCTGCTGAAATCACTGGAAGCTAAAGGTTTGTAACCATTCTATATACACGTTTCTAAATACGATAGGATATTGTTAGTTAGAAGAAGAAGCATCTTGTGTTTATATTATGTTTTTCGTTGAATTTCACTTTTTAAATACGATAGGATATTGTTACCTAAAAAAAAAGAAGACGATAGGATTTTTAATAATTAAAAAACATAATAGTCTACGTAAATGGACTAAGCCAAACTATTATGCGCGTTGAATCTTTAGGGGCGTTAATAAAGCCATCAGAAAAATGCGTCACATTTAGCTATTTTATAGTATTTCTCTCATATGAATGAATTTAAAAAGCTTTTGAATTGTCTGCTTTTTTACTAGAAACTATTTTGTCTCCACGTATTCAATTCTTCTTTCTATTGCGTCGAAGCGAATAGTGTGATATTTGAATTTGTCATGGTCATGGTCTCATGGACATGCAAAGTTATTTAAAGGGGTTTCCTACATATTTTTACTATTCTCTTTCGCTATATCTTCCTGACGTCAACGTTTTTTATATACTTGAAAGCGAGAAATCACAACACGTTAGGTGTTTAATGGTGCGATGACTTTGGTCAAATAAGATACAACAGTCAGTTGGTTCTTTTTAGGTTTCGGACAGTTAGTTAATTGATATGGCCGGTTGATAAATTATATATATGGTCGATTTTAACCCTTACTATTATAACTATTTTATACGAATATTAGCGCCGATCTGTTATATATATATTCATGTCAAATTTCACATTTTTCGGATGGTTGAATTTGTTTTCCGGCAAAGAACTTCGTTTGTTTGAAACAAACTAGTTGGCGAACATAGAATACGAAGAAGTGTGTGTAATTTCTGATTATGTCATTAATAAAAATAAAAATAAAATTACCATTGCTCTGGTTTCGGTTTATAAAACCAAACTATACTATAAACCGATTAACTAGTTGTCCAGTACAAAAAGAAATTATGTGAGATTGAAATGATACGCAATATGTTTTATTCATTAAAAATATTGCGTATATGCTTATTTTATAGTTAAAAATCTAATCTTTAATATATTTTTTTCAATCTTCAGTTTCTTGTGTCTGATACAGACCATTTCTTAACACGATCTTTTGCTTTTTGTGCCTACAAATTTGAAATAAACGATTCAAAAATTGTATTAGAAAAACATACTTAAATTAAACCATATACGCAAACCAAAAGCAACAAACAAAATTTTGGAGTTACCTCTTTCTCCCAATCACATCTCATAGTAATAAAAATCAATATCAATGTCTGAATCGCGGTCCCTCCGAATATCATACCAGCCCAAATGCCCTATCAGCACAGTCACAACAATATATGTCGATAAACCTTCAAATATTGCACATTTGATATGAAAACAAAAATGGCTTACCTTGACACCAAACTTGAAAATCCAGCCCATGACAAATCCAAGTGGAAGTCCAATAAAATAGTAGCATCCCAAATTTATAAATGCCACTAATGATTGCCAACCCGAACCAACCGCAACACCTAATCAAAGTCAAAAGTCACCAAACAAACGTCGACCCGGTTTATTTGGGGATAAAAGACAAAAGTAATTTGTTTATGTGGCGTACCTGAAAGAACTGGTTGGACACTGTTGAGAAGTATCGCAAAAGCTAAAAGAATAGAGAGATTATTGACTGCTTTTAAAACACTTTCACTTGAAGAGAATACCCAACCGATGTGATTAAGAAGAAATATTATGAGCAATGAAAAGATTATTCCAATGATTACTGATTGTGTCACTGATATGATCATTGCAAATCTTGCTCTTTTTCCGTTTCCAGCTCCTAATTCATTCGCCACTCGTACCCTAGAAAAAAAATACATTCATCATATTAAACTAATGTATCTACACAACTAAACTAGCAAAAAGTAATTTGCACACTTTTAAATTTGTCAGACACAACCATAAATGTGAATGATAAAATTTCGACGATCCATCATGAATAACATAAACAATCAACTAGTCTAGCCAGATCTAACCGGTCTTTAAATCATGAAAAACATAAACCAAACTAAACAAAAATGGAAGTACAAATGTACAATCTGTGCGATAGTAATAAAAATGAGAGATTATTTACCCGGTCCCCGCGAAGAAAGCAAGTGGAACCATCATCTCCAAACCATTTATCGACATGCTGTCGATAAAAATTGTAGTTATAAAATTTATACAGAAAAATGCACAAATAGGAATATGATCTAAAAAGATCATATATAATATATTATTAACCTCGAAAACCATATATTTGACGTACCATATAGACACAGAGTCTACATCAATTCTTGCATTCTCCAAATTTCCAGTCAACACAATTAAAATCCTATAATACCAATTTTCCAAGCTGTATCGATAAAAAATTGTCGTGAGAAGTTGTGTTTCGATCTGTAAACCAAAACCAAAAAAAAATAAGACACTAGTGGCGTTTAACGAGTAATACCAAAGCATGATTCCGGAAGAGGCAGAGAGCTTAGTGAATTCCCATAGTCTGGTGAAAGCTTCGATGGAGAAACCGGTCCAAGTGAGTGGACAACCGCCGCAAGTGGTGTAAGTAAATAAGATAAAGGCATTGAGCCACCATGACACGTTAGCTGTAGCGATGGTCCCTATGACTCCAAGTTTAAGAACGTACACAAAAAGCCAGCACACAAATATGTGAACTGCAAGTGCCACTCCAGACGAGATTGCAATTACCTGGTCGTAATGTAAGAGAATAATATTAAGATAATACAATTAGCAATAGATTCAACTAGTTCACAGATGTAAAACTGTATTTTCCTCTAATTATCCCTGACAGTCTTTTTTTACTATTTAATTATTTTATCTTCATCTTGTTACTCTTGTTGCACACCAGTCATCAAATCTCTTTATGTGCCCCAAAATAACCATCAAAATATTTGTAACTTGTTAATAAAGCTTTGACTTTTGAATAGTGGTGATGTGAATCGAGTTTTAACCCGAACGATAATCCCAAGTGTATTGATTAGTATTCTTGTAGTGAGCTACCGAGTTCGAATTCCACAAGGAATCTACTCACCAAATATATGGGATTCTAAATAAGCTAACATACTTCTTATGGTTATTTGCTAAAAGACAAACAAGATAATAAGCAAGACACTTGATAAGCAAGAAAGCAATAAACTAAGATATAAGCAACAAGATAATCAATTAAAGAAAGCAATCGTTGGATCATGATTCATGGGTAAGGCAATGGATTAGGACAGATCAACAATTAATTTATGATACAAAAACATTTATTAAGCTTAATGAAAAATATGTGGTTGACCATTTGGGCATGTCACTTCCTCATAAATTCTTGGTCCATATAATTTTCCAAGATTTAAAAATGAAGGAAAAAAAATAACATACTATAAATAAATTTTAGGACGTCTAAAATATAAGAATCCACACCTGGACAACTAAATGCAAGAAATCATCACAAACACACAAAACGAATTGCATAAAATAAAGGAAAATTGGTAAAAATAACTTTTTTTTGTTGTGTGTGTGTGTCAAAATTAGATAACTAGCATCTAGGAAAAATGAATTGAGTTTTTAGAGTAAGTTAATTTAACACCAATGGTAAAATTGTGGTAAAATGACAATTTTACCCATCCGTTTCCCACGGAAAGTCAAAAGTATTTGCAAACACTATCTACCCAAGTCGTCTAGTCCATAAAAAACACTTTCAAATCTGAAGTTACATACCGAATTTTTAAGCTGGCATTGGAGGAACCGGTTGATAGGGAAAAAGAAGGCAAATGAGAAATGGGTAGGAATGGCCCAAACAGAGATGATACCGGAGAGCTCTGCGATGTCGTCAGGCTGGCCCATGAACTTAAGAATCGGGGACGCAAAGATGTACATAGGGAGGAGCTAGATGGAGCATAAGAAGAGAACAACCCAAGATCGCTGCAAATACACTCCAAACATGTCATACTTCTTTGCCCCAAATGCTTGACCGCAAAGCGTTTCCAACGCAGTGGCCATTCCAATCTGCATATAAACATACATATATAGTTTCCTCACAAACGAACCCAACATTATAATATAAGCTATAGAAAAAATGTTCTTTTGGAGTATACGAAGAGGCTATAGTTGAAGCCGATGATGACGTTGTTGACGATGGAGATGGAAGCGAGTTCAAGCTCGCCTAGGTGGCCAGCAAAGGCCTGAGTGATGACAAAGATCAAGTTGGTCGTGACTCTAGTGAATATGGCTGGCCCAACGATACGCCATAGCTTCTTGGTCTCAGTCCATATCTCTCTCTTTATTTTTCCATCTTCCTCCTCCGCCACATATTGATCCTTTAATAATGGAATCCTCGCCTTCTCTACAACTTCTGCTTCCTCCTCTCTCTCTCCCATCGCTGATCTTCTGTAAATTAGTAGAAGAAAGGGGAGACTCGCTACGATTCGGCAAACCTATAACAATAGATGAATCATTTTTATTTTCTTTTATTATATCAGCTGTTAACCTGTTATAGTTTATTGAGCAACTCATCCATTTATCTCTATATCTTGTTAAATAATGTATATAATAGAATGCACACTTTTGAAAGACTTTTTGGAGGGGACCCTCGCTACGACGCGGCACACTCGCTACGTTTTCAACTAAAACAATAAATACATTAAAATTTAGATTTCGTTAGAAATCCCCCCCGCACGTTTTCCTTATGCCTAAGAAAAAGGAATAAAGAATTCAGAACCGACGGCAATCGTTACTAAACTGTACCAAGCAAGACAAAAAACATAAAAAAGGTGAACATATCTTTGTGATAAGACAGGGCAATATGTGTTATACCAACACAGAAAACAATAAATAAATCACTTTGCATAGTGATGAATTATTGACACTAATTTTCCTATCATTAATCATTAACGAAAAAATTCCTTTTTTTCACACGAGATATATATATAGTTATATTAGTGAAAATTGTCATGCGATGGAATATTACTAAATAGGAAGCATGATTGTTTCTTTTGAGCAAACCGATTTTTAGAAATGAAAAGACAATCAGGAGTATCTGCTTCAGGAGTCGGTGGTGTTGGACCGTTGGTATCTTTGGTTTGTGGTCTTCTGCAGCGGATGAAAGGTTGTGGCTTTGTCGTTTGTTGGCTGCAGCGATAAAGTCATGAAATTATTTTTAACGCAATAAATATGTGTTTTGTAAGTTTGGTTCAAAAATAGAAAGCAAAAAATATATTAATGGGAATAATCATGAGAAGAGAGTTATTATTAGTTGATGAAAAGATAATAATTTGTTTTAGAAATCTTATTATATTTTTAGAAGATTTTTTCTATTAGTGTTTAATATATTTTATTAAAATATTATTCCAATATGGTTTTTTAAGAGTTTTTTTATTAGTGTTTAGTGTTTAATTTACTTGATTTTTGTGAAAAATATTATTTGAAAATATTTACTTAATTTCAAATTTATATGGTTATTCACAAAAAAATATAAATCATGGTTTTGTGCACCATTCTCTTCTTAAAAAATTTGGCGGTCAATCTACTTATAAAATATTTTTTTTGATAAAATATATATATTCATATAAATATAGATAAAATATAATATAATATTATTTTCTGGTGCTATAGCATAGGGGTATAATACTAGTATATTATATAGTTAAATAATATGTTATATGTTTTCGTAACATGCTACAATATTTCTTGTATCATATGAAGAATATCTCTAAATTTTCACTTAACGAAGTAATTATATTATTAAATAATAGTAATATACAGATTAATGCATATATGTGTCTAAAAAAAACAATTGTTGGGTATTTATTTGTTTAACATTTTACAAGTAAATATATCATGTTGAAAGTAAATATAACAGTTTACAAGTAATATATACCTCGTTATTTATTATTTATTATGCTAAAAACATAAATAACAGTGTTAAAAATATGTTTACCATGCTAAGAAAATAAATAACAATAAGAACATTGAAAGAAATCGAGTTTTGAGAGTCTGTTTTGCAGGAAATCTGATATGTGTTTTTTTCTTACCTCGGTGAATTATGAGTAATGACGGTTTTGATGGTGACTATGATAAAACATTTTTCGTGGTTAGACTTGGATTTGGGTTGTAACGGTTCCGTTCGAGATTATAACTCTACTGATGTGGTTTGATATGTTTTTGGATTTGTCTTGATTATCAAATAATAAAAAGAGAAGAGAGAAAGAGATAAACGATAGAAAATAAGAAGAAAAAGATGAAAGAGATAAAAAAAAAAAGAAAGAGAGAGAGAGAGAAGCGATATGAAGGAGAGAAAACAATAGGTCTGACCCACATTATTTATGTACTCTCTTCCCCCATTCGCACATCCGTAAAAAAGAATAATTATTCGTCACCCTTTTGCTATATTTAGTTGTCTTTGTCAAAAAACTAATTTACGCCCAAAATCTTGTCAAATACCAAAGTCTCTCTTATTTTCATGGGTCTAGGAATCAAATTTTAATCTTTTTTTTTTTTTTTTTTTTGTAAATATCCCTCCTTCCAGAAGCTAGAAAGGATCGAACTAGGGATACAATAAAACAAACTTCATGTGCTAACTATTATAGCCGCTACCACACTCTCAGCAAGTCAGCATCTGGCCTTATCATAGTACTTCCAACTGAAATTTTTTTTTTGTGGATAAATCTAGTTGAATTTTTGAAAAAAATAAAATAAACTTATGAAAATATTAATTAAAGTTTTTTTGTCAACAATATTAGTTAAGTAAATTAATCAAAATATCAAAATTTAAATTTGATATATTTAAAAATCTTATTAAACATAAGATAACAACATAATTTAGCGAAAAACTTGTTACCGTAAGAAATTAAAGATGAATTTTGACAGAATTTGAGATTAATATATTTCATTAAACATAATTATCATTTAAAATCATAAGCTATCAAAGTTCAATATTAACTATTTATTATTTTTATAAAAATGAAATTATTTAATTTTTTAGTCAATAATTTTTTAACAAAACCAAAAATATTAAACTGCAATTAAAATATTAAACACGAGATTCACCTATATTTTTTATCTAAATTATTTAAAGTTTTTAAAATTAGAATATCAAAAATTTCTCAAAACAATATTTCTATAAATTATCCAAAATTATTCGTATTTATATGAAATTTCCAATACAAATATGATACTTATCTATTTGAGTAGTATTTATATATATCTGAATTATCTATACCATATCCGTATAATCCAACCTATTTTAAAATATATATTTTGGATAGAATTTTCTATATCTTAACTGATTTGCACATATGCAATTAGTAGATCTTTTACCTGAAACAAACATATTTATGTATTAATTAGTGTTGGAAGAATTGTTAAATCTAGCTGAAACTCCAGTATTAAGCTGACCAAGAAGAGTCTGCTTTTTGATAGACCACGTTTGCTATGTATGTTTCACCCTTCATCTCACTGAATTTAGCATCAATAGACATGGGCTTATGTTTCTTGCTTCCGAGGATTTTTCAATGTATATTCAAGTCCTAACAACCGACAACATTCTTTGAGAGCATCTAACTTGTGTTAGATTAGAAAAATCACGCCATGCTTTCCTTTTCCTAAATTTGTGCAAATGTGACCAAATTTTTATTAAATTGTTGAATCTACCTGAATGTGATATAATTATTTTATATAGCAAATGATGATGGCAAAATTGCAAAATCCTTAGTTGAATCTAGCAAATAGCAATTTTTTGTGTGTAAATTATCAATTTGGTCCCGTCATACGCATTTTACAATTTACATGTGATATTATACCAAACTATGATATATCCCGTGCTATAGCACAGTCAAATTGCAATTATAGAAAATATCTAAAAATTATAAAATCAGGATATTAGAAAATTGTAATTCTTCCAAAATTTTATGAAAATGATAATATCAATTTTTATAATATCGATTCACCTAAAACAGAATTAAATCAGTTTAAATTATTCCTTAAAATCTCTAAAAATCGTAATCTATATAAAATCTCTTATTTTTGGAAAATTAAATCAACATTTAATTAATTTAATTAGTGTGTTTAATTAAATCAATAAAATCTTCACAAAATCTAATTTTATTTTATTTTCAAAAAAAAAATTATTTAAAACGAAAATTATAAATAGTTAATTTAATATTTAATTAAATGATACATAATAATTAATTGACTAAAATACCCTTAATGAGAGATTTTATTTTGTTTTTAGATGTAATGACAATGTGATGTAATTATTAACATTTTGTAAGGTTTATTTATAAGTGTACACCAAATAATATATAGAGGATGTCGAAATTAGAATGTGGCAAAAAAACAGGAAAAAGGTTTTACTCCTACTGTAATAAGAAAACTGAGTATATAATTATTTTAAAAAGACCAAAAACTAACAAAATCTGAATGCATTTGTTTAATAAATAAAAAAATTATCTGAAAACATTATCAAAAGACATTATCTGAAAAAGTAAAGATTATAACGGAAAATAAAGAAATAAAACTTAAACGACTTGTCTCCTCTAACCACTACGTTAAAGAATTCAAAGACTGAATTTTTATTTACCTGAATGTGACATAACTTTTTTATATATAAAATGATGCTGGCAGAATTGCAAAATCTGCCTGAATCCAGCAAATTTTTTTTTGTATATTACCCATTTAATCGTATGTAATTCATAAGTATACTACAAATTACATGCAATGTTATATCAAAAGGTCAAAATTAGAATGTGGCTAAAAGTCTCCATTTTTTTTTCTTTTATGTTTCAAACTTCCCATCAACATAACTTGATTTAGATCTCAGTAAAAATTAGTCTAACAACCCATACCCGATTTTAATTGTTTCCGTAGTTTAGCTTCAGAACAATGGTGGAAGTGCTTTCAAGAGACTTTGTGTGGTATCCCTCAATGCTAATTCAAGAGACTGAAGTGGGTGATGTGGAGACATTTGTTATTAAGTCCTATAATAAGAACATGATTGTCAGTTCCTGCCTTGTTAGACCCATATCGCCACCTTGTTCGGTTGACTAATTTCAATTAACGTTATGTCAATTTATATTAAAAGTGTAGGGCTTATGCTTTTTGCTGCTGGGATCTTTCAATGTAGATTCAAGTCCTAATAATCCACAACACTCTTTGAAAGCATCAAGTTGTGATAGATTAGAAAAGTCACGACATGCTTTCCATTTAGTGATTTTGTGCAAATGTGACCGAGTGTTTACTGAATTGTTGAATCTAGGTGAATGTGACATAATCTTTTTTATATAGCAAATGATGCTGATAGAATTGCAAAATCTGGCTGAATTTAGCAGAAACGTTTTGTACATTACTCCCTCCGTTTTACAAAGAGTATCATTTTAGAGTTATTTAAAAAAAAAAAAAAGAATATCTTTTCATATTTTCAATGCAACTTTTGTAACCAATTTTCAAATTTACCCTTTGTTCAAAACTAATTATAATTTATTAAATGGTATACCAAATAGGGAAATGTTTGTATATTGACTTGATTTCTTTATATGTGTGAAGTAAAAAAAATGACATTTTTATGGAAGAAAGAGGATATCATTTAGGATATATATAATACATATGTATTTTATAATTTACCATGCGATGTTATACCAAAAGGTCGAAATTATAATGTGGCCAAAAGGCCCCATTTCTCTCATTTTTTTTTCCATTTCACACTTCCCATCAACTTGGCTTGATTCAAGTTTTTTTGTAAAATTGAGTCTAAAAAAATCCCATACCCGATTTTAGTTGTTTTTGTATGGATAAAGCTTCATTCTTATTACATAAAAAAAAAAAAAAGATTACTACGTTTAAGTACAAAACTAGTTTAAATCTCTTATTCATTATCAGCTTCATTTTACAAAAGAAGTAAAAAGGTAAAATATATATCTTTTGGACAGAAAAATAATTTTTCTTTTTCTGTGAAACCAAATTTTATTCAAAAAACAGGAAAAAAAAAATAAGAAAGGTTTTTACTCCTACTATAAATAGAAAAAGATGTATTTAATTATTTAAAAAAAAACAAAATATAAGAAATTTTTTTAATATATTTGTTTAATAAAAAAACATTATAGGAAAATCCAACCGACTTTTCTCCTCTAACCACTGTGTTAAATCACTCAAAAACTAAAATTGTTGAATCTAATTGAATGTTACGTAACTTTTTAATATAGCAAATGATGTTGGTAGAATTATTGAATCTAGCCAAAATATTTTATTACCATTAATTCCTATAGAATACACACGTATTTTTCCGTTTCAAACTTTCCCATCAAATTGGTTTTATTCACCTCTCATTTTTTGTCGCTAATCAATCCTACCGCCATTTGATTTCGTCCGTACACGTGTCCCTTCAGTAAACACCTCATTCGAAGTTAGTGGATGTAAAAACTATAGTGGACCGATCCTAATTGGGTTTACTACGGCCCATTATCTCCAATTTAATAATATTTTTTCTTTATTAATAAAGCAGTGGCCCACATAGCAACGGTCCAATTTCACAGTCTAATGCGTGGGTCAGACTTGTAACGGTCATCTACTTTTTTTACCCCACAAAATTAATATATTAATAAACTGAATTAAAAAGAAAAGTAAATATGCCGTTAAAATAAAAAAGGAAATCTAAAAGACAAAATAGAAAACCCTAAATCCCCAAATCCACGAGTACACTTTTCTACAGCTCTTCTTTTAAGTTCTAAGTTCAGTTAAAAATCAACTCTTTGTGATGTTGACTCTTTAATAAGCTCTCAAAGGAATCTATTATATTCAAACTCTCTCGTTAGCTCTTTGAGGTTTCGAAGAGAATGGGTTGCTTACTAGGTTGCTTCGGCCGTCGGAAGAATCGTCGCCGTCAAAGACGCAGAGAATCTTTCCAACCACGTTTGAACGTAAGTTTTTTTCTCAGGAAACAAATCATATCTTTCGATTTTTCTAGTGTTGAGTTGCTTTAATTAAGCTAGATTTTTGTTGGGTTTTGCTTGAATTGTAGTAATTTTTTTCGTTTTATGTAGAGAATCTCTGAAGGGTCTACAAAGGATGTTCAGGTGAATCTTAGGGTTCCTATTGTTGAGGAAGTTCCAATATCTACAAAAGGTGATCATCTGAATTTTAGGGTTCCTACTGTTGTGGAAGTATCTCCAAAGGATGATCATCTGATTGTTGAGGAAGTCCCTAAAGTCTCTGTGATTCCGATCACTGATATCTGGTAAGTATTGTGGTTTTTGTTCTTTGTACCTAGAATCATGTTTTGTTCTTTGTTCCTAGGATCATGTTTTGTGCTTTGTGTTTTAGCTAAACAGATTTGACTTATTTGTTTCTTTTTAAAATTCGCAGTGACAAGGTTGAGGAGAAGAAATGCAGTCCGAGTCCAACTAGAAAGAGAGTGACTTTTGACTCCAAGGTTAGAACATATGAGCACATTGTAGTAGAAGAATCTGTTGAGCTCTTTGAAGAGAAGAAAGAAGAGGTGAAGTCGAGGCAGGCTCGATGTTCATCTGAGGGGA
This sequence comes from Boechera divaricarpa, assembly GCA_026770425.1. NCBI lineage: Eukaryota > Viridiplantae > Streptophyta > Magnoliopsida > Brassicales > Brassicaceae > Boechera > Boechera divaricarpa. The sequence continues at coordinate 4,355,520 of CM049188.1, forward strand.
GCGATGTAACCTCTAACTCGTCAGGGTCTTATCCTTCAAACCATAGATACCAGAATTGTAGAGAAAGTGATGATGAAGAGGAGGATGTAACAGATTGTGAGGAAAGTGATCTAGACGATATTGATGATGATGATGATGATGATGATGATGGTGGGCTGCTTGATGAAGACTATTATAATGATGATAGTTATGATGATAAGCTGCACAACTGGGATAAAAAAGTTTATACTGAGGAGATTGCAGATAACGTTATGGACATGGAGAGGATAGAAGAAAAGACTAATGCGAGTGCTAGAGACAGAAGTGGATATGTCAATGCAGTACTGAACCCGATCGAGAATCTCAACCAATGGAAAGCTGTGAAATCCAAAGGAAAAACGACACAAACACATTCTCGAAAGGAGAACACGATAAATGCTTCCTTCAGCTTGGAGCCTCAGGTTGATGAATTATCATCATCATTCAGCTTGAACCGGAAATCAAGAGATGAAACTAAGAAACAGAGAACTCAAGAAGTAGCTGTTGATGCTAGTCTCTCAACTTGGTTATCCTCATCGCTGACCACGACCAGCGGATGCAGTAGTGTTGAAACCGCAATGTCCGAGAAAAAGAAATACTCGAAACCAGTTCAAAGCCACGATGAAAGACCTATATTGGGCGCGTTAACTGCAGAGGAGATAAAACAGTTCTCAGCTACGATTTCGCCCAGGAAATCGCCAAGTAGAAGCCCTGAGTCACCGATAATCGGAACAGTAGGTGGTTACTGGAACAATCACTCAATGGTCACCAGTAAGTACAGTCGAAGCTCTTAAAACTCAAATTCCACAACAGAGAAACAATTCCACACATGTATGGTTACACTGATACTGTGAGTAAAATTTCATTTATTTATTACTAAATTGCCTTTGTGAAATTATTGTCATCACTCTGTTTGTTTGTGTGTGTGTGTTTGGTTTATAACCAAATCGTTGTGTGTTTGTGTTTGTGTATGTGATTTGATTTAGTAATATTCGTTCTATTTGTTTTTATTTTACAGAAATTTGTCTATTATTTCACATGCGATTCAAAGTTTGATTTTGTTTTTTCTCCTTACAAATCCATATAATCCAACAAAAAACACCCAAATCGGAAAAATAGGCCAAGCAAAAGCTCAAAAACGCAAACGCAGTCGCGGTGACTAATTAGCAGTCGACGCCACACTGTTTCAGTAAAGGACCAGTCTGTTTCGGCAAGAACGGATCGATCCGAACCCAAACCAAGGAGAAGATCGATGCGAGAAGGATAGACCAAAGCACAACGATCGTAGGGGTTCGGTTTTGTCGACCCATCAAACCTTTGAGGAAAGGGTAAAGATGAACAATGACCCAAAACGCGAAAAACAGTTTCCCAAAAAGCGGTCCCCAAGAACCATATCCATTGTTAATGGCATCAGAAACTCCGGCGACAACACCGACCATGTTGAGGATAATGAGGGTTGTCGGAGGGATGAGAAGAGTGGTCCATTTGAAGAGGTAAAGATCTCCAAACTCATCGGCTTCGTCACTGGCTCCTTTTGACGTGACGGTGAAGTTAGTGTCAACACCGAAGAGGACTTTGAGAAGACCTTGAAAGACGGCGAAGAGGTGAGCGGAGACACCGCCGATTACCCAGAATTGCTCGTTACGCCAGAGGTCGTTGATGCTTACGCCGCTCCAACGGAGTTCTAAGATCGCCGTCGCGATGATTGACAGGAACAGAGCGAGGAACCATATGCTTGCGAAATTGTTTATCTGAATCAAAAGAGAGCAAATGGGTGTTAATAAAGTTTGATCATTTCTTTGATTTTGTGACAAAATCAACAACAATTAGGGTAAAAGTGTGAGTCTTTAGATAATTAAGGGGTAAAAGAGTGAACTTTTAGGAATTTTAGGATATTGGGTAAAGGGATTTTTGATAATTTCTCTGATTTTGTAAGTTTGGTGGGGGTAAATCAACAACATTTAGAAACTTTAGGGGAAAAAGTACAAACTTTTTGGCGTTTTAAGAGTAGAGAATCAGACTAAGCGTAGGAATGATGAATTGGTTTCTAAAATTTTGGCGCAAAAGCAGGGATTTTTATAAAATTATGGGTAAAAATGGAAATTTTTAATGATTTATGGATAAAGTGTAAGATTTTAGGAGTTTAAAGGGGTAAAAAAGATCATGAGACTTACCGTAGGAATGATGAACTTGCCGGTGAGAAGACAAACGGCTGGAATAGTACAATAGGCAAGTAGAGGAATAGAAGTGAAAGGATAGACAATTGTGTTGATGTAAGCAAGACGTTCAAGAATCTTAAGTTTGCCTCCCCAAGCATACCATAAAGGACAATGACGGCTAAAGAAGATTTCGACTGAACCGAGTGCCCATCTAAGCACTTGGTGCAGCCGGTCGGACAAATTGATCGGAGCTGATCCTTTGAAAGCTGGTCTTTTAGGCATACAATAAACTGATTTCCAACCTCTACAATGCATTCTGAATCCTGTTAGGATATCTTCTGTTACTGATCCATAAATCCATCCAATCTGAAAAAAAAAACAAAATATGAAAATATTTAAGTCTGCAATATTTACTACAAGAACTTATAAATGATAATTATTTACCTCTTTGCCCCATTCAGTCTTCTCTTCATAACCACAGCTAATAACATGAATCGCTTCTTTGATCAACGAGCTCGTGTTCGTCGCCTCCGGCAAACCTCCGTTCTCCATCAACGTCGATGCAATAAACACAGGTGACATCCCAAATCTCTTCTCAAAGTTCTTCTGCGACATCAACGACGATTTCTCAAGCTCATCATATCCTTCAAGCCCTTCTTCAATGTCTTCCAAATCAAAAATCGCCTCCGTAGATCGCTTCCTGGTGTAGCTGTTCATCGTCGTTGTAGAACTCTTCTTCTTGTTCTTCTTCCTTAATTTAGATAAGAAGCTCTTGATTCCAGATTTCTTCTTTGACGAATCTGATGATTTCGATTTGTGATGATGACGGTTACCTCCGCCGCAGCAACAGCAAAGCCACGACGGCCAACAATCACAGGTCATTTTCTTGCGTTTTTCCGATACCGGAGGTTCGTATCCGTATAATGCTGGTCTATTGAATACACATCCTGTTCCTACATAGACTGGTCCTTGGATTCCATCTAAGCCTCTCATGTTTATCTGCAAGATTAAGACAAAAATCAGATTTTTAGGGTTTTTAATTTGAATTTGGGGTTTTTGTGGTGATGATGATGTACACTTACATCGAAGAAGACGATGTTTCTGTTGGCGTATCGATCGTTGTGATCGATTCCGTCGAATCTTTGAGGGAATTGAACATAACAAAGCTTTTTCCCAAGCTGGGGATCCATTAGAAAGCACATTGATTCTCTTATGGCTTTACTGTTGTTGATGTAGTGATCGCAATCCAGATTGAGCATGAATGGAGCATTTGTGAGCACTGCAGAGACTCGAACCTGCAACATTCCCCGAAAAGTTAGATTTGGTTTCTGACAGAGCTTTTGACTGTTTGCTTTGCTTGCTTACCATTGCATTCATGGCTCCAGCTTTCTTGTGGTGTGCATAACCAGGACGCTTCTCTCTCGATACATACACAAGACGTGGCAATTCATTACCGTCGATGTCGAATGCTCCTTCTTTTCCTAGATACACCTGAAACCCAAAGTAGTTTTTCAGATTAAAAGGTGGAATCTTTGATGGTATATCGGAAGCGTTGGGTTTTGAGGTTTCGTAGTGACCTGAATCATCCCAGGATGATCACGAGTGTTGTTCCCAGGCCATGGTGTACCATCTTGCATCACCCAACCTTCTTCAGGCTTCTTCTGAGCTTTAGCCACTAAAGCATTGATCCTCACTTTGAATTCTTCATATTCTCTCTGCAAAACATCGATAAGTAAGTAAAGAACTGTCGTATCGTTTAAAAGTAAAGATCTTTCTTCACTGACCTTCATTGCTCTGCGATCCTTGACGAATGTAGTTTGGACTTTATCCTTCAAGTAATCAATCTTCTCAGAGAAGTAAAACTCTGGAGCTCTTGGCTCAACATTGTACTTCTTGCAAAACGGAACCCATCTCCTTGCAAACTCCGAAGTTTCAGACAATGTATCGAACAGGAGCATCGATGCACCGTCATCAGACACATAGCAGCTCACCTTATTCACTGGGTAATCAACGGCTAAGATCGAAAGAATAGTGTTGGCTGTGATTATCGGAGGTTCCTTAAGCGGATCCACCGTACTGACAAACACATCAACTGGTGCAAGCTTGTTCTTTTCACCATCTCGTTCGAATCTCATTGAGAGACGGTCAAGGTATGTTTCTCGGTTAATCGGAAACCATTTCGGGAACTGATCGAGAATCCAAGAGAGTGCGAACCAGATCTCGCAAATTACTGAGATAAGCCAGAGAGGGTATGCGTCTTTGGCTGGTGTCAAGATGCGGAAACGGAAGAAGAAAACTAAGATAACAAGACGAAGAACGATCACGATTCGGTATGGACTGATTTTGCTAGACGAGATTGGGACTTTTCTCCAGAGAGGTTGTCTTGCTTCAGCATCTCTGTAATCAACAAGAACTCAGTTACTTACGCTTCAAGTCTTTATTACTTGAGATTAAATTAAAGAAAGATCAGATTTTTTTTTTAATTACAGGTATTCTTCTTCTTCATCTTCTTCTTTGTCTTCGTTTGTTTGTTCTCCCTTAGACACTAAACCTCTCTTCTCTTGCCTCGCTTTCCATTTATCTACTCGTTCTTTCCACTCTGCATCTGTGTAGCCATCTCTCTCCGCTTCAAAGTCTTTCCCCAACACTTCAAAGCAAATCACATAGAAACAGGCCTCAAAATTTGCTCTTATACATCTCTATGTATATAAAAATCACACATAGATATATTTTCTATATACCACTTCCAGTTGAAGAAAAGGCTCGACCATTTGGACGCCATTGCTGCTTACTATTGTAGTCTCCATTTTCCTGCAATACCCATAAAATACTCAGAATCGTGTTTCCAAATGGGAAAGGGAGACTCCAAAGAAAAGAAAAAACATTCGATCGAAGTCATGTAGTACCGATCCATAGGCAAAATTCTGGTGAATGGAGGAAGCATCCTGGCGATTCTTGATATTCAACTCATCATCTGAATTATCAAGACCATTATTTTGTTCTTCATCTCCAGCTATTTTTGAAGAGCCTTCAAACAAATCATTTCACCAAAATGAGAGTCAAGCAAGGGGTATGGATTTGTAAAGACCAAAACAGGGTTTAGTGTAATTTACCTTTGTGGCGTTTGTAAAGAGTGTTGCATTGAGGGCAACATTTGTTACCGTTGCTACGCTCATATTCATAGCAAGGTTTGCAAACCGGGTAAGCGCACACATGGCATGCCACAAAAGTCTGGCCATTATTGTCGTCTTTGACCTCATCGCCACAGACTCTGCAGATCTTAGCTGAGAAGGAGGAATGACGATGCTGCATCCAGAAAAAAAGTACATAACTTTAAGATTTTCATGCAAACCCAACTGAATAATTTGGAACAAAACACAGAAAACAAGTTTGATTTTGTTTCTTTCTTTCTCTCTTACCTCATCGTCGAAGCTGGCCATGGTGTTTGGTTCCATGGCGAGGCAAGCTGAGCTCAAAAGCAGAGCAGAAGGAGATATAGAGAAATGTTATGTGACTATGTGTTTTGATGATTGAAGAGATCAGATGTAATATAAGGGGAAAATTTTAGAATTTGTTGTGAAGAAAACTGAGGTTGTACCAAACTGTGAGGTGAAATTGGGTCTGAGGTTTGTGTCATAAGAAAGCTTCAAGAGACAGCAACAAGATTTGGTGGAAGAAGGAGACAGCTCAGTGTAGTCAGGGATTTTTATTTATTTATTTGTTTGAGCTTCCAACTTCTGCTGTTCTTTTTAGTTCTTTAGAATTTGTATAACTTAGAGTAGCTTTCAAGTTATTATGTATTTCTACTTTAGTCTATCTTAATACTTTGATCTTATATATATATCTGAACTTCACCAAATCCAGCAATGTTCTTGAATTCAACCAAGTAGAGAGAGAGAGAGTGAGTGAGGAGATTATATAACAAAAGCCCAAAATCAATTTCACAAAGGCCCAAGATGGTGATACAAAAAACAAAAAACATCCGAATGCAACACAAACAAAGATGATCATGGTTCATGGATCATAAGCATTTGAATTGGTTATATAAACCAGAAGTGGAGAAAGAAAGAGACATGAAGACTCAAGAATCAGATTGAAACTCTGATCTTATTGTTTGGTTAGAGCAGTAAAAATGATTTGATTACGCGACATAGTAGATGGAGTTAGGGAGCTTGAAGGTTCTCTTGGGAACTGGACAACCTGCGAAGCTATTCCATTGTGCACCCATCACTCCCCAAACTCTGTACCCAAGACTTGTAAGCCATGTCCTCAAATCTGCTTTGAATTGGCTCACACTCTTCTTCTCATCTTCTTCTCCCCTGCAATTTTCCGGTTTGAAAATATTATTATACCGAGTTCATTATTGTATACCAGAAGAAAATCTCGAATTATATTGATTGCTCATTGATTTATACGGACCGGGGCATGTAACATAATTGTGAAAAAGATTTGTATTATTTGTCCTAAGTTCGACATAAATATGATCTCACAAATAAACCCATTAATTACTTTTTTTTTTTTTGGGTCAAACCCATTAATTACTCAAATAATCGAATTAAAGACTGAAATATCCAATCTTAAAGACTCCGTCACTCCAAGATCAGTGACATATCGGTTTTACTCGGTTATTAAATATGACTCGAACCGGGAAATATATACCTGAGAAGGAGGTTAGACCAGCCGTGGTAACCGGCTTCGATAAGGTTTTCGACGGTGGCGGATCTGAGATACTCTTTACGAGAAGATATCAAAAAGATCTTGAAACCTCTCTCTCTGATCTCATGGAACAGCTTCACCATGTTTGGAACGGCTGGTGCCTTGCCCTTCTTTTGCCATTCCTCGAACTTGGTCGTGTTCAGTTGCTCACCACTGATTCAAATCAATGTAACATTTCAATCCCGGTTTTATTTATAAACCGGATTAAAGCTAACCAGAAAAGCAAAATGATAAAAGGTAGACATAGAAACCGTTCTAAACCGAAATTCAAGCCAATTTTTCTTTGTAACCTGATCGATTTTATCAGTTGATTATACCAAACAAACCGACTCGAAATCAAATTTAGTGTAACCAAACCGAGTCGAACCCAACAATTTAGTTTTTTTGTTTGTTCTATTTGAAAATAAAATTAGATATATCAAACTAATTTAATATTTTCTTAAACCAATTCAGGTGAAAACTAAAACCGAATCAAACCAACAAATATATATATATATATATATATAAATTCCGTTTCTTCACACAAAAAAAAAACCAAAATAAAATCAAAACTAATGTAACTTAATTTAAGAAATCATATTTCTATTATATATATGAATTAAAAAATAGTTACTCACACAAAATTAATATGATATCAATTAAAATTCAAAAATTATAATTTGGATCTTTTTTTTTTTTATTCAAATATAAATTAGATCTTAAATTTATTATTTTATCCAAAATCGAATCAAAAACCAAACTAAATTTTTTGTCAACCCAAACGGAGCCTTATGTGTATTATTGTATAAATGGTTAATTTTAGATTATTTACCCGAAACAGCCGTTGCTCTTGTGGTAAGGAATGGTGGAGAGAAGAGTGTCATCAATGTCAAAGATCCAAGCATCCATGCCATCGCATTTCTTCTTCTCGCAACAAGTTTTTCCGAGGTAAAGGATGGCTTCATCAACGGCTCTCTCCACGTCATCCTCGTATTGAGATGAGGTCATGTACTTTTGTACGAACCACACACACTCCTGTGGCACCACCAAAAAGTCCCTAATGTTGTTGAGCTCTACGTTGACTCTCCAGCTCTCACAGTATCCGTTTAGGTTTGGTCCTTTCAAAGATGCGACGCCGTTTTGGCTAGTCTTCGTGGTGGTTGTGGTTCCTTTGAGCTGGTTCAGGATGTTCCAGTCACGAGCTGAGACCATTCCGATGAAGAGGACAGCGAGGGTTAGCGAGAGCAACAAGGATCTAGCCATGTTGATGATGATCGATGAAGAAGAGTAGTAGTTTTTGCGATCTGTCTGTGATGTGGTTATGTGTTTTATATAGAGTATGTAGAAGTGCAAGTCAACATTAGTATTATATCATCACACACGACTTAACATTTTTTACGAAGAATTCTTTGACATTTTAATTTCACAAAAGACATTAAATATTTTGAATTTAAAACTGAAAATTCAGCAAAACACGAGGTAAATTTATATATAATTTCTCTAACTTACTAGTTTTGTTTCTTACATTTAAATATAGAATGTCAGTAGATATTGATATCTTTATCCATCTATTGTTTATCAACTGATTTGTTTTTACGTATGTTACCGTAAAACTTTCGAATCGAATTTCTCATTAATTTTTCTTTTGTTAAGATGATTTTAAGTTTAATTGCACCACTTTAGTTTGTCTATAGCTACCAAATGATTACCTTCGCTTATATTTATTTAACATTTGTTGTCCAACCATTGTTCAAATTTTACAGATAAATCTTATCATGTTCATGTGACCAAATACAATATACATTAAAATACATTGGAGATGAATGTGAACGACAGCACATTTCACTTAGATATATAATAAATTTAGAGTGGGAGGAAGGTGGGTACCATGTCTTGATGTGAAATAGGCAACTTGAAGACATATATAAGGTGAGGATCATCCATTCCAGCTCATGCAATTTAATATAATCAATCGTTTTAGGTGTCTGAATAAATGTGTTCTTAGCTAATATATATATATATATATATATATATATATATATATATATATATATATATTCAGGATATGATAATTTTCTTAAAGATATACTTATATACATATATGTGCACAACAAACTTATGAAAACCAACAAAAAATGTTGTAGACCATAATCATCCAAAACATGTTAATAGGCAAATAACTACAAGTGAATAAACTGATTTATATTGATCTATTAAAAGTCAAAAGTAATTTCTATTTGATTTATGATATGTGTAATTGAATAATAATTTTTGGAGATCACCCACCAACCAAATTGTAACACACATATAACATCATCTTGAAATGATCTATAAAAAGGACAACGAACTATTCGACCTCACGCACGATTAGTATGCAATGGCTCCAACTGCCCTAACCCGCAAAACAGGAGATTTGGAAGTCGTGGTATTGTGGTAAGTGGCTCGCCTCCTAAGCGATTCTGGTAATTGTATTTTGACCACATAAAACTTACCAAACATTTAATACACTGATACTACGAAACATGTCTGTCTAAACTATGCAGAGCATGCTTTTCTGATCAAAATAATTGTTGAGACTAAAAATCAGTTCTTAGCATTGCTTGGTGAATCACAGAGTGCAACCCGTAACTAGCTTAAGCAAATCCCTTAGTGTCATTGCTTAAATTTATTTTTAATTAGGCTTATAAACCGGTTCTAAGTCCACGTAACTCGATGAGTAAGGTCACCTGCTCTTGGACTCTTATTGCCTGGTAATGTGACCACATCATCTGGCATATACGGGATTAAAAACTGAGTGGTTAGACAAATTAAATGCTAATTTACAGCTCATTCCCCGTATCATGTCCGAGCTAGGTTAGTCTCTCAACTATTAAGAGATTCTGAATACTTCCTCTGTTTCAAAATATAGGAGGTTTTAGAGATTTATTTTTGTTTCAAAATATAAGACTTTCTCAACTTTCTATACAATTTTATTAATTACTTCTTAAATATATAGTCAAATACATATAATATTACTAAATGTATGTTGTTGGAGAGATAGACAATTTGACTAAAAGTTGAAATAACTAATAATATTCTTCTAATAAATCATGTTTTTTATAAAAAAAAAAGAATTATAAAAATAATTTTTTTAAGAAACGTGTTTTTTTCTAAAACCTCATAATAAATATATTATGAAACAGAAGGAGTAATAAAATTTTAATTAGAACTATGTATCCTAATAATATATTTAATGGAGTTTGAAACAAGTTCACATGATGATCTATAGTTTTGCACTATAAGATTTGTTTAAGATTTCATCCTTGACATCTAATTTGGACATATATGAGTTTACAAATCTTGTATAAAACTTTATAGCATTTGAGTCTCTGTTCCAATTATTTTAAATATTTGTTTCTTTTCGACGGAATGCTTTTTTAGATATCTTATTTATTTGGAACAGATTAAGACGGATAGTAGATGTGAACAAATTTTATAGATATATACTGCACGTCTCTAAGTTATTCACCGAAAAAAAAAATTGTGAATAGCTGATTCATATTAACCTAACTCCTTTTAGTCGTTTACATTACATCCTTTCACAACATTTCCCACGTTCTAATTTATTTTTCTTTGTTTAATATGTTGCGACTTTAAGAGATATACCTTTTGTACCAAATTAAATTGTTGTTCTTGGTCAGTCTGGATTCACGCTATCCGCAATCTGGATGCTTCTCATGAATTGCTCTTTTCCAACTTTTCTGTTGAAACTTTCTAATTTAATCATTGCATATTATTTGTCAATTATTAATATTTTAGAATAAATAATAATTTTCGTTAATAATTGATCGGGTACTTGACTATATATGCTCTCTCTCCTTGTGTGAAATTAATCGGCTAGATTGGCTTTATGATTTATGTAGGGATGAACATCAAATACAAAAGCTTATTTGCTTCAAGGATATATATATATCATTAATTAATTATTAGAAATATTCTAATTTACAATGTGGTATTGAACATCACAGCTCATCCCATATGACATGTTAACTACTCCATAAACAGACCATTAATCAAAGTTACAAATTCAGTAGTAGGAAAAAAATATATAATATAATTTATAGATTTCGGATGTGATGTTATACGAAACTAAAATTTTAGTAAGAAAAAGTTATTGATGTAATTATTACTATTATTTTATAACAGTTACTCATGTTCTGTATCAATTCAAAAGTTAGGGGTGTCATACGATATTGACGAAAAAGTGAGTAAAAGTAAAAAAACGGATAATTTAGAATAAAACATTTAGGTAACTAAATAAATTCGAAAATTTAGATAGCAAAAATTACTTTTTTTTTTGTCAACCAAATTTTCATTTAATTTAAAAATCATGGGCTCCAACAGATCGAATACAAAGCATAGATGCAACAAAGATAGAAAATGACTGAAACTCGATACAAAAGCTTGACTTAAGAAAAACGAACAGACCCGTCAGAGGCCCAGATTTCAGCAAGCGTCGAGTTAGGGCACAAGGCCCGTTGAAAGACAGAGTATGCCCTAGATTTTGCTCGGCGGCAGCTCGAAGTCCTCATCTGCGGCGATACAACGGTGGAGCGGCGGGAAACTCGTGGAAATTCGCGGATTTACGTCCGGGAAGGGTAGCTGGCCAGGGCGCAACAACTTTGGCGGTGGAGCACCGCATGGTTCTCTGACGCATGGCACTGGGAAGGTTGGAAACATGAGTCTAAGCTAGAGGAAATTAAGAGCGAGTTAAGGAGTCTCATGAAGAAACAAACCCTAACTTATGGAGAGAACGGCTCAGATAGAAGGGACCGATATCTGAGCAGCTTCCGAGGCCTTTGAGCAGAGAAAACCGTCACGATTAGGGTTTGGGAGATGGCGGCGAAGCTGCGAGTGATAGCGGAAGGCGATGACTCCAAGATCCGGCACCGGTATCACCCGAGCGGCGGCAAGGAGAAGTGGAGAAGCGTTCTTCTACCGAAATTTGAGAACGGGCCCCGACCGAGGTCTTCCGGCGGAGACAGTGGTTGAACGTGAGAGCAGATCAGAGACGAGAGCAGCAAGCAGAAGAGACTGAGACAGAGACGGAGGAGTCGCCTGGGGCGATGACGGCGGTGGCGGCCGCCTTCCAGCGACGGAGGCTGAAAAGGACTTACTAGGAGAAGAAGCTAATTTCAAGTTTTATAGAACCAATTTTAGATAGCAAAAATTACTATTCAATCTTTTATTAATATGGATAAGGGTCAACTTTAGATGAAAAACTTTGGGAAATTCACATAATTCTAGGAAATCTTAAGAGAATTGAATATTAATGAAAACTTTTTAATTTAAACATTTAAATGGATAATTCGATATCTTGTCTCATACTCTATATATTTCCAATTAAAATAAATTAAATTGTTCCAAATAAGTAATTATTTGAACAAGAACATATATGAAATGAGAAAAATTGAGACGAATAACCCTTCAGAAATGAATATGTGAGAATCATGGACCGTGGCCTAAACTAGTCCTCAAGTTTGTTGAATGCCAGATATTTTTACCGTCTATCGTGACCATAATTAAAATTATAGTTAAAAAAACCTCAAATTTTAGTCCTGTGCTCTCATGAGAAATCATTCAACTAGTAGAGACTAGAGGATCACCGTTTTTAGAATTTTATAGACATAGTCTATGGCTAGTTCAGTAGTTCTCACACATGCAGTCGAATCTGATAGTCATGATAAATCTTGGCAAAATCTCATTTATACTATTGAATTTATGTTCCATTTTCTTATCTATTTTATTTCAAATTGTAATATGTTTGATTGAGTTTCTCGGATCACATATTAATTGTTAGCATTTGTCGTGTTCCAATAATTTTAAGATATCTTATATTATTTTTGGAATAGATGAAGATGAATCCTAATATATAATAGATACTAGGATATATCCCGTGCTATATCACGGACAAATTACAATTATAGAAAAATATCCAAAATTATAAAATCAGGATATTAGAAAATTGTAATTCTTCTAAAACTTTACAAAAATTATAATATCAGTTTTTATAAATCGAATCTTTGTAATATCCGCGTAAATATTTTATAATCAGAAATATAAAACCAATATTTCATACTCGAGATTAAATTAAATATATGATTATTGTCTTTTTTTAAAAACTTTTTTTTGTCAATTTAATTTTCAATCATTTTACTTAATTTTGTTTCTGTTTTTATTTTTTATCAACCGCAAGTTTTATTAGTTATATGTATTAATGAATATAGATATAGTTAACTGAACGTTTAAAATAAATTGTAGATATTAATGAATATTTTTTTATCAACTGGAAGTTTTATTAATTTTACACCATGTTAAACTAAGTCAAATATGAATTAACATTTTTAAATCTACTAAAAATCTATTAATACATTCGATATTATAAAGATGAACTTACATTTAACATTAACATTCCAAAAAAAAATTGCAATCTACTTCAAATCTTATTTTTAGAAAATTAAATCAACATTTAATTTAATTTAATTATTGTGTTTAATTAAATCAATAAAATCTTCACAAAATATATTTAAACTACTTTTCAAAAAAATTAAAATAAATTGATTAATTAAAACAAAAATTATAATTTATAAAGAAGTACAAAAAAATCGACAATCTACATAAATTCTTACTTAAAATTTTTCAAAAAAAATCACAATCTACATACAATATTTAATGTAATTTAATTAGTGTATTTAATTAAATCAACAAAATCTTCATAAAATTTATTTTAACTACTTTTCAAAATATTTAAATATAAAATAAATTAATTAAATGATCACATAATAACTAATGACTAAAATACTTTTAATGAGAAATTAAATTTTGTTCTTTGAAATAATGGCAATGTGATCTAAATATTAACATTTTTAATGTTTATTTATAAGTATACTCTCCAAATAATATATAGAAGATACCTCGCAAATCTCTAAATTATTAACCGGAAACAATTTTGTGAATAGCTGAACTCATGTACGTATTAACCTAATCCTTATTCGTTTACCATCGTTAACAACATTTAACAACATTTTCCACGTTCAAAACTTCAAATTTAATATATATGGTGCGACTTTAATATAAATAATTTTTTGTACCAAATCCAGTCCAAGTGTTGACAACTCATTCAGTTCTTATCAGTCTGGAATCACACTATATATCGGCTATCGGGATTCTTCTCATGAATTATGTTTTCAACTTTTTTGTTCAAGTTTTTTAATTTAATTACTGCAAATTATATGTCAATTATTAATATTTTGGACCATTTCGTTAATATAACCCTTCTTGACAAGTTTTAGAATAAATAATAACTTTCGTTAATAATAGATGGGCTTATTCACTATGTTCTTTATCCATGTGTGAATTCAATCAACGAGATTGGCTTTTCTGGTTTATGTAGGGATGAATAGTAAGAGAATCTGGATAGAAATATAGAAATCATCTTCACAGCTCATAGCCTCAAACCATGTCATGTTAACTACTCCGTAAAAACAGACCATTAATCAAATTATTAAGTTCAGTTGACAAAACAAATAAAACCAAATTTAAATATTTCTGATATTTTTTTAATTGTAAAATAAACAGGCAAGCCATTTTTTTCAAACTCTCATGTGATGTTATACGAAATTAATATTTAATAAGAAATTTATTGATGCATGTAAGTATATATTTTTATAACAATATAAATCGTGTTTTGTCTATCCAGTATGTATCATGAAGTGAACGGGGTCTGGTCCAGTTCACAGCTTAGCGTTTTTTCTTAAAATGATTAAACATTGTGTAGTTCCCAATACATAAAAACGTCACAACGCTCCTACTTAGAAAACGAAAACCTTATTATTCAGAATACCAAATTGTCTCTTCTAGAGCACGAACGCGCGGGAAAGAGCCCAAAGACAAAAGCTTTTCAATGATTCTACGATAATGCCTCACGCCGATCGATCAAATCGCTTGTGCTTTTGTGAATCAGGGTCTGTCTCGTTCGAATCGAATCAAAAATAAGAAGAAATGGTTTGGAATTACCCAGAAATTTCCAAGGAAGATTTCATAAAGTTATTGAAAGGGTTTGTGGATTTGCTCATCCTTGCATCTGGGTTTCAATCTTCTGGTGTTCCTGCTCATTGGGATGCTGATAATTGCAAGAAAGCTCTTCAATGGGGTCTCTTCTTCGAAAATGTTAGCTTAATTTTCTCGCTCTTCCGCAAAATTGCTTGTGTTCTCCATTGCTTTCGTTTTGTTTATGGGATAATTCGTGTTTAGGTTGTAAAAAGCATAAATTGTTCAGATATGTTTGGGGAATCTATGAGAGAGCTTGATGAAGCTATATCCGAGATGAAATCTAACCCCTTGTTCCCAAAGGTTGTGTTTTTAGGTTTTACTTATCAGTGTATCTAATTATGATTGAAACGAAAGGTGGATTCTAATTTTCTGGAATTGTTGTTTGTTTGGAGAAAAATTTCAGGGTTTGGAGAATTTATCATCAGATACTCTTTCAAAGGGGAGAGAATTTGTGTTAGAGAATTTGATGAATAACTCGACATTGAAGGATAAACAACTCCAAGCTATTCTAGTTGCAGCGGTGGAATTAGGTGATGGTATTACAGATATAATTGATGGGAAGCTTTGCAAGAGGCAATCTGTTGTGTCTTGTGTATCAGCACTTGAGACTGGTTTGAAGATCCTTTACAAAAACGTAGAGCGAAAAGAGTCGTCACAGAGAGAAGACAAGGATACATTTTTGTTGGGGTATGTATGCTTCCAAAGCACGAGATAGCATATATTGTAATAATCTTGTGGTACTTGTTGATGAACTTGAAGTGATTATTTTGCGTAGCTCGGGACAACAGCCTATTGCACTTTTGACATGGAACATCTGGCAATCGAAAGGTGTATCTTATTTTCTTAGCAAGAGAACTTTAAGATTGGTATCGGGAGCAAGCTTGATATTTTCTGCACCAAAAGCTCAGTGGGTAGAAATGTTAAGAAGGCTGCGTGTTTCAGCCGAGAATGATGATGATATATTCATCGAAAAGATTGTAAGTTGATCTGATTCTTGGACTAGGTATATCCATTTTGGCCTCTTTTGTTTTGTAAGGGTCACTCTTACTTGAATACTTTGGTGATATTGCTGAAGAGCAGGAGCTATTGTTACTAGGATGTGTAACAAGTAGATGGACTCGTTTAATCGAAGATATCATGTCAGTTTCCTACAAATCTATCACTGTGTCAGAACAATACGAGGAGTTATGTAAGCTGCTTCTTCAGAGATCTAAATGTTTAAAACAGAATGAGATTGCTTTGAATTCAAAGGTCACTTTTCTCAATTACAACCATTTATTGAAATCTAAAAATGCACCATAATAATGGCTATATGTAAACCAGTTTTATCACTTTCTTGGTTTCCTCTTGAATAGGTTGAAGAGATTCTTGAGTATCTAACTGAAATACTAGAGAATCGTTTTCATTACCTCTGGAAATTACCTTCTGCCCTTATCGCAGCTGCTATTCCTTCATGGTAATTTCAACTGTAGAAATCCTCATTTTGACATTGAATTTAATAGAAGAAAATATATCATGATCTTCAATACTTGAAATATAAACCTATAGCCAAACTCATTTCACCCGAATAAACTCATGTAAGTGCTCTTTATGCATCTTGTCTTTTCATGTGATATCCCTCACTAATACACCAATGCTATAACAAAGATTTTGTTTTCTGTTCTTTTTTTAAAGTAACATTTTGTTAAAGATCTTGAATTATGGTATCACAGGTCACCTCTGTTTGGTCTGTATTTTGGCGAAATAGAGAAACAGTTGAAACTAGACCACTCAACAACAAGGTTAAGTTTGTCTCTAAACATCATTTTCACGTTGTTCTTGAATCTAAACAGTAAAAACCGACATCGATATATCTATGTCCTTCTCTTCTGCAGATGTTGTAGCTGCGAAAAAGAACTAAACGAGCACAGGGACTGTAAGTTAGACAACTATATAGTGCTTTCCTTGAATTTTATAAGTTCCCTCGTGATATTTTTGCAATGACCTTGATAACATTGTCTTTATACGTCTAGGTGAACTCGTGGAAAGAGTTTGGTGCTTGTACGTATTCCATATCTGCGGATGCCACTAGACAAAACTAATGGTCATTGATCAATATAAGAAGATCAGTTTCTTCTAGGTAAGAAGACCACGTTGATGCAGATGTTTTGTCAGTATGTCTTATGAAAATGCTATTTTCTTGCGTTTGCGATTAGATGAAGAAAATATTCACGATAGATTCAATAAATGGCATGATGGATAAGTAACAGAAAGATCCAGAAATGTATCGTTTTCTGGTTCAAGATATTTCCTTGCTTTAATTTGTTTCTCTTTGTTTAATTGTTATCAATCGTTGTCTTTTTGACTCATGTATCTTTACTTTTACGTCATGTAACAAGAAAGCACTTACCCGTGGGGTCTGTTTTTAGGCATAATCTTATCTTTTTGGTATATCCTTGTAATCAATCAACATCAAGATCTATCCTAAAATGTCGTTGCTATGGACGGTGTATACTGATCAGTTGAAATTTTTTTTTTAAAAAAAAGCTCAAATCACACTTTAACTGAAATGTTTCCAGCAAATTTCAGACAAAAGAACTGAAAGTGAGTTTGCATCAGATCATGCTTTTTTGATAAAGGGGTTTCAAAGGTGGAATTATTTACTCGTTGAGATTTTGCTTCACTGTTGGTTATAATAAAGTTGTATTTGATTCTTCTCCACCCAAAACTGGGACGGGGTATGACCCATAAATTAGGCTTCTGATGTGGAGCTGACACTAACCAAATTTGAAACATATCTAGAAACTTTTCATTAAATATAAATTTTAAAAGAGCAAAATATAGTTTCACAAATTTTTTATCGGATTGTTTTGTACTAATGCCGCTCTCATGCTATAATCTAGATTCAAATTTGGTAGTATGTTAAATTGTTAATGTGTGTAAGAATTTTATCCGGGCAAACTATATACCATAAAAAAAAATTATAGAATTTAGTAACTTCTTGTAATATATGAATACAATTGTTTCTTTATAATTTGTTTCATTATAAAGACTAAATCTCAATAAATAAAATAAAAGGGGCATTAAATAAAATTTTACATAGTGCGTGAATGAGTGTTAATTTGACATATGAATATAATTTGACATTGGGTTTTAACGAGGCTCATATTCATTAACAAAATGATGGGTTCTATCATTGTTTCAGCTTTATGTTACATTCATTGTAAAAACGATGTTTTTTTGTTTGAATATAATTTAATATTTATACAAAAAAGAATTATGAAAAGTATCATGTTACTATATATCTTTTTTTTTTTTTGAAAAAGAAACTATATTTTACTATATTATTATACTATATTTCTTTTGTATCAACCATTTGATAGTATATTGATGATCTATCTATTAACTCATGTCATTGTGTAGCTCTTGTAAAACCTTTGTATTTTTGTTAAAAGGGTCGTTTAAAACCTTGCAAGACACCATGATTTTGCCTATAGAAGATTTCGTTTAGCCACAACAACATAAAGTTAATGTGCAAATATGTCACGGGGTAGTTTATTAAAGTGATAATGGATGATGGAATAGATTGAATTGTTTTTATTATATTAACTTTTCATATTAGTGTTTAGACAAAATTTTGGATATATGGTGGTGAATGATGCACTTTGGACTATTTACTAACATATTAATTTATGAATCACTTTACTATATATATATATATATATATTTTTTTTTTTTGTATTGAAATGTGTTAATATATTGATGATCTATCTATTAACTCAAGTCATTGTGTAGCTCTTTTAAAACCTTTGTATTTTTGCTAAAAGAGTCGTTTAAAACCTTGCTAAACACCATGATTTGCCTATAGATGATTTCGTTTGGCCACTACAACATAAAGTTTTATGTGCAAATACGTCACGGGGTAGTCTACTAAAGTGGTAATAGATGAAATAGAATGAATTAATTTTATAATGTTAACTATTTCATACTAGTGGCGAATGATGCACTTTCGACATTTCTTTGACTATACACTTTTAGTTCACGAATTATAAATCCACACGTTGCAAACCACATAGCCACTCTCTCTCTCCCTTTCTATCAAATGTAGCTCTTTAAATATTTCTCTCATTCTTTGCTTCTTTATTACTTCTACAACATTTTCTCACTCTCGCAAATCTCACACACAGAGTAAACTAATCAACTCGAAAACTATGAGCAAACAGAGTTTGAAGAGACTTCAGTTCCGGAGATGGGGAAAGCGAATCGGAAGCTCGACGACAGCTTCAGGGACACTAGGAAACGCAGAGGAAAGAACGATTGTGGCGTTTGCGTTCTCATGTTGTGGAAAACCGCGTGCTCTCGTGAAACAGTTTGTTTGGAGGCTTAAATCACGTTTGAGGTGGTCGCGGAAGAGTGATCATAATAATATTCAGTGTAGTTATGATCTCCGGAGTTATCATCTGAACTTCGACGATGGTTGGTCTCGCCGACGGTGATTTTATATACACTGACGTTATTATTATTGTATATATGCGGAACCATTTTCTTTTCATGTTTTGTATGTAAACTAAATTCTCAATCTGAAAAATATCTTCAACTTTTTGTGTTTGCTTGCGTGCAAAATTGCAAGATCTTTAAATTTCTGTTCATACGCTTTATTTTTTATCCAAATTGCGATACTTATATATAAAAAAAAAAATTATATCCTAGAAAAATATTAATGGATATGATACTAATTTTTGTTATTTGTGATAATATAATAATCTTCTTTGAGTCCAATTGATCTTAAGTTTGTTGTTTTCTACTATATGTTTATACAACGCTAACGGCTATTTACACAGTAATTTTTTCATTGATCATAGCTGATATGTTGGTGCCTTCCTATTCTTTAAGATTAATAAGTAAAATGTTATGATGTTGACGATTTGGTAAGGTTCCAATATCTTTATGAAAAATCATAAATCAAGCCATTTTGTATATTTAAACAATCATTCAATTCGACTGAAAATGATTTTTTTTTAAAACCATAAAATCGTATATATTTTTAAACAACTCAAAATATACATATAATCCATCTCTAAATAATAAATAAAAATCTTTTCAAATTTTACTTAATTATAATAATTCTAGCATTTTAATGAACTATTTGGTTTTGAACTCAATACCAAGCACAGAAAGAAAGAAAAACAAAAAGAAGTATAATATGGTACCAAATGATCTTCTCATAAAACACAAATTAATAAGACCATCAACTTATATTCAAACTTACGCAATCTTTTGCTTCTTTAAAAAAAAAAAAGTTTCTCGATGTTTCAGAGATTTAGATCTTGTGAATTTAGCAATTTGGTAGCGTAGATTGTTTCAACCATTATAGTTATGTGAATTTTTATTTTGTAAATATCAAAATTAACATATACAAATACAAAAAGCAGATTCGACACAGATCACGTTATTCGTTTGGGCCTAGAGAAAAACGTAAATGGGCTTGCTTTCATATAGAAACAAAACGCGTCGTTTTGAGTCTTTCGTCTCTCTTCTCTCGCCGAGTGACAGAGCAAGGAAGAAACCTCAGCCATGGCCAATTGCTTCGCGCCACAATTAACCTTTCCGTCCTTCACGCCACGCCACGGCAGCCCTAAAATGTCACACCAATCACCAAAACCAAGCATGAGCACCACCACCAGCATCTTCACCTCCGCCACAAAGCTACTTTGGGGGCCATCTCTTCCTCCAGGTCTACTTATCTCCACCGCTCGAACAGCTTGGACCACCGTGTGGCAGCTCATGATGACCCAACTCGCTCCATCTGATTCATCCGGGTCATACACCCGACCCACTTCAAAATTTCGTCTCGATCCGACTCAATTCCCTTCCGCTGCTTCTTCGGAGCTTCATCTCTACGTTGGTCTTCCTTGCCCCTGGGCTCACCGGACCCTAATTGTCCGTGCTCTCAAGGGTTTAAACGACGCCGTTCCGGTCTCAATCGCATCGCCGGGTCAAGATGGATCATGGGAATTCAAGGATAACAATATCCCAATCAAGGATAAGGATCAACTTATCCCGAGTTTGGATAAAGTAAACCGGTGCCGGAATCTTAAGGAAGTGTACAAATCGAGAAGTGGAGGTTACGACGGGAGATGTACGGTTCCGATGCTTTGGGATTCAAGGAAGAAAGAAGTTGTTTGTAACGAAAGCTATGATATTATCGAGTTCTTCAACTCGGGTTTAAACGAATTGGCACGAAACGCTAATTTGGATCTTTCGCCACCGGAGTTGAAAGAGAAGATTCAAGATTGGAATCAGATTGTTTACCCTAAAGTTAACAATGGCGTTTACAGGTAAGCCGGAAAACATCATCACAAAGCTTATGGAAAATTAACAATGGTGTTTACAAGTAAAGAAACATCGAAAAAGCTATAGAAATTGAGTGAATTGTTCCACATTTGATGCGGTACTTTGCTCATAGCTTGTGTTTTTGATGCTGCAATATGCGTGTTGTTGCTAAAGTTGATGGCTTCGTTGTGTGGTGATTTGCTTGCGTTTGATGTTTTGGAAGGTGTGGGTTTGCGCAGAGCCAAGAAGCGTATGATGGAGCAGTGAATGAACTCTTTAGTACCTTGGATGAGATTGAAGATCACTTAGGTAGTCACAGATACTTGTGTGGAGAAAGGTTGACATTGGCTGATGTATGTCTATTCACAACTCTGATTCGTTTTGATCCTGTTTACAACATTCTATTCAAATGCACCAAGAAGAAGCTTGTTGAGTACCCGAATCTCTATGGCTATTTGCGCGACATTTACCAGGTTCCTTTCCTTTCCTTACTGCCTTTTCTCTAATAACTAAATTCAGTGCATCTCAATTTCTGCGTTTGTTGTTGTTGTTGTTGAAACAGATTCCTGGTGTTGCAGCGACTTGTGACTTTCCCGCTATAATGGATGGATACTACAAAACGCTGTTTCCGCTAAACGCAAGTGGAATTCAACCAGCCATTTCTTCATCTGGCGATCAAGATTCTCTCTTGAAACCTCATTACAGAGACTTGGTGAGTAAAGCCGTTGAAGCACAGCTCGCGGTTTAAGTGGAGAAAACTGTACATAACTCAAAGATAGGATAACGCAGCAGCACTCAAATTATTATATAATGTAATAAGCACTGATCTTTGTATTATCCTTCCTTATATATTCCGAAAGTCTTTCACAAGTACTCTCATGGGAGCTCTTTTTTAAGTTGAGATGACTTTCAAGACTTCACTTCGATACTATGATGTATATAAATAGAGAGATATTTTATATAAGTCATAAACAAAAGCCATAGCCTTTATAACCTAAGTTAAGATATACACATGAGTTTGATATCACAAAAGTCGATTCAGTTTCTAAGGATAATAGTGTCATACTTCGATAGCTACCTATTTAATGGACCGACCGACTTTGCTTATATGGACAAAGAGTGTTTTCGGTTGGAAAATTTTTGCCAACTCAATTCATTCACAAAAAAAAAAAAAAAAGAGATTGCGCCACCACGTATCGTCAAAAACTACCAATGTAAAGCTCTCATGCTCTCTTCTTCACATTCTTGCCTTCTGCACCATCAACAAATTGCTCATGTACCAAAACCGAGATAAACATATAACAGTCAAACTAAGGAAAGAGATCAACAATTAGAAATCTTGTGATGATCACTCACTGCTTATCTGCTTAATGATCCTACAGAACTCGCTACCACATCGACAATGGAACGGACTCGTGGGTAACACATCATCGTTGAATACGACACCATAATCCTGCAGGTTAAGTCCAAAAGTTCTCAGAGAGAACCACAAAAAAACCAGGACTTGAACCCGAACTAATGAAAATTTCTAAAAAACAAATTTATTAAGAGTGGGTGGAGAAACTTCTACACACCCAGGTAAGTTCCTCCATAGCATCGATCTCTCTTGTTGTGAAGAATGCGACCTGGAAAAAATACAGATTAGCTAACCGGTCTATTGTATCCACATAACACATAAGCAAAGGATTATAAATGAAACCAGGAATTGTGTCATACATGATAGTAGTGTAAATCAGTAGTCTCCACATGAACTGGGATCTCAATCAAATTTGCATCTAAGCATCTGCACATATAGACATAGTACAGTTAGAAGTAATGAATTGAGAGGGAACCAATTATAAGTTTCCCAAATGAGTTTCTAAAGCTAGGCTAGTCGTTTAAAACTTTATAACAAACTCATTTTCAGAGTCCCTTTACCTGTGATTAATGAACCTGGAAATATTTCCATAATGCATTCCGTCAAGACAAAGAGCTTTGTCATCCCCTAAAATGTCTTCAGAACCCCAGTATGCATCCAATACTACCGGAGAAGTAAGTGTCTCAGATCTGTGTTGGAAAAACTCTGGAATGGTCAATATCTCTCCAGCAAACTCACAGATAAATGCTCCTTTAGGCAGTTTTTCTAGAGTTCTGAGTCCCCAGCCTCTCCCATTGGGAGTAAAAAAAACCTGATTAAAATAAAAAACGAAAGGAACATAAACAAAATTCAGGCATCAGAAACTCTCAACCGGTTTAGTCCAAGTTAGAATGATCATAATCATTTTCAATTCGATCAGAACTGAGATGGGTTTAGATTATCAAAAACTGGACCACTTGGCAAAAAAAAGCTTGGTAAGGTGAATGTGTTTACCTGCAGCTTGTTGTGAATGCCCTGTTGGACAACTCGGTTGCCACATTTCTTCATGCAGCCACACTTGCTCCAACATTCTTTAATGACCTTTCTCTTTAGATGCCCCTTGCACGGTTCCAGAATTACTTCTTTTTTGGCTTTCTCTAAAGGACATGCTTTGCAATACTGCACCATATGTTTCCGCGGATCACGGGCCTCAGAGATACACTGTTCCAGAAAATCTTTCTGTAGGAGGCCATCTACTGTGTATGCAAAGCCATTAAATGCAGTTGCACAACTGCATGCCATTGACGGAGCCAAGCAATCTCCACAGCAAGAGGAGCAGTATTGGTCATCCCTGATATTCCCAAGCGTAAACTTCACTGCAGCATCTTGATACACAAGACTTTGGGATATGTAACAAAAAATTGGAGGAACCTTTTCGTTGACCTCATTCACCCAAGGAATCTCAATAGTTTCTTTCCCTAGAGTGATGTCCCCGACACTGCTTATCAATCTCCACTCATCCGCAGAAAGTTGGCATTCAGGAACAACTACCAAGCCCATGGAATCACCAACTGAACCGTTTTCAACATCACCCATATGATCATTACTGCCCTGAGAAGTAAAAGCCATACTCGCTGCAGATTTCTTCAATGTATCAATGTTCGTTGTGAAAAATGGCAAGTTTTTTGGCAACTGGCTAGCTGAATTTTTCCCCTTTTTTGCCAGGTCGAGGTAGCAGCTACAGATGTCGTTCATAAAACCAAGCACAGAAAAATTGGGGTCCAGTATTTTGTATGATCGGAGACACTTCTCCTCCATTGCTCTTCGTAGTTCCTCCATAGAAGGTAAATGTAGATTTGATCCTCCAGTTGCAGGAGCAAAACTAAGATTAATCTTCACCTCGCCCAAAGCAGAAGAAGCTAATTCAAGTGCTGAAGGTTCTTCTATGGTTGCAGCTAGCTTGTGCTCACTAAATCTCCCAACAGTTGTAGGAGAAACGTCATTGGTAGTACCATCAACAGTACTTACTGTTTCACCAGCCCTCTCTTCCACATGTCCATTTGTTTTCTCCATCTCAAGCATGGGAACTGAAGAGTCCCCTCTATCTACTGAATCTACAGAAAACGTACAAGACACATCAGTTTTGAAGAAAGTAGCTTCAACAAATCATACCAACAAAATGAGCAATGCAAAGAAGATTTAGTTACTCCTATTTACAAAAAAGTACCTGAATGAATAGAATTGGAAGGCATATCTGTAAAGGGCTCGTCTTTTGGGATAATGAGCTCACCAGCATCAGGATCATTTTCAGTTGGTACAGGATGAAATGGCAATAAGATCGGAGCAGTCTCTTCGCCATAAGCTGGAGGTTCCTCTAAAGTCGGACTACCCAAGCTAGGGCTTGTCAGAGCAGAGCCTCCTTCACCTCTGCGTCGCAGCCTCTTTAAAGGGCGATCAGACTCAGCCAACGCTTCATCATCTTCCTCGATAGACTGGTATTACACAACAGAAACTGAATAAATGCAATAACATGAAGAAACATTACTCTAACACAGCAAAGATATTCAGTTTGCATACTTCATGGACCTTCTTCTTTCCTCTGTCAACTTCTGTGGCCTGAAAGATTGGATCAACAACAACGCGAAGCATGGATAACAAAGCAATAAAAAAAATACAATACTTGAACTACAAATCAAAGATTGTGAGGAAAGAACATACACAGCCTTCATCTTCTTTAGCTTCGTCAGCCTTCTTTCCTTTGCTTTCTTGAATAGCCTTCATATGTTATATCAATATGGAATGTCAAGGTAATAACAAAGACAATGATAAAACCACAGATACAAAAAAAAAATCAGTAGATTAAAGAGACAACAAAGGTACCTGAGCTTCT
Organism: Boechera divaricarpa; assembly: GCA_026770425.1. NCBI lineage: Eukaryota > Viridiplantae > Streptophyta > Magnoliopsida > Brassicales > Brassicaceae > Boechera > Boechera divaricarpa. The sequence goes on from CM049188.1 coordinate 4,381,021, forward strand.
TGGCTATCGAAGATAGCATCAGCAAGAACCCTGTAATTGTCTTCAGCAATCAACTCCCAGTTTTTATCGTAAAGGGTGAGAAGGTTTTTCAATACCGGCTTCACTTGCGCTTCCTTTATTCCCAGAGCCTTCATAGCCAAAAATGCTTTTTTGATATGCGGATTAGGTGCCATCGTTTCTGCAACAAACAGAAATTGATTTCAATCACCAGCCTCATCAAAATTTTAGTGAAACTGGAAAAAGACAAGTTGTAACTTCTCATTTGCCTCATCCTATCAAATGCGGAAGAAACCAGATATGTAGAGCGGTTCAATAAGGAACAAATGTAACCAAAACTCAAAACATTACAACATTAAGCAAAGACAGACCTAAGCAAATTAACAACATTACAAACCAAGACCATCTACCTAGCAGCAAAAACAAACCACGAGTAGCAGAAATATTCAGAAATTTGAACATCCTAAGCAAGTTGAAACCTTTCCTCTTGAGGAAACACTAAACGCACAAAGAAACCCTAATAAAACGTTGTTTTCTCTTCCAGAGACCTAGTAGCTTTGTCCGATCACGATGAGACTACAAAAGGAGAAGACTTTCGTCGGAAAATTTGAAGAACTTACTCAGCAGAAGGACGAAATGTGGAGAGGATTAGGGTTTAAGGCAAGCTCGGTAGAACGATGTAGTCAAGGATTTGACTACTTAGTAGAGAATCGTGGCCGTGAGAAAACGAATGAGAACGGCGCAAAGACAATGTCGGCGTTCACGGCAGAGTATTACGTCGGCGCGTGAGTACACGCGAGGACAGTGCCAGGTGAAATTTCGATTCTTTCTTAGTTTCTTACTTCGTTTGTTCGACTGTTACTTTTTTTGTTTGACCCCCGATGAAAATTTTCTTTATTCTTCTCTGCTTAATGGGCCGGGCTTAACTGGGCCGGGCTTAACTGGGCCGGATCAACCTTGCCTGGACAAATATGACCGTTAAACGTTTCGAGTTTTATGAAAAGAAAAAAAAAAAAAAAAAAAAACTCAAAACTATCAACGAATGAACGAATTTTATTGAACTCTTTTAAATGATTCTAATACTTAACTTTGATCTGTTAACTAATAAAACCCTCTTTCTTACGTTAAACTCCCCAAAATAGGAAAATAGAGTTCTTCTTGTGAGTGAAATCTTTGAGAAAAGTAGAATTTTGCAAAGAAATGTTTAATTACATAGATTGTAAAATGTTAATTTTGCAAAGAAAAAATTCCCCAACTAGAAAATTAAGAGGAAATAGTTTTCGGCATCAACGTTAAAAGGTAGTCTCATGCATCGGTCTATCATATGAGATACGTAACTAAGAAAACACATGAAGAATTAGGTCATATTTCATATAAACTTAACTAGATCGGATCAACCATGTCGGAGCAAATATAACCGTTAAACTCAAAACTACCAACGAAAGAACGAATTTCATTAAACCGTCAAGATTTGTTTTTAATGATTCTAAACAATCGACTTGGATCGGTTAACTAATAAAACCCTCCTTCTGATGTTAAACTCCCCCCAAATAGGAAAACTAGAGTTCTTCTTGCGAGTGAATTCTTTGAGAAAAGTAGAATTTATTTAAGAAATGTTCATTTCATAAAACTGTAAACTATTTGTTAAAAAAAAATCCCCAGATAGAAAATTAGAAGATATAGTTTTCCCCCATTAAAGAAGTAACTCTGGACACAGGACGGATATCCGCTATTTTTGACATACTTGATACTTGGATCTGCCCCGCCAAGTAATGCAAAATTTGGACTCGGACTTGGACCTGCCCAAGCGGGTACCCACCCAAGCGTGTACCTACTGAATCAAGGTACTTGCCCAGATTTTCAATACTTGCAAGTACCTTGACTCGTACTTGGACTTACAAGTCTAAGTACTCGCATAACAAGTAATGATGTTACTTGCCTTATTTTTTTTGACAAACCTGAATAATTACATATGTACTGAAAATCTTATACAAACCTGAATCAGAATTACATATTGAGACTGAGTGACATCAAATATTTAAGAAACACAAAAAAGTGTTGTAAACACTAAACAATTAACAACACTGATAAACAGATAAACACATGACAAAGAAAAACATATTAAAGTCTTCAAAGTTCAAACACACATCACACATCACACATCTAAGATTGAGAAGTTCAGAACCTGCAAAGTCCAAATGAAACGAAAACAATAAAATGATTAGTGATGTGTTGCAATAATGTTTTGGGTTCGACTATGTAACGAAGCGAGCATAATCCCTTTGTCTCATATCATTATTGTCACATCAGGCATTATCCTAAATTTCCATTACCCATTTGATTTTTTTTGTTACAACACAACATTAGCCAAATGAAAAGGTTAATTAAAAAACAGCAACCCTAATCAATGATTAAAAGTTAAAATTTTACCATTCATTTTTCTTTTTCTTCCAAAGTTAAGCTTACTCCTTTTACCAATTTTCCATATTCATTTGAATTTGCAAAGTCTGTCACAAGAAGACAATTTAGTAGTCAATAGTGATGAATCAGAAAACAAGTATTAATAAAAGAAAACATACCTTCTTCTATAAATATCAAGGATCATTTAAACTATAAATATCAAAGATCATTTAAAGAATAAATATAAATATTAAACAATGAAACAATGAATCAAAGATCATTAAACAATAAATATCAAAGATCATTTAAAGAATAAATATAAATATTAAAAAAATGAAACAATGAATCAAAGATCATTAAACAATAAATATCAAAGATCATTTACGAATCAGTAAGCAAGAGAAGCAGAGAACACAACCAGTGACAGACTCCAAGAACATAACTGGATATATCTCACTCTCTTAGATTCATGTTCTTAATCCTACTTGCTCTAGTTAATATCAACAACATTAACTTATACGAAAACGCTAGAAAACCAGAAATCAAATCAATACACAAACAACTAAACCATAAATCAAAGAGAGAATCTAAAACATCTTCGAAACTCCATATTCCTAAAAGAGGCCAACAAAATCTACAAAAATAATGAACCAAAAGAAGACTCACCAAAATCGACGATAAGCTGGAAATGACCAACGGAGACGAGAAGCTGGAAAGCGAAAACAAAAAATCAACTTGTTACGAGTTGACTCATGTAGGTCTCGCTTTGAAGAAGCTGTTTTTTTGCTTTATCTCGTAAAAGATCAAAACTTACCGGTGAATCACACAGATCGACAACGGCGGCGATCTCGTTGGTGGCGGCTGCTCTGAGCTTAGAAACCGACGACAGTGGCTGCAGTATCTCCGGCGACTGCAACGTAGGGATCTATTGAAGAAAAAAGAAGATTGAGGAAAAAGAAGAAAAAAATGCATATGAGAAGATTAGGCCATTAGGGTTTGCGATTTTGCAGGGCTAAAAGAGACAGAGTGGTTGCGCGTGAGTGAGACATTGAGTGTTTGTGAGGGTTAAGACTTACGCGTTTAAGTTTAGGTTTTAGGCTTAGATGGGCCTTGGGCAAATAACTAAAATTCAAGCCCAAAATTAAACTGATAATTATAAGAGGCAAGTAAAACAAACATGTATGTGTATAGCGAGGTGGGTAATGATAGCAAGATGGATAACGGGTTCAAGGCGGATAATAGGGCAAGTATGAGAAAAAAAATTTAGACTCGGACTTGAACTGAAACTTGCAAGTAATACAAAAACTAACATTGATACTTGGCTTGGAACGAGGCGAGTCTCCGCTTTTACGGGATGGGTCCGGCGTCCTAAAGCCCAGGCTGATTAAGAAGTGGTATCATGCATGTCCTATCATGTAAGTAACGAAACTTTTATCAATTTACAACGAAACGCTTTGACTTTGTTTTTTTTTTTTTTTTAACAAAACCCCACAACTCTATGATTAACTCCAATCACTCCACAATTAACTTTACACAAAGTCTAAGATTTTATTCTTCTTCTCGTTTCAGCCTAGAATTTAGATCAAAATAATATCTTAGTGCCTTGAACAAAAAAACATATCATGGTACCGCCAAAAGGCCCAAAACCATTCCACAAAAGATGTTTTTCTTCATATGATATTTAATGTTGTGTGACAAACTCCAAATTCAGACAATAAAGTCAGATTTAATGGCACTAAAGGTTATTGAGTGAATTTCATTAAAAAAAAAGGTAACAGTAATCATTTTAATCTGTCCCATAACCAATCTATATATATAAAAAAAACACTTGTCGTCTCAGAGTTTCTTTCTTTTATCTTCACCTTGAAGCAAGATCCGGAGAAAAATATTAACATACTCCTTTACTTTCATGGTTTCATACCACAAAACCAGTTATCTTTCTTAATTCCCACTAGATTTTTTGTCTTTAAACCCTCATACGACAAAAAACCAAAAAAAGACATTTTTTTCCCAGAACACATAAAACAACACAAACTTTATGTAGAAACAACTAAAAGAACCAAAATTTCGTAATCTCGCTCTCTCTCTCTCTCTCTCTCTCTCAATTATGAAACTAATCTATCAATTCTTCATCTTTTGGTTTTTCTTACCATTCTCTGCAATCGCCGGTGATGATTATAAAAATCTGATCTTTAAAGGTTGTGCAAATCAGAAATTCCCAGACCCAACTGGTGTTTTTTCTCAGAATCTCAAAAACTTATTCACTTCCTTAGTTTCTCAATCAGCACAGAGCTCTTTCGCATCCACAACCTCCGGAACTGATAACACAACCGCCGTGATCGGCGTTTTTCAGTGCCGTGGTGATCTTCAAGCCGCTCAGTGCTCAGATTGCGTAGCCAAAATTCCAAAACTTGTCTCTAAACTCTGCGGTGGCGGCGGAGATGACGGTAATGTGGTGGTGGCGGCTCGTGTGCAGCTCGCCGGATGTTATCTCCGGTATGAAGTTTCAGGATTCCGACAAACTTCCGGTACGGAGATGTTGTTCCGTGTTTGCGGTAAAAAACAATCCAGTGATCCTGGGTTCTCCGGGAAGAGAGATACGGCGTTTGGTATGGCGGAGAACGGTGTGAAAACAGGATCAGGCGGTGGTGGTGGCGGCGGAGGGTTTTACGCGGGGCAGTATGAGTCGGTTTATGTGTTGGGACAGTGTGAGGGTAGTTTGGGAAATTCAGATTGTGGGGAATGTGTAAAAGATGGATTTGAGAAAGCAAAGAGTGAGTGTGGTAATTCCAACTCTGGACAAGTTTATCTTCATAAGTGCTTTGTTAGCTTTAGTTACTACTCTCATGGCGTTCCCAACATTGAACCACTTTCAGGTAAACATATATTAAAATCAATATGCTTTTCATATAATATTATATTTGAAAATCTCATATCCTATATTTAGAAAGATGATTAAAAAAGGAGTTCTCATATTGAAGGTAGTAAATAGTAGACATTCAAATTGATAACATTTTGCTGTAAAACAACAAAAAAAAGTTTAAGGTAAGAGAGTAATAGGAAAATGGTAAAATACTTAGTAGTAGCGGTAAGAGATTGCGGTATAATAGCGTTTTTTTGTGTATTGTTCTGTTTTTGTTTAATCGTTTTGTCTTTTTCCGTCTTGTCTTTTTTTATTGGTAACCATTTTAGCGACATATTTTTTGGAATAGTTAGTAGTAGCGGTAAGAGATTGCGGTACAATAGCGTTTTTTGTGTATTGTTCTGTTTTTGTTGAATCGTTTGGTATTTTCCGTCTTGTTTTTTTTTTTTATTGGTAACTATTTTAGCGGCATATTTTTTTACCACTACGGTAAAGAGTTATCAATCAAATCGTAGTTTTTAATTTTATGCTACATCATATTTAGTGAGTGTAGATTTTAGTATTCAAATCCTAATCATTAGGTGATAGTTACACACACCTGAATCTCGTAGAAGAATGTTTATATCTTCATGTAGTTTCGTTGTCAAGTAGATTAAACAAAAAACTAATGGAGGCAGAACGAAAGCATAGAACTAGTGGAAGATATTAAAACAAAACAAAAAAAATACTAGTGGGGAAATAGATTACTTTATAAAAAAGAAGAGATATTTCAAATTTTAGAATGTTGACACATCATTCAGGTTACATGTGTGACTGAGGCTTCAAAATTTTGTTTCTTGAATAAATTAATTTCGTGAAAAAGGTAATTATAAGGGAATGACCATTAATGGGGTTTTTGTGTGTGTAGGTGGAGAGAAGAGACAACACACAGAAAGGACGATAGCTTTGGCGGTGGGAGGAGTTTTTGTTTTAGGGTTTGTGATTGTTTGTTTGTTGGTTTTGAGATCTGCGATGAAGAAGAAGAGTAAATATGATGCTTATTGATTTTTTTACTCATTTACCCAATAAAAACAATCAACAATTTTTAGAAGATTAATTAGAAAAATGATTAGTAGCTTGTCCAAACTGTATATTCAACTATGATATTGATTTAAAATTATTTGCATTGCAAAAAGTTGCATGGAAATTAAGAAAATAACAATGTATAAATGAAATTTATGTGCATTTTTGGACTATTTTGGATGATTTTATCAATTATTTAACAACTATTAAGCATTTTTTTCAATAAATGTATTATATATATAGGTCTAATTTATTACATTGAATCTAAGGTTTATGATTTCGGATTTATAGTTTAGTTTTGTTAGGATGCTAGCGTTTGATTTTGTCATTTTTTTTTCTTGTCTATTTGTCACTTGTCTAATTTCTCTTTCAAATCGTGTCATTTATTTAATTGACCATTGAAGGATGAAAGAGATTCCTCAACTTACTGATTAGAACATGTTGTTCCATTTCCAATGATATAGTCATATAGATCAAATAAAAAGCATACCCATAATTGAAAAAAAATAAATAAAGTAAAATGAAACATCAAAATAGAAAATTGATGAAAAAGAGAAATACGCAACAAGAAGTTAAAGCAGCTTTAGTCTTCTTAGGAAGTGGAAACCTCCGGACAGAAATCTTCTTAAATGTAATATCGATGGCTCTTGGTTGAATGGTTCAAGTAAGAGTGGTATTGCATGGATTCTTAGAGATCATTGGGGACAAATTAAGCATTTTGGTGCTAAATGTTTTCCAGGTTTATTATCCCCCCTTCAAACGGAAGCAACAGCTTTAGTCTGGACAGTTTCATGTTTGTCAACTCAAGGATACAAGGAGGTTCATTTTGAATCTGATTGTCAGGACTTAATCAAAGCCATTCTGCATCCCGGGGAGTGGCCTTGCCTTCAGTCCTTTACATCAGAGATCAATAGTTTCCAGAGTGAAAAGTGTAAGTTTTCTTTTGGCTTTAGTAATCGGGATTGTAATGGGTGTGCGGATGCAATGGCTAAGCACATCACCCATTGCCCGATTTATTTTGCTATTTTGGATGTAACTCCGCCTTCGTGGCTGCAACACTTTGTGGATTTGGATATCCCGTTTGGTAATGAATAATAGAATAGTTTTCGAGTGTCAAAAAAAAAAAGAAGTTAAAGCAGCAAAGCAATACAAGTGTACGTGACTCAATTTCTTGATAAATCCTGTTTCAGTCGTTTTCGTTGAGAAAGAGTGAAGCTTTATTGGTAGTTCACTTTAGAAGCTTGGAGTTAGTGAGATTCAGAGTGTCAAATTCTATCTGTGCACATAAAGTAATTGTGATACTATTCAAATATATGCACAATTATGGTAAAACCATTCTTCTAGATTGTAAACCTGATTGATTTCAGTATTTGCAAGGCGCAGACATCGACCTTCAATTAGAGCATTCTTTTACTCGATACCCAAACCGGGTTAGGCATCTTTTAAAGAAAAAACAGTTTGAGAGCTTATAATCTGTTCTACCACCACTTTTTGAATACTGAATTTTGGTTAAGTTAGATCCTGAACATGCTTTCCCAAACCAAGAGGAGACAGGACATACATCATCTTACAGAGATCTCTGAACTAAGAAAGAATCTGATATAACTCTTTCACCTTAAACCCCTTAATGAAACAAAGAAAAAAAATACTTGGCAGTTACACGTACATAAAACTTAAACTCCATAGCTCAAGTACCATGAACAAAGAAGAAGACCACCACCAAAGAATTTGGATAGTCTATTAAAGATTAAGCCATTGTACGAAAGTGAAATTCAACTATATTAACAAGAATCAGAACTCTAGAGCATTGAATTACGCTCTTCGAAGCTAAGAGAAGTTAAAAGCTTCAACTTCATTGTCTCTAGATACTATATTTAACTAACTTCTTGCAATATAGCTCAAGTACCATGAACAAAGAAGCAGACCACCACCATCTATTAAAGGTTACGCCATTCAAACAAAGTGAAAATCAACCATATTAACTAGCTTCAGAGCTCTAAGAGAGCCAAAAAGCTTCAACTTCATTGCCTAAAGATGCTAAATTGAACCAACTTATCAACAAGTTTTGAGAACTCTAGAGCATTGAATACGCTTTTAGAAGCTAAGAGAAGTAAAAAGCTTCAACTTCATTGCCTCAAGATCATATATTATTGCGATAGAAACGATTTCAATTGGATGATGATGATGGATCAGAGAAACTAGAATAATCGATTGCCAAATCAATCTGAAGATGATAACAAAGAAAAAAAAAAAGCTCGAACTTTTATGAATCCACCGATGTGTAAAAGCACTCTTATACGAAATTTGAATTCTGAAAACACGAAATAACAGAAAAACTAGTAAAACAGAGAGAACCCTTAATTCGTAATAGGGACTTTTACATTCCCCTTTGCATTGGAGATGGTGGAGCTCCGAGGAGACTCGCCTGTTGAAGCTCAATTTCGTTGAGTTGTGCCTCGCGATCCATCTCAATGATTAGTGGAACAACAAGGATGAGAAAAGTTGTCCCAGCGATCCACGCGGCTTTTCCGGTGCTCCAGAGCAGTTTCTTCGATACTTCGACGGCATCTCCAGCTGCGCGTCTTCCTTGAGACACGATCTCGGAGTTTGAAATCTTAGCTAAGATGTTTGGTTCTCCTCCGCCAGATTTACCGGTTCCAATTCTCTTCGCCGCCATCGATTGATAAGAGTTTTGTTGTTCAGCTTTCTGAATCGCTTAATCGGTTCGCAGAGTGTGGGGATCGTAGCGAGGGTTTCTTTCTGTCAATAGAGTTGTTTTGTTTACCATGATTGGGCCATTAAGCCCAATAAATTAGTCGGCCCATAAAATTATTGGATAGCTCATAGCCTCATACATATATTGTTAGTGTCTATCAATACCTGCAAAGGATAATAAGGTGGTCTCTTTGTCACCTGATCACTCAATACACAAAGTGATCAACAGGTGGTCTCTTGTCTCGGGAAGAAGAGATGCACTGATAGATCCAAGTCATGATTTTTTCCGGGACAGAAATTGCTCTAAGGGCTGAAATGATGAAATCCCATCTAACAGAGTCAAAAGGTTTTCTTAAATCCACATTAAGCATTCCTCCAGTTATACCCATGCACAATTTCTTAGCCTGAAGAATATTTTCTACAAGAAGTCTACCAGGTAAGACGGCTGACACAGATGGAGAGATGACCTGACTAAGCAGCTTTTGCAGCCTAGAGATGACATGAGTAAGCAGTAATACCCATACTACATATATGCAATGACTTTGGATCATTCCGTCACTCAATAACAAAATAATAATCATCATTGCATAATACTTGGCGCTTAGCATGGAGAACATGTTAATCCACCATGTTCCTTTTAGCAATTTAATGTTAAGCTTTTTTTCTCATCTACCTATCATATTTCAATAATTGCTTATTCATTCACACATGATGAAGTTATCACTCGATACTCGATAACAAGAGAATGTGCAACTAACCTTGCACACTGTAATCATAAAACAAAATGAGGCAACACACATTGATATAACTCAAGAATACATAACTACATAATGCATCTAACAATACGTGTTGTGACATCTCATTAGATAACACACAAACAAAGGATCTAAGCAAAATGCGACAAAGAAAAGAGGGAATCTCCTATTTTAAGGTTATTTTAGTACGACCTCAAAACTTCTTAAAAAAAAAGAAGAAGAAATTCATGAGAGAAGTAGTAACAGTAAGATTTATGGGGTTATTTTGTAATCTCAAAACCTTTGGGTTAAAATGATGAAGGAAAATAAATTGAAGACACATATTGTAATTAATCAAGTTCAGGGTTGATTTAGTACGACTTGAATACTTATGGGGCAAATCAATAAGAGAAAGAAAGAAAAAAAGGAATAAACAGCGCCTCCTCTTAAATCCCTTACCCTATCTGTAGTTCACAAAACCCTTTTTAATCTCTTCTTTTCCCGTTTCTCGCAGATCTAAACACACACACACACACCATTTCCTTTTTTCTCTGTAAACCCTCTATAAATCTCAATTTCTTCATCTTATCTCTTAGATCTGCTCTACTCGATTTGAAAAGAGAGAGAGAGAGAGAGACTTCGTATTCTCGTCTCTTCTTCGCTTTCTCAATCCAGTTTCTTGTGGGAAGTTGTTTGGGTTTTTTTTGCCGATTCGATTCTTCTGATCTTCAAGGGTTTTGTTAAATCCAGATCTTGGGTTTTGTTTTTTTAAGCTTAACAGTGTTAATAATGGCGACTCCTTATCCTGGAGCGACGCAGGCGAGTTTTCATTTCGTAATTGATTATGGATTCTTACGCTATTTACGGTTTTGTTGACTAGTGATTGATTCGGTGTTTTTATGTGTTTGCAGGTGGGTTCGTACTTTGTGGGGCAGTATTATCAAGTGTTGCAGCAACAGCCAGATCTTATTCATCAGTTTTATTCTGAGCCTAGTAGAGCTATTCGTATCGATGGTGATTCAAGCGAGACTGCTAATACTTTGCTGGTAAACAAATCTAGTTCACCAATATTCAATCTTAAGTTGATGAAGATTTGTACTTTACTTAATTTGGTCGATAAAGTTTACTCTCATGTCAATTAGTGAAAGTCATTAATTTTGCAATTTCTATGTGTGATTGTAGCATATTCACAACATGGTCATGTCACTGAATTTCACTGCGATTGAAGTGAAGACGATCAATTCAGTCGAGTCCTGGGAAGGTGGTGTTCTGGTGGTGGTTTCAGGCTCTGTGAAAACCAAGGAATTCAGCAACAGAAGGAGTTTTGTGCAGACCTTTTTTCTCGCTCCTCAGGAAAAGGGTTATTTTGTTCTCAATGATATCTTTCAGTTTGTTAATGAGGGAACTGTTTACTATCATAAGCCTTCTTATCTATCTGAAACCAAGCATGAGGCTCATATAAATCCTCCTAGCCCTCATCCAGAACCCCAAGGTTTGTTTGCTAACACTTGGAAAAAGCAAACTATAGATGGTTTAAAGGTTCATCCGTTTGTTTCTTTTTATGTTAAATTTAAATTTCATATCACTGGTTTGAATTTCCAGTTCCTGACTATGTTCTGGAGCAAGAGGCAAGAGATTATGTGAATGCAGTCCAAATCAAAGATGATCTCGTCGACAAGTACAGTATGCAAGAGGTCCAACATCAACCTCAGCAAGAAGACTATGCGGATGAAGTTGCGATTAAGGAAACACCTAGAGAAGAAGTTGCAGTTGATGTGGTACATGAACATCGGGCTGCACCAGCAGAGGAACCCGTTGGTGAAAAATCAAAGATGAGTTATGCTTCCATTGTAAGTACACACTCTCAAATGGTCATGTGTAGTTGTTCAGCATAGTAACAAAAACAACATATTTATTGAAAAAAACGACTGGGAAGCACATATCTTTCTGTGTTCACTTATATTTGTGTTATGGGAATCTCTCAATAGTAGACTGTAGACTCTTTTAAAAGATAATAATCTTGTAGCATGACGAAGAACCATGATACGGTTGTCATTTGTACTTTACTTTGGTGTTGTCTCATTTAAGTTATACAATCTTTTTAATTGGAGATGTGCTGATTTCTCTTTTTCTCAGTTAAAGGTTGCAAAGGAAGCAGCAGCTGTACCTATTGCTTCTTCACAGCCATCATATAACAAGAACTCTCAAGATATTAATGAGTGGGATCAACCACTGCGGACTCCTTCCCCTCAGCTGGCTCCACCTCTTGCCCCTGTTCAGCAATCAAACGCTTCTGCCCCTTATGTTACTGACTATGGAGCAGACGCAGAAGATGGCTCCGGATTTGAAGACTGTAAGTTGTTTAATATTTTGGACCAGTAAAATTTTTGAACCTTCTCATATACTCAAAATCACACGCAAGTGTGTAGATTGTTGGAAAAGTGAATTAGATTACTAGGATGTGCTGCTATTTTCTTTTATTTGTCATTTTGGAATTGTAGATTCATTTTTTTCTGGTTTGCCTTGTTTCAGTTGAATTCAAATCAGTGTACGTTAGGAATTTGCCTTCCGACATATCTGCTTCTGAAATTGAGGAAGAGTTTAAGAACTTTGGTACAATCAAGCCTGATGGTGTTTTCCTCAGAACCCGCAAGGTAATAATCTTCATTTCTTGTGTTTTTGCTATTTGTTTATGTTTGTCTTGAGTGATCTGAGGAGCCAAAGCTAACAGTCTTACGCAACTGTACATGCAGGATGTTATTGGCGTTTGCTATGCATTTGTTGAGTTTGAGGAAATGACATCTGTTGAGAATGCCATTAAGGTCTAGATTCTACTCCACAGTCACCTCACTAGATTAATTGTCATCTTCTGTTCCTATTTTTCTTTGTTCTTATCTGTTTCCTTTTGTGTAATAATATATAGGCTTCTCCTATATACTTGGGTGGAAGGCAAGTATACATTGAGGAACGAAGACCCAATCCCGCCGGTGTTCGCGGAGCAAGTAAGTCTTCCTTTGAAACAATGCTCTTGTGCCCTACAAATTTTTAGATCACAAAACTTTGTAGCGTGTCTTGTAAATTTCTCATAAGAATGAAAGTTTGCCACACGCAACTCATTTTGACTGTGATTTCTATTGAATGAGCAGGAAGAGGAGGAGGACGTGGAAGGGGCGGTTACCCAACAGAAGCACCAAGAGGCCGGTTTGGTGCCCGTGGATCTGGCAGAGGGAACCAGGATGGAGGTGACTACAGGCCGAGAGGTAACGGTTACTACCGCGGTGGCCGCTAAGGAGAAAAGGAATCTCTTATAAGTTTTAGTGCAACCAAGAATGAATGATTCAGAGAAAGGATTCAGTTCTTCTTCCTTTATCTACCAAAGAAGTAGTTTGTAATATTTTTTTTTTGTTGGGTTTGGTTTTTGGTTCAAGGAAACAAAGATTTTGGTTGATATATGTTTTCTTTAATTTGTTTTAGTCAGATTTAGCCATTTAGGGCTTTGACTATTACCCTCCCTTTGGGAATGGTTTAGTTGTGTAACATTTCAATTTTTGGTTTCCCTTTTTTCGTTATAATGTGTTGTTGTTCCTTTGTTTCGGAGCTTTATGTTCTCCACAGACATCAGCTTTAACTTTAAAAAGGGTGAGCTGGATGCGGGTCGACCCGCCCTACTCCGCATAAAAAACCCGTGGGTTTTTGTATTTTTTACTCAACCCGAACTTGTTTCGCATAATTTTTTTTTAAAAAAACCAAATTTGCATCCATCCCGCAAATTCTGCAAACCTGCAACACGTAAATCTGCGATGCGTAAACCCGCAAAACCCGCATAATCCGCTAAAAATCCGCATAACCCGAAAAAAATATATGGGGTAAATTGTGCAAATATAAAAATTTTTGAGAAAAAAATATAGGGTAAAAATGTAAATTCTATAAAATATTAGAAAAAAACAAAAAAAATTGGCGGATATCTGCTAAACCCGTCAAATCTTCAACCCGCATAAGATCCGTCCCGCCCAAAAACCCGCAAAAAACCTAGGCTCATACCCGCCCCGCGGCGGATCAAAACCCGCGGGCTCCATGGGCTGCGGACCTAATTTCCAGGCCTAATTGGAATTATTCTGTCGAAGATAATTATTATTTCCCCGAAAGGTAAATTAATTTCTTAAATTTTTCCACCCGAATTGAAAGAAAAAACATTTAACAATTATGTTCTTAGTTTCTTATGCGTCAAGGTAGCAAAGACACTGTTACATATATCGTGTAAATATGTTTGTGTTTTTCATGAAAAAAAAAAAAAAAGTTGAAGAATTATTACAAAATAGAAATTTCCCGACGAATAAAAGAATTGGGACCCAACAAGGTTTGATATATGTCGGTGTTTCACTGTAATGATTTCGCGAACCATCGGATCGGATGATCTCAGAAAGAGAGAGAGAGAGGAATGTTGGGATGCAAATGTCTGTATTGGAACAATCTCAGAGAATTACCGCCATTGAAGAAACCTGAAACCTTCTCGCTCCCTTCTTCTATACCCCAGTGGCCTTCAGGTAATTTCTGATTCCAATTGTCTGTGATTTTCAGTTTCGCCGTTTCGAATCGGAATTAGATTTTCCCCCAAAATTTCTGGATTTAGCTCTTTAATTTCGATGTGATTTAATCCAATTCAAGACCTTACAAGTCTTAGGAACAGTCTTTACTTTTCTTTTAACAACTCATCTGTTCATAAATCGAATTTCAGATTCCTTTCCATTTATGTTAGCTGAGTAAAAAAGGTTTGATACACTTTTCTTGGCTTTGAATCGATCATCAGGTCAAGGCTTTGGTTCAAGAAGAATCAACCTTGGCGATATAGAAGTCGCTGAGATCACAAGTTTTGAATTCGTATGGCGGTACTGCTCTCGTCGGGACAGTAAGAAGAGTGTTTCCTTCTACAAACCGGACAAATTACCCGAAGATTTCCACTGTTTAGGTCATTACTGTCAGTCTGATTCTCATCTCTTGAGAGGTTTTCTTCTTGTAGCAAGACAAGTCGTCAAGTCTTCGGATTTGAAAGAGCCTGCACTTGTGCAACCACTTGATTATACATTGGTCTGGAGCTCAAATGACTTATCGGAAGAACGTCAAAGCGAATCGTGCGGTTACTTCTGGTTACCGCAGCCTCCTCAAGGGTATAAACCAACTGGATTTTTGGTTACAACGAGTCCCATGAAACCTGAATTGGATCAAGTTAGATGTGTTCGAGCTGATCTAACCGAAAAATGTGAAGCACATAAAGTCATCATCACCGGTATATCGGATTCTCTACACGTTCCCCTGTTTATATGGAAAACAAGACCTTTGGACCGCGGAATGTGGGGCAAAGGAGTCTCAACAGGAACCTTCTTCTGCACAACTCAGACCCCGGAAGAAGATCATCTCCATACCATCGCTTGTTTGAAAAACCTCGATTCTAGTTTACACGCAATGCCAAACATGGAACAAATCCATGCGTTGATTCAACACTGTGGTCCAAGAGTTTACTTCCATCCTGACGAGATCTATCTACCTTCTTCCGTCTCATGGTTCTTCAAGAACGGTGCGGTTTTGTGCAGCTCTGATGATATCAGTGAACCTATTGACGAAACAGGCTCGAATCTACCTCATGGAGGAACCAACGATAAGTTGTTTTGGATCGATTTAGCGATAAACAATCAAGAAAGATGCGAATTTCTCAAACGAGGCGATCTCGAAAGCTCGAAGCTTTACGTTCACGTTAAGCCAGCATTTGGAGGAACGTTTACAGATCTTGCGTTTTGGATATTTTGTCCATTCAACGGACCAGCGACTCTGAAACTAGGGCTAATCAATCTCTCATTGGCTAAAACAGGTCAACACGTTTGTGATTGGGAACATTTCACACTCAGAATCAGCAATTTCTCCGGCGAACTCTACTCGATTTACTTCTCACAACACAGTGGCGGTGAGTGGATCGAACCTCAAGATCTTGAATTCGTACAAGGAAGTAACAAAGCTGTGGTCTACTCTTCGAAGCATGGTCACGCGAGCTTTGCTAGGTCAGGGATGTATTTACAAGGATCTGATTTGCTTGGGATTGGGATAAGGAATGATACAGCGAGAAGTGATTTGTTTGTGGATTCGAGTTCGAGGTATGAGATTGTGGCGGCGGAGTATCTCGGAGGAGTGGTGGTGGAGCCGCCGTGGTTAGGTTATATGAGAGAGTGGGGACCGAAGATTGTGTATAGTTCGAGAACGGAGATTGAGAGGTTGAATGAACGATTGCCATGGAGGTTAAGGTCTTGGGTTGATGCTGTGTTGAGGAAGCTTCCGGTGGAATTATCCGGCGAGGAAGGACCGACGGGACCCAAGGAGAAGAATAATTGGTTCGGTGACGAGAGATGGTGATTTTTTTTGTAATGGGCTTACGATACCTGATATATGGGTCTGTAGTATTTTATTTCTCAGGCCCATAACTTATTAACCCACCAAAACGAAACCTACTCATGTGTCCTACGTTTCTTGTTTTCTTCTTTTCGTTATGATACGTTAAGTGGAAATTTTAGTTTCGAAAGATGGTTGCCTTATAAAGTTGAACGCTTTAGACATCAGTTTGACATGTCAAAATGATATATATTGTAACACAGTGTCAATTATAATCTAAAAAAACAGAAAGATAATTGTCTCTTCAAAAAAAAAAATATATATCAATAGCAGAAAATATAATTTTCTCCGTTTAATACGTATCCAAAAAAATTCGATCTACTTCTCCCTCATAACTATCGTTACGCATTAGATCCATTCGAACTATTGGCGTAGTGCTATTTCCACCCAAAAACAAAGTTTCAGACCTAATTGCACTCAAATCGAAAGTTCGAAACTTTTTTACCTCCAAATCCGGTTATTGTTGGTTTATTGCATATCAATTAAGGTTTAACCACTAAAAACGATCCAATCAGTGAATTAAACCGATTATACCAAAACTAAAACCTTCTAATTGGTTTAGAAGTTTCAATAATTTTTTTAAAAAAATGAAAATCGTTTTTTTTAATTTAAATTCTTTCTCTTCTCCTCTTCGTCTTCTTCCTCCAAAAATTTCAGATTTTTAAAGTTTTTTTAAATTTTGTGGCATTGGCTGTAAATAAACTCTTTTTAATATGCAAAACCCAGAAATTTCAGATTTTTGAAGAAAGGTAAGTTAACAAAAAAATCAGATTTTTAATCTCATTGAACAACTAAAAAATCAAAATCCAGAAATTAAAAACTACAAAATTAAAAATCATCGTCTCTCTCATCTTCACCTCTTCTTCGTGAAACATTAATCACCGCCATCTTCGACGGAAATCATCCCAGACTGCGTTTTCTTCCGGTGATTTTCTTCGTCTTCTCCGAAGTTCTCCTTTTGAGGAATCAGAGACTTATTTGTCTCCTCTGATTCGCATGTGTTTTCCAGGCTGAATCGATTCGTCAAGACCAAACGAAAACAAGGCGATGGGGCGAAGTAAGTCGATCTTCTCTTCTTACCTAAAATCTTAATTCGAATTCGTTGAATCAAATCTGTTTTTGGTAGAATTGTGTTAGCAAATCTGTGTTCATATATAATCGTTAAGTTTAGATAAGTTTTTTTTTTTGGTGAATCGCCATTTATTGAACAAACCGATGTTAAATGTGTAGGACCGGCGAGATGTTACCGTCAGGTTAAGGGAAAGCCGGAAAGAAGGCTTATTCATACCTCGACAATTCAACTATGTTGAATTTATGCCCCGACTATACCACAGTGCTAAAACATACACGATCTAAACAGAAATTTGAATTTTATTATCCGACTTAAAGTTTTGTGCGTAATCATACAAATCGCCTAACTCCATCAATAGACCGTTAACGAAAGCTGACGTGGATTTCGACATGGCTTAGACGACATCGTTTATGCAAAACTCAAAGTCCACCTGTCTTCAAAACGACGTCGTTTTATGCTAAATGAGAATCTTTATGTGGCAGAGACAAAAACAACGTCGTTTTATGCATTCTTCTTTGTATAATTTCTTCTCCAAACCCAGATTTCTCAGAATTAAATCGAATCGGTTAAAAATTTGATCTTTAGGAGCGAAGCCCACCTTTTTTATTCTTCCTTTACTCGCTTCGTAAGTTTACAACACACATACATAGACAAATCAAAGAGATCGATTGTGAAAGAAAAAAGGAAAAAAAAAATCTAATTTTGTTGAGATAAGACGATTGTTCAGCAGATACATGGTGTTCCATGGCGACATAGTGATGTCCGTATCTCATTTATCAGCGGAAATTTTTCAGCGACTACACTTGATTCGGCATTCGGATCGAATCAGCAGCGGTGAGATGTTACAACTCGTTTGGTGTTTTCCGCTTCAGCAATTGGGTCGGTTAGTCTTGTGGTTTTGGAATTATATTTGTGTTCCACCTCTAGAGATTTTGTATTTAGATGGTCGTGATGATAACGATGATGATGGTTATGGATCATCTTCTTCGTCTTCGAGTGTTACTTATCACAATTACTATCATCTTTCGTTTGGAGTGACGAAATTTTCGATTTTTCTGATTGTTGATTGTAAAGTTTTTATTTTTTCGCTTATTGTATAGAGAAAGTTAATGTTTTGATTATTGGGTTTCATTTCTTGGGATTGTTGGATATAATCGGAATGTGTTCTTTGAATCCATGTTTATAGAATAAAAAAAGATATTGAGCATTAGGTGATCCATGTTTATAGAATCAAAAAAGATATTGAGCATTAGGTGATGCATATATAGTTTTAGCTTTCATCATCTTAAGGGAGTCGAAGGAGCTTGCTTTGATCAATTTGGGGAAGAAGATATTAAATAAAGAAGAAAGCATAAAACGACGTCGTTTTTGTCTCTGCCACATAAGGATTCTCATTTAGCATAAAACGACGTCGTTTTGAAGACAGGTGGACTCTGAGTTTTGCATAAACGACGTCGTCTAAGCCATGTCGAAATTCACGTAAGCTTTCATTAACGGTCCATTGACGGAGTTAGCCGATATGTATGATTACGCACAAAACTTTAAGTCGGATAATGAAATTTAAAATTCTTTTTAGATCTTGTATGTTTTAGCACCGTGATATAGTCGGGGCATAAATTCAACATAGTTGAATTGTCGGGGGTATGAATAAGCCTTCTATCCAGGGAAACTCATACCCGAAATCAAGATACTGTCGTGGAGATCTAGATCCCAAAATCAAAGTCTACGATGTTGGAATGAAGAGAAAGGGAGTTGATGAATTTCCATTTTTTGTTCATTTGGTTTAATTGGAGAAAGAAAATGTATCAAGTGCAGAACTTGAAGCTGCTCGTATTGCTTGTAACAAGTACATGGTGAAATCTACTAGTAAACATTTCCATCTTCGTTTGGTTTCACGAAAGGAGAAAGAGGCGAGATTGGTTTGTGATTTTCATTTATTTATTTTTTGTTTAGATTATTGAAACCTTTTAAATCAATTAGAAAGTTTTGGTTTTGGTATTATCGGTTTAATTTACTGTTTAGTTCTGTTTTAATGGTTAAACCTTAATTGGTATGCAATAAACCAACAACAACAGCAATTGGGGGTAAATAAGTTTCGAACTTACGATGTGGGTGCAATTAGGTCTGAAACTTCGTTTTTGGGTGGAAATAGCGCTAGGCAAATAGTTTGGGTGGATCTGGTGTGTAACAATAGTTCTGAAGGGAAAATAGATCGAAAACCCAAAACAAAAAAAAAAAGATAATTGTCTCATCAAGATAGAACAAAAATGTAAATAGCAGAAAATACAATTTTTTTTTATAGACAATTATAAGTTTAAACAAAAATAAAAATAACAGAAAAATGTAAAATTGATAATTTTCGGTTTTAACAAAAATGTTAAAATAGTAGAAAAACAACTTTCTAATAATTTTCTATATAAAAATATCAAAAACACAAAAGACAACTTTTTCGATTATATTAATTTTCTAATTTAATATTATAGTAGTTTGGTTATATATACAATAGTTTAGACTCTCAAGAGTTCATCTTCTTAATCATCTTTACTTTTCTTTACTCTTCATATTAAATTCAGAAAAATTAATTCAGGAGTTCCTCTTACTCTATATCAGTTTGATAGAAATCATGTTTATAGTTGTACGTGTTTTTCGAAAATGGGAAGCAAAAAGATGAAAGCAAATAATATAGGGGTGACTTTGTATTCTCCCCTTTACATAGGGTCGTCAAACCACATCTTTCCCAACTTATGACCTCTTCAATTAGCTTACGCAACAACCAAGATTTAAACCATACCTCTTGTACATTTTATTTCTTTCTAATTCCACCTACCGTGAAATTTTGAATCAGAAACACGGTTCTTATACTCTTTAACCGAATTTTTGTGGAAAACCGGTTTTTTTAACTCAATTGCTTCTTTCTTCTTATCTCGAGTTCTTCTTCTTCGTCTTCTCACAAATTAGGGTTCATATCAATCCCAAAATCCCTCTTCTTTAAACCCAAATCCTTTTTCTTCTTCTTCCACGAACGAAGAAATGAGCTATAAATGAAGAAGAAGAGTGTTGAGACATAAGCTCAGGAGGAGCGACATAGTTGCCATCGGAAGCAGCAGACATGGCTTCACGAGAACAACTCTCAGCATCGTCATCTCTTCAACCACAGAGGTGTTGTTACTATTCGCATCGTCTCTCGCGTTCACGTTACCCATATCACACACAAAAAGGGATAAATCTAATCTCAATCTCTCTCTCTTCCTTACTAAAACTTTTTTACAGCAATCTGAGAGAAAAAGAGAAACTTCTCACCGGATCTCACCACAAATTTATGAGTGACAACAACACACTCGATTACAAGGATGAGCCTGAGTTTAAAGATTCGTGTTTTATCTCTGTTTCGTTTTCTTTAATTTGCGATGTAATCAAACCAGATTCAATCTCTCTTTAATCAATCAAAGCTTATTAATCTTTTTGCTAAATTATATATTCTTCCTTGCAAATAAATCGATTATTGACTATTGAATTAGCTTCTTTAGACACAGTTTCGATTACTATTAAAAAATGGCAACAAAATCTCAGCTCAACTCTTCGTTAGCAATATGATAGTACTTTCTCATCATCTTCGATTAGATTTCCTCCACGAACAACAAATCATGTTTATGTTCGGGTTTAAAACACTAAATCGGGTTTGCGTTCTGAAAAATCACGTTTACGACAAATCTAAACGTGGTTTAGTTTAATTAAACCGTATTCGGTTCAGATTTGGAGAATTAGAAAGAAATTAAAAAATACAGGAGGTGTGGTTTTAATTTTGGTAGTTGGGTAAGCTAATTGAAGAGATTGTAAGTTGGAGAGATGTGGTTTGACGATCCTATGTAGAGAGGAGAATACAAAATCAGTCCAATAATATACTCATAGAAATATAGTTATTATTAGTTTTTAAAAATATAATATTGTATATTAGTGTTTAATTTACTTGATTTAATTAATATAATAATATAATATTTAGTGTATTTACAAGAAAATACAATTCAAAGTTTTGTGTATAATTTTTTTATAAAAAAATTATGACGATTAATTTTTTTATAAAATATAATTTTCATGTATGTTTTGATAAAATATATTTATAGTATTATAACACCAGAATATAAACAATTACTCTTATTCTTAATGATGCTTTCAGTCTTAAATTGATATTTTTTTGAGGCATAAGACAGAGAGACAGAACACACGATTTGAGTCCATAGCTCAGGAAATTGTCATTATCGATAAACGACAAAAGTCACAAGAACACATAGATGAAGCAGAGAGAACCATTGGTGTTGTCATTCGCTGGTATCGAGGACACAACGAAGGCAAGTACCTTCGTGCAACAGATCAAAAGCCTTATTGATCTCTCCCAATGTCAAGTTGTGTGTTATGTATTCATCCACTTTTATCTCCTGAATCGTTCAAAATCACACAACAATCAAGTGTTTGAAAGAGATATCAGGAATTGTTGCCTTAAGTTTAAAGTTTTTTTTCTTACCTTTTTCATATACTTTTCTACAAGCCAAGGCACTTGGGTTCGACTCTTGAAACCACCAAAAGCTGTTCCTTTCCACACACGACCAGTCACGAGTTGGAATGGTCGAGTTGATATCTCTTGTCCTGATGCTGCAACTCCCACTATAACTGAAGTTCCCCATCCCTGCAACGTAATCGTCTTTAGCTCTTAGCAACATCCTCTTGTCTACAATTTTTTTAACCAGCTTCTTCTAAATGTAAATGGATGACTTACCTTGTGACAGCACTCCAATGCAGCTCTCATCACGGAGACATTCCCGATGCACTCAAAGCTGTAGTCAACACCTCCATCAGTGAGACCGACAATCACTTCCTGAATTGGCTTGTCGTGCTCCTTTGGGTTCACAAATTCGTTAACACCAAACTTCTTTGCTGAAATTACAACAAAGGAACTCAATTATGTGCGTAAAACTCATAAGATTTCCAAAATAACTTTAAATCCAGTGTTATCACTTTAACAAGACAAGAAGATTTACCAGTTTCATACTTCTTGCTATCAATATCAATGCCAATGATCCTTGAAGCACCAGCTGTTTTTGCACCCTCGGCAACCTATCCATTCACAATTCAAAAAACTTAACCACAAGGGTTCTATTCCTTTCAGAAGAAATGAATTATGGAAGCTTTAAAAAGTTTGAGGCAGTAGCTTACAGCAAGTCCAACAGTGCCAAGACCAAAAATGGCAACATTTGACCCTGGTTCTACTTTTGCAGTATTCCACACTGCTCCAAGACCTAACAAGACACATATACATACTGTTAGGGACCATAATGTTCATTTATATCACCAAAAAGTCAAAAAGTAGCAAAGAACGAAGAAAAGGGCACAGAGTGAAAAAATTAGGTTCCTATCGGAAAGAATAAAGAGGATGGTGAAGAACTATGTTGATCCATCTTATCAGTGGATGTTACATTAATATACAGAAAGGGCCGGTGACACTCTAAAACTGAAGCATCGTGACAGACCTTAGCATACTACCAATCAGTAAGAAAGATTAATGAAGATCCAAAACAAAAGGAAATCGAGAGAAAGGTGCAACTTAAGATAGTTTGTTTAACTCTTACCAGTGGGAACACCACATCCAAGAAGGCAGACTTTATCCAAAGGAGCCTTAGGATCAATCTTGGCGACGCTAACATCATGAACTACAGTATACTGACTAAACGTGGAAGTACCCATGAAGTGATAGATGGGTTTTCCATTAACCGAGAACCGGGACTTGCGGTCGTTCATCATAATCCCAACACCAGTCGCAGATCGAACCTTGCCACAGAGGTTAGTCTTCCCAGATTTGCAGAACTTGCATTCACGACACTCAGCTTGATAACAAGGGATAACATGATCTCCAGGTTGAACTTCTGTTACTCCTTCACCAACACTCTCAACAATCCTATTCCCAGCAAAACAAAAAAGATCTTTAGCTTTGAGGAGATCAATCTCAACAATAAACGAAACCTGAAAACTGAATTTGATGATAATTAAACATTAACATACCCAGCAGCCTCATGACCGAGGATACATGGAAAGAGACCTTCAGGATCCTACAATCAAACATTTGGACTCAGCCTATGGAGATAATTGATTAACTAATCCATTCAAATTAACGAAGAAAATTCGATAAATCCTCTCAAATCAACCAATTCAGACGAGGAATGAATAAAAATGGAGAGAACGAACCTTGCCGCTCCACGTGTAAGCGTCAGTGTGACAAAGAGCGGTGTAAAGGATCTTGATCCGAACCTCACCGGCTTGAGGTGGAGCCACCTGCACATCTTCGATGACGAGAGGCTTGTTTGGCTCGTAAGCCACGGCAGCTATGAAATAAAATCAGAAAATCACAATCGGAGATAGGGTTGTTTCAAACATCGCGAAAAATCATGTATCCAGATTAGAAAAACTATAATCAAAGAGGGAGAGAGAGTGAGAGTAGGAGGATCGAGAATAAAACATACCTTTGCAAGTGATAACCTGACCTTGAGTCGCCATTGACGCAGGCAGAAATTAGAGATAGAGAATTAGAGAGCAGTGGTAGTGGTGGCCACTGTGGTGTGTCGTTTCTTCTTTTTCTTCTCATGGCTAGAAATGTAATTAACCAGGTCGGGTCGGGTCGGGTCGGATCGATAATAATCGAGTGAGAAAAGTCCGATTTGATTTAGAGGTAGGGCCCGAGACACATCATGTCATACGCTTTGGTCCAAATTACAATAATCGATAGACTTTTGGAAACTAAAGAAAAATATGACGACGGCTCATCCATAATATAATTCGTCCTTTGATGTATTTCATAACCTTAGTAATAAATTATGTTAAAATTATAAATAAATTATATTATCCTGCGAAAACATACTTCAACTAAACAAAAATTCAAATGTAGTATATAAACTTTCGTTTTTGCGTTAAAATATACATTAAACGTCGCATTATTAAAAAATCGTTACCGTTGTTGGTTGATGTAGACGCCACATATGAAACAACGTCATTTTATTTATAAAAAAGACACATAATTTAAAAAGAAAATCAAAACAACGTCGTTCAAAAGATTTTATTTAGTTAATTTATTTTGTAATTTAAAAGTAAATCCTCTTTACAGTTTAGAGGGTTTGAAATTGGCTAAAATCCTCACCTTTTTCTCCGACAACCTCTCTTCTTTCTCTCTGCTCGGAGAAATGAATTAGAGACAAAAATTGTTGAAGAAGGATCGAAGCTCCTCATGATCCCAACAATGGCAGCTATGAAGGGGTTCCTGACATGGCGACTGGTGGCTGTAGCTGGAATCAATCAAGGGAGCACACGTACGGGTCATTTGACGGTGACGTGAGACACGTGTACGAGATCGCGAAGGTGAAACAGACATATCGGTTTTGATAATATTTGAATTTAAAGTTGTAATTTACACACGTTTTTTTAGATTTTATTTGATAACCTTTTTTAAAATTGGATTTGAATCTTATACGCTCCATGTTAATGGATAAGAGTTAAAAAATTTATTCCATCATAACAAACATATTTTTAACTTTATGCACTCCATGGATCAGAGCACTCACATTGGAGTGTCTCTCATGTATCTCTCACGTTGCTTTTTCATTTTAAAATAATAAAAATTTTAAAAATGAGTGAGACATTGTCTTTGGAAAGACAATGTCTCTCAATTTAATATCAAATTTAATATTAAAAAATTGTTAGAGACACATATTCGATGTGTCTCCATTGTACATGATCTAAGAGTTAAAAAAATTATTCCGCACTTCATTTTAATAGATAAGAGTAAAAATTATGTGCATAATATCAAATTTGTATCTTAGTTCTATCATAATAAATCAGATTTTAATTCTATGCACTCCAATTTAATAAATAAAAGTTAAAATATTAAAAAATAATTTTAAAAAATTAAGAAAACATAAGTAGTAAAAAAAAAATCACAAAAGAATTGGAAACTAGTATATGTAAATATGTTTTTTAATTAGTTTTTCTGTTTCATCAAAGAAATAAAAATTAAATTTTTTTGACATACCTCAAAATCTGATCGATAGACTTAACATGTGATATGTGTCGAAACTAACTTTGAGAACCAAACTATAGATAATAAAAAGGAAAACGGCCGATTTTCTCACCAACTATGTTGCTTTGGCGTATTCATACATGAACTTATGTATCGTGTCTTAGTCTATGATGCCATGTGGCATCCATGTGGCATCCACGTGGATAATTTTTTTTTTCAATTTTTTAACTAAGATAAAATATTACTAATATTATTCGAGTCAGTGAATCCAGAAACAACAGATTTGAGGCTACTTCACAATGATTAAGTTAACAACACAAACTTTCTCTGTGTTCCAAGATTTGGAATTTCTGTGGAGGCCACGACCATTTCCAGTGGGGTAAAATGGATCCAACTCTGTGAAAGCTATTCTTTCAGTAGAAAACTATTTATTCTATATAATATTATTTCTTCTGTAGAACACTATTCCTTCCGAATAATGTAGTTATTCGTTTGGTCATAGAACACTACATTCTACAGGTGTGGGCGCTACATTCTACGGAAGGAATAGTGTTCTACAGAAGAAATCGTATTTTACAGAAGGAATAATATTCTACAGAAGGAATAGTATTCTACAGAAAGAATAGTTTTTTACTGAAGGAATAATGTTTTACAGAAGGAATAGGTTTCACAGAGTTGGATCCATTTTACCCCACTAGAAATGGTCGTGACCTCCGCAGAAATTCCAAATCTGGGAACACAGATCTCTCACTCTTTTCTAGTATTTTTTTTCTTATACTGAAATTTGTTAATTGTTTTTAACGATGAGAAAGTTTGTGTTGTTAACTTTTTTTTTTTGTCGGCATGTTATTAACTTAATCATTGTGAAGTAACCTCAAATCTGTTGTTTGTGGATTCACCGGCTCGAGTAAGATTAATAATACTTGATCTCAGTTGAAAAAAAAAAAAACTCCACGTGGATGCCACGTGGCATCATAGACTATGTGGCATTTGTGTGGACGCCATGTGGCATTTGTGTGGACGCCATGTGGCATCTGTGTGGATGCCACGTGGCATCTGTTTGGATGCCACGTGGCATCTGTACGGGTTTTAACCGTTTTTGAATAGTTCGTGTAGTAAATTCAAATTTTAGGTAAGTTCATGTAGTCTAAAGCACGACACATAAGTTCATGTAGAAATACGCCAAAACAACATAGTTGGTGGGGAAATGACCGTTTTTCCTATAATAAGATAATATAAACATAAAAACAATGAAAGGTGATTGTCGTCTAGTACTATTTTGTTTTAAGCTAGTGCCACTGTCTTCTCAGTTCTCACAACACATATTCATAAATGGAAATTGAAGTTGTAGTAGATGACGAAACAAATAACAAAGAAACACATAGAAACAATATCTTCATAAACGCTTTTCTGAGGTTTATCATCAATCACGACGAAGCTTTTTGATTTTGCGGTATACGTAGTCTTGAAAAGTTAAAGACTTAAACTTTGGAGGATTCTCTTCTCCCGTGAGTTCAGGCAAAGGTCCCACGACCAAACTATGCTTAGGCTCTACCAAAATCGGCCACGTCATTCTTGTATTTTCCTTATCCATTATAGATCTGTGTAACAAGTTAATTCTTGTACCACCCGTTGCTCATCCTCTGCATCCAATTCACACATTTTAAAAACCAAACACAAAACATTTCCAAAGTCTTCTGAAAGTTCAAAAACCAACACAAACGGACCATGATCTGATCATCGATGAGTACAATGACGGTTGAGTTATACTCAACATCGAACCTCGTTGGAGATGAGAAGTGCGAGTCCACAGGCATCTGTGTGCGCCGGTGCTCCGATGACTGAATCTGACGGCGGATAGTAATTAATCCTCATCACATACTTTGCTTTATCGCCGCCTAGACATTCTTGCAAGGCCTCACGCCGTAGCCCTAACCCCTTTGATAAGTAACCAACAATCTTCTTTGTTAGCTTCGTAACATTCCTTGTGCACTCCTCGGTCACCTCCCTAATCTGAAGGATTGTTAGGCCAATATAATATTTATAGTTGATAGACGATGGTGGCCAGATACTCTGAATCAGATGATCGTCTCAAGCCTTTAAATGTTTTGGATCCTCTGTGAAGTATCCTTCCATGTCTTGGGAGTCCACTGGCCTTGTGACAGATTCCTTTTCGGAAGCCGGGAGCTCGAAAAACTTCCTCCCAACTTCTTGAAGCCGCTGCATTAAGTCGCTTGGATCGCTTAGATAAATGATAGGGATCGTCTTGGTTAGGAAAGACGGTGGAGATGAGTGTTGGTCTCTCTCGACATTCATGGTTGTTCGCTCTCTTCTCCTTGGCTTCGCTGGAAACACTGGCGGATTTGTTTAGACGATGATCTGCTAGAGAAGGTGAATGGGATTTAAATAGGGGAAAGGTAATAATTATCACTCCCTCTGTCCAATTTTATAAGATGTTTTAGAACTTTTTATTGGTTTCATTTTATTAGATGTTTTGTAACTTTTTATGCAAAATTTTAATGCATACAAATGTTGTGAACATCCAAATCAATTATTGGCTTTAACCAATGCGGAGTACTATTTTCCAAATTAGCATGTTACATCGGGAAAGAAGCGGCCCTGTTAGCTACTGTATCGGTAGTTTGATTGGCTTCTCGACTTTTGAATATATATGATGGTACGACTTATGAGATATCTTCGCTATGAGGGTCTTCTAACGCCTAAATCAATGCTTTGGAGTCACTTTCGAACATCACATGTCGAATTCCAAGGTTGCCAAGACAAGACATCGCCCATGAAAGTGAAACTGCTTCACCTTCAAGGGTACGCGTCTCATATTAGCCCCCAAACCATTTTGACAGCCTTCATTCTTGTTAATTTTTCGTTTAACTAGCTTTTTGCAAATCAAAGGCTTATACGGGAGCTTGTTCATGTAATGTAGTGGGATTGGTTCGTCCAGTCACTATCTGGTGGATTCAAAAAATATAACTTTAGGGGAGCTTGTAGTGGGATGGTTCGTCCAGTCACTATCTTGTGGGTTCGACCCCACATCAAATGCATGAAGTTTAATTCATGTTTGAAAGAGGACAATAGCCAAGACAATTTGTAAAGATAAATAACAAAATTATTATTTTTAACATGTTATGTAGCTTGTGGATTATTACCACAATTTTGATTTTCTCGTACTTTTTTTTTTTAATGAATGTATGTTCAAAACAAAAGAAAGTTTTTACATCAAATGCATACTGATTTTGATTGAGATAATAAGAGAGTAAATTTATGCTTTAAAAAAACAGAGGTTGTTGATAGATCTGGGTAATGCTTCAAGGATGATATGTGAACCATGCATGTAGGACTTCATTGAATCTATGATCACCCATGTTACAAATGGAGTTCAGCCTATTTCTGACAACTTTGTCCACCAATCTCACGAGAGCTGGTGTAGGTGTGGGTTGCTAGCCATGCCGTCGCCCATTTCTCTCACACCAAAGATGATAAACTACAGCGTGAAAGACGTATCGAATAAGGAATAATCAAATTTTTGGAAGCTTACTATTTTGCAGAATTGGTATAAGATGTGCCCAGTGTGTCGTGTAGTCGACGCCAAGTAGTGCCAATGTCAAATTTCTCCACACTTCCGTGGAGTAGCCGCAGGAAAAAAAAAAGATGATTTCTTGATTCCTCTTGTGTAGAACAGAGAATGCAATCCTTTTGTATCCCTCGATTCCACGCATGAAATCGGTCAGATGTGGAAAGAAAATTGATAAAAATGCACGCGACCTTCTTCAGTCTGACGCTCTCCCAACTGAGATATCCCTGCTTTTGTTTTTCTCGTACTTCTTTGTCATAAAACAAGAAAAACTTCAAAATTCGATTGGGCTGACTTTGTATTCCCCCCTCTGCATAGGGCCGTCAAACCATATCTCTCCCTATATAAGGCCGTCAAAATTCTTCTCTGCCCTGGTCAAAATACACACGAGTTAAGCTAATTAGACCCTTAAATCTACCTTGTTTTTTTTCGAATTTATTCGTCTAAAAGACACGAGAGATAAAAGTTGCTCTAATTTCAAGCCTGAAACAATCTAATTTCTGGAAAAAGAAAATCTGAGCAATTCTTAATCCAGTCATGGAGGTTGAAATTCAATATATGATTAAATAAACACATCCATTATCCAACAATTAACATTAATAATTAAAAAAAATCGACAAACACGGCTTAACAAATCAAAGTTTCTACAATTTATTGAATCAAGCAGAGAAGAAGATGAAGATATCATGAGTCCAGATTCTGATTATCCTCATATCTCTAACATCAAGATCCATCATCCTTCATCTCCTCGTCACTCTCACCACCACCCTTCCTCCACTCCTTCCGCTGCTACTCAACCCCAACCGCCGATGCTCGCCATAAGATCGGAGTCGCCGTTGACCTCTCTGAAGAAAGCGCCTTCGCTGTTGACCGGATTTCGATGCTTTCACTCCAATTCTTCTACCTCATCACTCCTTCCTCGTTTCTTCCCCATTTCCTCAGCAATTCCTTCGATTCCCAAAAGAGAAATCGTGTGAAAGGGGAAGAAATGTCAAAGGGATTTGGAAATTAGGGTTTCTTGTATTTGCGTTCTCGGATCTAAAACACTAAATCGGGTTTGCGTTCCGAAAAATCACGTTTACGACTAATATAAACGTGGTTTAGTTTAATTAGGGGTGTTATTGGTTTGTGTATTTAGATGGAGTTTTAAAGATTTAAATGTTATGAAAATTTTATTGTTATTCATTTAAAATTTTCAAAACTCTATTAAAGTTTGGTGTTATTAGTTTATGTATTTCTAAAAAGTAATCTAAAATATTTATTAATCTAGAGGTATTGGATTCATGATTTTATAAAGTCAATAAAAGTCTTGTGTTATTCAAATAACATGAAAGTAATTTATTTTGTCATTGAATTAAAATATTGTGTTATTGGTTTATTGATTTTACACATTTTGCTTCACAAAATCTAATAATCAAAAGTATTTTACATAGTAAGGGATTCTCAAAATATTCTCCTACGATTATTATTTTTTGTGAAAACATTTTACTGCTCTTGTCATTATCACCAAATCCGAACCTTCCATGTTCTCCTCTTCCCCAATATGAAGCCATCGTTTAAATGATAATCCTAAGAAGTCATCGTTTAAACATAAGAAGTCATCGTTTACAATATGAATGCTTAAACCATTGTTTCATTATTCTGTCTCTCTCTCATACTCATCAAAGAGCAAATCAATTAATAAAAAATTGTTTTGGGACAATAATAAAAGAAACATCATACGAGAAGTATTTCTCTAAATAAAAGAAGATTCAAAAAAACACTAATGAAAATTCTTTGCTAAAAAGCTCGTGTTTCTCAGAATTGATGTAGTAATTGAACAATTTTATAGAAGATGAAAGAAACAATTTTAGAGTATTTCCATAAAAGTTTGAGATATTTTGGAGATACTTTAGAAAAAGATGTCTTGATGATTCTATATTTTGAGAAATAATTTATAAAAGTTTGAGATACTTTGAGATACTCTTTTGTAATCTTTGAAAATATTATGCAATATTTTGGAGATACTCTTTTGTAATCTTTTAAAATCTTTTAAAGTAGTTACTTTTTAAAAATCATCAAAACTCCATCTAAATACATAAACCAATAACACCCCTTTAAACCGTATTCGGTTCAGATTTGGAGAATTATAAAAAAAAATTAAAAAGTACATGAGATGTCGTAAGAATTATAGTAATTGGGTAAACAAATTGAAGATGACATAAGTTAGAAAAAATCTGATTTGACGATTATATGTAGAAGGGAGAATACAGAGTCAGCCCGATTCGATTTGGTAAGATCAGGTTGGATGATTTGGAAATATCGTTTTGGCTTTTACTTTTTATTCAAGGGTTACCATCAGTTCAAACATCGAATCCTAGATGAACCTGATTACATAATAAACATGTGGCAAGTTTAGAAGCACCAAACTTATAATATGTACATCTAAAGATTATATTATGAATTGCAAATGTAGCAGAGAAAGAAAGAGAGGAATGAAGAGAAGTACACTTGAACGCTACTAAAACTGTTTCAGCATCATAAGACTGATTACTTAAGAAGAAGACTCCTATGTTAATATGTAGAGGAAAGTGTGACGTTGTTACTAACTTACAACCAAAACTAAACCAATTCCTTTTTTTCTTTTTACATTTCTTTTTTTCTGCAGTCTTTTACCTTCAACAAGAGTGTGTGAAGAGGAGTGGAAAAAATATTTGATGATGAAACCTATGTTTGCTTCTTGTTTGCTACCACCCTAATGCACCTGTAGAAATCATTTATGTTAGTCGATTAGATCATCCTTATAGTTAGGCCTTTTTCTTTATTTAGACAAAGATCCAACCTTCTTTACTATAATTTTATGCTACCTCAGGACAACTTCTTCTCCTCAGGATGGTCCAGTGAAGTTAGAGGTTGCAGCTGTATTGTACTGAAAGATCCTCAGTTTCCCCTCCTACGCAAAGACCATGAGTCATGAGTTTTCATTTTCATATTCATATTCATATTCCTCCTAGTCGATTATATATAACAAAACCGAGCCTCAAACCAGAATTCCCAAACCGAGCATTGTTAGTCAATGATGATCTGATTATATATGGTATACCTTTGTTCCATAAACAAGACCTCCTCCAGGAGAAGGATGAAAACAAGCAACGTTCACTTCATCCTCTGAACTTGGCAGTACTCTCACAAGCTCCATATCTGAAACTCTGTATATCTGACCAATCCACACAACGATATATGTTACATCTCCAAGTATATATATAAAACACACCATGATACAGATGTAGTAGCATAAGGCTTTTACCTCCAGTACTGTGAAAAAATGTGATGTTGCTTCACCATCACTAACGATGCTCTTCAATAGAGAACCATGACGCCGCCCATACGCAAGCAGTATATGCTCCGAGGTGGGTGAGAACTGCACCCAGAATTCTCAATTATTCAAGTATTTTCAACAACTTACAACCATGTTATTTTGGTTCGGCGCTATGTGAAACGAAAAAATGAGCGTCATTACAAACAGAAATTTCTTCTAGTATATAAAACTCAAATGACTTTTCTCTAGTATATATCACAAGTTTCACACATTAACTGGACATTCCCATATTTTGTGGTATGAAGCAAAACAATTGTATATCAGCAAAAATAAGTAAAGGATGGATAAATACAATACCATCTGAACAGAAGCCATACAAATTCCATCTGATTATTCTTGAAAGGCGACTAACCTGGATAGAGGTCAAGCAATGTGCAGCTCTAATTGCCCGTGACACAAGTACTGAACCAAAACTGTTTTCATAGAAATCACATGAGGGATGTGCATTTCAAGATGGTAGAATTAGCACAATGAGATATCGGAAGTGGCAGTTACCTTTCCTTCTGGAGAGAATACACACGAAGCTCGTAAATGACTTGGTGTGTTGTGACAGGGTGTCGAGTTGGGGAAGTTGCAAGCCCTGAATCTTGTTGGGCTTGTGTCTGCAGTCCATGATCTATCTCAGAATGATGAAAAACACATGCAACACAGGCCGCTAAATATCTCCCGCATGGCGAAAAATGAGCTCCCATTTCACTGAACACATAAAAAGAAGCAGAAATATTAATATACATCCAATAGCAAAATTTAGCATCATAAGCATTCAAGTCTAACAGAATGATATCAAGGACTCGAAGAAAAAACTTCTCTCTTAATTTAAAGAGAAGGAGCTTTGCCTGCAAAGGACGGCATGCGGTATTGTAAATAGACATCTGTCGGATTTCAGTTGCGCATATGGGTCTTTGATGTCATGCGGCCACACTCTGAGTTTGACAGTACAAGGTAATTCTGCAGCAGCTGCTGCTGCAGCCGAAGCAGCAATTGAGGTAGCAAGCTCAGACTGGACCCTGTTCACTACAGGTTGAGCATCACTTCCATGTTGAGTGTTACAAGAAGACACACCTTGTGGTAATCTAGATCCTGAGAATTGGGGTTGTGAAGTTTGTTCCTGGGCTCCGCCTCTTCCAGAAACCGCATGTAAGTTAACACTACTCGGGATTTCTAATAACGCTACTGCAGCCTCCAGACTGGCTGTTGATAAACGAGATGTTGAAGATGGAGCTGAGATGTCATGATTACTACTGCCAGTAGGAGGAACAACTGAATTAGCAACACCATGACCTTGAGCCATCAACCATCCTTGTAAAAAAGGTAACTCCCAGGAAACTCGATCCCTGAACTGAAATAATTGCTGAATCTGTCCAAGCTCAGGGAAATCTGATCGATTTGAAACTTGGCTAGGAATTCCGTTCCTTCCAACAGGTTGAGCTTCATCTACACTCATACCATCAACTGCAGGAGAAGTTCTATCTCCAGCTTGGGCAACAAATGTGTTGCTAGGAGAATTTCCTGGAACACTATCTGAACCAGAAGGACCAGTATTTCCAATAGAATATTGACCAATCCTTGGATCATCTCGAGAAGATGTAGGCTCGGACATGTGTGGAAGAGGCACAAGGGGTAGTTCTGCTGCCAAACTAGTTCGACTGCTTTCTGTTCTTGTGAACAAAATAGCCGGGGGTGTATACCTTAAGTAATCCATAGATGTTGCTCTAGACATTGAAGAATCTAATGAATCAATTTCATTCACCTGCCACTTAAAGTTAGAAATATAAGCAGACAGAATGGAAAAAAAACAATTAAATGAATCTTAATTAGGTAGCTCACCTCTGCAGTCAAGAGAAATGGTGCCCCATGAGGGTGAAAGTGTACAGCTCTCAGAGAGCGCCTCGTCTTCAATACAACAGTTGGTGATGATTCCTCTCCTCTCCTATTGTAGTGCCACATGTGCAGCTGCAAAATATCATGAAATCAACTTTCTGAGATCTTTCTGAAAGGAAGTGCTACCTGCAACTGGCTAGCGTTTCATGGGAGGCTTAAAAGGGAAAATTTACCTTATGACCAGAAGCAATAGCAAGTAGTTCACCCTCAGCATGGAAAGCGATAGAAGCAATAGGCCGATCTGGTAAGAGAGAAAAAAGAAGAAATTAAAACTGGTATGATGATAGGCAGAACTACGAAAAAGAAAGTGTTCTGATTCCTAGGACTTACAGAATGCATGAGATCTAATACATTCAGAAGTTGTGGTATTCCATAAGCGGACCTCCAGATCTAAACTTCCACTAGCAACTATTTCTGAATGATGCGGGTGGAATCTGACCTGTGCAAACTCATATAACATTAGATATAAGAGGACTGGGCTACATTACCTCGGTGAATATCTGATTTACAATAACAGAAACACATTTAAATTTGTCGTACTGTTCATTTTACAATGAAACACACCGACAAAGACGCATAACTTAACACCCCTCAATCAAGCAACAGAGTAAAAGGCAAAAGTATGAGCAAAATTCATTTCACTACCTGAGATTGAATTATCTATACACAGTTATGTTTAACAAAGGTACTACATATCAAACACAGAAAAGAATAAAGTTTAGAAAAGGGGGCTAGCAATCTCTAACTCACCACCCACGGAGTCCTCCGATGGCCGCTCAGAACTTTTAAGCACTTTCCAGTTTCACAATCAATAATCTTTACAGTATGATCACCACTACACGAAACAAAAAAAAAAAAACACTGTGTGAATTCAAAGGCAAAATGCAAAGACTAAAAGATGTGCCCCATGATACTCACTGTGTAGAAGCAAGAGTTCTTCCATCAGTACTAAAAGCCGCTGCAATAGTTGACCTTGAAAGATGTCCAAGAGAGCAATATTTTGCAGATAAATGCTGCAATGACTCTGCCTCAACCCTTCATGCAATGAACATCAATTACAATGAGAATCTCAAAAAATGTTCAAGACAAGGTCCTTTGCAATAACGAGACAAGAAACATGAAGTGTACCATGAAGTAAGACTTTGTTCCGTCTCTCTCATAGGTTCGCTGTTGGTTCCGCATGAGGAATCAGTATACCATCTACTTTTACCCCACCGTTTCCTTGGCACAAACTTTGCCTTTGGTGACATTTCCCTCTGAACCAGCATGTTAAAAACACTCCTTCCCCTACACAACAGATCCCAAATCCAGGTTTTAGAGGGATTTAACTAAATCAGCAGTAGATAGAATCAGTTCTCTAGTTTACAGGCGCAGCAAAAAAGAGATAACTCAAGATCTAGTTCCCACAAATGATGCTTCTTCAATTGCTGAAGCTAAGTAAAATCAATCAAATTTTGCAGTGATCCCCCTAAACAAGCTTCGTAATGCCTTGATCTAATGCAAAATCCCCTAAAACAGAAACAAGACCGTTCCAGTTTCCATAATTGAGAGGCAACATACAAAACACGAAAACGTATCCATAAACAGAAGTTTCTTAAACCTGTGGCGGTGTAAATTCGCCACCGATTTGCGTGGCGGAATCAAAGATCGAGGAGAAGAAGATTGATCTTGTGACGACGAACAGATATGTTGAGTCATCTTGAAAACCAATATTCATATAACCTTAAGAAGAACAAGGAGTAAAAAACCCTAATTCACCGGCGATCTCTGTGAGATCTCCGATCGCAATCGTCGCGCGCTTCGTCCCCCGAGATATGGTTTTGATTCAATTTCGTCTGGGACTTTGTGGATGAGCGCGTCGACGACGAAACCTAAACAGTAGTGTTTTGTTCAGGACCGTCTTAGAGCTGTGAGATGTTGTTTTCTATTTTTTCTATTTCAAGTAAGTGCGTCTCTGTTTATGTAATTATGTTACTCAGTGGTTACTAATTTTTTCTGATTATCTTTTTTTTTTTTCTAACTCAAAAGACTAATTCCATTAATTTGAAATACTAGAACCAACAATAAATTTCTCAGCTTCCACAATTGAACTAAGCCAATTTGGTGGTACAACATGGATCAATCCAAAATAAAGAGGACAAAGAGACGCGGTGTGTGCAATAACATCGGCTGCTTTATTCCCCTCCCGAAGCGTGAACTTGTAGGAGAAGTTAGTCACCATGTCCTCCTCCCAAGTTGTCGGTAGAATATCACTCAGAAAACCTCCTAGACGAGGTCATAGCTCTGGGGCCTTAATAGCCTGCAAAAGAAATACGCAATCTGTTTCAAAGCATACGAGTAGTCTAGATTCCGAATACAAGTGACTGCCCAGGATAGTGCAGCAGCTTCCGTTTCCAAGGGTGAATAAGCTTAGGATAGCACTTGGCACCAAGATAAATAATCACTCATGCATGGTCTTTCAAGATCCGGCCTATTCCACGCTTCACAGAAGTTTGAGATTATCTTATGCAACATTTATTTTTGTTTTGTTTTGTTTAATGTGATATTTATATCAAAACCAAAGAAACAAATTTAAAAATAAGTTTGAGAACCCCGAATGGAAAAATAAAACAAAATGGAACAGCAAAATGGAGAATGGGCATGAGCCGCTATCCCATAAGAGAAACAACATTTATCAATTTCGAAATTGCTCCCATTGTTTTATAAGACCAATTATATCCCTTATGGCCCATACTAGTAAACCTGATCTTCAGGAAGGGTATATCAATTTTGTTTTAAAATTTTGATTTTATTTTTGAAAATTAAGTATTGATTTTATCTCAAATTCATGTGATTATTTTGTGTAGATCTTATCATCTTTGGATATTAGATTACTTATAATTTACATATAAGAATCTGTTAAAATAAAGATGTAAAAATTCATGTTTTGAATTGTGTATTATTTTGGTACATTGTTTAAGTTTGTATATGCAGCTTTTGTAGGTTAATTCCTTGCTATGTATGCAGCTTTTGTAGAAATTTTGAAAAAAAAGTTTAGTAGAAGCACAAGTTCCATCCGAAAAGTTGAAGTTGAAATAAACTCTTTTCCCTAAACTAGCAGTTCGCTAACTTTTGCTGTGAACAGCAAACTACTGCCGACCACCTCAAACTACTGCCGACCACCTAACACTTAACACATAGCTCGTTTCCGTTTTTTGCCTAAACTGGTTTGGTTTCAATTCATGTCTCAAATCCGGTTCTCAAAAAACCACAACGTACCAACAAAACTCAAAAAGCAAGAAATTATTCTGCAAAGCCCCAATAAGGAACAAAAGTACCAAAAAAAATAAAATAGAAATAAGCTATACACAAATGTGGAGCTACTACGTCCTGTTTTAAAGCTATTGCATTTTCTGGTTATCTAACCAATTCTCCTGTTTGTTGGGTTTGCCTGGTCCCCTAACCGATACTCTGGCTTGTTCGGTTTGCCCGGTCCCCATATACGGATGGTCTGGTCATCACTCGCAGAGGCCAGCATCCTAGGATTTCTCGGGTTCCAGCTCACACAGTTCACAGTCATGGAATGACCTGATAACACTTCAAGCGGCTTCGCGTTCTTCAGATTCCATAAGTAAACCTGTGAACATCAGATCAATCTCACTGAAAATCAACCAAAAAGAAACTGTGTCGGTCCGCAGATATGTGTGTTGTCTGCTTACTTGTGAATCCTCGCTTCCACTGGCAATGAACGAACTGTCCAACCCACCAAAACATGAACGTATCACGTACTTGCTCTGCCTGTGACCCGAGAACTTCAATGGTTGTTTCCACTCTCCAGCAAGATCCCAAAGATGTATCTCTTGGCTGCTCAAGTTGACTATAAAGAACTTACCATCACCCGAAACCGAAAGGGAAGTAATCGGCTGTTCCTCAGAGATCACACGTTCGACTTTTGTCTCCAAATTCAAGATCCGGATCTCTTTATCCGAAAACACTGTGATCATACTCTCACCATCCGGCGTCACAGCCAAATCCACTACCTATTGGGAAATTGTCCATTTTCGCTTCAAGTATTCAAAGACCAAAACAAGGAACCTGTAAGTAAATCTTTTCACCAATACTACTAACCTTTGGAATTCTCGTTCCTCTCCAAGCTTTGATCTCGTTTCCATCAGTATCCCACATTACAATCCCTCTTTCTGGGTCAGAACTGCCACAGACAAGCCGAGTTGAGTCAGGGAACCATGCACAAGAGCTGACCGTGAATCCGGTATTGTTGTTTCCAAATGTGTGTCTCAATACACCTGTGTCAACATCCCATAGCTTAAGAACCTCAGCGTTTCCGCATGTAAGCAGTTTAGTATCGTCAGGGCTCCACGAGACAAAAGAAACTGGATTTTCGTGGCTCTCAAGCGTGTGCTTCAGTTCGAATTTGTTGTCATCCAGTACCTGGAACAAGAAGTTTTAGTCCAATACCATATTATATCGATCTGTCACAAGACCAGAAATAACATTTTTAGTCCTTAAAGACACAGTTTCAAAATGATCACAGAAAACTAAAGAAATACACACAAAGTTTATCAACCCTGAAGTACTAAGAGCTAGTTACATGGCTCAAAACGACAAGTCACTATGTATTACAATATAAAAGTTACTGTCTTTTTTTGTTGTCACAAAATGGCTTTCTACCTTGTATACCAAGCTTCAAACCAAGACATCCAAAATATTATTTCCTTCATCTGGTCTCTTTCTCAATGACATTAGGCAAAATAAGAAAAATCAATGGTCTAAGATATTTACCTTCCATATCATAGCTGTACAATCGCTTGATGCAGTGGCCAGATATTTGCCACTATTAGAGAATTGCACAAACCAGACTTCATTTTTGTGTGCCATCAAAATCTGCACGATGATAAGAGATTGAGAAACTATAAGAACCAGTGACAAAAAGGCCAGAAAACATAACTTTCTCGTGTACATTACCACCAATTGGTAACCCTATCCCTCTGTCATTGTAAAGAAATTTAGATTATTTTATCAGAATGAAAACATATCGGTTACTAAGGGAGATAAACAACACCTGGACTGTTTCTGAAGGAATTTGATCTCTACCGCAACAGTGATCTTTGTAAAGTGATACTGCATCCCATGAGTTATGATACAGACATGTATCAATCTGGTCCATCACAGCAGTCTCAACCAAATGTTCCAACCTTCTCTCAGGAATAACAATTGGCAACGGAATCAACTTCTCCAGTTCAACCAACAACTTTTTCCTCAAATCCTGAACCAAACAGCTGTCAACTTCACCAGATTCCATCTCTTTTGAATAAACAATATCACAAGCAAGCCTGTGAATCTTCTCTGTTCCCATCCTTAACTTCGGTGCTTGCTTCCGTAGCACATTCAAGGCTAAAGAAACATCCCCCCGTTTCAAATACTCAATCAAACATTGCTTGAACACTAGATATAAAGCCGTGTTTCTCGTGTCATCCTTGGAATTATCAAAAATTCTGTCAAGCACCGCTACGCAACTATCCCAATTCCCACTCAAAACTTGCTTTTCAAGAAGCTCAAAATCAGCTGATTTATACGAGATGTTCGACTCGTATTCCAAACAAGAAGCAGATTTCTTGAATCCTAAGGAGTATAAGCATTGAACCAGAATCCTAATAAATTCATGTTTCTTCAACAACCCTTTTGAACCTAAAACTTCCCATAACCCATTCTCCATCTAGAATCACTCTAAGCTTAAAAAAAAAAAACAAGTTTTCTTACGTCTAGATGATGATGACTTTCTAAGATTCTCAGCAATCTTCAACATTCAATAGTTGAAAGGTCCACAAAGGAAAGTACAAATTTCCCGCTGAAATTTGACTCTTTACCAAGAATACAAAGAACCCAAAATTCTTAAAAGCATCACCAAATCAGACAATAAAGCAGAAATTAATAATTTCCCAAACTCAGAAGCAAATCACCCACCCAAAACGAAACTAATACTAAAAAATTAATCCCCAAAAAAAAAAAAAAAAATATAGGTACCAAGGATCTAAGATTTGGTTTCGATGTGAATTCAAATTTATGAATCAATCACTAAACAGAACAGTGACTACACGAAAAAAAAAAAAATATATATATATATATATATATCGCTCTGGCTACCCAGGAACCCAAAACCACCAAATTATTTCCCAATATAGCCCAGTCGCACGGAAAAGCTAATCAACGATTGCTAAAATCAAATCGACTAGACTAACGTATACAGCTCCAAGCACGAAAACACATATGCGAGAAGAGAAATGGCTGAGAGGTTCAAATTCGTCGGGAGAGATACACAAAACCAAAAGATGAAGATGAAGAAGAAGAACGCAAGGCGTGAATCTAAATCTTCTCACCGAATTTCAATTAATTCCGGGTGACTCTGTGATGTGTTTTTTGGAGAAGAAGAGGTGGAAATGGAAAACAATGTCTTTATATCGTTAAGTCCTATCGCTAATCCCCTATCGTTAAGGCTATACAGTTATTCATATCTTTGATATTTTTTTGATTTTCTATATTAAAAAAAATTACAAAAAAAAATCTCCCAAATCTTTTGTAAAGTCCTCGACTTTTTATTTTATTTTTATATTTAAGCAAAATATGTATTAAGGTTCTTGAAAATCTTTGATATTCACAAAACAAGAAAAAAGAGAGAGATCTGGGATATTGAGGAAATTCTAATTGATTTCGGATGGATGTATTTTTTTGATTTTGTAAAAAAATTTGAATATAACTTTTCTTGATTGGTTTAAATATATGGTAGAGATGCAGGTGCAAATGCAAAAGTTATATAAATGATGATGATAATTTTCATTGTTATTAAGCGATTTATATGATTGATATAGTTGATGAAAACATATGCGTTTGCGTAATATTTCTAACTGATTAAATATAGTATTACCAAAATATTTGATTGAGGAATATTATCGACGGAAGATTCAAAAAAAAATTATCTACAGCGGAATAAATTTTGGAGTCGAGTATCATAGTTTAGAATAGATGATGAATCTTCTCGTAGTATGATTGATGTAAATTATTCATTTGCTATAGACGTAAATCATCAATATAAGATATAATATCAAATTTCTCTAGTAATAATATAACAAATGACAATAAAATAAAATAAAAATAAGAAGATTCGAGAAAAAGAAAGAATTAGATGGTAAAATGAATAAGTTTCATATTCATGTTAGCAATATTTATCTTAGTTCTAATTCTACGGTTTGTTTGTAAGTCTGGTTTTAGAAGCTTATTAACCCAACTCTCACATTAAAAAAGAAAAAGAGAGGGAAAGACAAAGAAAGTATAACAAAAATGGTTTTGGGTCTTTGGTCTTATAAGTTTGGCCCAAGATACCCAACACATTTTCTTCTTTTCTGGTTTATCATCCCACCAAAACAGTGTCAAAATCGATTGTATTTTCTGACAAAGAGACACCGGGTGTTGAAAGCATGACATGGCATAATTAAGAAGACATCGCCGAAAAGACTGATTTTAGCATAACTTATTTGCCCGTCGATGACAAAAATCTTGTGGTCCAACTGTGAGATTTTTGTTGTATTATATCCACTATTGAGGCAAAGATATCTTTTACTTTCGTCCAAAAATTTTCGGTAAACCGAGATAATTTCCGATGTGCCTCCCTCCTTAGTGATTATGATGTCTTTCTTTACTCGTTCTATCAAGGAAGCCGGTGTTTTTGGAGGACAAAATTGATAAAATGATTTCAACACCATTTATGCATGGGCCACTCGCCTTCTCATATGTGGTCAATATATCCGTTAAGGCATTGCAACTTTTTGGATCCATCTTACAAAACAACATTGCGTAAGACTTGTCCGTGGAATTTTATAATTGTTAATTGTGATCGCACATGTTGCATGTAATCATGCATATATGTTCGATTCATTTGTTGTAAACCTATATTATTATTTGTTATAAGATAAAATCAAATATTTCTAATGATAATATAAAAAATGACAACAATTAGAACTAAAAGACCACATTAAGCATGACCTCATTACACTTTTTTTTTTTTCCCTTTCGCAAACACTTAGTTCCTTAGTTAGCTATGTTTGTGTAGATCTTTAGTTAGGGTCTAGAGTTTTCAATGGGATTTCATATCATTTCTAATAAGATTGTTAGATATGGTTGTCTTATTGCTAATTGCTAATTGGATTTTTTTTTTATCGTTGTCTTATTGCTTAATCTAACCTAATCACCTAGATTATGATATTAGCTAGATTAAATTCACTAACCAAAAATGTTGTTTGGTTGCTTAATCGTAAATGCGTGTTTACACCCTCTTAGTATTAGTAGATTATTCAATTATCAATTTAAATTTAATTCTCTAGGTTTTATAATATTCAAGATTTGAAATTATGATATCATTTCAAGAATCCATGTGTGTGTATTCTAAAATCTATGCAGTTTCGTTGGATTTTGTTTCCAATAATTTAACTCTACTATAATTCATTTCAAATGCAATATCTAAAATATTTAAAGTTATTTTGTTTTGAATAACACTTGAGATTAATAAAATATTTAGAATTTGATTGAATAACACCAGAATTTTAAATTTCATAAGCATGATTTACAAATATCATGGTCAATACCAATAACACTAGATTTTAATGCATAATTTAAATCAACGATTAAAGAATAATGAATTGTGCATAGATTTGGATTGTATTAGTTATATTTTTGACACACTTGTAATATGGAATCACTTGTCTAAAACATTAAAACGTGAAAACTTGATAAATATTGTGAATAATATAAAATAGCATAATCACATTTCTAAAACGTAAAATTGTAAAAAATGATATACCATTCATTATCAAAGAAAAGTTTCGATATACAAATATAAACGAAAAGCATCCTAATTATTTGAACAAATGGTTTTGGGTCTTTGGTCTTTTATAATATCGAAACCCATAGCTTACATTCTCAACTAATGACAAAGAAAAAGATGCTCATAAAATCATATTAT
Source organism: Boechera divaricarpa (assembly GCA_026770425.1). Lineage (NCBI taxonomy): Eukaryota > Viridiplantae > Streptophyta > Magnoliopsida > Brassicales > Brassicaceae > Boechera > Boechera divaricarpa. The sequence goes on from CM049188.1 coordinate 4,424,193, forward strand.
GAAAGAAAAGTTTCGATATACAAGTAAAAACGAAAAAGCATCCTAATTATTTAAAAAATGGTGTTGGGTCTTTAGTCTTTTATAATATTGAAACCCATAGCTTACGTTCTCAACTAATGACAAAGAAAAAGATGCTCATAAAATCATATTATGAAAGAAAAGTTTCGATATACAAGTAAAAACAAAAAAGCATCATAATTATTTAAAAAATGGTTTTGGGTCTTTAGTCTTTTATAATATTGAAACCCATAGCTTACGTTCTCAACTAATGACAAAGAAAAAGATGCTCATAAAATCATATTATGAAAGAAAAGTTTCGATATACAAGTAAAAACGAAAAAGCATCCTAATTATTTAAAAAATGGTTTTGGGTCTTTAGTCTTTTATAATATTGAAACCCATAGCTTACGTTCTCAACTAATGACAAAGAAAAAGATGCTCATAAAATCATATTATGAAAGAAAAGTTTCGATATACAAGTAAAAACAAAAAAGCATCATAATTATTTAAAAAATGGTTTTGGGTCTTTAGTCTTTTATAATATTGAAACCCATAGCTTACGTTCTCAACTAATGACAAAGAAAAAGATGCTTATAAAATCATATTATGAAAGAAAAGTTTCGATATACAAGTAAAAGCGAAAAAGCATCATAATTATTTGAAAAATGGTTTTGGGTCATTGGTCTTTTATAATATTCGAAACCCATATGTTATATTCTTAACTAATCACAAAGAAAAAGATGCTCATAAAATATATAATTGAATTGTGTGGTCTCTACTTGATGTATAATATTGATGATAAAGTTTGATCTTTTATGGTTAAGTCTTTTACTATCCGATTTATATTCCGCTATGGAAGTTCCATGAAATACCAAAAAAGGTTGTAGGATATGTCCAAGAAATTGCACTGTAAAAGACTCTACTAAACCGACAGAATACAAAAAGAAAAAGGAAATCCCGGTTTGATTTCAGCTAATTCGACTTGGTTTCGAATTAACCAAACCAAAGCTTGGGCCCCTATAAATAGGCAATCTATCTCCCACTCTACCACTTCGAATTTAACGCATAGCCGGAGCTCCGATCATGTCATCTTGCTCCGACGAAACAATTCCGGGGAAACCGATCGTCGTACGTATCAGTGTCTCTCTTATTCTCATGCTTCGAATGAATTGATGAAACTGAATTAGATTCTCTGCAATTGCAGCTTGGTTGTGGTCAACTCTGTCTGGATTACTTAGTCACAGTACCGTCTTTCCCAATTCCCGATCAAAAGATCCGAGGCACGAGCTTCAAGGTTGATGGTTAGATCAATTTTGTCGTTGACTTTATTTGATTCGTAATTTTTGCTGTCAAATTCAGTTTCATTTTTTTTGTGGAGATTTTAATTTCTCTGTTTCATTTTTCAGGTCCAAGGAGGAGGAAACACTGGAAATTCTTTAACATGTGTTGCTCGTTTGGGTTTGCATTGTCGAATCTTAGCTAAGGTTATTACAATTTTTTGCGTTTAATCTTTGATACAGTTTCGGTTGTTGTGATTTGGGGATTTGTGTTCTTAGTGTAGGGCTGTGAAAATCCGGATTGAAAAACGATAAAACATGGAGGCGAGATTTGATCTCTTTACGTAATTTGTAAAATCTCCCGCAGCGTAGCGGCAATAAAAGTCATAGGAAAGTTGGCTGGAGTCACTTTGTCAAAATTGTAGTTCCAATACTTAGAAGGTGAAAACTAAAGTCAGAAACTGCAAAACCAAACTAACCAAAAACAACTGAATTAGATACAGAGTTTGTATTTTACAAGGAATTTCGGATATCGTTTTAGGTTGCTGATGATTCTCAAGGGCGTTATATGGTTGAGGAACTCGAATCTAGCGGCGTGGATACTTCGTTTTGTTTGGTAAAGATCATGATAAAAGTTTTTGATACACTGTATATCAATCAATGTAGATGATATAAAACACGGCTCTTTCTCTTTTTTTCATCCTCTCAGAATGCTAAAGACGGAGCTTCACATTTTAATTACGTTATCGTAGATAACCAAACGTGGGTAAACATAACTTTTGTTGTGTGTTCTGTGATCTAATTTTGAAATTTCCATTTTGCTAATCATAAAATGAGATATCTAGAAAAAAAGAGCACGCTATAACAAATTTCTATAAAATTTTGATATTTCCTATAACAAAATTTCTAGGAATACGCGTACGTGTATTTACACTCCAGGATATCCTCCTTTGCTCCCAGATGACCTTACTGAATCTCTCCTTTTAGCTGTGCTTGATGGAGTAACAGTTCTATATGTAAATGGAAGGTCCCGTGAAGCCGAATTGCTTCTTGCGCACAAGGTGTGTTTTGCTCTCATACTTGCACGGTTTACCTAGTTCTGTTTATGTATGTTACAGCTCTTTCTCACTCATCTATGGATTTTAGTGATGAATAATTAATTAGAAAATCTGTTTTGTTTTACATGATTCATTCAAGCATACCACTGTTATACTGGAAACTTGTAGTAAAAGATTTTTTCTTGTGCAGGCACATAGCAAGAATATATCCATCTTAATTAATGCAGAGAAAATAAGGACAGGGCTAGATGAGCTCTTGAACTTAGCTGATTATGCCATTTGCTCTACTAACTTCCCTCAGGTGAGAGTGTTCTCGGAACGTTTCTGTAATCTACGGATCCATTGGTTCATATATAGGTTGTGATGTGAATGTTAGAGCATCATATCAAAGCAAATTGGTATACGAGTTTCTTGTATTGATAATTAGTGAAATGAATTAGTATGATTAAATGTTGGTACCATAAATTTGGTTTTTGTGGTTATAAAGAGTGACGAAAGTTTCCAAAAAGCTGAATATATGGAATCTATAACTTATGAGTTGAAATGAACCTATGTGTACTTCTGCTGAACTAGATGGCTCATTTACACTTTATGGCACCTGAAACTCCGAAAATGCGTTGGTTTGTAACTAGTTACACATGTTCTTGCATCAAAACTGTGTCACAGTTGGTGTATATACTCCTTAATGGTTGATTGGAAAACAGGATTGGACAGAGTCACCATCATCTACCAGTGCACTTCTCTCTATGCTCATTAGATTACCAAAGCTAAAATTTGTGATCATGACTTTGGGGGAACACGGTTGTGTGATGCTCGAGAGATGTTCCAATGGTATGTTATTCTCGATTTCCCTATTTGCAATTATCCAATGATCACAGTTTTTGACTTCGGATCACTTATGTTCTCCAGAAATGGCCATTGCTGTTTCAATTTTTGTACTTGTCACATATGGTTGCATGTTCATTTCATGAGAAACAAATGAACCCGACATATACTAGGGCAGAAGGACTATATAATCTTGCCATGAGGGTAGTACTCAAACCTTATAAAACCAGCCTATGAAGAAGGAAGACTTATGTGTAATTGAGTATAAGGCTCTAAGCTAGCAACTAATCTTGTTGCTGGTCAATATACCATTCGAAATCTATGTACATGCTACCATCACACACATGCCTTCTTCCATGTACATCCCAACTTCTCGTGTATGAACATTTTCTTCCCTTTCTGTATCTACAGAGGTTTCAGGTTCAGAAGAAGAGACAGACATAGATGAATTACATGAGTCTCTGAAGCAGAGCACAGACTATACAAGTGTCTTACCGGTCTGCAATTCATCGGTAAATAATGTTTTCAGGATTCATAATTTCTCACAAGTTCCACTTTTTTTAATGAATATATCTTCATTTCTTTTACCATATTCAGCTAGTGACTAGACTGGCAGGGAATGTTACAGGGAGATTGGTTATAGTAACAGCTGAGAAAATACCTTCATCGGAGCTTATAGACACAACCGGTGCCGGAGATGCGTTTACCGGAGCTTTGCTCTATGGTAATACGCTTCACTAAACCATTAACTAAATGCATTAAACCGATCGTAACTGACTACAATCTTCAATCTTGTTCTTTCTTTACTTACAGGTTTGTGTACAGACATGGCTACAGAAGAAATGTTGACATTTGCATCTCGAGTCGTAAGTTTGCTTCTTCTTCTTTTGTTTTATTCCGGCGCGATTTTTAAAACGCTAGCGTCACACGCGTTTTGATCGGAATTGTGATTGAAGGATTTGCGTTTGAGATTTGTGTAGGCTGGTTGCTGCTGCAGAGGTTTAGGGGGTCGAACTACTCTTCCATTTCGTACTGATCCAAACCTTGCAACGTTCTTGGGAGCACGACCGTAATTTTAATTGTCTTCTTGACTTCTACTCAAGGTCTTAAAATGCTTTTGTATGAAAATGAAATAAAAATAAAATATTATATGTTCCGAGAAATGTCAATTCAGATTCTCGTTTGTGTGACACCGTCTTACACTCTTACTTTACGTGTACCATGTGAACAAAGTGCTAATGAAAAAAAGAAAAAGAAAAATCACTATTTTTGGTGTAGTCGTTACAATCATCTATATAGCACTACGTACGAATGTCTAGTGTAGTCGTTAAAATAAGATAACTATTATTCTGTCTTTTGCGAAACTAAACAATTTATGGATTATTAGAGTGTTTAGCTTAACGTTTGGCATTTATATATGATTTACTTTTATAAAAAATAAATATAGTATAATATTTAAAGATTATGTATATAATATTGTAAACTTTTTTTTTTAAATTAGTAATAATAATGTTTAGTAATATCATATATATGTTGCCTAAAAAGTATATAGTAATTTTTTTTTTAAATTGAGTAACCAAAATATGTTAAATAATTTATAATGGTAGTATAATGTAAGTTTTGGAGTAAACGAAATTTTTTCGTCTTGTAATATTCCATATAAATATAAGTTTATTTTGTTAAAATAATTTTTAATTAATATATAGGAGATGTTAAGATCATTACTAAAGAAGAATTGAAGAATGGATTAAAGAGAGAGTATAAAATGTGTTTTTAATTGTCCTAGATATGAGTCTCGTGACGTCAAGAAACAAAATTTTAATGTTATATTTTCGGACATATACAGTACATATTTCGCGAACGGACAAAATTGGTTTAGCGTGTCCGAAACCTAGCTCCGTGATTAAGCAAAATCAAGGGGTATTTTGGGGATAAGATGTCTTAATCAATGTCTTAATTGAAAATTTACGCTGTTATGTAATTACAATTCAGACCAAATCCCCCACAGAAGGTGGAAGAGAGGAGGGAGGCACGAAAAGGCAAAAATAAAGTAGGCAAAAAAAAAGAGAAATTAATACTCAAAAAATATTCGGGGGGAAATTTTTACAGAAACGCCTTTAGATTTGCAAAGTTCGTCTTCTCCACCAAATCTCAGTTTCTTCAAGTTCTTTGCTTTGAAGTTTTTTTTTTTTGGTAGATTTCAGAAGTTCACAGCTCTTTTGATTCAATCTAGATCCAGAAGTCTCTGATCTGCGAAACGAAATGGTAAGATTTTCATTGATTGCTTTATTTTGATTAAATCCAGTTTTAATTTGGGGAAATTAGTTTATTGTCTTTTTTTTTTCTGGTTAATTTGGATCATCTAGTTTCGGATCATGGCTTTGTGCTGACTTTGAGATTTGACTTCAACTACGACTTGTCTGTTTTGAGTTTGACGATTGGTCTAAATCTTGTTTGAATCTTCATTTCATAAACTATATTGTTTATTACCAGAATACTTTTGATTTTTCGCCATTTCATGTGATTGGGTTATAGTCTGAAATAGTGGCAATGAAAATGTAGTTGTTTAAAGAGTTGTGATTGCCGTAAAGAAGCTTTTGACAGCTCGAGAAGCAATTTTTACTTCTTCTTTCAGCTGAGAGGATCTTTTTTCGATTTGCTGTTTCCGGGTCTCCGTTTTGTTAAATTTACGACTATAACTGGAAAACATTGAATTTAGGAGATGAAAATTGTCCAAGGATTTGATTTTGGTTCCTCCAGCTTGGTTTTAGATTCTTTTGGCTATATTTTATGTAGTGGCTGCTGCAATGTAATTTGAAAATCTTGTGAGACATACTAGTTGAGGGTCAAAGAGCATGCTATGTACTGTTTAGTCATCAAGTTGACGATAAGTACTCTGTGGAAGTAAACCGTGAAAGTAGTGAAATGAATTTGGCAGTTCTTGTTTACATTTCCTTAATGAGAACTAAGCCTTTGACACCCTTTGTTTCTACAGGTTGCTAATTTCAATCCTTCAGTTGGGTCGTTTGTGTGGGTGGAGGATCCTGATGAAGCATGGATTGATGGTGAAGTTGTAGAGGTTAATGGCGAAGAGATCAAAGTCCTATGTACGTCAGGGAAACATGTATGTGTGCTTCTCATGTAAATTTAGAATCACAAGAAAACTTGTGTGAAAGCAGTTTTTTATTTTCTATTTTTGGAAAATTCAGGTTGTTACAAAAATCTCTAATGCTTATCCAAAAGATATGGAAGCGCCAGCATCTGGAGTGGACGATATGACAAGACTTGCTTATTTGCACGAACCCGGAGTTCTACAGAATTTGCATTCAAGATATGATATAAATGAGATTTATGTGAGTAATTCCTATTGATGTCGAGAATATATGTACTCTAGATATGTGTGGACTAAACACGTTCATTTACTTCCAGACTTATACAGGAAGCATACTGATTGCTGTTAATCCGTTTAGAAGACTTCCCCATCTTTATAGTAGCCATATGATGGCTCAGTATAAAGGAGCTGCCTTAGGGGAACTGAGTCCACATCCATTCGCTGTCGCAGATGCCGCATATAGGTAATTCATACATGCTGGTAAAATATATTACCTTTAATTTTTTTGATGTTGTTGGTCCGTATATGTAAAATTGCCTGCATTCTCGTTTTGTTCTAATGCAGACAGATGATTAATGACGGAGTAAGTCAATCTATTCTGGTTAGTGGAGAAAGTGGCGCTGGTAAAACTGAAAGCACAAAGTTGCTTATGAGATATCTTGCTTACATGGGAGGTAGAGCTGCTGCTGAGGGAAGAAGTGTTGAACAGAAAGTCTTGGAGGTGAAAAAAGCATCATTCAGTCGTATCCTGTTTTCTAGATGAGTGAACAAATAACTAAACTTTAGACTTCAGAGAGTCTAAAACTTTAGACTTCAGAGAGTCTAAAACTTTAGACTTCAGAGGATGGTCAAATATTCATTTCGGCTGAGTTTACTTTTCATGAGCATCTGTAGAGTGAACAAATAACTGAAACTTCATAAAACTAATACTAGTTGTCATCCACATTAAGGAAAACTGAATAGTCAGCAGCTATATGCTCATTTCCTTATGCAAATGATGTTGATCTTTTCTTTTCTTGCTTTGACCTGTTTCTTACAAGCTTCTTAAATGTGTCTTTTATTCAGTCGAATCCTGTTTTGGAAGCTTTTGGAAATGCAAAGACTGTCAGGAACAATAATTCCAGGTAACATTTCTTCATATCTCTATAGCATTCTTTCATCTAGATTAGTTGAAATTTTCTTAGAAAGTTTTCAATCTCACCACTTTAGGTGTTGTTAATGTTTATTTGTGTACTTTATAGTCGTTTTGGTAAGTTCGTGGAGATTCAGTTTGACGAAAAGGGAAGGATATCAGGAGCTGCCATAAGAACTTATTTGTTGGAAAGATCACGTGTTTGTCAGGTCTCTGATCCTGAAAGAAACTATCACTGTTTCTACATGCTTTGTGCTGCCCCACAAGAAGTAAGTTTTGTAATTCACTTCGGAGTATGTAACACCGGATAAATTGCTGATACATGTCGAGTATCTGAGCCTTGTTTGGCATATGAACGCATATCTTGTTTTCTGAAATGATCTTTTCTACTATCAGGATGTGAAGAAATTCAAGCTGGATAAACCAAAGAAATACCACTATCTCAATCAGTCTAAATGTCTAGAGTTGGAAAGTATAAATGATGCGGAGGAATATCATGCTACAAGACGGGCTATGGATGTCGTCGGGATCAGTACCGAGGAGCAGGTGGTCATCACAGAACTCCATCGTCAGATTTTAGCCAAAGCTGCTATATTGTCTCTGTAAACAGATTCTATACTTTACTGATATCTTGTTTCAGGATGCGATTTTCAGCGTCGTGGCAGCTATTCTCCATCTCGGGAATGTTGAATTTGCTAAGGGAGCAGAGATTGATTCATCGATTCCCAAAGATGATACATCCTTGTTTCATCTGAAAACTGCAGCTGAGCTTCTCAGGTAAATATGCCTCAACTAATAGAGCGAAAAATGTTGGTTTTGTTTTGTTTTCATCTATTTGTGGACTGAAGTAGGTTTCCTTATTTATATCGTCTCCCTTTCCAGCTGCGATGAAAAGGCACTTGAGGATTCTCTGTGCAAGCGTATCATGGTAACTCGCGATGAAACTATCACTAAAACTCTTGATCCCGAAGCTGCTACTCTTAGTAGAGATGCTTTGGCTAAAGTCATGTACTCAAGATTGTTTGACTGGTGGGTTTCTCGATTCTACCCTGATGAAGATATTCAATAGCTGCTTCTCCTTATTTGAAGAAATAAGCCTCGAAGGTGCTTTGCCATCATTTTTATATACTAATATTTTATGGTCTTTGCAGGCTTGTTGACAAGATAAATAACTCAATTGGTCAAGATCCTCACTCGAAGTATTTGATTGGTGTTCTTGATATTTATGGATTCGAGAGTTTCAAGACAAACAGGTGCTTAAGTGGTATGCTTGTTGTTTTCATAATTGGTTAGATGGGTTTCTTTAATAAAGTGGATCGAACTCTGATACTTCACCATAATATATGGGTCTGATCAGTTTGATAGTCAAGCTAGTGCTTGTTTCTAACATGGACGGTTGAGATTTTTTACAGCCTATCAAATTGTGAGCTTGTGAGGTTATCCGACTAACTTTGTTTAAGGAGAGTACTGTTAGATATGTAGACATATATATCAATATATAATGCAACTGATGAAACTTTTTTGAGAAAGAATTATTCATGACTCTTTCTTGTTGTTCTTTGGCCTAATACTTACAATCGCAAGTTTTATTGCAGTTTTGAGCAATTTTGCATCAATTTGACCAATGAAAAACTTCAACAGCATTTTAATCAGGTTTGATTAGAAGAAGCTCTTTCACTTTTCGATTATTTGTCTTTTCTAAATTCTGTAGTGCCCATTGTTCTGAGGTGTGTTACTTCTTTCCGTGCAGCACGTCTTTAAAATGGAGCAAGAGGAATATAAGAAGGAGGAGATCAACTGGAGCTATATAGAGTTCGTAGACAATCAAGATATTTTAGACCTAATAGAAAAGGTCTCTGTTTGATGATACCTTTCTGTATATTTATGCTCACTGTTCTTTGGAGCTATTAGCTTATTCAGAAAAGTCTTACGATACTCTTAAATCGACCACACTATTTCCATTTTTCTTGCCCACAGTCAACAATTATGATCTCCTTTTATCCATTGCTCATTCTTGGTGTTTGTTTCCTTTTTTTGTGTTGTTCAGAAACCTGGAGGTATTATTGCTCTGCTAGATGAAGCTTGGTGAGTATGAAACCCAAGCTACTGATTCTGAACTCTTTCTTTTATTCTACAATCTAAGATTTATGCCCGTTAATTCCTGTGCTTTCAGTTTATTTTCTCAAATTTGGTTTTCTTTTTGAGCAATATAGCTGAAGTGAGACTTTTGCCGTGCAGCATGTTTCCAAGGTCAACGCATGAAACTTTTGCACAGAAGCTATACCAGACATTTAAAAACCACAAGCGCTTTACCAAGCCAAAATTAGCTCGTAGCGACTTCACCATTTGCCATTATGCTGGTGATGTGAGCAGCCGTTGCTTTCATTTGGTTCACATGATTGTGAAAAATGTTCCAAGAAATTTCAGTAATTGTTCCGTAGTTATATGGTCTAACAACCATTGGGGTATTGTTTCAGGTCACTTATCAGACAGAACTTTTCCTGGACAAGAACAAAGATTACGTTATTGCCGAGCATCAAGCATTGTTAAATTCTTCTAGTTGTTCCTTTGTAGCAAGTTTGTTCCCACCAACGTCTGAGGATTCCAAACAATCAAAATTCTCATCTATAGGTACCCGTTTCAAGGTGAGCCTGATTTTGGTTTCCAATTTCGACGTAACATGTTTTATTAAATAATTTGGTCACTTAATTCCATTTTGTGCTTCTTTTCAGCAACAATTGGTATCATTGCTCGAGATTCTCAATACCACGGAGCCACACTATATTCGTTGTATAAAACCAAATAACCTTCTGAAGCCTGGCATCTTTGAGAACGAAAACATTTTACAGCAATTACGTTGTGGGGTGCGAATGACATTCTCTGTCGATTTTGTAGTTCAGTTTCTCGTGAAAATTTCTATTTCTGAAAGAAGGATATTGTTTGTGTTCATGACTTTAGGGAGTGATGGAGGCAATCAGGATTAGTTGTGCTGGCTATCCTACTAGGAAACATTTTGACGAATTCTTGGCCAGATTTGGTATTCTTGCTCCAGAAGTGTTGGTAAAGAAGTAAGATGTTTCCCTCTTAGGATTTCCATTTGATGAGTGATAATGTCCGTTGACAAGTCTTAACTGATTCCTTTTATAACAGCTCTGATGACCCTGCTGCTTGCAAGAAACTTCTGGACAAAGTGGGACTCGAAGGGTATCAGGTATTTGCCTCATCAAGCTTTTTGCATTGTGTAAGCTACATTGATAGTGGAGGACTGACATTTTACTTTTGTAGATTGGCAAGACAAAAGTTTTTCTTAGGGCTGGACAAATGGCAGACTTGGATACCCGAAGGACTGAGGTCTTGGGAAGATCAGCAAGCATTATTCAGAGAAAAGTTCGGTCATATCTTGCTAAAAAGAGTTTCATCATTCTGCGTAATTCTGCTAAACAAATTCAGTCAGTTTGCAGAGGTATTTTCAATGTTCTGCGGAACATGTCTATTTAGCCCAACTAGACAAAATGATTAGATTATTCTTTTCCATTTTTCTTTAATTTAAATTCTTGACTAACTTGCAAACGTATGTGTCTCTCTTTTTGTCAGGTTATCTCGCTAGAAGTGTATATGAAGGCATGCGCAGGGAAGCTGCTGCTTTAAAAATCCAGAGAGACTTGCGTAGGTTTCTGGCTAGGAAGGCTTACACAGAGCTCTTTTCTGCTGCTGTTTCGGTTCAAGCTGGTATGCGTGGTATGGTTGCCCGTAAAGAACTATGTTTCAGAAGGCAGACCAAAGCTGCAATAATAATTCAGGTACAATTAAATCAAAATTGCAGAAGTGTGTTACTATTAGAAGTTCAACTCGTCAGAGAACACAAGATACATAATGAGATTGATTTTTCATGAATAACAAGGAAGCAGTTGTTTTCTCTGTCATATTCTGATCGTGGTAATGCTCAATATTATTATAGACTTGGTGCCGTGGATACTTGGCTCGACTACATTACAGAAAACTAAAGAAAGCAGCTATCACGACCCAATGCGCATGGAGATCAAAAATTGCTCGTGGAGAACTTCGAAAGCTTAAGATGGTGAGATGTGGTTTCTTTCTGTGTCTAGTGTTGTTCCATGGTCTTTTGTTTCAGAGGCTCACTTGTGAAGATATAGCTTTGCATGAAATTAACTGAGTTTTTTTAAATTCATTTTACACATAGGCTGCTCGAGAAACTGGAGCACTTCAAGAAGCCAAGAACAAGCTAGAGAAGCAAGTTGAAGAGCTGACCTGGAGATTGCAATTAGAGAAACGGATAAGGGTGAGATTGCTGTTTGAGGAACCACATTTTGTTTCTCGCAAATTTGACCCTAATTTCTTCGGGCTTGCTTGCATTTTATGAAGTTTGTTGATAGTTTTTCATCCTCTTTCAACGTTGCAGACTGACCTGGAAGAGGCCAAAAAACAAGAAAGTGCAAAAGCGCAGTCATCTTTGGAGGAATTGCAACTCAGGTGCAAAGAAACTGAGGCATTGCTTATTAAAGAACGTGAAGCTGCCAAGAAAGTTGCAGAGATTGCCCCGATTATTAAGGAGATTCCTGTGGTTGATCAGGAGTTAATGGAGAAGATCACAAATGAAAATGAAAAGCTGAAGGTTTGTGAAATTTTTTGAAACTTGTAGCTTACTTTCTGGAGAAGAGCCAACATACGCAATATTTGAGAATACTATTGATAAGATCGTAATCTTATCAATAAATACGAACTACACAGATCTCTCCAAATGACAAACTCTGCTGAAAAACGTTTTCTTTTTGTCTGAATTGCTTGTCTTATACAGGGTATGGTGAGTTCACTGGAAATGAAAATCGATGAGACAGAGAAAAAACTTCAAGAGACCACCAAGATTAGCCAGGATAGACTAAAGCAAGCAATGGAGGCTGAATCTAAACTAATGACGTTGAAGACTGCAATGCAGAGGTATCCTTTGCAATAGTCTAACCTTCCGGAGCATTGTTGAGAGCTCTTGCGGTGATTCCTTACTCGTCTTGTTCAAATTATGTCTAATGTTTCATCTGCAGGCTTGAAGAGAAAATATTAGACATGGAAGCTGAGAAGAAAATTATGCATCAGCAAACAATCTTAAGCACTCCTGTGAGGACAAATCTAGGACATCCTCCAACTGCGCCTATTAAGGTAGAAAGTTTCTTGGCAACTCTCAGATGTGTTCGTTGAGCTGCCTTCTAACCGGCCATTAGATGTTAACTTTGTCCTCATTCTGTTTGTAGAATTTGGAAAATGGCCACCAAACAAACTTGGAAAGCGAGTTCAATGTATGGTTCCTCCAACCAGCTATCTTGGTCACTTCTTTCTCATCACGTTTTTTTGTTTGCATTTTCCATTAGTTTATTAATCTGTTGCGTCTATTTTTCTAGGAAGCCGAGTTTACAACACCAGTTGATGGCAAGGCTGGGAAATCTGCTGCAGAACGTCAAATTGTATGTTCCAATTACTTCATAGTAATTCTTCACACAGCTGTTAGGGACTAATTCTGCTAATTTGATTTGTATTGTCACTGCAGATGAATGTTGATGCTCTCATTGACTGTGTAAAGGACAACATCGGTTTTAGTAATGGAAAACCTGTGGCTGCATTTACCATATACAAGTGTCTACTTCACTGGAAGTGTTTCGAATCTGAGAAGACTAATGTGTTTGATCGTCTGATTCAGATGATTGGTTCCGCGATTGAGGTAATTGGGAATAAATTTCTTCACATTGTTTCAGTGTAGGATTTACACACATGATGGGATATTGGTCTGTCCAAGATCGAAATTTCTTTGAAATGTCTGAAATATGGGTTATGCAAGATCATGATCAAGATTACTTAAATCTGGAAGTGTCACCTTCTCCTGATATTTTCAGAATGAGGATGACAATAGTCACTTGGCGTATTGGTTGACTAGCACATCGGCACTACTATTTTTGCTTCAAAAAAGTCTTAAAACCGGTGGCAGCGGAGCAACACAAAGCAAGAAGCCTCCTGCTTCAACTTCTTTGTTTGGAAGGATGGCCATGGTTTGTATTACAATTTTTATTAAATTAATATGACTTTTCAATTCTACTTTTTGCTTACGATATCGGACTCTTAACTATCCTCTCTCCCTGTCTTGTTCACCAGAGCTTCCGCTCATCACCTGCTTCAGGCAACCTTGCTGCAGCAGCTGAAGCTGCTGCTCTTGCAGTGGTCCGCCCGGTGGAGGCGAAGTACCCGGCTCTGCTTTTCAAGCAACAGCTTGCAGCCTATGTAGAGAAAATGTTTGGGATGGTTAGGGATAACTTGAAGAGAGAGTTATCAACTTTACTTTCTCTATGCATTCAGGTTTCTTGCTGGATTCTTTGTATCCTTATACTGTGATGATTGTTTTTTTTTGCCCTTTGATGATAGATTTTGTTTATCCAAATGAAAACTTCAGGCACCGAGATCTTCTAAAGGAGGGATGCTAAGATCTGGTAGGTCCTTTGGAAAAGATTCTCCTGCAATTCACTGGCAAAGCATTATCGACGGTCTCAATTCGCTTCTTGTCACTTTGAAAGAAAATCATGTAAGGAAAATTGTAAAATTTCCATTGGCATTGTACTGTGTGTTCTCACTCCAATACATCGATTCTCATATGTTACATGAAATTTTCAGGTTCCTTTAGTACTCATCCAGAAGATATACTCTCAAACTTTCTCTTTCATCAATGTACAACTTTTCAACAGGTAAGTTTAATTCTGGTTCACGTATTACAAAACTATGCAATTTGTTCTCACTTACACGTCTTTTGGTATCTTACAGCCTCCTTCTGCGTAAAGAGTGCTGTACATTTAGCAATGGTGAATTTGTAAAATCCGGGCTTGCAGAGCTAGAGCTATGGTGTTGTCAAGCCAAAGAAGTAAAATTTCTGAGAAATGATTTTCTTGCAAGAATGCTTAAATTTTCTTCAGGTCGTTCTATCAAAATTTATCTTCTTTTCTGTGACTTGGCAGTATGCTGGGCCGTCTTGGGAAGAACTGAAACATATTAGACAAGCCGTTGGATTCCTGGTATGTTATAGGTCTTACATTCTTGTTAATAATCCATTTTAGTTAGACTATTTAACAGCAGTTTTCGACTGAACTTATGTTGGTCCCTATGTAAAAATGTAGTTGTTTCTTGATAATCATTGTTCCTTTAAACTACAATAACATTACTTTCTTCTTCTTTTTTCGCCTGCAGGTTATCCATCAGAAATACAGAATCTCATACGATGAAATAGCAAACGATCTTTGCCCGGTAAGGCTCTATTTTCTGGTTTCTAGAAACACATTTGATGGTCATTCTTATAGCCTAACATTCTCTTCATTATTTGCATTTTTACAGGTTCTCAGTGTCCAGCAGCTTTACCGTATTTGCACCTTGTACTGGGACGATAGCTATAACACCCGAAGCGTCTCACAAGAAGTACCTAAAACTTTTTACTTCCAACTTGAAATAGAAATATCAATTTTCTTGTTCAATTTGGAACCTTGTAGATGCTGAACAAAATTCAAAATCTCTCGCAGGTGATATCGAGTATGCGGGCTCTCATGACAGAGGAATCCAATGATGCAGATAGTGATTCCTTCTTGTTGGATGATGATTCCAGGTAAGACTATGTTTTGATACGCAAAGAAAGCATACACTTTTATCAAGTTTTAAGGTTGAGGATTTAAAATGATCCAAGATCCATCCTTTACAACTAACTTTTTTTTGGTAACTAATAATTTTGCAGCATTCCTTTCTCAATCGATGATATTTCAAGTTCGATGGAAGAGAAGGACTTTGTAGGAATTAAACCAGCAGAAGAACTTCTTGAGAATCCAGCATTTGTATTCTTGCACTAAGTTCTTGAAAGTTGAGAAGCTCAGATTCTGAAAAGCTCTTCCTCTGTGATTTTTTTAGAGTGAGGTGGAAGAGGAGGGGCCTTCCTGAACCAAAAGGAAAGAAGATGGGAAAAAGTGTAAATTCCTCTTTGTTGTGGCTGTTTTCTGTAATTCTGAACTATTCATTCATTTATTATTTTTGACCTCAAATTTTTCATTTTTAAAAGAAGTTTTTAGAGTGATCATTATATGTTGAAAAGTTGAAGATCCCTTTGTTTGTTGTACAAAGTTTTAAGAACAGTACATGCTCCACTATATGACTTATTAAGTGGTTATTGTTTTGAACATAAAACGCTTCGTTTGTTTTTTTCTTCTCAATTTCTTTTTTGGTAAATTTATTCTGTCAAATTATAGTTCGAATGAATAAGCATCAGAAACATTACAGCAATATAACCAAAAATTTTCTTTTCTAAAAGGGTTGTATTCTTGCTTCTTAATAACATACGGTTTTTTTTTAATCTTTTCTTTTTAGCAAATACTACTATTTAAATACTGTTTGGGTTGGGTTTTTAGGATACATTATTTGAATGGTTAATTTTGAGATGTGTTCGTTGGAAAAACATCATTTTTTGCTGGATTTTTGTGAACGCGGGTAGATGGTTTAATCGTCAGAAGACAAATTAAACGTCATTTTCGTATGGGTTAGTAGTCAACTTCCAAAGAGTGACTCGCAAGTGTATATGTGTGAGTATGAAATATTAACATGTTATGGGAGGACAAAAAGACTCTCGAAAGCTCAAGTAATAATATATAAGGCTACGCAACTGGCCAAGGAGTCGAGAAATCGGGAGGAGATGGAAGCGGAAGATAAAATCGAGTTTTGACCTTTGCTCAAAAACTGATTTGTGGTCAACATGTGTTTTGTGAGCTTAGAATGGTGGCTTAAAAAAGTCTTTCTTGCTCATAACGAAAGTTTCAAGAAGGAGTGTCATCAATGGCGGATCCAGAAATTATTTTCACCGAGTGCAAAAAAAATTCAAAAAAATTTAAAATAAAAAACTGAACCTCTAACCTCGAATTTTAAGTGGTGCATTATTTACCACTAGAATAGTTTTATCACTGAAATTAATATATAAACTATATATTTTATAGTTTTATCACTACCATTTATGCCAAAGTCATTTTTTTCTATAACATAAAACAAATTTTTATAAATTTGCACCCCCTTCCTAAAACATAGATCCGCCGATGGGTGCGATAAAGTGAGCATGGCTGCCATGCTCAAAGGTACAGGTGCAGCCCTCATGCGCTTTCAACATCTCATATTCTTTCAAAACATTAAAACATTAAAACATATATACTATTATTCAGATTTAATCCAATTTAAATATGATATTTGAAAAAACATTTATCGCGTTGAACATATTTATTGTGGTACCAAGAGGACTCCTTACAGGACCAAATTACAACTGTAGTTTTTCACCCTATTGGATTGTTATTCCAATGTGGCTTCAAAAGCTGTCACAGTTCATAATATTGTTCTCTAGTTTGCGTCCTTCTTTGACCCAATACCAATTTGGTGATCTTCCATACTGCATTATCTATTTTTTTTTTCAATGTAAAAATCCTTCTTAATAGAAAAAGAAAACAATCAAAATCTTGAATGACTATCATCGAACTTTTCGATTTGGATAATAGAATATTGACTGATATTTATATATATAATATTTCATCATTTGAATATCAGTTTATATGAAAATGAATACTAGTCATTGTCGAATTCAAAGACATCACCATCCTTTCTTTCTGTATAGAAAATGATAAAAGAGACTTTGAAATATTTATGGTCCAATGTTTGGTCCAAACAATATTTATGGCTATAAATATTGAAAATCAAGATGGGATTCTGGTTAGTTCTGAATAGTTAAGGTTACTTATGTCTATTGGTTCATGTCAGGTTCAAGAAGTTGCTGAAGCTTGGTTTGTCCACATATAATTTTACTCTGTTATTTCAATATAAAAAGCAAGATGCCCTAAGAAACCAGTGAAATAACTATAATATTTTAAATAATATTTTATTTTATTTACATTTTCTCATTCATATATAAAATTTTCCCTATAAAAATCCAAACTAAAATTAATAATAGCTGTCACTTAAATTTTTCACAAACTTAATCATATTTTATTTTGGTTATAATTCAATAATATTTTTTCGTATAAATTAATTTTATCAAAAAATTTGCACTACATAAAAAGTATCGTACGGATCAATGGTTAATACTTTAAAAAAAATTAAAACTATATATATTTAATTCGATCCAATTTAGGCTTTGGTGATGGGACAAAATAGGTCCACATGTTAAAATAAATAGAAGAAAAAAAAAGATAGCCCCGACGAATTCAAATTTAAGTAAATACAATTTCTTGCAAATTATAGTACAAATTGATTGGAAGTTCTAATGTACTACTGCATCCCTTATATATTATTTGGAAAGTATATTTATAAATAAACATTAAAAAGTGTTAATATTTACATCACATTGACATTACTTCAAATAACAAATTTCAGTCTCTCATTAAAGATATTTTAATCATTAGTTATTATGTGATCATTTAATTAAATTATTTAATAAATAAATTTTGTTTTAATTAATTAATTTATTTAAATTTTTTGAAAAGTAGTTAAAAATAGATTTTATGAAGATTTTGTTGATTTAATTAAACATATTAATTAAATTAAATTAAATGATGATTTAATTTTTTCTAAAAAATAAGAAATTTTATGTAGATTCTTATTTTTCTGGAAAATGTTTTAAAAAAAATTATGTAGATTATCGATTTTTTTTTACTTCTTTCTAAATTATAATTTTAGTTTTAATTAATTAATTTATTTAAAAATTTTTGAAAAGTAGTTAAAAATAGATTTTTTTTACTTATTTCTACACTATAATTTTCGTTTTAATTTATTTATTTATTTAAATTTTTTTTAAAAATAGTTAAAAATTTCTAATATCATCGAGTATGAAAGATTGATTTTATATTTCTGATTACAAAATATTTACGCGGATATTACAAATATTCGATATTATAAAATGATATTATAATTTTCGTAAAGTTTTGGAAGAATTACAATTTTCTAATATTTGGATTTTATAATTTTCGGATATTTTTCTATAATTGCAATTTGTCCGTGCTATAGATATATTCTAGTATATAATCATTTATGTATCATGTGTGTTATGGGTAAAGCAACTATTGAGGTATATTAAACACCGATGTGTTATATAAGAGTTATCCAATGTATAATCTATGTATAACCGTTAATGGTGATCATATGTCCTCTAATTAGATTCGTCGGGTTTAAAGTTTAAACGGTAGATAACTATTACTCCAAAAACATGATACAGATAAAATAATGACACGTAAAGAAATACAGATACTTGCACGAAACCTAAGCCAATGCCCACCGTCAACTTGTTGTCAATCTCACTAATGGGCCAATTTAGCTGATCCTTTTTATGTGAACTCAATTAAATTGACCCTCATTGCTTTGATGGGCCACCACTTTTTACCACGGCTTAGCACTTTTTTTTTTTTTGTCAATATAATTTTACCACGACTTAGCTCTTACTACTAATATAATTTATCAAATAAAATGTATCACTTCTGGATAAAATAATTATTTTCTAATATTTCACTTTAACCATAAATAATTCTCTTTTTTTTTTTTTTGGTCTAACGAAGTGCTTAGATTAAAAATATATATAATAATGAGTGTGATGACATGTTAGTATGGTGACTATGAACTTTGACTGACCATTCAATTTAAGAATCTTTACTTTGACCAGTTACAACATTAACCATACTTAACGGTCCAATATTCCTTATTATTATTTTTCAATTTTCATGTAACCGAATTCTTATAATCTAATTACATAATTGTTTGAAAATCGGAAATCCATGTGCCTCATGTGTTTTCTGCTTCTCTCGTAATTCCCTGTTAGTAAAATACTCAATCTAATTATTTCTTGATGAAGTAATTAAATAACTAATATAGAAAATTTTATTATTTGTTAAATTTTTATAACTAATTAATTGATTAACCAAATCAATTTATTTCCAACATATAGTCAAAAGCATCTTCTATTCAAATATATTTTGTCATGTTCTCAAAGATTATGATTCCCTCTCCAATTAAAAATGTGAATCGAATCATTTCGAATTCCCATATTTATTCAAAGGCGGTCAGAATGTAGTTTAAATTTTACATACTATACACTAATTTATCACTACCTATAAAAAGTGAATATATATACATATGCATGCTTTTATGTCTAAATAGTTATGTATATATCTATTGTGTATGTATAATACAGTAGAAACAAGTTTGGCTTGCCTAATAAATAAAATAAACAAATAAAAATAAACATTTTATCAAAGAAGAAAAGAGGAAAAAAACAAGTTTGACTTTCTTTTTGAGGGAATCTGAGTAATGGTTTAAGAAAAATTTAAGCTAGATCATGGCACATGCATGATCTTCTTCTAAATTGTTTAGTCCAACTTAAGGTTTGTAAAGAAATGTATAAAATCCCTAAATCTATCAATATAAGTTTTCTTTTGGATAACAAAAATCTATTTCAAGTTAAGAGATAGAGTAATCAGACCAATTTTTGGGGAAGGTTTCAACGAATTTGGTCAAATGAATTTGGGCCCGACGCGTAGCATTCCCTCCTAATATAATTTTCTTGACGTTCATAGATACTAGTGACTAACCATAAATATGTTCTTATTCATTAACTTAATGGGTTTTATACTTTTCCTCTCTTTTTTTGCATGCACATTACTACTACGTGGAGGAAATATATGTGCATGCATATGGATGAAAACGCCACGTATAAATTTTCCAGAAATTCAATTAAATTAGATTCTCTCAATAATTGAGTTTCTATAATTGTCATTTTTCATCATACATTTTCAAATTATCATATGCAAAAAATTTGAATACATTTTTCCTTATGTTTTCTTTTGTTAAGAATTTGGCTTTTTTTCTCATACCTACATAAAAACATTACTAGAGGCCTTTAATTTTCTTTCACATTAATATACAACCTATTTAATTTTTATTCGAATCCGATAACTCAAGTCTCAAACAAGGCGTTAAATGACTACTCAAATGGGAGAGTCGGGAAACTCTCGATTAAACAACGAAAACGCAGAAAAAAGACATTACTATGCTTTAATGTAATTCTAATAAGTTATCTCATATAATTAACTATTTAAGGAATTCATACTTGTGTTATGTGTTAGCATAAATTAACCTAAAAATAATTATATAATAACACTAGAACATATATACTAGTGGTTTGTGTTAGTATTGTTAGTTTGTCTTCTTACTCACATATATAATGTATGTTAATATAATATATGTATCAGAAATTATTGATACATGCATATTAAGTTTTATACATAAGAAGTTTTAGGTTATATGGACTTCATTATATATTCATACTTTAATAGGTCATCATATTTGGTTAGCTAAATACATATCTTTATCTTAAACTTCCAAATTACTTCTAATATTTTTCAAACGACTTAAATTCCCCCTGTGTAGAAGCAACCAAACTCATTTGGCTAGTTTACCTAATAGTATTAATTAGATATATACCAACTACAATTTAAAAACTGTCGTTTTAATGCATATTTTATATACTAATATTTCTCATCTTTGTTTGTATATGCACATTCTATGTACACTACTAGTCAATAAGTCATTAATGTCTATATACGCAGAGGCCGTTGACACAAATTTGGTCAATACCTCTGGATTCTTTCAACTACTAAAATTCGGCAATTATGGAGGATTCTTATTTCTTAGGATAAATATATCAACTGGGAAATATTAAGGATTTGTTAAGATTTTCTTCGATTATTTTTATTATTTTATTTTATGTAATAATATAAGGAAGGAGCCATGTGAACCAAACTATACATTCTTGTTAAATTTGATAACGTATAAAATTCTCCATTATTACACCTAAAAGATAATTTTATATATAAGTAAGAATGTAATCATTACAACAGCAATTTATTTGTAATATCTATAACTACAAAGGGAGCTTTCTAGTGAGGTGATCATTGAACCTCAATAAAAGTTTAGAATGCGAAAGATTTTTATTGTACGATTCGATTTACATCTTAGTATTTTATATATAGGAGTCATGAAAAGTATACATATGCCACCAACCAAATTCAAGTGCCGGTGGAAAAGTTTAACCAAGGCCGGTTAATGAAATCCAATCTAATCTAGCTTCATTAGTTATACTCATATCACAAGATATTAACATTAATTTAAAATTGATCAACAATGGCCAATCCAAATACCCAATTCAATCCAAAAAAAATTCAGTACTAAAAAATAAATTTTTGGCTAATCAGTTTCGTTGAATGTTATGATTCGGTTTGTATAATGTTTTAAGAAAATATTTACTTAATTTATAGGAGATCATAAACGAACATCATCTTTTCAAAACGCTGTATAATTATCTCCAAAACATCTCCTATATATTATTTGGAAAGTGCAATTATAAATAAACAATAAAAATGTAAATATTTACATCATATTGTCATTACATCAAAAAATAAAATTTAATTTTTCATTAAAGATATTTAGTCATTAGTTATTATGTGATTATTTAATTAAAATCAAATATTTATGGTAACTAATTAAAATCAAATATTTATGGTAACTAATTAAAATCCTATATTTATGGTGACCAATTAAAATCTTATATTTATGGATACAAAAATCCATATTTATAGGAGATATTCTATTGAATATTTTATTATATGTAAAAAGTTCTATAAAATCTTTGCTTATAAATTGTCCAAAATTTTGATAGTATCTATATATATATATATATTTATATATATATTTAGTATTTATCTTATTAATTTATAATCTGTATAAAAATATATTGTAATATCGAATCTTAACAATAAAATATCAACCGGTGTAAGCAACGAGCACTTTAGACCATCATTAATGGGAGTTCTTAAAAGGATTTTTAATGGGGGTTCTTAGGTGTTTTATTATTAAATTAAAGACAAAAATATAATTTTTTTTAAGAATCAGCTTTTATTTGGGATACTTAAGAACTGGCTATTAAAATTTTTATAATTAAATATTAGCTAAAAAATTTAAATGGGTTTCTTCCATTGATGATGTTTTTAGGATGTGACACTAGCGGCGGGGAGTAATAGTATTACATAAACTGAAATGAAATAATGGATGACGTGGCATTAGCAAGCTGACGTGGACTCAGAAGTTAGCTTATGATGTTCTGTTGCAGCAGCTTGTATGAAGGAGATAACAATGATCGTATGATCATTATTCATCTGAAAATACATATCTTTGAAGATCTAGGGCGTCACGATTGTCGAGGAGAACATATATAAAGGAGGCTAAGCTTAGGTGTCTCAATAAGGGTTAGCGGTTTAAAAGATTTTATTAGAACAAGTTGTCCTTTGGTTTTCAAGCTATTGCAAACAAGATACAAGTGCGGTTCTTTGATTCCTAGGTGAGTAAGATCAATAATTAGGAATCGTGGTTAAACTAGAAATGATCAATGTGAATATGAGATGTGTCTTTGTTTTTTTTTTTTTAACGCGAAACACATTCATTCAATCCAAATTAAAAATATCATTACAATGTTTATCAAAGTCCACATAGGACTTGATCAAAGAAAACAAATAAACATCTATTGTAGCAAAATAAATTTGACAGTTTGAGACATGTTTAGCCATTTCAATATGAGATGTGTCTTAGAATTGAATTTTCAATAACAGTAATATTACATATTACTAATTCTCTTTTTTGGTTAATGTTGAAATTTTTGACCCGACATTCATACATCTTTTAATTTCGTAATGATTTAACTTAAATCCCTTTCAAATGAAAATTAAACTAGCTTTCTAAAATGCACACTATTTAGGAAGTAACGCCATAGATCAAGAGCCATTAATTATATTACGAATTCTTATAGACTTTAAAAACATATAAATGTACTTGAAAAGAAAAACAAATAAATGTACAATCACATTGTCCGTTGTACATCCACTAAGTTCCATTAGTTAGAAAATTTGGAATATAAATGTCAACCTTTCCATTTAGAATTCATTAATTTTATAAATTTAGTTAAAAACTTTGTAATGGAACATTCACCGAAAGTAATATAAAGCGAATAACACCATAGGACAAAATTTTTATAGAAATAAGATGGGAAAAATATCTATTTTTCCACAAAAATAGGTTTATCACGACAGATTCTCACGAAACTTTGCCTTCAATATATTTCCCCACGATTTAATACTTTTAAATCTTAAACTCTACGAATCAAAACTTCTCACATATTTCCCCATCAAAAAATCTATTTCTCCGTAACGAGCTAAATCCGATAGAAATCAGCCTAAACCAAACCATAACTAGTTTGTTTACAAAACCAATATTCTTCTTCTTCTTCTAAATCAACGCACGTTCAATTGTGAAAAAATAATCTGTGTTCTTCTCTCTTCGCCAAGTGAATTCAAAGCTCAGAAATTGAAAGAATGAAACTTTTGTAATAAAAATTGTTTCTTTGTAATCATTGGACTAGGGTGATTAACCGAGAAGAAAAAGAACCCAGAAAATTTCAAAGCTTTACGAAATGGTTCACAACACTTATGATTCGTTTCAGCTTCTCAAAGAATTGTCCCGCTAGGATCGATGCTGTTGAATCCTAGGGCTCTAAGCTCTACGCCAGATGCTATGATGGTTCCCTCCGCATTTACTCTCTGCCGGAATCTTCTGCCTCCGTTCCGTCAGAGTTCAAGAGACTTACGTGCTCGAGACGACCGTAGCTGGATTCTCTAGCATTCGATTGTTTTCTCCAGCTGTTTGAATGTGATGTCTGTTAATGTCTCGCATAACAAGCTCGCCGGGAAATTGAAGACTTCTCCTTCGATGAGTAACAAGAGAATCACCACCGTCGATCTCTCGTATAATCGCTTTTCCGATGAGATTCCGGACACTTTCATAGCCAATTTCCCAGCGTCTCTGAAACACCTTGATTCCAGAGACTTTTCACCTCCACCTCCAACCAAAATCTCCTTCTGATTGTTTCTGGAGAATTTTATCGCTTCCGTAGTAATTTCTATGAATCCTCTCTGTTCAATCGAGAAATTTTTTTCTGGTTGCTTTGGGTTTCATGATGTTTCTTATTAATTTTCCATTCGATTAAGTTTCTTTGTACGAGTTCTCGTACTCTTCAATTTCTTGGACTGGATTGAGTTTCTGCAGCGTAATGTATATTCGTTTGAGGTGTATGAAAGAGTAGAACATTAGGATTTGTTAACTATTCAGAATGGATTCAAGCTGAGACTTGCTATATTTTATAGATTGATGCGGATTTAACTGATTTTTGTAGCTAACGAAGTGCTTGTGAATTTGATAATTATGAGGCTACACATTGGGTTGGATTTTGAAGAAGATGATGAACAGGGAAGATTGGTTTTGTGGTTTTAAAATTGGTTTTTTGGGTTTAAAATTGGTTTTGGGTTTAATGGTTTGGGTTAGGCTGTTTTTATCGGGTTTAGCTCGTTATGGGAAAATAAATTGTTTGATGGGGAGATAGGTGAGAAGTTTCGATTCGTGGGGTTTAAGATTTAGAAGTATTGAATCGTGGGGAAATAGACCGAGAGCAAAGTTTCGTGGAGATTTGTTGTGATAAACTTACTTTTCGTAGGAAAATATATCGTTTTCCCAAATAAGATATAACAAAGTTACAATAAATTGACCCAAAAACGAATTGTGTTAGCTGTTAAAAGAAAACAAAAATTGCAAATTGATTTGACGTGGTTACTAATACTGGTTAGGTAGTCGGCAGCCCCCACTGGGCTCACCATCTTATCCACGTGGTTGCATACTTGTCAGCATGCATTTGCCACGCCATTTGTTTCATCAAACTGAACATTCGTCAATTACCTAATAACTGATCCGAAAAAATCATCGAATGAAGCTACTTGATTAGGAACTTTTTGAAAAAGTTGTTAATTCGGTTTCAAAACGATATCATCTTGTATTTAGAAACTATTAAATCATATTTTTCTGTTTCAGTTTAAATGCCGTTTTAGCATAGCCGCTATGAGGAAAGCAATATGAAACGTTGGTTTTATATGACTTTAGTTTTTTTTTTTTTTTTTTTTCCAAATACAAAATAAATTTGGTAAGTGCAACTCCAATGATCACACCAAATTTGGTGTTGAAATGACATCAAATTTGGTGTTCCACTTCTCCAACCACAACACTAAATCTCAGACTAAAAAGAATTTTATTTATTATTATATTATTAAATTAAGATTCTTTTTATGTTTTAATAGTTTTGATAAATACTAATCATTCTTATAACTGATTAATTATAAGTTAAATATACGATTACAATCGATAAACCTAAAAATAGTGAAAAATAAATTACATCGTACTAATTCTCATAATTAGTATATTCTAACCATAACTGTTCAATTAATGCATTTCGAAATTCAATATGAGCTTCCCGGTCTTTGATTTGTCTGTGTCGAGCCAAAAATTTTTGAAATCGAGCATCATCGTCACCCGCCAACTCAACTTCTGCGACTGGGACTTCGGTTCTTTCTTTAATTGTTGCATCAATATCACGTTCATCCTCTATGATCATATTATGCATTATGATATAAGTTGCCATTATATCATGTAATACTTTCTTACTCCAAAAGCGTGTTGGTCCAGCCACATTTGCAAATCTTGACTGCAATACTCCAAATGCACGTTCCACGTCTTTTCTACATGCTTCTTGCTTCTTTGCAAATAATTTCTTTTTGGGACCACTTGGATCGTGAATTGTTTGAACAAGAGTTGACCATTTTGGATATATACCATCAGCTAGATAATAACTCATATTATAATTTTTCCCATTAATAACATAATTAGTGGGTGGAGCAGTTTCTTCAGCTAGATTAGCAAAAAGATGAGACGCCTCTAGCACATTTATGTCATTGTTAGACCCTCGTAGACCAAAATATGCATGTCAAATCTAAAAATCATAATCGGCTATGGCCTCTACAATAATAGTAGGCGATTTACTACGACCAGCATATTGTCATCCCCAAGCTGTTGGGCAGTTTTTTTATTTCCAATGCATACAATCTAAACTATCCAACATACCTGGAAATCCTCGACGTTCACCAATGTGGAGTAGCCATGCAACATTGTTAGCGTCACATGATCAAAGATAGCGGCTGGCAAACACTTCGACAACAGCACGACAAAATCGTTTTAAACTTTCTATAGCTGTAGACTCCCCTATTTTGATATACTCATCGGTGGAATCCGCCGGTAAACCGTACGCCAACATTCAAAATACATCAGTTATTTTTTGCAAACCAGACAACCCAAGTTTACCGGCACCATCTCTTTGTTGAACAAAGTAATTGTCATGTCTTTGTATGGCATCATAAAAACGCATAAACAAAGGACGACTCATCCGGAATCTTCGTCGGAACATCGTCTCATGAAACAAAAGATTATCAGCAAAGTAATCATTGAAGAGATTGCGAAAAACATTTTTCCGGCCACGATTGATTACTATATGACCCGGAGTAGATCCACCATGGGAATTCTCTGAGTTAAATAGGTTTTGAATGATAAGAAAATTGTTGTTTGCAGTAATTTGAGCTACTGCTTGCTTTTCTATATCATCGTAATAATCATTATCTGAGGGTGAAGAAAAAGAAGAAGAAGAAGAAGAAGGTATATGAGATGAACTACCGTAGTTGAAATTCATCTCATATCAGAAGAAATAGAAGATGATGGCGATATTCATCTTATTTGCCAAACATGGTACCCATTTTATAGTGTAAGCAAATCGATCTAAGCGGTTGAATTTCTTTGGCAAAATCTAACTGTTGCACTGAGTAGTCACTTCATGTCATATATCAATTATCACAATCTTAGAAAAATATGAATCAATCTAAGCCGTTGAATTTTTTTGACCAAGATCTAACCGTTGCATTGAGTAGTCACTTCATGTCATATATCAATTATCACAATCTTAGAAAAATACGAATCAATCTAAGTCGTTGAATTTCTTTGACCAAGATCTAACCGTTGCATTGAGTAGTCACTTCATGTCATATATCAATTATCACCTTCTTAGAAAAATACGAATCAGTCTAAGCCGTTGAATATATTTGACCAAGATCTAACCCTTGCATTGAGTAGTCACTTCATGTCATATATCAATGATCACCTTCTTAGAAAAATACGAATCAATCTTAGCTGTTGAATTTCTTTGACCAATATCCAACCGTTGCTTTTGCCTTCACTTCTCTATATAAATGTATACCACTCTTTGAATGATCACACATCTTCAATTTATTTCCTTACCACTAATATTTCTTCTAAAATGACTTCAATTCGCACTGGGTCATATTCTATTGAAGAAGATACACACTTATGTCATGTGTATCTTGATGTTTCTCAAAATCCAATCATAGGGATAAACCAATCAGGAGATCAGTTTTGGAAAAGAGTTCAAATTGAATATGAAAAATCTAAGATTTTTCATAGTCAACCAAGACCACAAAGATCTTTACAAATTCGAATGACGACAATTCTTTCTGCAGTCTCCAAGCTAAGGAGATATGTTAACCAGGTTGAAAATAAGAATCCTAGCGGTGCTTCCGAGCAAGACATTGTAAGTATATATATATATATTCGATTATTTATACTTGCTCTATCTTTATTATTTTTTTGTTCTACCTAACTTATTTACATTTTTACTCCTATCAGTTAAACCAGGCGAAGATGTTATTAACACAAGATGTCAAATACAAGAAATGATTCAAATTCGATCATGTATGGCATATCCTTAAAGGTATTGAGAAATTTTCAAATACCCACGCTGATAGAGCCGCTGCATTTCAAGAAGAAGGTCGTAATGTTATGTCATCTCCATCATTCCAGGAGGAGTCATCGTCATCCCCTGGTATGAATTCATTCGATCTAAATACAAGTAGTGAAGAAGCCATTTTTAATTTATCACCGAGACTATGGGTATGAAAAAAACAAAGAGAAAACAACAATCTGAGGAACAATTTAAACAAATGATGGAGCAAAATGATAAGCTTATCAAAGCTATTGCTAAAGGTACTTCTGAAAGAAATGAATTCAAAGACAGAAGGTCGAGGTACAAAGAATGAAACAAGAGCATAAAATATTATTCGCGGATTTGAGTTCTATAACTGATCCAGCGTGTCGTGCGTATATTGAAAATAACAGAGCGATAATTTTGAGAAGAAGAGCACCAACAAACCAATATGAAGAACATGGAGAAGGTTCGCAAAGCCAATATCATGGATCTCAATATCGAGAATCTCGTTATCAAGGAGATCAAACTCAAGGAGAACATGTTCAAGGACAACAACCTCAAAGTGAAGATCAAGCTCAAGGAGAACATGTTCAAGGACAACAAGCTCAAGATTTTACTCAGTACTATAACTATCTTAGCGGAAATGATTTTTCCGGATATTAAATTATTGTTTAAATTAATATTATGTCTTTAAAAATTATCTTGTTGCACTTAGTTTTATGTTTTTTGTTTGTTTTAATTTTGTAATTTGATGTTTCCAATGTTTAATTGAACTTTAATATGTATTTTAAATCTTAATCAATTTACGTATTAATTTAGATATTTTGTGCAAATTAATATTTCATTTGTGTTATAATTAAATTGTATATTATTAAAAGTGAAATAGTATAAAAATATTAATGGTATGTTTATTTTTTGGTTACAGATTTAATCAATGAATAAACAACAAACTAATCATAATTATTTAACAAAAAACAAAAAAACAAATATTATAATGTTTGGTGTTATGAATAGTGTCACACCATATTTGGTGTGTCACTATTCATAAAACACCAAAAAACAGATTTTGCCGTCCAATATACCGTGTCGTTGGAGTTGATCTCACACCAAATATGGTGTTATGCCATGTCGTTGGAGTTGCCCTTAGAAAAGATAATAAATTTCTCCTTATAAATGAAATCTATCAAATCAAAATATTTAAGTAAAATTATTTTGTGAACTTCAAAAATTAAAAATAGCTAAAATATTTCAGTTAAAATAACAAAAATTAAAAATATAAATATTATATTAAAAATTAAAAATTCAAGTTATAGTTATACCAAAGGACCCCGTTTTTATTGCGTATGTGGCCTCAATATTCTCAAGATGGGCCCTGCATTTTATAGTTTAAATTTTGTTTCATAAGACTATCTACAATGGTTTCAACATTCAACACCCTACTTTTTTATCCACATCATTTTCTCTTTCTTCCACCTAATCATTTAACCCTCATTTTACTTTTATACCTTACAATAGTTTTGTTTAATAAAATTCAACACCCTACCCCATATTTATATTAAAACATATAATTTTATTAAAACACACTTAACTTTTATTCAAACACACATAACTTAATTAATACAATATTACACTCATAAAACATAAAACTCTTACATTACAACTTAAAAAACATATAATTTTTTTTTTGTATCCAAATAAAATGAAACAAGTCTCTATTTATAGAGTTTGAAAAATGATGAATTTTTGTATAAAAATAAAATATAAATATATTGATTTATCATCAAATAATTGAGTTTAAAGGATAAGAGTAAAAAACAAAACATAAAATCTCAACAACCAATCAAAATTTAGTTATTTTTTATATTTTTAATAAAAATATTGATCCAACCAAATGCTGACATTTGTCATCTAAAACACAAAACTCACGCGTTTAAAACTTTTAACACTCGTGACACCACATCATTTTACTTTTATGTTTTTTCTTTCATTGCAATGGTTTCAGTAGTTGAATTTTTGTTTTCAACTACCCATTGCACATAGTCTAATAAGTGTCGTTTTAGTTTTTTTTTTTTTTAACACATGGCCTGATTGGTATGTCAGACAAATAACGAAATAACAGAATAATTTTTAACGGAACGAACAGAACTGGATAAATTTTTGTAAAATAATTGTAAAACGTTTAAAAACTAGTTTTAGTAGATTAATCACTTTTTTAATTATATTTCTAACATGCTAGTGGTATACGAAATCACTTTTCTATAAACAAAAATTTGATAAATATTTTGAAACAGTAAAAAATTGTGGAATCACGTTTTTTAAGTTGAATAAGTGGTTACCATTCATCCTCGTAGCTTTTAGACATAAATTCTAGTTTTATTTTGAATATTTTAATGTATTGATCAGTGAAATAAAATATATTAATTAAGGATAAACAAAAATTTAATTGTTTTTAAAAAAATTTGTGTAAAAAACTTTAAATGATACTTAAATTGAAATGGAAAAAGTAAGAGAATTAACGAATTAGACCAGAAAAGGAGTTTTATTATCAGTAATGATAAAAGAACAACTCGACGAATCCTTCTAATTTTTTTTTTTGGTGTAAAGGCCTGGTTTATATTTGATGTTTCATGATTAAAGTAGTTACACGCTTATAGTTACTTTGTCTCGAGCATCTACTAAATAGAGATTAACCAAAAATAAATGAAAGATAGACGAGAAAAAAGGTTATGTATGTTAAATGTTTCTGTAAAAATTGTAATCACAATTGCAACTATTCTTACATCAAACCAATTCTCGATGGACGAAAACATGTAATTTTTTTTTTTTTTTTGTCAAGAGTCTCATATATTAAATTAAAAATTTAGGCCCATGGAACTACAACATAATTCCATAAACTGATGATAGAGATAGTGGGCTCGCAGGCCTGATAGCAAGCTGTCCAGAATTACAAAGAAAAATTGAGTTAGGTCATACCGACCCAGATAACAATTTTAATTGCTCTGGCCCAAAGCCTAAACAAAGAAGAGTTTGCCCTAGTTCCAGCTCGATGACGGCAGCGCGGAGTCCTCGGCCGCGGCGGCGATCAGCGAAGCAGGAAACTGAGTAGATCTCGACGAAAATGAGCCTTGCAGATAAGCAGCTTTGATCGGTATATGAAATCGACAGAAACTCCTTCGGTGCGGATGAGATTAGCCGTTTAATGGCTGAGAAATCCAGCAGAGAGAAGGGAGAGTGATTGGTCCTACCGTATCGGAGCATACCCGTGGCCGGAGGTATCTCGTGGCCGAAGCCCGAGGCAGTTAAGCATCGCCTAAACGCGGTGGAAGCGTACAGAAGAAGCCAAGAAGAGTTCTCGGTGGCCGGATTAGCTAATCCGACCCCGGTAAAACCTGAAAACGATGTCGGACGAGCCATCGATGATCTCCGGTGATGACCACCGGTAGAGTTTTTCAGATCTGGCGAGGAGAGCCTTGCGCCGTGAGAGAACGAGCGAAGATCTGAGAGGTTTCTTCTACGGCGAAGCACCGAGAAAGATTTGATGGAGATGGAAGGTTTGTACCGGCTGTTGAAGCTGGGGCACGCCATGCAAGCAACAGGTGGTGAGATGAAGATAAGATCTTCCTCCGGTCGGAAGGGAACCACCGCGGCGAGCGGGAACCGGGGAGAAGGGCCGAGCGAGAGAAAACGGGAAAAGAAACAACGGATCTAGGACAAGCACGAGAAAAACGTAAGTGAGGAGAAATCTCGGGCGACGTCGGCGACACCTAGGGTTGGCGGAGACAGGAGGCTGAGATTCAGGGTTTGAAGAGAGAGGAGAGAGCTTTTTTTTTTACGAAATTTTTTTCATAAAGCTGTTTTAGATGTAAAAAAAAAATGTAATTTTTAATGACTTGAACGTCAAAGTATTCTCAAAAAAGAACACCATACTGGTATTTCAATGATTTTTTATTCATTTATGCATATTCGTTCGTTTCCTAGCTACTATTAACTCTTTTACAAATTATGTCTATATATCTATATCACAAGTAGTTTTCACAATCCAGTTTTATTCTCCAAAGCCATCTACAAGCTCATGGGTGAATTTGGATGATGTATATCATTATCATTGGACCATATGATCAGAAAAATTTGGATGATATTTATGTCATTTTGATTGGGTCCATTGTGCGCAGTTGATTTCCCTTTCACATTATTAAATTTTAAACTATATCTTTGTGATATTCAAAGCTATTTTATCAGTAAGTACAATCTCAATATATATATCATAAAGCAATTATATTATAATCATCACCAACTAATTAATACTAATAAAACGGAGCATATATATGATTATGGATTGTTATGAGATATTCTAATCAAAGTCCCATCACAAAAACTTTGGAAGAAAAGAATCGAATGATTCCATAAGAAAAAGCTTAAATAATATAAACTATTTCGCATTTTTAGCAAAAGCATATGATTAAATGGGAAACCTATATAAATTATTACACACACTTATTGAAGAACTTTTGTATTTATTAAATTGATTAAAAACTAACCTTAGAATGCGCAAATCACAAGATCACATGCTGCTTCCTCTTAGTTCGTTCATTATATAAACACACCCACACCACTTCTTCCTCCAAACAACACATTCCAAAACATCTCATTCCTCAATCAACAAACAAACAAAAAAAAAACTTATTCATTTCCACTACCTATACTTTCAGTTCGATCAAACTCACCCCCAAACCTTATTCGATTTTCACTAAATATAATCTCGAATCCATAATTCACCCCCTAAAAATGGAGAACATGTTTAGACTCATGGGAAGTGAAGATTTCTCAGACAGAAGACGGTGCATTTGGGTTAACGGTCCGGTTATCGTCGGAGCCGGGCCATCGGGGCTAGCCACGGCGGCTTGCCTCCGCGAGCAAGATGTTCCCTTTGTGGTATTGGAGAGAGCAGATTGCATAGCTTCACTATGGCAGAAACGAACTTATGACAGAATCAAACTTCATTTACCCAAGAAAGTTTGTCAATTACCTAAAATGCCCTTCCCGGAAGACTACCCGGAATATCCAACAAAACGACAGTTCATCGATTACCTTGAGTCCTACGCAAACAAATTCGAAATTACTCCTCAGTTCAACGAGTGTGTTCAATCTGCTCGATACGACGAGACCAGTGGTCTCTGGCGCATCAAGACAGTATCCTCGTCTTCTTCGGGGTCGGAGATGGAATACATCTGCCGGTGGCTGGTGGTGGCGACGGGAGAAAACGCGGAGAAAGTTGTTCCAGAGATCGATGGGCTCACGACGGAGTTCGACGGCGAGGTCATCCACTCGTGTGAGTACAAATCCGGTGAGAAATACAGAGGAAAGAGTGTTCTTGTCGTCGGATGTGGAAACTCCGGCATGGAAGTATCGCTTGATCTGGCAAATCACAATGCTAATGCCTCCATGGTTGTTCGTGGCTCGGTTCACGTGTTACCAAGAGAGATTCTAGGCAAGTCGAGTTTCGAAATCTCGATGATGTTGATGAAGTGGTTTCCTCTATGGCTAGTAGACAAGATTCTACTCATTCTCGCATGGCTGATTTTGGGAAACTTGACAAAGTATGGGTTAAAGAGGCCCAAGATGGGCCCAATGGAGCTCAAGGTTGTCACAGGGAAGACTCCAGTTCTTGACATCGGAGCAATGGAGAAAATCAAATCCGGTGAAGTAGAAATCGTCCCCGGAATCAGAAGATTCTCTCGTAGCCACGTGGAGCTAGTAGATGGTCTGAGATTAGATCTTGATGCCGTGGTTCTTGCCACCGGTTACCGTAGCAACGTCCCATCATGGCTCCAAGAAAATGATCTGTTTTCGAAAAACGGGTTCCCGAAATCGCCGTTTCCAAACGCATGGAAAGGGAAATCGGGACTTTATGCGGCTGGATTCACAAGGAAAGGATTAGCCGGAGCATCAGCAGACGCCGTTAACATCGCTCAAGACATTGGAAACGTATGGAGAGAAGAAACCAAACGACAGAAAATGAGAACACGAGTGGGTCACCGCAGATGCATTTCAGTTGCTTAGGCCTCAAGTTAGGGCTGGCTTATACATAGCATCATTTATTTTTATTTTAAGGGGTAAGAAAAAAAAAAGAGAGTGTTTATTTATTATTTCGTTTTTTTTTTTTTTTTTTTTTTTTTGTAAACAAAAGTATACAGATACAAGAGAGCCCTCTCCTGAAGACCCAACGGTGTTGTTTTTGAAGGCTGTATGGGCGTTTTGTATAACTAGGATGACGTGGCATTTCTCTTCATTATTTTTTTATTTTTTTCTCTTCTGTTTTTCAATTTTTATCTTTGTAATGGTTTTACGAATGATAAAAATAATAATAATAATAATAATAATAAACGATTCATACTCATAAAGTTTCTCTCTTTTTTCTTAAACGGAAAACAATTTCAATGTATCAAATTGAGAAACAAAACCAATTAAAGTTCCTCTTATTTGAGTTATTGTATCGAAAAATAAAGTTTTTTAGAGTATAAGCTAAAACACTTGAAAATAAGTTTTTTTTTTTTTTGGTAAAATACGACGAAATAAAATTATAACCAGAATTGTAAGTGAGCGAATAAAAAGAAAATTAGATAGTATATTTTACTAATATTTGGAGAATATTCATTTTGAAAATAACCTTAACAAATGTTAAAATTTACTTTCCTATGTCAGTGGTATTAAGACCTTTTGCTATTTTTTTATTAAGATTATAATTGTAAATTTAATTAACACCTAAAAACATGATTAATCCTGATCTTTCAGGATATCAATCTTGAAAGATATAATCTTTGGATATGCATTAACAACTTCAAACAGAACAATATATTCTAAAAATTAATCGTTATAGAAACATAATTAAAAAGAAATACAAAATCCAAAAAACAATATATCATGAGTTTAAGCTAAGGAATATTCAAAGATTCGCAATATCTTTTGAAAACGACTCGGTTAGCTCCAACACCTAATTTATCCCCTGTATGTTATTTGAGAGTACACTTATAAATAAACATTAAAAAGTGTAAATATTTACATCACATTGCCATTACATCAAAGAACAAATTTTAATTTCTCATTAAAGATATTTTAATCATTAGTTATTATGTGATTATTTAATTAAAATTAAATATTTATGGTAGCTAGCTAAAATCCTATATTTATGGTAACTAATTAAAATCTTATATTTATGGATACAAAAACTAGGAGATATTCTATAGAATATTTTATATTTATGAAAAAAAGTTACATAAAATATTTCCTAATATATTTTCCAAAATTTTGATAATATCTATATATATTTATATATATTTAGTATTTATCTTATTAATTTATAATCTAAATAAAAATTTAAGACTTCGAATCTTAAAAAAAAAAAATCAAACCGTGCAATAGCACGAGACATTTCTAGTACCTTTATATAACCCTTTACTTATTTTCCATGAAGTGATTTAGTTGTTTCCTCTCATTCACCTCAAAGAATCTTACTATTTTTTTTTTCTTTTTTTCACTCCAACAAAAAAAAATGTCAATTTCGGCCAAGTACACTTCTGTCAAAGATTTAAAATCATTTAAAACATCTTGGTGTATTTGAGTTAAGATACTTCATTGTTGGATGCAATATGCCAAAAGAACATGATCCTTAGAAATAGTTTTATCAATGATGGTTTTATCTTAACTCTAATACATCAAAATGTTTTAAATAGTTTTAAATCTTTGACAGAAGTGTATTTGGTCGAGATTGATATTTTTTTTTTTTGGAGTGAAAAGAAGAAAAGGATAATCAGATTTTCGAGGTGAATGAGAGGAAACAACTAAACTTCGTGGAAAGTAAGTAATATGTTATATAAAAGTATAAATTAAGTGTTAGAGCTAACAAATTTGTTTCCAAAATATTTATGAATCTTCCAATATTTCTTAGTTTAAGCTCATGATATATTATTTTTTTTTCGTATTTTTTTTTAGTTATTGTTTCTATAACGATTGATTTTTAGAATATATTGTTCTGTTTGAAGTTGTTAATGCATATCCAAAAATTATATCTTTCAAGATTGATATCCTAAAAAATCAGGATTTAATCCCGTTTTTTATGTGCTAATTAAATTTAAAATTATAATTTTAATAAGAAAATAGCAAATAGTCTTAATACAATGATATAGGAAAGTAAATATTTTCAAATGGGTATTCTCCAAATATTAGTAAAGGGATAGTAGCATTTTTTATTTAATTTACTTTATGTAGTTTATAATCTTATATATTTAAGTTTTCGTGAGTTAATTATTAAATTATTGTTTCCTAAAAATTTTGAGATAATAAATGTTTCGAGTTACATAGTTTTGTAATATAAAACCGATTAAAAAGGGAAAGTATTCGCCGAAAATCTTGGCATCGAATTATCAGATGCGACGACTTTTTTGTCACCCGATAGTCCAATTAAGTCTGCGTGTTTTAGAAAATGGGTTGCAGACCCGATTGGATTTTTTTAGGATCCGAGTTTTTTCCGTTTTTCATTCAAACTTTTAGACAGTTTTATCCTATACGAAAAGACTAAAATTTGGTCTTTGAATTTTAGTTTTCAATGGCATTTTTAATAATATGTCACATGACTTTTGGTTATTTTGCTTATAACATTGCTCAAATAATAATATAGAGATTTGAGACCTTAGTTAAACTTCACGAGATCTTAAAAGCCCAAATTTTGGCCCAATTAAAAGGCTAAACTATGTAAACCCCTTTTCTTTTTATAACGTCAAACTGATCATTCCATTAACTAAAAAAAAGGATTACAACAAACTATGTAAGCCTTGTTAATTAATGTTGCAATGAAATTCTTAGGAAAAATATATTGGAAAATAGCGAAAAGTAGACAAACAAAATATATTAAATTATTCATTCTGTTTCAAAATATAGGGGGTTAAAGATTTATTTTTGTTTTAAAATATAAGGGTTTCTCAACTTTCTATATAATTTTATTAATTACTCTTTAAATATATAGTCAAAAAACTATTTTCAATATACATTCATATCATATGTGATATGAGTAAATGTATATCGATGGAAAGAGAGATAATTTTGACTAAAAGTTGAAACGACTATTAATCCTCTTTTAATAAATCATGTTTTTATATATAAAAAATTTGTATAAAGAATTTTTTTAAGATGCGTGTTTTTTTTAAACCTCCTATATTCTGAAACATAGGAAATAGTAAATATACACTAGTTACCGTGAGTGTGTCTAGAGTTCTTCTAATCAATAAAAGGAGTTCGATTTGTGTTTTTTACTATTCCTACAATTACAATAGATTAATTCATTATCAACCTAGGAAACTCAAATTTATCCTTTAACTAAAAAAAAAGGAAACATAAATTATCAAACAAAAAAAATGGAAATATAAGTGCTATATAACTATATCCTACCATGCACTATTGATTGAATCCCTAAGTTTTCACAAACCCTTTGTATTGCAAAACCTTTACTATAAACGAGAAGAAATAATTTCTACTAGGAAGATGAAGAAGATGATGGAAAACGAGAATTGGATATATGGAAAAGTTTGGGATAGAGAAGGAAATCCAAAGAAGTCAACAAGTAGAGGTAACTTCAGAGAAATTGAGTGCGGACTTGATATTGAGTCGAGAAGATGATTATAAACGACGTCGTTGCATCTATCTACAGAGCTACAAATTGAACAAAGATCAAGAATCAATGGCTCGTAAATTGAAGAAACTCGTTCGTTCTGAATGACGTCATCGAACGTGATAGTGCAACCGTATCTTAAACCTATACGGTTCATATACTTACTATTCAGAGATGATAGAGAAATATTTTGGTGAAAGTAGGGTTTGTTAGTTTGATTGAAACAAACTATTTTCACCGATTAGGATTTTTTATTTTATTTTAATGTTATTGAACAAATTAGGTTTTTAGCTCATATGAGCTTTTTTGTTTAATTTTTATTTTCGATTTGCCATATTCATCGTATATTTAGTCCTTTTAAATCAATGGTTTGATTAGTTTTCGATAACCTCATGAAATTTCACGTTACAATTGATATCAATCATAAAGACGGAGTTAGTCACCTCTACATTCAAAGATGAAAATTTTATTATGTACGTTATTGACTATTTTTAATCGTTAATCGAATCTTCAGGTATGACCTAACACTTAATTAATTAATTAAAAATTATTTGGAGAACAATCTAAGATTTGTTTAGGGGTTTTATATATAATTTTATAACTAATGATAAAATTTTGAGAATGTTTGAATTCTCCGATGGATGATGGTGGAGGAGTGAGAGCAGGTAGACCATCAAAACTACCATAAGCAATCGCTTGAATTTGTTGAACTGGGCGAGAGCTATTCGTCGTTGGGAATTCTCTGATTTTGCTTATTGCCTATATACACATCTCGTGGGCTCGATAACGCTGCTCTACTCGATACGCCTACACTACTTTGTGACCATTGAAAGGGCAAGATTTATTTTTCTCATGATGTGGTATTGTTGATTGAGCCAGTTATACTAAGCATTATTTAATGAGGATAAAATGATTTTTGCTTCTGAATGATAGCTGGTGGAGCGGAGAACAAGTATTGTGGCCCAAAATATTGAAGAATTATCTTCTTATGAATGGTTTATTGACCTCATTCTCTCAATTGTAGGATTACCAAGAGAACGATCTTGTTCAGGCACGACGGAGGGTAAACACAATCTTAACAAGACGTTATATTATTTCGGGACATGTAGATGTCGTAAAAGTATCTGACTTCTTATGTTTTCTTGTTTATCAGGAGGGGTTATGATGTTGTGATGACAACTAGTCTATCATCAAAATGTTCCTTGTTAGATTATAACTTCTTCGCATCACTGGTAAGCATATATTGCAACTCTCTCTAATACTTTGGTATATTTGAGAACCTACTGAGATGATCCTTTTGTTTAACTTAGATTCGATCGTGTCTGATTTAATGAACTTTGTAGTCTATAGTGACTGTGAAATGAAGTGTCTTTAGTCTCTGCTCTTTTGAGTTTTTTTTTTAGGAATCCATTGATATCTGAGTTCTTGAATACACAATTGACTGCTAAAATTGCTGTTTTGATATCAACTTCTATAGGTGGAATGAAGGTGACAGCCAACAGGGACGAGTCCTTACTCCTCACCCTATGCAGCTATGCTTGATGCACAAGATATCGCTCAGCGATGCAAGGTACAAGCCAAGAAAATGCATTACCAAGCTAATAGTTTGATAAGCCTTTTGTAAATGTAATCGGTTTGTGAATATATTTTCGAAACACAGGAACTCGAAATTACTGCCACACATGTGAAGCTCCGTACCACTGGTGGTAACAAGACCAAGACCCCTGGTGCTCAGTCTGCTCTAAGAGCCCTTGCCCGTTCTGGCATGAAAATTGGTCACATTGGTAAATAAGCAATATATATCTCCATCTAGAATTGTTTAGTTGCATCTTTGACTGAATAAATCACTAACATTGTTCTTGTTTTTCCTCAAGAGGATGTGACTCCAATCCCAACCGACAGTACCCGCAGAAAGGGTAGGATCCAGCTCGGTGTTGTTCTGATAGGGGTTTTGATTTTCCAGTTTGTGAATGCTAAATTTACATGAGAGAGCTATGAAAAACCAACGGTACTTCTCATATCAAATGGTTTACTAGTACTTTAGACTCGGTCAGAGAATATAAAACTAACGGATATTATGCTTTTATATATACAAATGATATTTGCACCACTAATCGATCCTCTTACTTCTTCGACTGATTGGTCGATTAGTAATTTAGTAGAGGTGACTTAAAATTGATAAAGTGAGGCAAGAGTTTAAGACAGGTGAAAATTGTATGGAGATGGTTAACTTCATGGTGAAAACACACAATGAAAGGCTTCGTCGTGTGGTCTATGTGATGACCGTACCATACAGTAGCTACAGTATAATCTCTATGATTTCACTGGTGGAATTCTCTATAGGATAATGAACCATAACGCTACGATAATTATATTATAGAAAGGAAAATTATCTCTGTACCCACATCTTCGGTCTATACCCCTAAAGGTTAAAATGTTTTCTCATTTGTCTCCTTTCCAAATTAAAAAGAGAAATAACTATTTTACCCTTGAATCGGATTATATAGTTGTAAATGTAAGTGATATCAACGGAAACACGATAGCGCACATGGTAAGATTCGATCCGCGCGATCTGGGTTCGAAACTCAGATTTGTGGTACAACTGGATACATATTTGTATCCAGACCAGGGGTATTTTCGGGTTTTCATTAAAATGAGGTATATTGAATTCAAAAGAATAAATGAGAAATATGTTCTAAATATAAAGGCAAATGAGCAATTAATCACTATGATGAAGGTGGGTGTCCTTGTTTTCAGGTTTTGAGCCATCAAGTTTTGAGCGAGTTAGGACAAACAAATATTAAGAAGACATTGGAGGAGGAATTTAGGGAAAGCAGTTGGCTTGTTTGTGATTGGGAAGATGAAGACACTGCATTTGAATTTGTATATGTTTGTAGAACTGTCAACCATAATCTTATTATAGACCCGTGTATAGTCATTCTTATAAATCTTTATAAATCCGTGTATTTATCATTTATACTTTTCTATATTACACAAGGGAAATCTTTAAAACCTTTTCAAATCTAATAAAACAATAAGAATTAGATTTTATAAAATTCATAATAAAACCTTTTAAAATCTTATTAAAACAAATTCCAAAGAAATTCTTTTTAAGTTTCTTGGGAAAGGAGCTAGCTAATCTTTGATTTTCCTTGGAAGTTATCTTAAAACTAGCACTGGAATTTCTGCTGCATTGAATTATGACGACTTTTCATAGTTTTCAAGTTCGTTTTTACATTACCAAAATGTGGGTGAAAAAAAAAAAAAAAAAAAAAAAAACATTACCAGAATG
Organism: Boechera divaricarpa; assembly: GCA_026770425.1. Classification (NCBI taxonomy): domain Eukaryota; kingdom Viridiplantae; phylum Streptophyta; class Magnoliopsida; order Brassicales; family Brassicaceae; genus Boechera; species Boechera divaricarpa. The sequence continues at coordinate 4,465,350 of CM049188.1, forward strand.
TTGATTACTCGTTCAAAATGTTCACAATGGTCAATCAGAATGAAAATTATAACAAAAATTTTGAACTTTATTATTTTAACAAACATAATTAATGGTTTGATTGGTTACATAGTTTAAAGCGGTTGTAGATTTAATTCCTTGTTTGATTACCAATCAGACGGATGCATTACACAAATGGTTAAAAGAAACGGTTATAAGTTTAGACGAAGCGGTTGTGAACAATCCAAAAATAAGTGAGTTTAACGCCTTGTTTATCAAACGGATGTTTAAATTTTTTTTAATTTTTAAAATATACTTTTTTATTTTTCAAAAATATATTTATTCATATTGTATTCTCTTTAAGAAAAAATAAATGAAATTAAAATTAAAAAAATATTTACATTATGAATTATTTTTTTTTATCTTTCATAATTATTGTTTTACTATTCAATTGTCTGTTATCAATCATAATCATTGTTTAACCGCTCATTTAAACTCGATCGATTTTTTTCTTCGGTAATTTTTAACTGCTTTTTCCATAACGGCTAAAAAAAGTTTTAACCACCTTATTCGAACGAGATTATCAATCGAATTCAATAAATCGTTCAACTATTTAATCATTGTTTCAAAGTTTTAATAACTTAAAAAATATTATATGAATTAATCTGGTAGTAACAAAGTCACGATAACTGATCAAAGAGAGGACGAATTAACATTATTTGTTTCTGGTGCGGCCACACCGGGAAGACCAACATGTGATTGGATAACGTCGAATAAAGTCAATGATCAAATGAAGCAACAAAAAAAAAGAGTCAATAATCGTAGAGATACAAGAAGAAGGAAGCTTCAACCGAAGTAAGGGCATGATTAATGCTGAAACCCTTTTAGGTTTTTTATTATTTTTTTAATATTAAAAATTAACAAGAAACGTTTCTTTGTGTTTCTTGTTTAAGAAACGTTTTTTATCAAAAATTGTGTTTTCACTTTAATTTAATAATAAAAAATTTCTCTAGAAACCCCCTAAAAACCCCCTCCACCCCCGCGCATGATTAATGCTGAAACCCTTTTAGGTTTCTTATTATTTTTTTAATATTAAAAATCAACAAGAAACGTTTCTTGTGTTTCTTGTTTAAGAAACGTTTCTTGCCAAAAATTGTGTTTTCACTTTGATTTAATAATAAAAAATTCCTCTAGAAACCCCCTAAAAACCCCCTCCACCCCCGCGTTAATGATGGTCTAAGTGAACATAAGAGTATCTTAACATTTACCCAAAAAAAAGCAAACATAAAACGTCCTAAAGTCTCAAACTACTCTTCAACCCTCTTCACCAAATTCATATATATTTCATTGAATAGTTTTTTTGCAGAAATCGATTTTGTATAATAGTCTCTGTTAGAAAATATATGAAGACTAGAAACTTAACTTGTAAATATTAGTCCAGAAATTAACAAGGATACGTGATAAAATAGTTTGTACTAATGTCGTTTATGTGATACTACTTGGATTCAAACTCGCAGTATTTATACTCACAGTTCACAAAAAAAAAAAAAGGATTCAAATGTGAGTCCTTATAAATTTTAACTAATTATAGACAATTTCATTAATAGGCTAGAGTATTAACCGAACAACTCAAAACTGAATCGTCTCTACTATACATTACCTATAGTAGATATGTATGATCGAAAACAATTGGAGACTAATATATAAAATTTTCAAACGTTACAAAGTTACATCTTATAAGTTGACAAATTACAACTATACAAAGCAGCATAAACATCAAATCTTTGTGCCAGCAAACAGAATTCTACCTTTTGGATATTAGTTTAATAATTCCTATTTTTAAAATATAAATATTTTTGCTGACAAAAAGAATATATAAATAGTTTAAAACATATGATTCATGGCAGAATAAAATTGCGACGTATAGCTGCTGTCGAGGCATGAATGATAGGCGAAAACATATATAGTATGCTACAAGAGTTGAAAAATTATATAGATTAATAAAAAACAAAGTAACAACATATCATGCGTGAGGGGGTGGTGGGTTTATTTTATAAAAACACAAAGCTTTTGCTAAAACGAAAACAACAGCACATTCTACGACATTCCATATCATCCCATTAAACTACAAGAAAAGGTTTTTGTTATTCTATTAATCAATTCATGAATTTGTTATATAGAGGATTTAATTTCTATTTACACTGGTTTGCTACTCAAATGATTATTACATGGTTTACTTAAACAACAGAGAAATAAACTAATATTGGAGAGTAGGCCTGGGCACGGGCCGGGTACCCGCTATTTTCGCCGGACTTGGCCTTGGATCCGCTCCGTGCGAGTAATACGATTTTTGGACTTGGACTTGGACTCGCCCAAAACGGGTACCCGCCCAAACGAGTACCCGCCCCAAAATCTATTACTTGCGAGGTACTTGTCCCGCTACTTGGATCCGTGGATAACGGGTAATTTTGCGAGTAACGAGTATTTTTGGCGGGTAACGATTATTTTTTGGATGGGTAATGAGTATATTTTGCGGGTAACGAGTATATTTTACGGGTAAAGAATATTATTTATGGATAACGGGTATTTTTTTGTGGATAATGTGTATTTTTGTAGCGGGTAACGAGTAATAAGGCGGGTAATGAGTTTCAAAACGGGTAACGGGGCAAGTAGTGGAAAAAAATTTCGGACTTGGACTTGCAAGTATTTTAAAAACATACCTTGGACTTGGCTTGATACGAGGCGGGTATCCGCTTTTACTGGATGGGTCCAGGGCGAGTCCAGCGAGTCCGACAGGTAACGAGTCCTGATGCCCAAGCTTATTGGAGAGTATTCCCTCTTACGCTTTTTCAGATTGCAAAGCCATGAACTTAGCGAAGAAGGCTACAATGATTGAAGAGTATTTGGTATTTACAGATATTAATTTTTGTATAATAAATGATTAAAATTTATTAATATGAAATAATGTAGTCTTTATTAGGCAAGTTGTTATAATTATTAGTAAATAGTTACTCTATGCGGTAGGCCAAGAAAATTTAATTCTATTTTGCCCCTTCGAGTTAATGATTTCTCTAAAGTCTGAACCCTATCAAATAAATTTCGTACCCCATCAGAAGCTAATAGCAATTTTTCCCCTATCCAAATAGGTCACATACATTATATAAATAAAAACAAAAGTAATGAAATCTCATACAGTTACAGAACTGTAAAATCATGAAAGCATGGATTCACAATTATTGTTCCATTAACGTTATACTCTTAACTTTCAAAATTTTTAAATTTTGCATGCCTAGATAAGCCTACAATGATTACAATTATTCTCACTTTTCGTTTCACTTTTATTTTCTCACAATAATTATTTTATAATTAATTCATTTATTTATATACAGGAAAATGGGTAAAAATTATCCAATTCTTTTTTCTACGTTTTGACTAATATTTTTTAGTTTTAAATTAACAGTACTGGAACTAATATATATATATATATATAAGTAGTATAAATGTTTTTTCTTCCATTCCATAGAAGCCATAATAAAATTTTAAAAAGGACTGAGTCACTTATAAATGGTAAATATCATAATGTAAATTCTGATAAATAAATCCCTTATATATTATTTGGAGAGTACATTTATAAATAAACATTAAAAAGTATTAATATTTACATCACATTGCCATTATTTCAAAGAACAAATATTAATATTTCATTAAGGATATTTTAGTCATTAGTTATTATGTGATCATTTAATGACATTTAATTTATGGTTAACTAAAAATCCGATTTGTTAATATTCTAAAATAATTTTTGACTATTTCCAAAAAATCGGATTTGTTAGTAATCGATTATTGTGGTTACCAAAAAATCGGATTTGTTAATATTCCAAAAATATGTTTTTTACTATTCCAAAAAATCGGATTTATTAATAATCAGATATTTTTATAGGATTTGTTAATATTTCAAAAAATATTTGTTAATATTTCAAAAAAATCGGATTTATTAATAATCAGATATTTTTATAGGATTTGTTAATATTTCAAAAAATATTTGTTAATATTCCAAAAAAATCGAATTTGTTAAAATCTGATTTAATTTGATTTGCACAATCGGATATTGATTTGTACAAAAAAAATTAGATATTCTATTATTAATTTTTTTCTATTATTAAAAAAATCGAATTTGTTTAGATTTATTAATCCGTGCTGTAGCACGAAACAATTTCTAGTTATTAAATTATTATGATATATATACACAATACAGTCTGATTAAGGAAATCTGAATATTCCAATATAGTACAGTATAAGTAAGTAAAAAAAGATTAGTTATGTTAATCATCCTAATTATAAAATTCTCCGACATAAATAAATTATTAAAACACAACCTTGTTAGAACGATAATAGAGACGCGTTTAGAAAGACGAAAAAACCTAACTCCGTTTTGTAGTTCCGAAGTCGTAACCTGCTCCATTATCTATGGACACCACACCACTTCTCTCTTTCTCTCTCTCTATATCACCCACTTCCGTACCTGTCGCCTCTAGTTAATCGCATTTAATAAACGCGTCTCGAGTCCGTCATTGCGTCGGTGAGGTCACCATAATCATCTTGACTCCAAGTCTTGTTCATAGCGAGGAAGAAAAAAGCTTCCATCTTTATTGCCTTAATCGAAACTCCGGCGAAAAAGCTTCTACCTTTTACTGCGTTTATCAAAAATTCCGGCGAAAAGCCTTTACCTTTCACCTGAGAATGCAGATTCCGGCATACAGGTCTTTGTCTTTTCTCTGTTTATGCTCCCTTTGTCAGTTGAAACGCCGACGTTTTTTTGGTGAAACCTTATTTTACTTTTTACAGTTCTTTTTGCGAAATGTTCGGTGAAGAAAGCAAAAGACTTTTCAATTTTTTTTTTTTTTGCTGAAATTTTGTCTTTTTTTTTGTTGGTTTCATTTTGCAATCGCTTTCCCTTATAAAGTTCTCCGTGTTCTCTTTCGGTCAACTTGCCTTTTTTTGTGTTCTCTCTGTTCTTATGGTGTCGGTAACGCAGTTACTGCGTTTGTAAACGTTATTGGAAGTTTAGTGTATCTCTTTGTGATTGAGTCAAAGTTTGGTTAGTAAATGCTTCTGATTTGACGAATATTGTTTGCTCTTAAAAAGATTCTTCCTTTAATTCCCAAGATTTTTGTTTCCTTTCATATTCACTTTCATAGTCCAAGTAAATATTCAGTAAGGTCGGTCTTTTTTCTTGAATCTGAAGTTGTCTCATCTAAATTGTTGGTTTTTGTTGTCTACTGTAACTATTGAGAAAGCTTTCTTTTTTTTTTTTTTTTAATGGTGAATTGTGATGGTTTCAGGCGGTGAAGAAATGAATAAGCAACGACGAAGAAACGTTCAGGCTCATGGCGTTGGAAGACAGATTCCAGGATGTTTGGGTCGGATGGTTAATCTGTTCGATTTTGGAACGGTTGGTAATGGAAAGAAGTTGCTTACTGAGAAACCCCATTTTGATAATGGTTAGGATTCTTCTCTCTCTTAAACCTCTGGATTAGTAAAGCTAGGATTTTTAAGACATTTTGATATTGATGATGATGATGGCTTCACAGGGTCTATCAGGAGGAATCAGTTAGATCCAGTAGAAGATAAAGTTGTGAGTTGTTGAACCTGTAAAGATAATTGCTTTCTCTGATTGTTTCTTATTATGTAATAAGAAAGTGTTCATCTTTTGTTTATTGGGAGCGTAGGATGTGACGAATGGTGGAGTCAATGGAACACCGATGAAGATGCTTCTAGAGCAGGAAATGTCGAAAGAAATGGAATTTAAACTTAGTTCGACAAATTTGGTTGCTAAGTTGATGGGTCTTGATTCCTTTCCTCAGACACAACATGCCCCAAGGAGTTATAGTTCAAAGCCTCGTCTAAAGAGGTCGTTAAGTCACGGGGAATATAAAGATGTCTACGAGATTTGGCAGAAACCTGGGGAATTAACTAGTAATGGTGTGGAGGGTTTAAGCAAGAAGAAGATGGACATTGTCCGTGAAAAGTTCTTGGAGGCGAAATGTTTGGTTACAGACGATAAACTTCGACATTCCAAGGAGTTTCAAGAAGCTATGGAAGTTTTGAGTTCCAACAAGGAGTTGTTCCTCGAGTTTTTGCAGGAATCGAATAACTTCTTCTCTCATCATCTCCACAGTTTCCAGTACACTGCACCACCAACCCCAGAGAAGTCAAAGCGGATCACTATTTTGAAGCCTTCAAAGACCATTGTTGATGAAAAGTTAGGAAATGAAGCAGCCATTGAATCGAGAGACAGAATGACGAGTGAAAAGAGTCTTGATTTGTTCAAATGGCCGGTCGAAGAAGAATATCCGACAAGGCAATCAACTCGAATAGTTGTTCTCAAACCTAATGGCCATGTCACAAAGGCGTCATCATGTCCAACATCTCCAAGAGGTTTTGAGGAGAGAGAGTCAAGAGATGTGGCTAGGAGAGTGAAGAGACAGATTCTAAAGGAAGAAACTTTACGTTCTTCTGTCTTCTCCAACGGCTATATAGGCGATCATAGTTCTCTTAATGACTATGCAGATTCTGAAATCATGTCACCGGTCTCTAGACATTCATGGGATTATATCAACAAGTACGATAGCCCTTTTTCTTCCTCGTCCTTTAGCAGAGCTTCGGATTCTCCAGAGTCATCATCCGTCTGCAGAGAGGCCAAGAAACGGCTTTCTGAAAGATGGGCATTGATGGCAGCATCTAATGAGAATTTGCAGGAGGCCAAAGTTATGGAAAAGAAAGGCTCTAATAGTACGTTAGGTGATATGCTTGCACTTCCAGATTTGAAAGATGATCTTAGTACAAAAGAAGAAACAAGTGAAGGTAATGAACAGGAGGGTCCTAGAGTGTATGCGTCTTGCTTAGCTGGTAATGTCAGTAGAGAAGAAGGAAATTTAAAGCCTCTTAGAACTCTTACGCGGTCGAAATCTCTCCCTGAATCATCGACAAGTCTTGGACACAAGTCCCTTGATACCAACAAGGGGAAATCCAAAGTTCCGGAGGAGCTGACAAAGTCAAAGAGCTTGAAATGGTCTCTGAAAGGTAAAGTCTCAAACTTTCTTTTCTCGAGGAACAAGAAATCCAGCAAGGAGAGAACTTATGAGGATCCCCAAGTGGTAAATTCTGAAATCTTAGATTCTCGGTGTAACAATGAATATGATGCATCAGTGTCTGCCAGAAGCATGAATTCTCGTGAGGTAGTATAATCATATAAAACACATTTGCTGATGTAAATCCATTAATCTGTTGCATATTTTATTTACAAACAAATATGTTTTTTTCAAATATATCTCTACAGGGACGCTTCTCAATTGCAAAGGCAACCACTTTCGGAAACTCTAGTGAGTGGCGTGATGAACCGAGTCCAATTTCAGTGTTGGAAACTTCTTTTGATGAAAATGATGGAATCTTTTTTAATTCATCTGTCTTGAATAGGTCATCCTCTTCCTTGGGTAAGGTTTCATTTAAAGCCGCTCTCTTTATTTTTTATCCTGTCTCATATTGATTCCATATAAACTGGAATTTTGGAAAAAAACAGAACGGGAGATGAAATCCAACTTATTAGGAAAATCGCCTCCGATAGGGTCCATTTGTCGAACCTTTTCATTTGATGACTCGACAATAGCTCGGTGCTTCTCATCTAAACGCTCTACTACTTCCACAAGAGACGAGGAAGAAGACTTGCGTCTCCTCATCAACACACTCTTATCAGCAGCTGATCTCGATGCAATCTCAGACAATCTTTTGTCTAAATGGCATTCCGCAGAGAGCCCACTAGACCCATCTCTGAGAAACAGCTACGCAGACTCAACAGAACAGCGAAGACTCGGATCAAATGTGAAGAAGCTAGTGTTCGACCTTGTCAACACACTGCTCTTGGAGCTAACACCGAGCTATATCGGACCTCGTAGTCCCTTAATTCTCTCTGGTAAGCCATTGCGGGTTTATGTGATAAACCGAATGCAAGAATGTTTAACGGGTAACGGAAGAGTGGAAGATCGTTGGTGGGATGAAGACGGAGACTTGAGCAGTTTGGCGGTGAATAAAGTGGTGAGGATTGAAGTAGCGGAGATTGGTTCGGCGGAGTGTTTGAGATCGGAAATGGATTCAATAGGAGAGGAACTAGAGTTGAAGTTGCTGGAGGAGTTAGTGGAGGAGGCTTTGATGGATTTGTCAGAACAACCCAAATTATTCATTCCAAGTATTTGTTAATCATATGAATGTATATTATATGGTTTTTCTGTGTGTATAATATATGGTGAATTTCACATTATGGTTTTTTTTTTTTTTTTTTTTTTGGGTGAATGATAATGGAAAGTAGTGTTACATAGATATCACCTCTATTTTTATTCCAATGTCTCAAGGTTGTTCCAAACTTTCTAATCTGATTTGTTGGGTTATAACTATGGGTTTTGCTCAAAATTGTTAACCTGAGTAGCTACAACTTCCTAGATTGGTTAGGTCTGGGTATTTTTTTGTCCTTTGTTGTTTACAATTACATTATAATCAAAAAAAAAATTGGACGAATGTGTGGACGCATGTACTAGTGTTAGCTGTAATTGGTTCTCACTTTTTCTGCTGCGAGTAATCTTTTAGCTTTTTGTGTTTTACTTTTGCTGAAGTATTTCATCACTTCACACAAAATATTGTTACTAAAGATCTAAACTTTGATATCTTGAACATCTACAAATTGGTAAGAAGAAATCTGCAGGTTTTGGATATTGCTGCTCATGAGATTCTGATAAGCATTGTGTTAGCCTAGTGCAAGAGCATTTTAATTACTCTAGGTGGCTTGTAATGGATTATAGCTACTCAGCAATTATAGTTGAGTCAGTTAGCTAGAGAGCTAACAGCTTAAAATGAAGTTTAGGCAGAAGGGTTGAAGATTGGCTTGGGCTTATAAGAGGTTTGAATGCTCTAGAATTCATCCTAGAGAATCTATCTTTAGTTCTTTACTACAGTTTGTTCTATATTCGTCTTTTGTGATTGATACATAGAGTGAAAGAAAAAAATTTCATTTCTTTATCTTTTCAAATTCTTCCTCTGAAGTATCGTATTAGTTTACAATTTCTTACACTGCCAAAATTAAATCTTTCATGGTTTTCTCATTTTCCATCTTCTTTTTTTTGTCGAATGAGAAAAAGAGTTTGTCACTTCGTGTTGTTTATGTCACTCCAATGGACCGACATGTTCTATATAGAAACTAACAAACCTGTATTTAATTTTATTAGGCTTTATTCAAGCCTTTCTTTAATGGATTTGAAGGCCTTAATCGTTTAGGTGGGGAATGCAAATTGCCTATGATATGTATAGATGTCCTTTGCCTACGTATAGACTTTCTTTTAGACACCCAACAGCATCACTAGCTTGTCACTATTAATTTCTTTTGGATTTGGCGAAGATCCAAAAGGATCCAAGCTAGTGATGGGATGTATAAGGTCCATCTAAATATGTAGCTTTTACATTAGATCAACTATTATTATTATTTTTTTTTTTTTATAATGTTGTTAGATCATTTTTTTTTTTCTCTTAAAAGTTTCAAGTTGAAATCAGTATAGCTCCTCAGCTTTGGGGATTGAAGTATAGCAAATATAGTCTTCTTCCCGCAGTTGGTACTCGAACTGGGGACATGTCCCAACTCTTCCAAGCATGACCTCAGTTCAACTGGTTGCCGACTCCATTTTACTTTTGAGTACACATTATTCTTGTTTTTTTCAACAACTGAAACATATTCCATTTAAGTGGTACGAGAAACATCAAAACAAAGTTTGTCACAATTACCCAATGGGACAAGCCAAATTGGTGTAAACACATCAATGAAAGCATGATAAATAGGATAATCTCCCAAACTCTTAGCTAAAACATCAGCACAACAATTTGCCGATCTCTGAATCTGAACAAATTTAAAATCAGTCTCGAAACCTGAGAGATATGTTATTTGTGTAATTCTGAAGGTTAGTACACATTATTCTTACACGATGTATTATTGATCAGATTTTTTAAAAAATAAATAATACAATATTTTTATTAAAAAAATTGATGATGAGAAAGATACCAACACCCTCGTACATGCACACCTTCTCTGTCTTTTCTATCCTCTCATTACCTCAAAAGAAGGGAACAAAAATAGGGATTTTGGGGTCGCTATTTAATTACTGATGCTTATTTGTTACTTATTAGGCAAAGGTCACCTTTGTTATTATATCAAAACCAAACTAACATTGAGTGACTCATTCATCTATATACCTTTATGCCTCGTAGATTACAAGATGGATTTTTCGATTAAAAAAAAGTTTATATCATTTGCATTGATTGGAGTGTTTTTTTTAAGTGTAGTTATATGGACGTTGAAGGAGATGGGGATATTCCCTTTTAGTAGCAAATTCAAACATTTCGTACTTTGATTTATTTTTCTATTTGCAAATTTTTCGATAAGGCCTTTCAGTAGATATATTAATACGACCATTGATTGTGTCGAGTTAAAATATATATATATATATATATATACATGAGGGGATCGTTATTAAGATTTATAGTTTTAACATAAAATATATATATTAAACAGAATTTAAGCAAGATTTAAAATATAATAAACATAATTTTAAAAAGATTTAAAATGATTTGGGCGGTTGAACCAGCCACTTAAGCATATAATTTAAACATAAAATTTTTGAAATTTATTCAAAAATTTCAAAATACAAAAACAAAACAAAAAATTTAAAACTTACAAATTAAAACGGAATAAGAGTTCTTGACTCAAGAGGATGGGTATGAGAGGATATGAGAGAGTTTGAAAGAAATGATGAAATGAGAATATAAGTGGGAAGGTGAATTGTAGAGATGCACGACACTTTTTTATATAGAAGTTTACAATGTTCTTTTTTGATTAAAAAAATATTTAAAAGAAATAGGTAATGAAAAATGTGTCACAGACTGAATATAACTCTTCAAATTGGTCTCTTTAGATTCCTCTTGTCTCTTTTTTTTTGTAGTGGGATTTGAATTTTTTTTGTTTGTAACTTTTGCGGATTTGTCTCGTTTTGAATCAGTGGCCGACAGATTCTGTATTTGATTGCGGATTTTGCGAACTTGATTTTTCTTCATTTTTGTAGTGGATGTCGTGTTACGATTAAAACTGTAGTTGATCTAGAAATTTGCAGAGTTAATCTTCTTTGTCTTGACGTCTTATTGTATCTGATATTTTGGAGTTTTTAATGATCATTTGAAGGTCTTATGTAACAGTTATTTTCTTCGCATTTTCTGATTGTTGTAGTCTTGTAGTAAGAGGTTTGAAAGCTTCCTTTAATTGTTTTACGTTTTTTTTTTTTTTTACATTCCACTGTTACCAAACAAGTCATCTTCATCTATCTCAGGTTCACTTCCTAACGTTTAAGAGTGTAGAGTCGATATTATTGGTAGGAATCGCATCGAGATTGACTTGATTTCTTTTTCTGATTTTGCAGCTGCCAGCATGGATAACATTTTTTATTTTTGGGCTAAAAAGAGAGTTGTTTCTGGTGATTGAATAAGTGTTTGTGGAGGTGGTTGAGTAAGAGATTTGCAATTTTGGGTTCGAATCCATTCAGAAATATTGGAAGGATATAGATTTGAAGGGATTCTAAATTTGTCCCACCATTTGATTTTAAATTTTCGCCTGATGATTGGTATTGCATCATTTGAATATTTAAAAGTCCAAGAAAAAATTCAAGATAAATAAAATTTGGAATGAAAAAGGGTTAAAGCGGAATTTTTTTTTTCGTCATCAGACGGTATGAAAATAGTTTTGAAAATTTGGAAGGATTTGTTTATCTGAAGTTTAAAAATGTTTATGATAGAACTGAAGTTGTTTCACCATTCATTGAACCAAAATGGTGTTTTGGATAGATTGCAAATGGTATCAAAAAAGATATATATAAAATACGACCATTGTCTTTACACCATGTTTTATATTAACAACTAATATGTTTTATGTAAATCGATTTATCTATAAATAGATCTGGTTTAAAGACGTAATTTTTCAAACTCGAGTAAAGAATACCCAAGTCAATATACTTCAATTTTTTTTTTAAGTTCTTTTAATGGTATATGTTTAATATATAGCAATTTCTATATTTTTTAGTTAATAAGCATAAACAAATGGTTTTTAGAAATTTTCTTGGTGCCACGTAAATTTTTTTGTTTAGATTTACTTTCATTGCGCTACAAAGGTTATTTTAGTTTAGAACTATCCTCAAAATTCGATGTCATATTGTATTTTCCTATATGTCTCTTTGAATAAAATATAAGGGATGTTTTAACCCAAAATCAAAATAATTTGTTCACAATTATTTTCTGTAGAAATGTTAAATTAAACCTATAATCAAATTAAACATAATAAACATAATACACTATAAGGTTTACAATATAGTTTAATAGTATTTGGGATAGATTTTCGTTTATGATGAATTGTCGATCGTGGGAGTCAAGTGACACAATGGTGGCTACTTCTGAAAACTCATCACATTAAGTTGCAAGTTCGGGATTCGAATCCTGCTCTCTATAGTGTTTAGAGACTATTAAAAACCATTAGGACTGTTGACAAAAAAAAAAAAAAAAAGGATGAGTTGTTGATCAACACACTATCGAGATGATTTGATTGAAGTTCGTATATTTTCTCACAATTTGGCATGTATTTAAATTATGATAAACAAGTTCTTTTTCGGTTAATTAAAAATGTGATCATATACACCTATATGTTGAAACTTGAATGTGAACCCGCGTGCCGAAAAGGCTAAAAGAGCTTTAGTTGGGTTTAGTAACCTTCGGCTGTAAACATTCTCATGGTTTGTCCACATTTAATAAACTAATCTTTTTGTTCGATTCGACTATGACATATTTGTCTTATAAATAATATAGTTATTCATCTTTGATCTTTCTTCATGGCCAAGATAGTGTTTAGATTCTTCAAAAAAATAACAAGAAATAACTTATTAAGTGAATCCACAAGAAAATTGTTGGGTTTGTCCAATACAACAAGAAGATAATTAATATGTAAAGATTATGTTTAACTTGATCGAACAACACTAAATCAACATAATTTAATCAAATATTGAGGAACCTACACTATGAAAAGTTTGAACTGTCTTAAGTGTGCGCTAAAATTAGGAATTAGTGGAGTGAAATAGTTTAAATTATTAATCTTATAAACGAAAATAAAAAGAAAATAAAGAAGAGACAAAAAGCTGAAAGGAGAAGTGGTGAAGAGTGTGCTGACTTTGTCACGGACACAAACCTTACATACATTAGTTTTGTGGTTCCTTATGATGACGTGCCCCAGTCACGCCTCCACGTGCACATTATTACTCCCCACTATATTTATAATTATATCTAATGTAATTCCAGAAAAGAGAAAACAAACCTCGTGTTTCAGGATCAGGACCATATATACTCTAAATTTGGACATCAGAAAAAGATAAAAAAATTTATGTTCAAATTTCGTCACCACAATGTTTCAATATATCGGAGTCATCGGACCGGTAAATATGTGAACCAATCTCGCTATTAAAATAATGGATGAACAAAAGAATAAGGAACGTGAAACTCTATCTTGAATAATCAGTTTTGGGAGACAATGTAGTTTGTCCTCGTTCATTTATTTGATTATGTTATAAACTCTATCTTGGATAATAAACTTCATAGTCTTAAAACATGGTATGGAGATTTTCTTATATATATATATATATATATATATATATATATATATAACTTATTATGTGTTGCCCAACAGTCAAACTGAATCGACTTATTGACCCAATTGACTTTTAGATTCGATTTTGGGATCATGTTTAAAATAACATTGGTTCATACCAAGATTAGAGCTCATCGCATTATTACTTTTCCCATATGAAATACTAGGCCTGGGAAAAAAACATCCAAAACCGAAACCTGAATCGAAACCGATAAAAAAGGAACCGAATTCAATTCGGAACCGAGAAAATACTTGAATGGGTCCTAATTCCTATATCCAAAAAACCAGAATCGAACCAGAACATGAATCGAATGGGTATCTGAAATATAATTATATACCAAAAATATGAATTATATTTAGACTTGATATAACCCAATTATCTAAAAATATAATTATAAACTCGAAAATATCAGTTATTTTTAGACCGAAATAACCAAAATACTCAAAATAACCAAAATATCTAAAAAAATTTAGTTATATTGTTAAATTTTATTTAAATTTATCATTTTTATTTTTTTCCAATATTTTTGATACTTAAAACCGAACTAAAAATATTGGAATCGAATTGATACCAAATGCCCATACCTATGAAATACTAATCTGAATCCGTACGTTTGGAAGCATGAACATGATCTGCGAATTCGGGTTATAGCTAGTTTGATTTACTGAGAAAACGATGTCATGGGAAGTATGATTTGATTTGATCCTTGGTGTTCTAATTAGATTTTGATTCACAATCGTCTAATTAGGTTTGGTTTCTTCAGAAGATTACCTCCTAATAGTAAAATTAATCATTGGCTCATAATTTTTTTGTATTAATGTGCAAAAATTTAATATATAAAATCTAGGTTTGGATCAATATGAGTTTTATTTTCACTTTTTAGCATTTTATAAATCAAAACCACGTTACATATTATCATTTTTCAACTTTAATTTTTTTTTCTTTATCAAAAATAATGTTTCTTTGATTAGCGTGCATAGTAATTCACCACTAACTAATTAGTGAATTTTTTAATTATTATTATTATTTTGTCTTTAAGCCGAACTCGGAGTTATCAAGAACCGCCAAGAAAGTACAAAGCACTCTGAGTGAAACTAAAGGAGTTATTAAGATCATCCATTAAGATAAAGCCACGTGTTAATCTAAAACAACAAAACAAATCAATTAGATGAAGCTAAAACTATAACTCAACCGCTTTTAAATACACGAAAGCTTCACATAACTTCCCCCATTCTCTCACACTCTTATCTCTCTAGAAAATGGATAAAAGTAAAACGTTTGGAGAACAATGGTGGAGGTCTAATCCAGCGTTTAAACCGCCTGAAACGCCGTTAGATTCTATGGAGTTTTTGTCACGTACTTGGAGCGCTTCTGCAACTGAAGTTTCAAGAGCCGTCGTCGTCGCGTCTCCTCCGAGTTCTCAACCGCCACAAATGCGTTTCTCGGAGATCCAGAGCGGTTCTTCTGACGTCACTTTGGTGCCGGAAGATGAAGAAAACGGTGTCGTTTCTGGAAACACTTTCTCTTTTGCTTCTTCTGAGACTTCTTTGATGGTTATGGAACGTATCATGGCTCAGTCTGTAAGTATATTTCTTACAAACCGACGTAGTATTTGAAGAAAATAATCAAAATTTTGTTTTCCTAGTGAAAATTTCTAGAAATTTTACTAACAAATATTGTCACAAGAATCATTACTATATGTCTATGTTACTATTTTTAAACTTCTTTTTCTTACACCATAATTATTTTTTTTGGTTTTTTTTTTTGTAACAGCCGGAGATTTCATCGCCACGGACCTCAGGAAGACTATCACATAGTTCTTTCACCGACAGCCCTCCGATCTCTCCCTCTGATATCGACGACTTTAAGGTCAGTTTAATTCTTGAACCGGTTTAAAGAAATACTAAACCGGAATCATAAATCCAAAGTATTTTCTTTGAAAAAAGTATATTCCTTGGTTAGTAATTCATCAGTCCCTTTCATTATCAGTGGATTAGGTGGGTTAAATCTGTGAGATGGATTAAAAAACTGGGTCTATAATGTAAAATCATAAAAACACGTTGACAATACAAAAAGGCTGGCTAAGTAAAGTAGAGAAGTCACTACTACTCAGTAGAGTAAGAAAAACAGAGGAACATAAAACTCAGGCTTTCTCTTCTTCCCATGCATTTTCACTGTCAATCACTCTAAGTTTAGCAGTACTTGTCTTTTATCCACTTATTTTTAATTTTGTATTTATGGTATTAATATCATTAAAGAAACGCATTCGATTTAGTATTTATTTAGGAAAAAGAATATTAGTTGTGTCAGCATTTATGGTTTTGGACCAAATATTGGCTGGCTTATATTCACAACGGTCTATATCCCACAGCCTTTTATTTGGAAAAATGAAAATACTTTTATATAAAATATTCATTTTTCTTATAATGATACATTTTTATTTCATTTTTTCTTGAAAATAAATACGCGAAACTTTGTTCCGACTAGGAAATTCAGAAAAAATTTAATTCAGTTTTTTTTTCACTTTTTCTTAAACAACAAATAAGTTCGAAACTTTTAGTCCATAATTTTGGATTTTAACCTATAGTAACTTTGAAATATTTGTCCAGCAATTCTACCGTGTAAGCCCATCCCTTAATGGGCACATACGTGGTCCATCCGCCATCCCCGGCACGGCCGGAGGGTCTAAAACTGTTGGCCGGTGGCTAAAGGACCGGCGTGAGAAGAAGAGAGAGGAGACGCGTGCACAGAATGCACAGCTCCACGCGGCTGTATCTGTAGCTGGCGTGGCTGCCGCAGTGGCTGCTATCGCTGCAGCCACCGCCTCTCAGTCGAGTGCTGGAACCGACGAGCAAGTGGCCAAAAATGACTCTGCGGTGGCTTCCGCTGCGACTTTGGTGGCGGCACAGTGTGTGGAGGCCGCAGAGATTATGGGAGCTGATCGCGAGCACTTGGCCTCCGTTGTCAGTTCTGCTGTCAACGTTCGTTCTGCCGGAGATATCATGACTTTGACTGCTGCCGCTGCCACATGTATGTTTCTCCCATTAAGCGATCATGTCATTAGTGAATTGTTTATAAATTGTTACTTCAATATGTCGTTACTATAATTTTAAAAAATTGTTACTTCAGTAGAAATTTATAAGAATAAATCCCATCTTAAGCTTGTGTCAAAATACTCCCCAAAATTTTATAAGTCCTTTGTAAACCTAAGAAAGATTAAAAACTTGATTCCTGTATTTTTAAAACTTTCAATTATGAACCATATAAAAGTTAGTAGTTGTTTTCATGACCTATGGAATAGCCACTCATTTGAAACAACGCTGGCCAGCTATGATTAAAATTTCTCTAGAAAGATTAAACTTTGGCCTAGAACCACTTGCGGCCACCATGAATTAGTTAGAAGTACTAGTTTCTGGTTAACCTATTTTTGTTATGTGCATAGCTTTGAGAGGAGCTGCGACATTGAAGGCGAGGGCATTGAAGGAGGTATGGAACATTGCGGCTGTGATTCCGGTGGATAAGGGAATACCAAAAGGCGGTGGTGGTGGTTACAGAGGAGGCGAGTTAGCTCCCGACGACAATTTCCTTGGGATTTGCAGTAGAGAATTGCTAGCTAAAGGTTGCGAATTACTTAAACGCACCCGCAAAGGTTTGTTAATGTCTTTTAATCAATTTAGTTCATGTTACGTAGTTCTTGAGGACATCATTATTATTCCATTTTTCTTATATTCATTTCATATTTTTCAGGTGATCTTCATTGGAAAGTTGTTTCGATCTACATAAATAGAACAAAGCAGGTAAAACATATATAGAATTAATAACTTAAAAAAACATATATATAGAATTGTACTATGTTATAGTTACAAATAGTTTATGTGTGAATCGAACTTTATTGTGGAAACTAATCTAAATCTAATCTAAATATATTTTTATTGTTTTAATGTGCATTTTATCTTTATCGCGCAGGTAATATTGAAGACCAAGAGCAAACATGTTGCTGGGACCATTACAAAGAAGAAAAAGAGTGAGTGAAATAGTGATGCTTTGCTCCATACTTACTCTTGCTTTGTTTTTAATTGGGAATCCAATAGATCAAAAGGTCAAAAAGGTACTAACTTTGGAATGGGTTTTGAAGTTTAAGAGACTATTAGATCGTAAAGTTAAAGACAGATCCAAACTTTCATGAAAATATTAATTAATCAATTTAGAATACTAGTCTCTTTCTTTCTTTCTTTTTTGTCTTTCTTCTTTTTATGTTCACATTAGTCTTAAGTTTGTGGTCTATAACTAAAATAATTTCTTTCTAA
This sequence comes from Boechera divaricarpa, assembly GCA_026770425.1. Classification (NCBI taxonomy): domain Eukaryota; kingdom Viridiplantae; phylum Streptophyta; class Magnoliopsida; order Brassicales; family Brassicaceae; genus Boechera; species Boechera divaricarpa. Next base: position 4,483,405 of record CM049188.1, read on the forward strand.
ATCGCTGAACTTGTGATGTATTGATCTATATAGATGTGGTGGTGGAATTGGTCAAGGGATTACCGGCGTGGCCTGGCCGGGAATTGCTCGAGGGCGGAGAGAATTTGAGGTATTTCGGGCTAAAGACAATGGAGAAAAGAGTGATTGAATTCGAGTGCAAAAGCCAAAGGGAATATGATCTTTGGACACAAGGTGTTTCCATGCTTCTTTCAATTGCTTCTGATAGGAAACATAAATGTTGAATTAAGGTATAATCTTGGGGTAAAGTCAAATATGAAATGGATACTAATGGGGGAAATTTGTATTATCTCTTTTTCTTGGGGTGTTTTTTTTTTCCTAGCATAGAAGAGGAAATGGATCTAAACCGTTTATTTTGAAAAATGGATCTTAATCTTTGTAGTAGAATATGTAAAGTTCATAGTATTCTCGTTTTGTAAGCTACGGTGATGGGGAAATCGGAGACCGCAATGGGTGAAATTATAGTTTTTATTATTATTCTGGGTTGGTTGTAACTGTGTGGACTTATTTTAAAGTTTTCCAAAATTTACTCTTATAGTCTTGTGAATACTAAGGAAAACTATCCCCATGAGCTACTAAAGTATACAATATAACTTCATAAGCAACAAAAACGACAATATTGAAAATAGGAAAGCCAGCCCCTAAAGAACCTCAATCTCTTGAATTTGAACAGGAACACCCTCGTGACAGCCATCTTTGATCTTAACCAATTCACAATCATCTCCTTCCAAATAAGCCTTCAAAAATGACACAACCATTCCACCAACAAATTTCCTCATTGGTCTTCTCTCTTCACCATTCTTACACAAACAATAAGAACTCTTCCCTCTAATCCCTTTTGTATCATCATCGAGCATGTCCAAATGCCCATAATCCTTTGCGACAAAATGCCACGCTGGACCTTGACATTCCAGGAAGAACTGTCGGTGGTTCACTCCGGGAGGTGCACACGGTGGGAACAACGGGTTCCGAGCGGTTTCGCCGAGCCCTGAACCGATGACAAGTACAGGCGTTTTGTCTAGGTCAAATGAGTTTGGTTCATAGGATAAAACCGGAGGAGGAGTTTGTTTCCCTTTCCCTGTTCCATCAACTGGATCTATACCAATCAATGTCGAGATCTTTAGATCTGAGGAGTACCCGAATTTCTTTAGGGCAACTGCGAAAGCAGTTTTGCCACCACGGCTATGGCCAGAGAGTGTGAATTTGGATAGGTTTGGTGTTACTTGTGGTGGAAGAAAGTGGTTAAGTCCGACTAATAACCAATCAATAATCTCTGCAGTTGATTTAATCTCGTCCATTATGTCCGGTCCGGCTATACTATATAACTGTTAAATATCACATAACCAAGAAATTTAATCAACAACTATATAATAATGTGCAACATTACGATTCTAAGTGAATTCGAGAGATTCTAATGAATTGGACCAATTAATTAGAGACAAAAACAGACCAAGTGGACCCATCCATTTGTATCTTTCTTCTTACTTTTCTTAGTGTCTAAGGTTTTTATAAGAGCCAAACAATAAATAAAAGTTTCAGACAAAAAAAAGACTTAGTTAAACGTGGCATTATGTGTTCCATTCAGCTGCATTATAGATACATCTTGGTTAAATACTAAATCCTAAGTTCCTAAACAATCATCAAGATATGTATTTATTGTGATTTTGGATTCAATTAGACTCTCTCAATACATGGACCTACTTATACCTAGGTAGTGCGAATTTATGTTTTGTTAACTATACACACTGTTAGAAACATATGATTCACACCCAACCAACTAAATACACTATAATCAAAATTAAGAAGAAAATTTAGTGGCTAATTAATTCTTGAATCAATGTAATTACTTTTAAATTTAAAATTGAACCTGAGGAGCGATGAGGATGAAGCCATGAGAAGAGACATGCAACATAAGCTGGGAATAAAATGAGTTGTAGAGAAGGTAACCATGGAGGAGCATCACCACCGGATAATCACCTTCCTCCACCGGCGTCGCCACCAACAGTTGTTTTGGCGGAGATGGCGAAGCTCGAGATGACGGCGTCGTTTTGCAGCAGCGAGATGAAGAGTCCAAGGTTAAGAGATCTGTTTTGTATTTGCCATCTTCAAAGGCGTTTCTTGATGAAGAAGAGGACATTTTTTTTTTCTTTGTTAGTTTTCTCTATTTTATTTTTTTTTTTTTTTTTTTTGTGGGTTCACGAGAATGAAGTGAGTTGGAGGTATTATTATAGGGAGAGAAAAATGTTAAGAAATCCATGATGTCAATTTTTTAGGACTGTTTTTTTGAATTTTGCACCGACTGTTTTGTTTTCCTTTAATTTTAATTCTAATATACCCTTAATGGGACTTGTAATCTTAACTATCTAAGTAATCTAACAATGGCATTCTAATTTTAATTCTTTTTTACGGTTTTTTTTTTTAGTGTCATCTGATAATATATATTGGACGATAAAAATGTTGCCGAATAGGCAAAATTAGTCCTGAGCATTCGGATATTCAGTTCGGTTCCAGTTCGGATTCCATTCGGTTCGGGTAAGTTTGGGTAACAAACTCAAGAACCAAATCCTTTCGGATATTTTCGATTTGGTTCCATTCGGTTTCAAAATACCCGAATTGCCCAATTCGGTTCCAAAAATACCCTAAATTTTTCCAATTAAACCAGCAATAATCGGGAAAAAAAAAAATAATCTGGTCATTTGGGTATTCGGTTCGGTTCCGGGTATTTCGGGCAAAGAGATTTAGGATCCATTCGGGTATTTTAGAATTTCAGTTCGGATTCAATTCTATCAAGTCTAAATATAATTAATATTTTAGGTATATAATTATATTTCGGGTATTTTGGGTACCCATTCGGTTCTCGGTTCGATTCTGGTTATAAAATTTAAGATCCATTCATTTTTTTGTCATTTTGGTTCGATTTCGGTTCGGTTTTTTTTTATTCGGTTCTGGTTCGGTCCATTCGGTTCGATTATTTTGCCTAAGACTGGGCAGAATACATACATCAAAGTAATCGATCCAACGAAAAACTTAACTTATAGAACCGACAAACTTAGCCTAGAACCTCGAAGCCAAAAGTCGTACACGAACGGAAACTAATCACGTCGACTAAACCAAAACGCACTCGCTAAACTATGAAAAAGAAAGCCATAACACTCAACCAATAAAAACCAGCCCAAACCCGAGAAGTAAAACGATCAGATTGAGAAGGAAACTTGACAAAACCCAACCGTGGCTTATGTTCTTTTTGTCCTCACTTGAAATTTGTAGACTTGAAAATATAAAGAACTTGACCTTTCTTATGATGGCAACCGGGCAACGTGAAAGCATCAAACAATCAAACTTCGACCAAGACCATGGGAACCACCAGCACATGATGAAGGAGGATGAGGCAACCTAAACAAATAATTTAAAGCAACGCACCATAACAACTAGAACGATAACCCATACGAACTAAAAAGTCAAATTTCACTAAACCAAGCAAACATCGGAAACGACATGTGCCTAACAATATGGAGACAGACAGATCTGGTACAACAAGGTTTGAAATTAAAGTATGGACACCCGTCGATCGAATAAATCCGGCGTCACCATCCTCGAACCAAAACAAACCATGATCAAAAGATCCACCGCAAAGCTTCAGTTATAAACGAAGAGACATATCCGAATCAGATTCGTCCCCGCAATTTGACAAAGACCAAACCCGACATGAGTCAAACCGACGCACGAAGAACAAACCAAAAAAACTGTTATATCCCATTTTTCCGACCTAAGAAACCACAGCGACATTGGCTCGACACAGGGTGACAATATTGAGAATGGCACCACGAACAACATCATAGACTTGCAAGACCAAACTATCACGCCAAAGCCACTTTTAAACAGATCTTAGAATCGATGACGACTAAACCATCACGCCAAAGCCACCGCACAACCACCACCAAAGAAAACAAAGACTGGAAATAAAGACTAAGAGAGAATAGAGAGACGTGACTGACGCTGACGCTAGTCAGCCACGCGGGTCAAAATCCAGCCAAAGACAAAGAGTTAAAGAAAGAGGCGATTAGGTCACGAGAGCGGAAAGAGAGAGAAAAAGTGTGAGTGTTTTGTTTATGAACCTATAAAATACATACTTCTCTTTTAATTATATAGAGATTTTTGGAAAAATGGCTCGAATGTCCTTCCCCGTCATTCCTCTTGCTCAAATAACTGTGTACTAAAAAAAAATTTAGTTTACGTTTTTTTTAAAGGCAAAAATAGAAAAATTACCAAGAAACCATGCTCCTTTTTCAAAATTACAGATCTAATCTATACATCCGATCCGAACCCATTAAAATCTTATCCGACCCAACAAAATTACCCTAATGTCGATTTCCAAATATAAGAAGTTACTGAGTTCTAAAAGTTACGACTTCTCTTTTTTTTTTTGCGAAAGAGACAGCTCCCCATCTCAAAATTGAAATCGATCCCTTTTCCACCTAAAACCGATCTTTTTCTTCTTCTCTTGATTTTTCTCTTGATTTCGCCGACGACAGCAGCGAGCCCTTAGATTTCGCCGACGAGAGCGGCGAGCCTTCTGATTTCACCGATGCTGAGCCCTTCGTCCTCTTCATCTCCAATTTGTCATCGTAAGCCCTCCGGTTTCTTCTCCCATTATTAGTTTGTCGATTTGCTTTTGAAAATTGGCAATTGAGCTTTCAGATTGTTAAACCACCAAATTATTTTTAATTTTTTAATATGATTTATTCATGTTTATCGACTTGGATTCAATAAAGTTGAATGAATTTTTTATAGCGTTTCGTTTATGAAAATTGGGCTTGATTTTTCAGGTTTTCCTGAGAATGCCTCCTCGCACAAGGAATCTACGGCGAAGTCTGGATCCGCAACCATTAGAAGAGGCTGAGGCATCTTCATCCTTATCGGAGATATGTTTTGTTTAGGGACAATTAGTTAAACTAGTTAAACTATATTGTGTTTAGAAACAATTCGTTTAACTTGGTATATTGTGTTTAAGAACATATATGATGTTTTTAACCGAACCAAGTATACCCAAACCACGTCAAATACCCACGATGTACGAGCCACCAAGGACAAGATCTGGTCTTAAGAGATTACGTGATGCATGGAACGATTCAGTGAAAAACTTAATGGTGCAAATGACCCAAGACGAAGATTGACCCATGCATGCATTTATGGACCGAGACAAAAGCTTAGTGGAAGAAAGGCCGAAGCCCATGGACCATGAAGAACGCACGGACAAAGAATGGCCCCTTCTCAAGACCAAAAAGACTTCCAACATCTTCTTGATCGAGCCAAGCCCATAGGAGCCCACGTGAGCGTTAAGAAGATGTGCACGTAACCTTCTAGAAGCATCCATGAAACCATGTGCACGTAACCTTCATTACAAGGTAAGTTATTGAGTTATTTCTTTAATTATTGAATTGCCTTTTCTTTGTTTTGCAGAATTAAGTTTAGAATCGAGTCTAGGTTCATTAGTAAATCATTATAATTTATTTCAGTATATTCTAGCTTTAATTCCCCATGTAATCTCGAGAATTTTGTTTCCTTTTTGCGTTGAATCGACCCTTGAAGGTCAAGGCCAAAGAACCATTTAATAAGTTTCCACATGTGGCTTGTAATCTTTAGCTTTGATTTGATAATAAAGAACGAACTTTCTTCTCAAGGCTCTTGCTCTCTCTAGTTCATTGTGCGGTTTCCCCTTTGGCTTTAGAGATCTCGGCTTATCACGGATTCAGCACCATCCGCGTGGCGCCTCTCATTCCATCGTTACATCCTCACGCTTGTTCTCTCGCTCACCCATTCGCTCGACCATCTGTTCGTGACAAGAAGAGTAACTCTAGTTCCTTTGCATCACACCACTTTCACGTTCGCTTGTCCTCACGTACGAACCGTTGGTGCAACCTTAGTTCCTCATGGCTCGTGTTTCTCATATAAGACCTTCAGATCTTATATCAAAGATGATAGTAAATTTATTGATATAGTTTAACTAGTTTAACTACTTTAACCGGTTTAACTAGTTAAACTAGTTATTAACTAGTTTTACTAGATAATATAGTTTGATTTAGTAGAATTGGGTAAAATTTTAAAAGTAGTTTATCTAGCTTAACAAGTTTAACTGTATTTTATGTGTAGTTATAGTGGATACTGTTGATGGTGACGTTGGTAATGTTAATGTGGATCTGGCTACTACCATGGTTTTATGGGTGCCAACGGTTGTATCTTCGTTTTCTATTCCAGTGCCGACGGTTGCTGCTTCGTCTTCTACTCTGGTGCCGACGGCTGAACCGATTGGTAATTTTGATGAGGATGATAATGCAGAGGAGAAGAAAAGGAAGATTTCGATGTCAAAGCACATCAACACCCTATACACAGGAGGGAGAGGAGGTGGAAAAGGTGGGGGAAGAAGAGGTGGAAAAGGTGGAAGAAGAGGAGGACACCCTAAGATTAAGGCTGATTGATAGTCTTGTCTGGTTTTATGAATTTATGAATTTGGGATGTTTTTGTGTATTTATGAACTTAGTTTTATGAATTTAACTAGTTTAACCAGTTTATCTAATTTAACCACATCGGGATATTTTTATGTATATATGAACTTAGTTTTATGAATTTAACTAGTTTAACCAGTTTAACTAGTTTAACTCAAAGTTTAACTAGTTTAATCAGTTTATCTAGTTTAACCGGTTTTATCCCTTTCCTAAAATCATAGTTCTCGATTCGTGTGCCATGTGGCACCAGAAATGATTGTCACGTGGCATCAGATGGCAATTCTGTCATTTTATTACACATAGTTTAACAACAGAGTTGAACTAGTATTCTAGTTTAACAATTTATAACATAGTTTAACTGTCACGGTTAAACCAATTTAATTAGTTTAACCATATTTTAAAGAAATGTTAATTAGTTTAACTTATGAAAATAATGGTTTATCAAATATTTAACAACTTATTATGTCGTACTATATGATAAAATGCATGTTTATCTAATTTGCATAGTTATTTGGTAAACATTAGTAAGTGACCATAAATGTATAAGGAAGATAAGGAAAAGTGTAAAAGTTCATGTGATAATCACTTAAATATTATATATTTTTTTTTGTCAAAATCATGTTGTTATATACGTTTACTTACTTAATACTAACATTTTCCAATAAAATTTGTTGAAGTACATACGTAATCCTTACGTTTCTAAATACAAGAACATAATAACATAGTTTAACCAGTTTAACTAGTTTAGTCAGTTTAACAAGTTTAGCCAGTTTTAACTAGTTTAACCAGTTTAACCATCTTTACATAGTTTAACTATTTTAACTAGTTTAACATACTGGACAAATTTTCACATAGTTTCTGCAGTTTAACTAGTGTAACCTATTATACCCAGATTTAAAGCGAAAGCAAACCATTATCTAATTAAAACGCAACATAGTTGTACACGGTGAAATAAATAAACATACAACAGTAAAAAAAAAAACAATTAGCGAGTTTTACTCCTTCGTCTCCTTTCTCCAGCCGATGAAAACCTAACCTCTTGGTTTCTTCCCTTTTTTCTTTTCTTGGATGTACTCGCAGTTACCCGACAACATGTATGCATCTTATTGTAAGTTCTAATTGAAAAACGATCCGAGTCCTTATCTTTCGTAGCTCGTACTGACCATTTGCAACCTTTGCCACGACATTTGGCCACAAACAACGTAGTTGTCGACTTGTCTGTAATATATTCAAAATAGTTATGATGTACAACTATGTCAATTAAATGTTGTACTTCCCGCTTACTCGAAAATTCTTGCTTTACAACCATATCAATGCATCATCCCATTCAACATTTACAACCTGAGTTCCTTCTACATCACTTGTATCTTCATGGTCACCGTCACCGATATTAAAGTTTTCACGAGCTGAGCTATAAGGAACAATCTGCAATTCTGCACTACACTCTAGAGGTTCAGATACTGTGTTATGAACAACTATTCCATCTTCATTAACTCTAGCATCACTTGTAAGCTCGTCAAAACTTACACGAGGTCTACTTGATTGACCTCTACTTGCTTCATCCTCTCTTAATAATTGGGAACCATCCAGATTTTCTTCAACACCTTTCACTACCTCTACGTGCAAACCAGATATAGACGCATCCTTTTTACTTGCCATAATATTTCCTACGGTATCTTCGTCATCCTCGATATAAGATATCATCTTCGGTTTCACCCGACGTTGATAATAACTTATCTTCAGCAACTTCGATTCATTTACCTTCACCTTTCTGCATATTTTACCAACCAAAGATGACTAACTCATTTGTTTCTAATTTCTATCCATATATATGGTATAACACCGATGTTCTCTTGGATTCCATTGTATATCATCTCCGTCATGTGAGTAATGTTCTGCGTAATTAAATGATATGTCAATCATCGCTATCTAAAAAAAAAAGAAATAAACGATATTAGTATATAGTAATTGCACATAGTTTAACTAGTTTAACTTTATGTATATAGTTTAACTAGTTGTACTATCTAGTTATACCCAGATTCCGTTCTGAACCTATAAATTCCGATCTTCGCTTCTCAATCCAAACTCATAATCCACAATAACATATAACCTTCAACCGACACAAGAGTAGGAAGCACAAGAATCGACAATCAAAATCAAATCAAATCAAATCGGATTTCTTTACCGATTCAAAGACGGTGAGCGGCGATAGCGAGCGGTGGCAGAGGTGGACCAGCGACAGCGACGGTGGATCTAAAGCATCGAGCTCTCTGTTTTTTTCGCGATGGAGGAAGAGAGAGAAAGAAAAGGAGAAGTGAGAAATTTTTTTGTGTATTTAATTTTTTAATTATTGTATAAAAGATAAAATAGAAATTATATGTTTGTTTGTTTAATAAAAGTTAAATAGCTATAAGTAAAGTTAGACAACCTTGAGTTTCTTCATTTAGGTCATTACAGCATTTCTCTTCCGAGATGTTTTAGCTAAAATTTAGAAGAGAAAAAAAAAATTGCTACGCTGTTGCTCGGTCCAAAGACTGGGATTTGTAGCCTTTACTGGACTTTTTCTGTCTAGATTAATTTAAAAAAAAAAAAGATTGATCTTCTTTTTCTGTCATGATGATATATATATATATATATATAACATTGCAGATTTTAGTTTTGTATCACACGGCCCAAGATTTTGGATTTTGGATCTTCTTTTCCTGTTAGTAGTATTTTCAAAATGCAAAATTCACATCTGAAATTTGAAAAGGGATAATTCTTGTTTAAGCCAGATGAAAAATTATGGACGTCAGAAAATCTTATATTGTAGAAACGAGCCAATGGTCTTTTGGCCTTATTCATGATTATTGTGGCTCGTAAACATTTGTTTTATCATTAAGAAAAATTAGAAATTTTGGAACCAGAATTAATTAAAAAAATATGGGAAAACCAAAGATAATACGAATCAGAATCGACCGTACACGTGGCTATCATCGACGGAGGAAATGAGCTTATATATTTTACCTTCATCACTCTTTATGAGTGCTGTAATCGAAAAAGCATTCACACAACGAAGATCAGTTATGGCTCTCCAGGTGCGTTTATTTGATTTTGATTTTGATTCTTATTCATTCTTGATTTTGAACTGAGAATCGGGGATTTATTGGGGATTTGATTTGATTTGATTTATTGGGGATTTGATTTGATTTTGTAGAACTGAGAATTGTGATGATTGAGAATATATCTGGATTTTACCGTTTTGCTGCTGAATTTGGGAATCGAATGATGATTGATGCAGGCATGGTTTATGGATGATAGCAATGAAGATCAGAGACTTCCTCATCATCGTAACCCGAAAGAGCTCGTCACGTTGGATTACTTGTCAGGTTTTTTCAAGTCTCTCTCTTTAAAGTTACTCTTACTTTATAACCGTGAAAACTACAAATTGGTGTGTATATGATGATGTTGTTGTTGTTTATGTCTGGTTTGGATAATTTTGTGTGTGTTCTTTCATGCTTTATTGTATTGAGTTGTGATTCTACATGATACACATATGAGCAAACTAATCCCAAATTGTCTTAAACTACGGAAATGATCAAATTTACGCAAGAGAAGATTTAAGAGAATCATAAACTATGCAAATTTCACTAATAATACTTGTGTTGTGTTTTGTAGAGTTGGGAGTGATGTACTGGAAGTTGAACCCTGAGAACTACGAGAATGATCCCGAACTTGGCAAGATTAGAGAAGAAAGGGGTTACGATTACATGGTACGCAGATTATCTCTTTCTGATCACTGTTTTTGACTTAGGATCACTCATGCTCACTATAAATGGCCATTGATGTTTCATTTTCTTTTACTTGTCGTATATCTTTGCCAGAGAAATACTAGGATAGTAGTAATATAATCTTTCATAACCATGAGGGTAGTAGGACTACTCAAACCTTATAAAAACCAGCTTATTAAGAAAGAAGGCTTCTGTGTGATTGAGTATAAGGCTCTAAGCTAGCAACTAATCCTATAGTTAGTCAATATGCTAATCGAGATTTATGTACATGTTAACATCACGCATTGTCTTCGTCCATGTAGCTTAAGCTAAGGGAGCATTTGTATGGTGTTTAGCATTGTAACTCATGAGCTAGATATTAATTCTCACAAGCAAAACGTTTTCTTTAACTAATCTTCATTTTAGGATTTACTGGATCTGTGTCCCGAGAAAGTCAGCAACTATGAAGAGAAGCTGAAGAACTTTTTCACAGAACACATTCACAAGGACGAAGAGATCCGTTATTGCCTAGCGGGAAGTGGCTACTTTGATGTTAGGGATAAGGATGACCATTGGATCCGAATCTGGATGCAACCGGGCGATCTTATTGTCCTTCCCGCCGGAATCTACCACAGGTTCACACTCGACACCAGCAACTACATAAAGGTACAAAAAGCCAATCTAAATCTCTGTACTAATTTCTACGAAAACGTAAATGAAATATTACATTTTATGTTCAGATTTGATTGTCGGATTGTGATGAATGGTGGTTTGGTTTTGCAGCTAATGAGGCTGTTCGTGGGAGAACCGGTTTGGACACCATACAACCGGCCACAGGAAGAACATCCGGCTAGGAAACAATATATAAAGGGCTTAACCCACAAGTTTGGAGAAGCCATTAAAGCTCATTAACAAGTTTAATATATGCTTGTTGTGTATTTGTATGTATTGTTTACTCCTTCCAAATAGTTGTGCTTGTAACATACTTTTGCAATATATGCTTTTATACCTAAAATAGAGATTATTTATTTAATATTAAATTTTAAATATAGTATTAACATTTTAACTCAACCAGAGGCTTTTAGCTTAGCAAGCATGGTGGGTGTTACATCAACCAGAGGCTTTACTTTCTCAAATTTTGAAAGCACGATATTTTTCTCGTAGAGATTTCTTAGAATGTGGTTAAGATTGTAGACACTCTTATGCGTCATCAGAGAGTTTGATGAAGAACATTGTTAATGGAAAAAGTACATCGGTTTGGTTAGATAAATGGATGCACAACCTCGTCGACCAGTTAATAAAAGAGATTTCTATGAATCTCAATCTTAAAGGGGTCTGACTTAGCTGATGGAACTAAAAGGTGCATTAAGAATCGGTTGCTGGATATTTTCCCTAAAGATGATGTCAATCGGTTTTGGATATGCCACGAGTAGTTACGATGGAGGATTTGTGGATGTAATGGCCATACACAAAATTTTGTTCTTATTCAGTTTAGAGTGGTTATATGTTTCTTGAGAAGGAACATTAACTGTTCTCAGCTGAAAATGCAGATTTGAACCGGTTGAAACAGAGGATCTGGAAGCTCCACACTATCCTGAAAATCAAGTTCTTCTTGTGGCGAGCCTTATCTGATGCCTTGGCTGTGTCGGTACGATTTTAGTCTTGAGGAATTCCTATAGATTCATCGTGTCAAATATGTACCCGAAAGATTGAAACAATATCCCATATGTTGTTTGACTGCACTGTTGCTAGATAGATGCTCGCATTGGCTAATGTTCCTTCTCTTCTAAATGGATTTTCGACATATTCAACCGAGGTTGGTATATTTTTTCCATCCCAAAATCTGGAAATATGGTGGTGCGTTAAGAGAGCTTAAGAAAATTGATTTGACTATCTATGTCACCAAAGTGCACTTAGCTTTTCGATCAAATATTCTAATAGAACTCTTGAGTTAAGCGTGTTTGAGCTGAAGCAATTTTATGATGGGTGACCTATCGGAAAGAGATTTCTGGTATCGTGCGAGTGAGGACAAAACACGGAAAAAAATCACGTGGTGATTTGTAGGGTCGGTAAACAAGCCGCTGTCCACATGCCAAAAGAGGATGTGGGGCATACACGGTGGCGATCGAGGCGTTAGAGATGTAATGAATGACGAAACATTACATAAAAAGTGATTTGCATCTTTAATGAAATGATTCGGATCTTTGAATCATAGAATTGCAATCTTTCAATCATAAAATTGCAATATATATATACACACATATACACACACACAAATCATATCTATCAAACAACAAACATATATATCTTCTTCTTTTTTTCTAATTCTAAATCTAACGAACAAAGTTTGTAAAAGAATGGCGATAAAAGTGTGTATGTTGATGATGGCATTGATAATGATAGGATACCATCTAAAAGCATGCAATGGAATGGAAAACATGTCAAATGATGACCCTCACACACCGTACGTATCTTACGCTCACATTGATCTTTATTTTCTTTTGAACTAATGTATGTCCACATCATATGTATACCTATATATATAAACTAGGATATGATTCGCGGTACACCGTGGAATTAGGGTTTTTTTATATGTTTTATAACTTAAAATGAGATTTTTTAAATTTAATTAAATATATATTTTGAGTAATATATCCGTTTTTAAAAATTCGAATCACAACGTAGGCAAAAAAAGATTTTTATTAACTTTATGTATTATATGATGATTCAAAGCAATTAAAAAAATCAAACAAAGATAATATAAGTATTTCTCTTTTTGTAATATAGATTCACGAAATCAAATATATTAGTAAACTGTTTTAAATTAATTAAATGCATAATTATTTAGTTACGTTTTATTAACTTATATTGTCAAGGTGAATTTACCAAAGATAATTTCCTAAATTATATAGTTAAGATAAAATTTTGCAAAATGATCTTAACGAATTTTTGAACATAATTTAAATAAGAAAATAATTGATATTGAAAAATAATTTAAATTAACTCAATTTGAATTAATATATTTTTCAAATTAATTATGGGTTTTTCTATTTTTATATGTTAATAATGTTTCAAATATTTTAATAGTTATGAAGATTTGTCAAATATCTAAATATTGTATATTAATTAGAAATTTTTTGAATTTAATTTAAGAAGATTGATCAGTAATTCGAATTTAATAGATTTTATTTTATTTGAGAAGATGTGATATTTGAATTTATTTGAGAAGATTTGATATTTGAAGAGAGTAAATTTAATTATTATTTATTAATAAAATTCCAAAGATTTAAATTTGTTTTGTTATTTTTTTAAAAATGTTATTGGATTTTTTGATTGAATAAATGTGGGATTAAATGTTTGGGTCAAAATCTATTGAAATCGGATCAATTTTGCATTGTCCCGTTTTGCTTTTATAAGTTTTAACCCTAATTTACCCTTAATGATACTTGTAATCTTAACTACCTTAGAATTGCATTCTAATCTAAGTAAATACTTTGAAAACTATGATTTATACATAACTTTTTGTTCGATATCGGTTTAACTTTTTTGGTTAGGTTCAGTTTTCCCGGTTACAGTCTTTATGCCCATCCCTATATGTGTGTATGTATGTGTATTTTAACATATATGTAGTCATGATTTGTGTCTGTATGCAGAATGGAAACAATAATACCTCACGGAGTTCCAGACCCTGTATGCTTAAGGAATTGTCTATCCAAATGTGGCAGTGACGAACAATGTTCAAAAGATTGTTTCATAATTTGTTATCCTCCAGTCTTGAAACCGTAATGTTCTATGTCGATGTATTAATGAGATTTACAACTTCTTTTGAGAAATAAATAATCAAAATAAAAATATTAATTATTTACTTGAGAAAGAATAGCTTTTGTGGTCTATCTCACGTGAAATGTCATTTCTCTACGTTAAAAACTTAGAAATCGTTGCACCCAATTGTGAACATTATTCCTTGGATGTCGGAGTATCTCCCTTTTTAATTGAAAACGCTGAAAAAATGTTGTATACTCTTTTTCATATACAATGGTTAAATGTATCAAAGAATAAATACACAGGTCTAACTATGTCTTTGACATGGAGAGAAAAGATGAATGAACAAGAAAAGCAAAGCTTTAAAAATTGAGGATAATCAGAGGTATTTGAAATGTTATAAGTCGTTGAAGTGAATAGATGGTAATGATGGAGGTATGCATTGGAAGACACGAAATCAGGTGGAGGGGAGTGTATCCAGAAGTTTTTTTTGATCCGTAAAGGCGAAGAGAGACTTATGTTTTCTCTTCTTTAAGTTTTGTTGGTGAATAAGAATAGACGAGGGTTTCAAATGTCGGTGTGAAAGATGCAGTGAAACATCCCGACCCAAAATCCTACTACTCCTCGGGGTTTCCTGCAAGAAAAAAAGAAAGGGTGAGTAATCTAGGATTATTCAGCAAGGATAAGCCTTAGGGCTCACGAATTCTCTACACACAAACACATTTAGAATGTCACAAAGTCTAAACCTAAGACAAACAGACAACGACACACCCATCAAACAAATAGAATCACGTTCCATAACCGCCACGCGGCCTGAATACAACGTGTCGCGCACGCTATCCCTCGTGCATATCGGTTCTCTTGTGCCACGCACTTCTCCTATGCACCTTTCACTCATGCCTACAGGATCCCTTGTGCCGTGCACTTCTTCCCAGCACAATGAAAACTCGTCAGCTCGTCAGCCATCCTGACCTACCCGCATTTCCGCGTCCATAGGTCAACACACAACTACAAGAATTTCTCCTTGTATATATCTCCGCGGCTCAATCGCAACTACTCACACAACAATTATTTTACCACAAAATAACATGCATTTCACAAAACCACGCAACACACATTAAAATATTCATTTTAATTTCTATCTCTAAAATACTAGTTCTCTTTCTTATACTTTAAAATATAATTATATATCGATATATATTAATACACTCAACAAACAAATATGGTTACTTATATAATATGTAACTCGCAGATATACTTGGCTTAACCTTAAACTAAGTAATCTAACTAAATATATTTATATACGAAGAAGACACAAACTTGTCCTCACCTTTGCCACGATTGCTGAAGACCTTTCTATAACTGGAACTGCTACTTAAGAACTGCTATTTTTGGAACTCTCCTAAAATAGAACTTTCCCAAATTAGTAACTCTCCAAAAATAGTAACTTTCCTAGAATAGGAACCATACAGAAATGAAAACCTTCCTAAAATAGAGAGTCGGGTCAATGGAGGCGGTTTTGTGCTTAGGCTGCAGGAAAACAACACATAAACGTCCTCAGGTCGGTGCATAAACTCGGTTTAACTTTTACCCAAAAAAACCGTTTTACTCCTGCAGATTAAACACTCAGTTCTGGCCAAACGGTGTTGAATCTGACAAAACTAATCCTGAAAATGAATAGATCGGAGAAAGATGAACCACATACCAGAAATCAGATTCAACGGTCACGTAAAATTTTCTGGCGAATCTTACGGAAGAGATTCCGGGCGCGTCCACCAACGTATGGATGAGCGGTCTGCAACATTGGCTTCATCTCGGTGAGAGCTTTGCAACAAGCCGGCGCGTGTCACAATCGGAGCTCGGACGGTGGAGCTCCGGCGACTATTCCAGTGATGGCACTGTGATTCTGACGGTGGACGGTGGCGGTCCGGCGATTGCTTCAGCGGCGCGGGTGACTCTCTGGTTTGAGTGGGCTTCATCAAGGCTTTTAGGTGTGGGAAAATATGAAGTCTTACTAATCTTTTTATAAGTGATTATGGGAGAACTGTAACACTCCCATTTGCACGAATTTTAAAAAAAATTCTACTAAGTGTTATTTCTCCGAATTTAATTCAATTTCTATGCACAGCGGAATACTAAGCCAAATTTTAACTCATTGGATCCGAATCTGGATGCAACCGGGCGATCTCATTGTCCTTCCTGCCGGAATCTACCACAAGTTCACACTCGACACCAGCAATTACATAAAGGTACAAAAAGCCAATCTCAATCTCAGTACTAATTTATACAAAAACGTAAATGAAATAATACATTTTATGCTCAGATTTGACTGTTGGATTGTGATGAATGGTGGTTTAGTTTTGCAGCTAATGAGGCTGTTCGTGAGAGAACCGGTTTGGACACAATACAACCGGCCACAGGAAGAACATCCGGTTAGGAAACAGTATATAAAGGGCTTAACCCACAAGTTTGGAGAAGTCATTAAAGCTCATTAACAAGTTTAATAAATGCTTGTTGTGTATTTGTATGTATTGTTTACTCCTTAGCAGTAAAAATAGAGGCTCCTTCCAAATAGTTGTACTTGTAACATACTTTTGCAATATATGCTTTTATACCTAAAATAGAGATTGTTTATTTAATATTAAATTTTAATTATATTATTAATATTTTAACTCAACCAGAGGCTTTTAGCTTAGCAAGCATGGAGGGTGTTACATCAACGAGAGGCTTTACTTTCTCAAATTTTGAAAGCACGATATTTTTCTCGTAGAGATTTCTTAGAATGTGGTTAAGGTTGTAGACACTCTTATGCGTCATCAGAGAGTTTGATGAAGAACATTGTTAATGGAAAAAGTACATCGGTTTGGTTAGATAAATGGATGCACAACCTCATCGACCAGTTAGTAAAGAGATTTCTATGAATCTCAATCTTAAGGTTGCTGACTTAACTGATGGAACTAAAAGGTGCATTAAGAATCGGTTGCAGGAAATTTTCCCGAAAGATATTGTCAATCGGTTCTGAATATGTCACGAGTAGTTACGATAGAGGATTTGTGGATGTAATGGCCATACACAAAATTTGGTTCTTATTCAGTTTAGAGTGGTTATATGTTTCTTGAGAAGGAACATTAACTGTTCTCAGCTGAAAATGCAGACTTGAACCGGTTAAAACAGAGGATTTGGAAGCTCCACACTATCCTAGATATGTGCCGAGCCTTATCTGATGCCTTGGCTGTGTCGTAACGACTTTAGTCTTGAGGAATTCATATAGATTCATCGTGTCAAATATGTGCCCGAAAGATTGAAACAATATCCCATGTGTTGTTTGACTGCACTGTGGCTAGATAGATGATCGCATTGGCTAATGTTCCTTCTCTTCTGAATGGATTTTTGACATATTCAACCGAGGTTGATATATATTTTCTCATGGATGTTGTAACACCCCAAAATCTGGAAATATATGGTGGTGCATGAAAAAAGCTTAAAAGAATTGATTTGACTATCTATGTCACCAAAGTGCACTTATCTTTTCGCTCAAACATCCTGGGAGAACTCTAGTGTTAAGCGTGTTTGAGGTAGAGCAATTTTAGGATGGATGACCTATCGGGAAGTGATTTCTGGTACCGTGTGAGTGAGGACAAAACACGGGAAAAGATCACGTGGTTATTTGTAGGATCGAAAAACAAGCCTCCGAACGTAGCAAACTGGCAGTCGGACAAGGGTGGGCCCATGGGCCAAAAGTGGATGCGGGGCCATAGGTGGCGGTCGGGGCGTTTTATTTGTAATGAATGACGAAATATTTCATGTTAGTATGCGAAACAGTATCGTAGATCATGTGGGCTATTTGGAAGAATCGGAATGCCTCTTATATCGTTGGAAAGAAGAATGATCTTCGTCTCGTTATTAGAACTGCTCAAGAAGATGCATTCCAATGGCTGAAAGATAACTCCAATGCTCTTGAGATCGCTCGTATATGTCCTTCAAATTATGTTGTAACAAAGTCTAGATTGTCCAAGCCACAACCTGGTTTTGTCAAGTGCAATATGAGCTCATCATGGGTTACTGCTTCATCTTTATTTGGTGGTGCGTGGATTGTACGTGATCATTTGGGCCAAGCTCGTTACCACAGTCGCGATGCTTTCACTTCGTCATGTCGAGTAATGGCTGAGTTGTGGTGTATGCCGTCAGGATACTTCAGTGCCGTATGAGTCAACGCTAGGACTGGGGATTCATCTCAACCGTTTGTTGAGATTGCTGAGTCGTTGTCCACGACTTTGTCTGGTAATAGGAATATGCAAAATCGCTTCCAACAATATAACTAAGTATAGTATGTATTTTTCATCCAACCCTGATTTAGTTATTTTTACTAGAAAATGATTTTATTACTTTGATGATTAAATGATTAGGATCTTTCAGTCATAAACTTTTAATCATTTCCAATTGCCATAGGTTATAAAAATAAGGAATAAGAGAGATTGTAGTTAAAACAAAAGTTACAAAATGAATCCCCTATATATTATTTGGAGAGTACATTTATAAATAAATATTAAAAAATGTTAATATTTACATTACATTATCATTACTTTAAAGAACAAATTTTAATCTCTCATTAAGGATATTTTAGTCATTAGTTATTATGTGATCATTTAATGAAATCATTTAATTTTTGGTTAAAAAAAAATCCGATTTGTTAATATTCTAAAAAGATTTTTGACTATTTTAAAAAAAATCAGATTTGTTAATCAGAATTGTTTATAATCTGAGTATTGTGATTACCAAAAAAATCAGATTTGTTAATATTCCAAATTTTTTTTTTACTATTCCAAAAAAAACGGATTTGTTAATAATCAGATATTTTAATAGGATTTGTTAATATTCCAAAAAGAATTTGTTAATATTCCAAAAAATCGAAATTGTCAAAAGCTGATTTAATTTTATTTGCACAATCATGTATTGATTTGCAAAAAAATCGGATATTCTATTATTAATTTTTTTATTATTTAAAAAATCGGATTTGTTTAGATTCATTAATCCGTGCTGTACCACGGGACAATTTTTAATTGTATTTAAGTCAAGAATAAAACTAATAAATGCATGACGAAGTATAGCTCACTAATATGCATTTTTCATTAAGTGATTTGTTACTTTAATGAAATGATTCGGATCTTTCAATCATAAAATTGCAAATTATGATATAAAAGTATAGAGAAAGAAATATTACAATTCAAAAAAGGTTATAAAATTAATTGTATTCAAGTCAAACCAACAAATCTAATCTAATAAAATTATTATTATGATGGCACAAAATCAACTAATAATTATATACACAAATTCCTTTACAACACACACATATATATATATACACACACAAATCATATCTATCAAACAACAAACATATATAGCTTCTTCTTTTTTCCTAATTCTAAATTTAACGAACTAAGTTTGCAAAAGAATGGCGATAAAAGTGTGTATGATGATGATGGCATTGATAATGATAGGATGTCATGTAAAAGCATGCAATGGAATGGAAAACATGTCAAATGATGACCCTCACACACCGTACGTATCTTACACTCACATTGATCTTTAATTTATTCTGAACTAATGAATGTCCACATCATATGTATATCTATATTATATATATACTAGGATATGATATGCAGTACACCGTGAAATTATGAGTTTTTTTATGTTTTATATAATTCATAACTTAAAATGTGATTTTTTCTTTAATTTAATTGAATATATATTTTGAATAATATATGTCCGTTTTTAAAATTCGAATCATGACATATGCATAAAAACATAGATTTTATTAACATTATATATTATATAATAATTCAAAGCAATTAAAAAAAAAAACCACACAAAGAAGATATAAGTAGTTCTCTTTTAATCATATAAATTCACGAAATCAAATATTTAAAAAAACTGTTTTAGAATTAATTAAATGCTTAATTATTTAGGTAAGGTTTATTGTTTTACTAACTTATATTGTCAAGGTGAATTTACCAAAAATAAGAAATCCGAAAATAATTTCCTAAACTATATAGTTAAGATAAAATTTTGCAAAATGATCTTAACGAATTTTGAGCATAATTTAAATAGGAAAATAATTTATTTTCAAAAATAATTTATTTTCAAAAATAATTTATTTTCAAAAATAATTAAAATTAACTCAATTTGAGTTAATATATTTTGCAAAATTAAAATTAATTATGGTTTTTTATATTTTGAAATATATTTTTCTTTATATGTTAATAATATTTTTAATTATTTTAATAGTTATAAAGATTTTTCAAATATCTAAATAGTGTATATTTATTAATTAGAAAAAAATTCTGAATTTAGTTTGAGAGGATTGCTCCATAATTTCGAATTTTACAGATATTATTTTATTTGAGAAGATTTGATATTTGAATTTATTTGAGAAGATTTGATATTTGAAGAGAATAAATTTAATTATTATTTACTAATTAAATTCCAAAAATTTAGATCTGATTTGTTATTTCTTTAAATGTTATCAGATTTTTGGATTGAATAAATGTGGTATTAAATGTTCAGGTCAAAATCTATTGAAACCAGATCAATTTTGCACCGATCCGTTTTGCTTTTATAAATTTTAATCCTAATCTTCCTTAATGATACTTGTAATCTTAACTACCTTATAATTGGATTCTAATCTGAGTAAATACTTTGAAAACTCTGATCTAACTTATTTGTTCTTCTCTTTTAATACTTAATAGTATATATATAAAATCTGAGTAAATATATATAAAATCTGGTTTATGGAATCGTTTTGATCGGTTTCTCGAGTTTTGATTTTTTATTTTATTTTATAAACATTAAATCAGTTATAACTTGTTTTATTTTTCTTCAGATCGTGGTTTGGTTTTTGTTTTAGTTTCGGTTCTGTTTTTATTTAAAAAACAAATTAAAATATAAATAATTAATAATTTATTTAATATGATTACATCCCCTTGGTAACTTTTAATGCTTTTCCGTTTATTTGGTTTGGTTCAGCATGGTTATTCAAAAAGCGATTTCAGTTTTGGTTTTAATATATTAAACCAAAATGATTTATAAATAATTTTTTGTTCGATTTTGGTCTAAATTTTTTGGTTAGGTTCAGTTTTCTCGGTTACAGTTTTTATGTCCATATCTATATGTGTGCATGTATGTGTGTATTTTAAGATATATGTAGTCATGATCTGTGTCTGTTTGCAGAATGGAAAAAATAATACCTCACGGAGTTCCAGACCCTGCTGTATGCTTAAGGAATTGTCTATCCAAATGTGGCAGTGGCCCAAATTATTGTTCACAAAAATGTATCCAAATTTGTTATCCTCCAGTTTTCATACCGTAATGTTCTATGTCGGTGTATTAATGAGATTTACAACTTCTTTTGAGAAATAAATAATCAAAATAAAAATATAATTATTTACTTGAGAAAGAATAGCTTTTGTGGTCTATCTCATGTGAAAGGTCATTTCTCTTTGTTGAAAACTTAGAAATCGTTGCACCCAAATGAACACTATTCCTTGGATGTCGGAGAACACTATTCCTTGGATGTCGGAGTGTCTCCCTTTTTAATTGGAAACGCTGACAAAATGTTGTATACTCTTTTTTATATACAATGGTTAAATGTATCAAAGAATAAATAATGTTCACACAGGTCTAACTATGTTTTTGACATGGAGAGAAAAGATGAATGAACAAGAAAAGCAAAGATTTAAAAATTGAGGATAGTCAAAGGTATTTGAAATGTTATAAGTCGTTGAAGTGAATAGAAATCTCATAGGAGACTGTTACATTGAACTTTCATACGCTAGCTAGAGTCTTGACGAATTTTGAAAGTTATTTGTCAGTGCACCAAAACTGAAAGGTTCACAGCTTATGTTGATGTCTGCTTTAGAGAGTTGGGAGAGAGCATAAAATAATTCACTATAGTGAATGAGACTATTATATTCTGCAATGCTGCTTATAGCAATGAATTTGTTATGCGTATTTATCTTTCTTTGTCTAAGTACATACATTGCTCCATAGGAAACAATATTACTGATTCAAATCTTGGAAGCGGTAATTTATTGCTATTATCCTGAGGGGTTTAATATTGTATAAGCTTCAATAGTGTATAAGCGTAAGTATTACATATATAGAGATATTTTGAGAGATGTAGGGAGTGCAAAAATAAACAGAGGTGATCGACAACTGACAACCTTATATACACAAATATTAGAGATACAAATGTGCATAGATACGAAACTCTCACCTATATGGCTATATGCGAGGTGAGATTTCTTTAAACTTTTCAATACTTAGAGAGTGTTGACTGAAATGGCTCCTCAATCTTTAGATTTATTTACGCTTTTCATATGAAAAAAGCACCTGAAGCAAATGAGTAGTTACTAGATGCTTGTTTAGAATCAAGTTAGACAAGTTAAATATCAATAAATAATTTATACAACATCTAAGTATTGAGTCCCCAGCAAAGAAATAATTTCCAACAAGTTCTACTTCAAGCAAAACTTAAATATTTGTAAAAAATGTGGACTAAGTTAATAACAATTAAATAATTTACCAAGACAAAAAAAAAAAACCCACACGTTAGCTTGGGTACTCACTTAATGCTTATACACAATCACGTTGTGTAATAAATAATAGATTTTTTGTTTAATAATGATTTTTACATTCAAAACAAAACCAACCCACACGTTAGCGTGGGTACTCACCTAATGCTTATAAAATATCATGCTGTATAATAATTATTAGATTTTTGTTATTAATAATGATTTTCAAATTCAACAACAATAAATTTCAAACAATCAGATTTATTGTAAAAACTAAAGAAATGTAGATGTGAAAAATATAAGGTACCAAATACGTAAATTTAGAGTAATTGACAAAGATATTTTTACAATATTAATAGAGTTTATGTTTCTTAGATATTGTAATAGATTTAGCTTATATATATTGGGAATAAATTTTTTCAAAAGGACTCAAAACATAGGTTGTTGTAAATACAATTTAGCATAATAAGAATTTTTATTAATATAAACTTGTAATTTTCTTATAGAATAACAAATGCAAACTTAGAAAATATATCCATAGATTTTAAATTTTAGAGAGTTGTTTTTAAAAGAATAAATACTTTTAAAAGAAATGTAAATTTTATGGATATATTTAAAATAATGACTAGAAACATTATTTAAGCCACGAACTGTGTATAAATATATACATTCAGCTCTTCAAACTCCTCAAATATTTCATTTTCTCTAAAATCATTCTTAGTTATATTTTTAACGCAATTAAAGTTTAGTAAAATAGATCCGAATATGATGATTAAACCTTAAACAAAATAGGCGTGGTTATTATATTGGAAGTGGGTGGTCAAATTTCAAAGATGCAAGAGGTCTCAAAACAGGCGGTGTCATCAAATGATATTGGCAAGATACCAAATTCATTTTTACTATGTAGGAGTTTTTTTCTTTCTTTTACTTTTAATGTTCTCTCGCATTTGTAATTCTTTTTCTTAATAGATATACTTAACTTATGTATTTTGTGTAGTATTTTTTTTTTTCTTAACAGCCAGCTGATGGGAACAAGAACAACATCAGGAATTTGTGAAGTGATCAGGAAGCAGAAGGCTGACGTGGCACTAGGGGTGATGTGGCGTGGCAAGGAGACGCGAAACTGACTTGGAACGAAGATTGGTTTGTGGTGGTTGTGGAGATTCAACATATATTCTCTGTACCAAGTTTTGGTAAGGAATAAACTTGACGAGCAAGTTGATTCCTTCTATGGATATTCTCGAAGATCTTCTAGGGTTTTTAGCGTGTGTGTGCATAAATAGTCTAAGGAGGCCATATGTAGCTGCTAACACTTTGAGAACTTGTGTGAGGCTTTGTTCTACAAAGCTTACAAACAGCAAGTCGAGAAGGTGAGTGTTCAGATCCTTTTGTATTTTCACGGTTGGGTGAATAGAAGCAAAATGATTCCTATAGATTCATCGTGTCTGTTGAGATTATATATCCTAATCGCAATATCTGTAGTTTACTAATTTTGTGAAATTGAGTAAGAAAACTTGTAGAGAGACACTCAAAACGATTTGGTAACCCATGCAGGTACATCTGGGGAGGAAGGAAAAAATGGCTATTTAATTTCTCAAGTATTTGAAATGTACACATTAATTTCCCAACTATAATGGTTTCAGATTAATTCTCCAATGTTTGGTTGACTGAAGCAATTGAAGACGAAATTAAGTCCACGTTTACAGACTTAACAGAAGCGTTAAATCAGATTAATGGTATACAATATAAAAGCAAAAAAAACATAACAATCTCTAACAATCCCCAAATCGAAACCTAAAACCTAATATTCTTCTCCGACATCGACAACTCCGATTCCGATAACTCCGACATCAAATCCAGCAACAATCGCTCTCTGACATCAAAATCGCTCTCTGACATCAAAATCGCTCTCCGACATCGACAACTCCGGCGACCCAAAATCTCTCCGGCTCCGATTCGGACAACTCCGACATCAAATCCAGCAACAATTTCGGCAGAAACCGCAGAGGAATGACGAACACGAAGAAGCATAATCAATGCCCAGAAAGTTACTATCACTACAATGAAAGAGGATTTCCCAAGTCATGCCTATGTGGAAGTGATGTTAATGTGTTCACATCGCAATCCGTAACAAATCCAGGACGGCCTTTCTTTCGTTGTGCTTCCAAAGCTGTAAGCCTATTAACTCTCGAATTCTATCATTTAAGATGCTTATGAATTCTTTGAAGGATGGTCATTTGTTTTGTGATGCTTTGAAGGATGGTCATTTGTTTAAGTGGGTAGAAGAAGACATGTATGAAGAGGTTGTAGACATCTTACAAAGGGAGTCCAACATTAACAATGAGAAGATCAAAGTGGATGAGTTAAAAGCTATGGTTCTACATTTAGAAGAAGAGATCGAATGGTGCAAAAGTGAACTACGCAAAGCCAAAATAAAGGACATGGTGATGGTTGGTTGTTTTGTTGGTTTGGTCGCTTACTCTTTATTAATTAGAAAGTGATAAATTTGGTACGTTGGTTGTTTTGTTGGTATGGTATCTCTGTATGGATTTGGTGTCAATTACATTCATGAATGAAAGACTTTGTTTGGATTTGGTTTTAATTTGGTTCATGAGAAAGAAAGACTTTGTTTGTATGTATTTGGTTTCAATTTGGTGAATGAATGTAAAACACAAGTCACAAAACAAGTTATAAAAAGTCATAAATGTCATAAAAGCACAAGTCATAATAACACAAACACAAGTCATAAAACAAAACAAAACCATAACACAAAACACGTCTTAAACAAATGTAAAAAAAACACAAACACAATTAGATTCGGGTTTGAGAAGCTTATGATGATTGTGATGATCGACCTTGAACCTTCTTTGGACGCCCTCTTGGCCTTCTTTCTTGAGGATCTGCAGGTGGATTAGAACATCTTGTTTTATTATGTCCTTCTTTTTTGCAATTTGAGCATGTTCTAACACGGCCATGTCATGTTAACTTGCTCGGGTTAGAGGATGACTCTTGATGGCTTTTTCTCCTAGCATGACCATGTGGTCTTCCACAGCTGAATTGTGATGGTGGTGGTAAAACTGGTAAACGGCCAATGCGTCTCCACAATGTCATACCTTGTACTGGTTTCATACCTTGAACATACAATTGGCGCCATGTTGAAGTCAAATAGTAATCGGAGACATAATCATTAAGATCTAACCTTGTTGTTGTGATGACACACATGACATGCATACATAGAATGCCATTCAATTGCCAATAGCCACAACCACATGTTTTCAAATCCATATCCACACGATAGACAACACCATGATAGCCGATCTCATACAAACTCCCAGTTGTCATGTATCTTATGCAATCCTTAGCTTTTTGCCTATTCAGCTCAATCTCTTTGTCTGCTCTTGGTGTGAACCTTTTCTTCCACTTATTAGTCAAAATGGTCCTCTTTGCATTCCTCTCCATGCATCTCCTCTTTACTTCAGTAAGGAAATCAAGTAAAGGTTTCCTCCTTGACTCCCTAATGCTTCTATTGAAAGACTCCGAGAGGTTGTTCAAATTGTCATTGCAACAAGATCCTGTTTTAAAGAAAGCCTGCGTCCATGTTGATGGCTGAGTGTATTGTAGTAAATCATACGTACCTTGGTTGTATTTTTTCAATGCTTCTAGATTATCAGCAAATGCTTGACTATAACTCCGAGCTATCTTCCAGAACAAACGCTCAAGCTCAATGTCTTTGTTTGTTTTCTTCCAGTTTTCGAGAATGTGTCTAGAACACATTCTGTGTTCAGCTTTGGGAAGCTCATTATAAATCGCATTTAACAATCCTTGTTAAAACAATCAAACAATATCAGAAATGTTAAGAAATCTCAATATCAAGCAATGTTAGAAATCATAAACAATAAAAAATAACTTACAATATGTTTATCTGAAATAATAGTGATGTCTGCTCCATCTCCAAGACTCAAATCCTTTTTCAGAAATTGCACAAACCACAACCAATTACTAATATCCTCCACCTCAACCACTGCCCAAGCAATTGGAAATAATCTGTTATCACCATCTTGACCAACAACAACTAACATTTGGTCTTTGATATCCCATTTCATAAAACAAGCATATAATCCTATAATAGGCCTACATGACTGCTTCCAAGAAGTTTTCAAAGCTTCAAAACATATATAAAGTTGGTAGAATCATTGCAAGCTTCAAGGAAATGTCTCAGGAATCGTTTCAATCTCCATAGTTGAACCAGGATTAGATGTCCGAATCTCTTCTTGATAATCAAAGATTCTGGCAAAATGAGATGCATGGCTAGCCTTTCTCTTTTCAAAACAAAATCTCTTCGCTCTCTTAGACTGATTCACAGTAACAATCATATTGTACTCCCTCTTGATTTCATCTACCATCTCCTGATATTTTATCTTCTGTTTCATTTTGAGCCTTTCCTCAAACAATTGCGAAATTATTCCACTATTCAAAAGTTTTGTATAACCTGATCTAACACATACATGCTCATTGTGAAAGCCCCTTACCATCAGCTTCCTTTTCCTCTTCTCAAAGGAGCAATACACTCTCCATGGACACTTTTCTTCGATGTGTTGTGTGTATTTTGCGCCAAGCCTGTATGCAGATGACTTATACATTTTGATATCGTATTGGGTCATTAGAGAATACCTCAGGAGTGCATACTTGAATTCATCTGCATTGTTGAATGCCTTATAGAGAGACAACAGTTCTTTATTCGCAGATTCTCTGTATGTGTATCCGGTTTCTTCATCTTCGTCACTATGTGATAATGGAGATGGAATCTTGTCGCCATCCGAAACATCATCTCCACCGTCATCGGAATCATCATCATCTCCGTTTGCAGGGCCATCTTCACACGCATCATCGCCGAAATGGGATTCTAAGTTGGGACAGATTTTTACATCCACCAAGTCATCTTCTTCTTCATCTTGCAGTTGACCCTCTACCTCTCTATAACCTCGACTGTCTTCATTAATAACAGGAAAATCGTCCTCTTCAACACTATCAGTATTAGAAGATTCATTATCTTCGGCTGCTCTTTCTTCTTCGCCGGATCCAATTTCAGCATCAATTTCGTCTTCGCTGGCTGTAATTTCTTCTTCGCCGGCGATAATATCTTCTTCGGCGGTTGGGATTTCTTCTTCGGCGGTCGCACTGTTTCCTTCGGTAGCTTTGATTAGATCTTCGGCGGCTGCGATTTCTCCATCGGATACGGATTCCCTGCGAATTGGAAGCTTCCTCGTTCTTGGAGATAGGAGGTTAGTAAGAAATGAATTACAAATGGATGTTGAAATTTCTAGGCCAGGTTTCCTCTTCTTCATGTCGGTCACCGGAGTTGTCGATGTCGGAGAAGAAGATTAGGTTTTAGGTTTTGATTTGGGGATTGTTATGTTTTTTTGGCTTTTATATCGTATACCATTAATCTGATTTAACGCTTCTGTTAAGTCTGTAAACGTGGATTAATTTCGTCTTCAATTGCTTCAGTAAACCAAACATTGGGGAATTAATCTGAAACCACTATAGTTGGGAAATTATTGTGTACATTTCAAATACTTGGGAAATTAAATAGCCATTTTCCCGGGGGAAAAAACTCTGTTCTTCAATCCACTATCACAAGTGTTTAATCGGATACAACCAGAGAACAAAGATCTGAAGATTGATTGCAATAAAGACTTCAAGTTCAAAGAGCAAGGTTATATGAATCTCTTACTCTCTCTGTTTGTTCTTTATCAAACCAACTGATAACTCGTAGACTGACTCAGCAATCACCAAGTTTCAGCTTCTCCAGCGACTGCTCTAGCTCCGATCGTCTTCTCTGATCTAGCTCTGTCGCACACACTCTATCTCAAAATCTCCTGCTCAAAGTTGTTACGCTCTCTGGATAAATTTTTTTTCTTTTTCTTACTGGGCTAAAACACACGCTGACCTATTTTATATCAAAGTTAATGAACTCAGCAAATAACCCACCCGACAAACTCCACCTCTTCAGCTACACTCTGTCTTTGTCTCGAATCTTCTTCTCGATACTCTCACTCTACGGCGATTAGGTCAAGCTTTTGAGAAAAACAAACTTGTCTCTTCGCCTCTGTACTTCCGACCACTAAGACCACTTCGCATGGAGTTAATCACCCTCAGTAAGTTTTTCTTTTTTCTGAATTACCAAAAAAAATCGACACCCTGTTCTGATTTTTTTCTGACAGACTTTTTCAGATCTTCGAGCTTTCTTTAGATTTTTAAGCTTGCAACATCTATACGATATTCCAGAGAAAACTTACGAGCAACGCTTTGTAAAAGGTAAGTCCTTCATCTCTACT
The DNA here is from genome assembly GCA_026770425.1 of Boechera divaricarpa. Lineage (NCBI taxonomy): Eukaryota > Viridiplantae > Streptophyta > Magnoliopsida > Brassicales > Brassicaceae > Boechera > Boechera divaricarpa. Next base: position 4,512,345 of record CM049188.1, read on the forward strand.
TCGTACGATCTCTTGAGCTCTTGCATGAAACTAGTCTTATCCTACCACTTAAGAGCTAGATCCGAGCTGTAACAGTCTAGACCCTCACTGATAACTTCTTGCATGTTAAAGTTTCGATTTTCTTTGGCTCTCACTTGACACTAAGATTACTCTATCACTTAGTACCTAGGTCCGAGTCACTGATGCTCTTAACTCTTAACCGATTCTAGGATTATCCTCTCACTTAGGAACTTGATCAGAGTCATAGCATCTCCATTTATTAGACTGTTTACTAATTTCCAGAAACTTACTTGTTTTTTTTCTTTCGTGCAGAAGCTCCACCTGAGACAGATCACCTCTCGGTACTATCTCAAACTTACTCAGGTAACTCATCTGTTTCCTTTCTTTTAATTTCATCTGTTTAGATTTGAATGATGAACCTCTCTCTTTCGTTGTTCAGGAAAACAGAGCTCCTGATGAGTTACTTGACCCACCTTCTGTATTACTCCAAATTCACCAGCTCACAACAGAGCTGGAACTTGTTCCCTGTTAAAGTCTTGGTAAGAAAATCTGCTGCGTTTTTGCTTGTATGTATTTTACTTACCTGTACATCACCCTCCGCAATAATGTCTCTGATGAAATGATAATTAGTATCAATATGCTTGGTTCTCTCATGATGAACTGTGTTCTTTGAGAGAGTTATAGCTGATTGTGAATCACAGTGTATCCTTACACTGTCTTGTAACAAACCCAATTCACTGCAAATACCCTTCAACCAAACAGCTTCTTTCACAGCCATGGAGAGTGCCATGTACTCGGCCTCGGTTGTGGACAAAGCAACAACAGACTGTAAACAAGACTTCCATGAAATTGTGTTACCTCCAACCTTGAAAACATAGCCTGTAACTGACCTTCTTCTGTCCAAATATGTGGCATAGTCTGCATCAACATACCCCTCAATACTGAATTCATCATTCCTTTTAAACATTAAACCTGAACTGTAAATACCCTTAAGATAACTAAGAACCTATTTAACTGCTTCCCAATGCAACTTCCCTGGCTTAGACATAAATCTGCTTATGAGTCCAACTGTAAAACATAGATCAGGTCTAGATCCTATCATTGCATATATTAGGCTACCAACTGCACTAGCATAGGGTATATTTTTCATGAAATCTGCTTCCTCTTCTTCTGCTGAAACACTTCTTAGCTTAAAGTGAGAAGCTGTAGGAGTTATAACTGTCTTATTGTCTAACATTCCAAACATCTTTAGTACCTTCTGTAGATACTCACTTTGTGAGAGAATAAGAGTCCCAGCATTTCTGTCTCTTTTAATGTCCATTCCCAGAATTTCAGAAGCCTTTCCCAGATCCTTCATCTCAAATTCTTTACTTAGGCTTGCTTTGATTTCTTTAATCACATTCTGATTACCTGAACAAATCAACATGTCATCAACATAGAGTAGCACAAATACCTCTGAATCTGTTTGAACTCCTCTCATGTAGACACATGGATCATAAAAACTTGTTTTAAACTTTAAATCTGTCATGAAGTTATCAAACCTTAGGTTTGATTGCCTTGGTGCTTGCTTTAATCCATACAAGAATTTTTTCAATAGACAAATCTTCTGTTCATTTCCTTTTCTAATGAATCCTTCTGGATATTCCATTAGTCTCTTTTCTTCTAAATCTCCATGAAGAAATGCAGTTTTAACATCTAGTTGTTCCAACTCATAGGCTTTATTTACCACCAAAGACAGCATAAGCCTTATAGAAACATGCTTGACAACTAGAGAAAAAATCTCATTGTAGTATATCCCTTCTTTCTGTGAAAAACCCTTTGCAACCAATCTAGCTTTAAATATTTGTTTTTCAACACCTAGGATTCCTGACTTGAGTTTAAAAACCCATTTGCATCCAATAACTTTCTGTTTTTCTCACCTTTCTATTAAACTCCAAGTACCATTTCTCTCAAATGAATCCATTTCTTCTTCTGCTAACCTTTCCACTGACTGCTTAGCTTGCTATTCATAGCTTCTGTATAAGTTCTTGGCTCATCTATTTCAATATCATCAGCTGCTGACAAAGCATATGCCACTAAATTTGAATCCTCAAACCTGGTAAGTGGTCTAATGTCTCTTTTTTCTCTATCCCTAGCTAGCAAGTAATCACTCAGATCTTCTGTAATAGTTTCAGTTTCCAACTCCTCTCCACCTTCTGTTTGTGAAGAACTATCCGTGTCTGAGTCTGAATTTATTTCTTCTTGACCAGATGTACCTGAGGTAGATGGTCCAATAACAAGTTTAGGATTAAAAGACACACTCTTCCCTTTAGATTTCCTCTTATCAGTATTCTCCTTATCCTCATATTCTGAAGACACATTTCCTGACACATCCTTGAATAATTCATCCTCTATGAACACAACATCCCTGTTTGTAACACATTTCCCTTCTTTTTCTAACCACACTCTGTATCCCTTAGTGTCCATAGGATATCCAACAAAGGTTCCTTTCAATGCCCTGGGACTTGTTTTTTCTTGAGTGACATAAACATAAGCAGAACAACCAAACCTTCTGAAGCTTGTCAAATCTGGTTTCTTTTCTGACCACATTTCCTCTGGTAACTTAAACCCACTTGATGAGTTAGGTGTGATATTGATGATCCTCACAGCCGTATTAACAACTTCTGCCCAGAATTCTTTCCTTAAGCCGCTTTACACTAACATGCATCTGACCTTGTCCATGATTGTTCTATTCATTCTTTATGCAATTCCATTCTGTTGTGCAGTGTATGCACATGTTCTGTGCCTTTTCATTCCAGTCTCCTTACTAAGCTGATCAAACTGTGCATTACAAAACTCTAGACCATTGTCTGTTCTAAGACATTTTACTTTCTTTCCAGTCTGAGTCTCTACTGCTGTCTTCCAATCCTTGAAATTCTGATATGCTTCACCCTTTGTCCTTAGAAAGAATACCCATACCTTCCTTGAATAATCATCAATTATACTTAGAAAATACATGCATCCTCCCAAGCTTTCTTGATTCTGAGGTGAACCCCATAAATCTGAATGAACATATTATAAAATACCTTTTGTCTGATGCTTAGCTTTACCAAAACTTTGCCTGTGGGACTTTCCTAGAACACATCCTTCACAAAAGCCAAGATTTCCAATTTCTGCCTTATGTAAGTATCCTTGATCTACCAGTAGTTTCATATTTCTTGCACACATATGTCCTAGTCTGGAATGCCAAATCTCTGTCGCCTTGTCCTTAGGAATAATCTGATGCACTTCACCTTCTGAGCTTGAATTCTGAACTGATCCTTGTAGATGATACAACCCACTGTCATACTTCCCTGAGATAACCTTCTGTACATCTTTGTAGAAATGTACCATGTAGTCTTTACCTTCATATTTGCATCTTGCTTTCTCAAGCATTCCATATGAGATTAAGTTTCTGTTCATACTTAGTCCATATCTAACATCAGTAAGTATCACAGTAGATCCATCCAAATTTACAATTCTGATCTTTCCAATACCCTTGATTTCACTTTGAGCATTGTTAGCCATTAGTACTCTGCCTCCTGCTATCTCTTGGAAGTCAAAAAAAACTTTCTTATCAGGAGTTATATGAAATGAGCACCCTGAGTCTAGGATCCATTCTTCTTTAGAGTTTTGTTCACTTGCTGTAAGAACCATTGGTTCTTTAAACTCTTGTGCAGTATTTGCTGCTTCATTATGTTTCTTCTTTCCTTCGGACCAACAATCACGTTTCCAGTGACCTTCTTTTCCACATATGAAACAAGCAGTTTTACTTTTTTGATTCTTTCCCCTAGACTTAGACCTGTTCTAGCTCTTTCCCCTGTTTCCATTCTGAGATCCTCTAGTTTCTGATCTGCCTCTTGTTTCAACAATTAGACTTGAACTCTAACCTTTCTTACCCAACAAACATTTATGTTTTAGCTCTGCTTCTTTAGAGTAGGCTGCAGTTACAACTTCATTCACTATCAAAGTCTCTTTTCCTGATCCATAATGTAAAGTATGCACTAGCTGGTCATATAGAGGTGGTAAACCTGAGAGGATTTGAATGGCTTGATCCTCATCTGAGATTGTTACCTTCAAACTGGTAAGGTCAGCAATTAGCTTTAAGAACATATCAACATTCTCTTCTATACTCTTGTCTTCTTCCATCTTGTAACAAGAAAACTTTTTCTTTAGGTATATCCTGTTTGGCAGAGACTTGTGTTGATACTCTCTTTCCAGTGCCTTCCACATACCAAGAGCTGTGTTTTTATGCATAATTTTTCTCAGTATATTGTCACTTAGGCAGGTACCTAGAAGACTTTTCACTTTCCTGTCTATTTCTGCCATTTTCTTCTTCTCTATTATGATTGTCTTTTCTTTGTCTATTTTAGGTTTCTTCTCTGAACTGGATTCAATGTCTGTCTCTTCAATCACTTCATCATCTGGTTCTTCTAAAACAGATATAAGACCAAGTATCCATAACTGACCGAGTACCTTGTATTTCCAAAGGTTAAAGTTTCATTTTCCTTCAAATTCTTCCATCTCAAAACGGCAACTCATAAGATCCATATTTGTTGTGATGTGAACACTTCTTTTGCATGTTTCAGCAAGAAAGCCACAGATCTACTTCACATAATTTTCTTTCACATATAAGTACTCAGAGAAAACTCTTTCTCTATATTGCGATTAGATCCTGGATGCTCTGATACCACTTGTTGATATTATATATCCTAATCGCAATATTTGTAGTTTACTAACTTGTGAAATTGAGTAAGAAAACTTGTAGAGAAACACTCAAAACGATTTGGTAACCCAGTTTCCTTTGCAGGTACATCTGGGGAAGAAGACTATGTTCCTCAATCCACTATCACAAGTGTTTAATCGGATACAACCAAAGAACAAGATCTGAAGATTGATTGCAATAAAGACTTCAAGATCAAAGAGCAAGGTTATATGAATCTCTTACTCTCTTTGTTTGTTCTTTATCAAACCAACTAATAACTCGTAGACTGACTCAGCAATCACCAAGTTTCAGCTTCTCTGGCGACTACTCTAGCTCCGATCGTCTTCTCCGATCTAGCTTTGTCGCACACACTCTATCTCAAGATCTCCCGCTCGAAGTTGTTACGCTCTCTGGATAATTTTTTTTTTCTTTCTCTTACTGGGCTAAAACACACGCTGACCCATTTTATATCAAAGTTAATGAACTCAGCAAATAGCCCATTAGATTCCTTTGAGAGATATTGGGCCACAAGGCCCATACGAATAGCTGAAGCAAAAGCCATCCGATAGTTTCAAATATGTGCCCGAAAGATTAAAACAATATCCCATGTGTAGTTTGACTGCACTTTGGCTAGATAGATGCTCACATTGGCTAATGTTCCTTTTCTTCTGAATGGATTTTCGACATATTCAACCTGTTGGTGTTTTGATGTTTATGGTTATGAAGGAAGAAACTTGGACGAGAGAGAAAGAAACAGAGTATGAAATAAACTGAAAACTTCTTATTGGTTTTCTTGTGTTATATTCATCAACATGATCGTAAAGACTAGACACGATCACTACTTATACAAAACGAACCATTGTTTTGAAACAACATGACTGTGTAATTAAAGAAACACAACTGTACGAATGACAATTCGTGACTCTTCATAAGTAACTAACTTATACGAATGTGACTTTCTATTATATGAGATTTGATTAACTTCAACACTCCCTCTTAATCATATATCTGCTTCACTCCAAGCTGTCTTCTAAGATTTTCAAACCTTGAAATGCTCAATGCCTTTGTGAAGATATCTGCAAGTAGATCTTCGCCTTTGCAATACTCCAATTGAATGAGTCCTTTGTTTTCGGCTTCATGTACATAGTGATATTTGATCTCTATGTGTTTTGTTCTTCTATGCTGCACCAGATTCTTTCCAATTGATATTGCCGACTTATTGTCACATAAGATGGGGATGCCTTCTTCAAACTTTAGTCCCTCCAAAAGTCTTTGTAACCATACGGCTTGGTTTACGGCTGCACACACGGCGATGTACTCTGCCTCCGTCATTGATTGAGCCACCGTTTGCTGCTTACTTGACTGCCAACAAAACATAGCCGATCCAAGACTAAAAACATAACCCGATGTGCTTTTCTTATCTTCAGTAGAACAACCCCAATCGTTATCCGAGTAGCCTATCAATATTGGAGTTTCCACACTTGTAAAAAATACTCCATAATTTGATGTTCCTTTGACATACCGTAAGACCCGTTTGGCTTCTTGATAGTGCTTCATACGTGGTGATGACATGTATCTTGAGAGATATGAGGTTGCGTACATCACATCAGGTCTTGATGCACACAAATACAAAAGCCCTCCAACAATGCTCCTATACTTCGTCGGATCTTCATATTCTTTGTCATATTCTACTCCTTTTCTTTGTGGTGTAACTAGAGTGCTTACACTCTTGCTTTCTTTCATTCCAAACTTATCAATAAGTTTGTTTGCATATTTTTCTTGTGAAAGAAATATGCCGCGATAGTCTTGGATTACTTTCATCCCAAAAAAGTAATTCAACAATCCGAGATCCGTCATCTCGAATTCATTCTTCATATTTTCCTTGAATGTGTTGATAAGATGAGTGTTTCTCCCTGTGATGATAATATCATCAACGTATAACCTTACGATCAACACATCTCTTCCTTGCTTCATAACGTACAACGCCGCATCATTCATGCTTCTTTCAAAACCGTTTTGAATGAAGTATGAGTCTATTCTTCCATACCATGCTCGTGGGGCTTGCTTTAAACCATATAAGGTTTTGTATAGCCTTAACACCTTCTCTTCCTTTCCTTCAATCACAAAACCAGGTGGTTGTGTGACATAAACCTCTTCTTTTAGTTCACCATTGAGAAAAGCTGATTTTACGTCCATTTGATACAATTTCCACTCTATTTGAGCCGCATATGCAAATATGGCTTGTATTGTATCATGTCTTGAGACTGGAGAAAATGTCTCAAGATAGTCAACTCCATATTCTTGAGAAAAACCTCTTGCAACAAGCCTTGCCTTGTGTTTGATCGTATTACCGCTTACATCCGTTTTGATCTTATAGATCCACTTCACGCTTATCACGTTTTTCTTCTCTGGCTTGTCTACTAGTTTCCATGTCTTGTTCTTCTCAATCATCTCTATTTATTCACTCATTGCCTTTCTCCATTTTTAGTGCCGCAAGCTTCATTGTAAGTTTGCGGTTCCTCATGTGCAAGAAGGCAAGCTTTTATTATTTGAGCCGCTTCTTCAACCTCTACTCTTGGTGTTATTTGCATGATTTCACTCATGGATTTGTATCTCCTTGGTGACTCAGAACTCTCTCCTTCTTCATTGTTAACTTAGTCACCACGTTGAGTAGAAATAGGGCTGGAGACGTTCTCGGTTGATCTCTTTGGGTTTGTTGATCATTTGTGGATAAGACAAAAGTCTTCTTAACTTTTTTTTCCTTTCCCAATCCCACTTCTTGTTTTCTTCAAACTCAACGTCTCTTGATATTTCAATCTTCTCATTCTCCAAGATGAAAACTCTATAGTATTTGGATTGATTGTTATAGCCAATGATGATTCCTCGCTTTGCCTTAGCATCTAACTTCCTCCTCTTTTGATCTACAACATGCACGTAACATATGCTCCCAAAACTTTTCAGGTGTGACACGTTTGGCTTATGTCCACACCACTTCTCTATAGGCATCACATCATCTTCTATTGCCTTTGACGGTAGACGATTTTGAAGGTAAGCTGATATATATACCACTTCAGCCCATAACTTGAGCGGTAAGCCTTGCTCAACAAACAATGTTCTCGCTATCTCCACCAAAGATCTATTTTTGCGTTCCGTTGCACCGTTTTGCTGTGGTGAATAAGGCATGCCTATTGATTCCTTCTTCTTCACAAAAATGGTTAAATTCTTGTGAAGTGAACTCGCCACCTCCATCGGACATTAACGTCTTGATCGTACAATCTGATTGTTTCTCCGCCATTGCTTTGAACTTCTTAAACATAAAGAAGGTCTCAGATTTTTGCTTTAGGAAATATACCCAACACATGTGAGTATAGTCATCCAAAAACAACAAAAAATAACGGCTTCCATCAAGCAATTGGTGTTGCATCGGTCCGCATACATCCGTATGCACAATCTCAAGCTTTTCTCTTGTCTTAGTTTGAGATTCTTTTGGAAAATATTTTCGTGATTGTTTTCTAAGATTACACGCTTCACATGCTTCCTTGTTGACTTTAAACTTTGGTAATCCATTTACCAAGTCTTTGTCTTGCATTTGTTGCAACCATGTGTTGCCTACATGGTCAAGCCTCTGGTGCCATATTTCCATTTCCTCTTGCTCACTTGTATTCATGGCTTCTTCTTGAATTGAACTCATCTTGATTCTGAAGCTCTTGTGAGTCATGGGAATATCCATAATCTTCTTGCCGTTTGCATCTAGTATGATGCATTTCTTGTCTTCAAAACACACTCGATAGCCGCTTGAGATAATTTGAGGAACACTAAACAAATTTTTCTCCAAACCCGGCACCAAGAAGACATTTTTGATGACTTTCTTTCCATAACATGTCATGACGGTAATATCTCCTTTACCGGCTGTCATGACGATCTCTCAATTTCTGACTTTAATCGGAACCTTGATACTTTTATCAATCTTCGAGAAGTATCTTTCTTCTTTTGTCATATGGTTAGTGCATCCACTATCTACTAACCAAATGTCTTTTCTCAATGTGGTTAGTGCTTCTTCAGTTGCACTAAACAACATATGGTCTTCTTCCAAGTCTTCATCTTCGAGACTTACATGTGCTCTTTCTTTTTGCTTTGAATGACACACGTTTGCGTAGTGGTCGATCTTACCACATTTGTAACACTCCTTGTTACTTCTTTGATTCTTGCCATGATCATCTTTCTTTGGTTTCTTCCAACACTCATTTTGTGCGTGGTTGCTACGCTTGCAAAACTCACACCATTTCTTGCCTTGATTAACATGGCTCTTGGTGTTGTCTTGTTTGAAACCGGAACTCTTTCTTTTTGCTTGAACGTTGAACGATCCTTTATTAGTGCTTTCTTCTCTTGTAGCCACTCTTGCTTCATGTGCTTTTACAATACTGATTAGCTCTATCATCGTTAGAGAAGTCAAATCGCGAGTTTGCTCCATAACGCTTACAATGCTATCAAACTTGGCTGGGAGAGAGATGAGTATCTTCTGTATGAGTTGATAATCGGTCTTCTTTTCACCATGATAAGTTAATTGATTCTCCAAAACAATTAACTTATCGGTGAACGTCTTAACATCTTCGTTATCAAACATCTTCGGATTTTCGTACTCTCTGTATAACGATTGTAGTTTAACCAATCGGACTTGAGGAGAACCTTGATACTCAACCTTCAATGCATCCCATGCATCCTTTGATGTTGATGTTGTTGCAATGCGTGAGAATATCCGATCCGTCACGGCAGTTTCCAAATTTGCAAAGCCATCCTATCATTTGTAGATGCTTTTTCCCACCGGTTTTTTTATTGAATGGCTTCAGGACTATGATCTCCTTGTGCGGGCTGGTTTGGAAGTCCTTCTTCCACAACTGTCCACAGTTTTCTAGTCCTAAAAATGGTCGCCATCTTAATGCTCCAGAAGTCATACTTCTCCCCATCGAAGATAGGGATCACTTGTTGTGAAGAGCCTTGCATCGTCTCGTACTTCTTTTTTGATTAACGTATGTGATATCTTCTTGCCCTTGATGAGTTGTAAAACTTGTGCTTTCTCTTTGGTCCTTTTAATCATAAAGCTCTGATACCATGTTGGTGTTTTGATGTTTATGGTTATAAAGGAAGAAACTTGGACGAGAGAGAACGAAACAGAGTATGAAATAAACTAAAAACTTCTTATTGACTTTCTTGTGTTACACTCATCGACATGATCGTAAAGACTAGACATGATCACTACTTATACAAAACGAACCATTGTTTTGAAACAACATGACTGTGTAATTAAAGAAACACAACTATACGAATGACAATTCGTGACTCTTCATAAGTAACTAACTTATATGAATGTGACTTTCTATTATATGAGATTTGATTAACTTCAACACAACCGAGGTTAGTATATTTTTCTCATGGATGTTGTAACACCCCAAAATCTGGAAATATAGTGGTGCATTATGAGAGCTTAAGAAAATTAATTTGGCTATATTTGTCACCAAAGTGCAATTATCTTTTCGCTCAAACATTCTGAGAGAACTCTAGATTTAAGTGTGTTTGAGCTGGAGCAATTTCAGGATAGGTGACATATTGGGAAGTGATTTCCGATACCGTGCGAGTGGGGACAAAACACAGAGAAAAATCACGTGGTGATTTGTAGAGTCGGTAAACAAGCCAAAAGAGGATGTAGGGCCATAGACGGTGGCGGTTGGGGGCGTTATAGATGTAATGAATGACGAAACATTACATGTTAGTATGAGAAACAGTACCGTAGATCATGTGGCCTATTTGGAAGAATCGGAATGCCTCTTTAGTCGCTGGAAAGAAGAATGGTCTTCGTGAACTGCTAAAGAAGATGCATTCCAATGGCTGAAAGTTAACTTCAATGCTCTTGAGACAGCTCGTATATGTCCTTCAAATTATGTGGTAACAAAGTCTAGATGGTCCAAGCCGCAACCTGGTTTTGTCAAGTGCAATATGAGCTCATCATGGGTTACTGCTTCATCTTTATTTGGTGGTGCGTGGATTGTACGTGATCATTTGGGCCAAGCTTGTTACCACAGTCGCGATGCCTTCACTTCTTCATGTCGAGTAATGGCTGAGTTCTGGTGTATGGCGTCATGATACTTCTGTGTTGTATGAGTCAACGCTAGGACTAGGTTTTCGCCGAGTAATGTTCCATATGAGTCAAGACATATTCGAACTCCGACTGGGAGATTGCTGAGTCGTTCGTTGTCCACGTGTTGTCTGGTAATAGGAATATGCAAAATCGCTTCCAACAATATAACTAAGTATAGTATGTATTTTTCATCCAACCCTGATTTAGTTATTTTAACTAGAAAATGATTTTATTACTTTGCTGATTAAATGATTAGGATCTTTCAATCATAAATTTTAATCATTTCCAGTTGCCATACGTTATAAAAATAAAGAATAAGAGAGATTGCAGTTAAAACAAAAGTTACAAACTAATTGTATTCAAGTCAAGAATAAAACTAATAAATGCATGACCAAGGATAGCTTAGTAATATGCAGTTTTCATTCAATCTGATTTATTTATTTTTATTAAAAAGTGATTTATTACTTAAATGAATAAATGATTAGGATCTTTCAATCATAAAATTGCAATGATTAGGATATAAAAATATAGCGAAAAATATTACAATTCAAAAAAAGTTATAAAATTAATTTTATTCAAGTCAAACAAATCTAATAGAAGTATTATTATGATGGCAAAAAATCAACTAATAATTATATACACAAATTCCTTTACAACACACACATATATATATATATATACACACACATCATATCTATCAAACAACAAACATATATAGTTTCTTCTTTTTTCCTAATTCTAAATCTAACGAACTAAGTTTGCAAAAGAATGGCGATAAAAGTGTGTATGATGATGATGACATTGATAATGATAGGATGTCATGTAAAAGCATGCAATGGAATGGAAAACATGTCAAATGATGACCCTCACACACCGTACGTATCTTACACTCACATTGATCTTTATTTTCTTTTGAACTAATGAATGTCCACATCATATATATACCTATATTATATATATATTAGGATCTGATCTGCATTATATTTTTAATGTTTTATATAATTTATTACTTAAAATGTGAATTTTTAAAATTTAACTGAATATATATTTTGAGTAATATATGTCCATTTTAAAAATTTGAATCATAACATATGCAGAAAAATCTAGATTTTTATTAAATTTATGTATTATATGATGATTTTTAATCCTAACTACCCTTAATGATACTTGTAATCTTACCTACCTTATATTTGGATTATAATCTAAGTAAATACTTTGGAAACTCCGGTCTAACTCATTTGTACTTCTCTTTTAATAGTATACTAGAATATATCCTGCGTTATAGCACAGGCAAATTATAATTATAGAAAAATATCCGAAATTTATAAAATCAGAATATTAGAAAATTGTAATTCTTCCAAAACTTTACGAAAATTATAATATCAGTTTTTATAATATCGACTATTTGTAATATCCGCGTAAACATTTTGTAATCAGAAATATAAAACCAATCTTTCATACTCGATGATATTGAAAATTTTCTGTTGGAAAAATTATATATAAAATCAGAATATTTTATTTGAGTTAACCGAAGAAATAAGTAAAGTTTTGGAAGATTGCGACATTCTAAGATATTAATTAAGATTTTTTTGGAAAATATTAACCCAGGATATTCTAAGATTGATTTCGTAGAATATATTTTTCTGTTGAAAGATAGTATATCTATTAGTGATATTGGATATTGCAATATATTGTTCCCAGCAAAATTTTCGGATATTTTTTATTTGAATTTTAGTTATATCTTGTTCTATTTTAATTACCAAATTTTATAATTTAAATAGATTTGAAAATTAAATTACAATGTTACATTGTTATATTAAATTGTACACCATGTTAAACTAAATCAGATATGAACTAACATTTTTAAATCTACTAAAAATCTATTAATAGATTCGATGTTATAAAGAAAAACTAACATTAACATTAACATTCTAAAAAAAAATGCTATCTACATCAAATATTTTATTTTTAGAAAATTTAATCAACTCTTAATTTAATTTAATTCGTGTTTTAATTAAATCAACAAAAAAATTTTAACAAAATCTGTTTTAAACTAATTTTCAAAAAAAATAAAGTAATTAAATTAATTAAAACAAAAATTATAATCTATAAAGAAGTAAAAAAAATTGACAATCTACATAAATTCTTATTAAAAAATTTCCAAAAACAGATCACAATCTATATAAAATTTATAATTTTTGGAAAACTAAATCAACATTTAATTTAATTTAATTAGTGTGTTTAATTAAATCACCAAAATCTTCGTAAAATCTATTTTTAAATACTTTTCAAAAAAAATTAAAAAAAAATAATTAATTAAATTAATTAAAAAAATAAAATCATTTAATTATTAGGTATTTTTAACTAATTATGTGATCACATAATAACTAATGACTAAAATACATTTAATGAGAGATTAAAATTTGTTTTTTGAAGTAATGGCAATGTGATGTAATTATTAACACTTTTTAATGTTTATTTATAAAAATGTACTTCCCAAATAATATATAGGGGATATATAAAATCTATGGACAATTTGGTTTACGGAATCTTTTTGATTCGGTTTTTCGGTTTTTATTTTTATTTTATCAAAACTAAACTAGTTATAACTTTTTTTATTTTTCTTCGGATCGATTTTAGTTTGGTTTTTGGTTTAGTTTTGATTCTGTTAAAATATAAATAATTATAATTTATTTAATATGATTACATCCCCTTAGTAATTTTTAATACTCTTCGGTTTATTTGGTGTGGTTCAGCATGGTTATTCAAAAAGCGATTTCAGTTTTGGTTTTAGTATAATGAAACCAAAATGATTTATAAATAAATTTTTATTCGATTTCGGTCTAAATTTTTCGGTTAGTTTCAGTTTTCCCGGTTACAGTTTTTATGCCCATCCATATATATGCGTATATATGTGTGTATTTTAACATATATGCAGGGGCGGATCTAGAGTTTGAGGTGTGGGTGCTAATGCCTCCACCAAAAAAATTTATATCTTTATTTTTCTATGTAAATTTGAGAGATAATAAAAAAATTGTTTAGAGTTTCTATTTTTGCCCCCAATGTCTAAAATTCAATCAATTTTTACCCCCAATTAAAAATATCTATATATCTGCACCTGCATGATATATGTAGTCATGATTTGTGTCTGTATGCAGAATGGTAAAAATAATACCTCACGGAGTTCCAGACCCTGTATGCATGAAGAATTGTCTATCCAAATGTGGCAGTGCCCCAGATTGTTTAAAAAACTGTTTCAATATTTGTTATCCTCCAGTTTTGAAACCGTAATGTTCTATGTCGATGTATTAATGAGACTTAATAATCAAAATAAAAAATATTAATTATTTACTTGAGAAAGAATACGCTACTAGAAAAAATGTATATACCTACGAAATTGCCCGAAAATTTTTGTGGGTACACAAAAAACCAATTTTTCCACGATTTCCCACGCAACTGTGAATTATCACGAAAATAAAGATAACGTGGCAATTCGTGGAAAAGTCGTGGAAAAACTTGCCACGATTATATTAATGGGTACCATTTACCATGAATTGCCACGAAAATCGTGGTGACAAGTGACCAAATACGATATTTACCCACTAATATTATCGTGGCAAATCATACCCACGACAAATATCGTGGCAATACGTACTTTTTACGATAGTTTGCCACAAATTACCACAAAATTTATAGTGGGAATTTGTGGCAATATTTATATATAATTTGTGTAATAAAACATTACACAATAGTAGATTTTTTTAAAAAATTATAAAATACAATTTGAAAAAACTATAATTAGTATTGTACATTACTATAACACATGTAGAATTATACTAAAAGACATACATTTATTCAATATAACAACCCACATTATTCATTATAAATTATTTAATAAAAATTAAAATTACTTATAAGTAATTGAAAAATAGATATACCCACGAAATTGCCATCAACATTAAAATCATTTACATATATACTTTACATAAAATTAAAACTATTTACTTATAATTTTTTTAATCTAGTAATTTCTTAACCGTGAATCTAAAATCCGAAAAAATTTAGTTAAACATATATATCTGATGTGTAGAGAGTTAACCAAATGTTCATGTAGTATAATGGTTATCATCTGGTTACTTTATATGTTGATGTTTAGGGTTCGAATCCTACTAGATGAAGATTTTTGTGAATTAATTCTGATCGCTGGTGGCCACCGCAGACTGCCGCCGCCACCATCTACCGTCGCTCGCCCACAAATATTTTTGTGGGAACTGCCACGAATAAAAATGTGGCAGTACGTTTTTTCTCGTGGCTTTTCGTGAAAATTTTTGCCATGAATAATATTACCCACGAAATAAAAATCGTGGTAAATCGTAGTATTTATCACGAAAATCTATGAATATTGTGAACAATTTCCCACGAATTTTTCGTGGATATAGCATTTTATTCTACTAGTAATAGCTTTTGTGGTCAATCTCATGTGAAAGGTCATTTCTCTTTGTTGAAAACTTCGAAATCGTTGCACCCAATTGTGAACACTATTCGTTGGAAGAAATCTCTTTGTTCCCAAAATAATTGGAAGTTAATTTCGATTGGGTGAATTTTGTAAATTTTTGTAAAAAAACCCTCCAAATCATAAATTTTCAGTTTAGCTTTCATCAAAAATAATTGGAAGTTAATGTCGTCAACTGAAGAATCACCCGTAATATAACTGATGTTATATTGTTATATAGGTGACGGAACTCAAAACGCAGAGTTTCGAAAATGATGGTTCCATGAACTACATGATGTTTTCTCAAATATTTCTCGAACCCTAACATGGCTCTATCGACTTTCAAAATCCCATCTAATTCTAAGATGAATTCAAAGTAATCTCTTCAGTATATTGAAAAAAACGGCAGACACTTCGACTTACTCTCGATTTCGGGGAAAACTAGAATAGAATAGGGCTCATAATTTCATAGATCCAGTTAAGTACTTCAAGTCTCGTGGTTCGTCCCAACAGAATATTAGCCAAAATTTGGCAGTCTCCTTCAAAATATCACTTTTCTATAAACTTTAATTCAACGTTGTTACATTGCAATTATGAGACTTTGACATTCCGCTTCTAGTGCAGTCATAAAAGGAGCTCCTGTGGCTTGGTCTGCTCCTTTAAAACAGCCTGTATCATCTCGGATTAGCCACGCCGATGTAGCTTTTGTGTCCTGATTTGTAAAGTTTCTATCATAATTTCACTTAATCCATCCCGGTCTTGGTCTTATCCATCTTGTATGATGTCTTCTATTTTCAGTTGTAATAGAAGGCCTAAATGAAGATGTAGATTCTGGAAATAGCAAGCTGATGTGAACAAGAGCTGCATCAGGAGTCTATGAAATGAACATGAAGCAGAAGGCTGTAGAACTTTGATCTTTCAAAGTTGTAAAGGATCGGACAACACAGATTTTACTCTGTTTTTCTCTCTCTCTCTGTTTCTTGTCCAACACTCAAAGTATTTTACTTTGTTATGAATGCTCGATCTTTGTAAATGAAAACCACACTCTTTTATTAGATATATAAACTGTGTTTATAGGTTTACAAGACACACTTTCATTAAGGGAAATGTCTCTAGAAGACACCCCAATGTAGAGACACAAACACACTCATGTAACTGTTTTGCAGTTAACAAATCTTATTCGTATCTCTTCGGTGTGTGATACGAATAGTTTATAAATCAATTACTTAACTATATAATATATGAATCTTCTAGGATAATAAAATAAATGAAGACTTGATCATATCCAACACTCCTCCTTTATCATGGCTTCATCGTTACGCCTAGCTCTTCTCGTAGAACCTCGAACCTTGTTGTGTTTAAGGGCTTCGTCAATATGTCTGCTATTTGCAACTCTCCTGGACAGTACTCAAGTTTGATCTTCCCATTCTGTTCAGCCTCCCGTACAAAATGATATTTGATGTCGATATGCTTGGTCCGACGATGTTGAACTGGATTCTTTCCGATTGCAATCGCTGATTTGTTATCACAGAAAATCCTTACACCTTTCTCTGTCTTGAAACCAATATTATTCACTAGCCTCTGTAACCATATTGCTTGGTTTGCTGCTGACCAAACAGCAATGTATTCCGCATCGGCCGTTGATTGAGCAACCGTCTTCTGCTTGCTAGAATTCCAACAAAATGCACCCGATCCAATCGTAAATACATAGCCACTTGTACTCTTCTTGTCCTCAACTGATCCGCCCCAATCGCTATCAGAAAATCCCACCAACTCTAGTTCTTCTACTTGCTTGAAATAAATCCCATATGTCAACGTACCCTTGACATATCTAAGTACCCGTTTTGCTTCTTGAAGATGTTGCTTTAGTGGTGATGTCATGTAGCGAGACAAGTAAGAACTTGCATACATGATGCCAGGTCTAGAGGCACAAAGATACAAAATGTCTCCAATCATGCTTCTATATTTCATAACATCTTCAAGTTTCTCATATAACTCCTCCTCTGTTTTGCCGTGAGGAGTTAATGGTGTTGTCAAGCTCTTGCAATCTTGCATCCCAAACTTATTCAAGAGCTTCTTTGCATACTTCTCTTGTGAGAGAAATATACCTTCTTCATTTTGTATTACTTCCATGCCAAGGAAGTAATTTAGTTCGCCTAAGTCCGTCATCTCGAACTCACTCTTCATCTCTTCCTTGAATTGTTCAATCTTCTTCATGTTGCTTCCGGTGACGATGATGTCGTCAACATACAAACTAACCACCAATATATCCTCCAATGTCTTCTTTACATAGAGTGATGCATCATTGATACTTCTCTCAAAACCATTCTTGACAAAGTAACCATCAATGCGCCCATACCATGCTCTAGGTGCTTGCTTTAAGCCATAGAGCGCCTTGTAGAGTTTAAGAACTTTTCCTTCTTCTCCTTCTTCTACAAATCCCGGTGGTTGTTCTACATAAATATCCTCTTCCAAGTCTCCATTTAGGAACGATGACTTCACGTCCATTTGGAAGAGTTTCCATTTGTGTTGAGCCGCAATTGCCATTAACGTTCTTATCGTATCGTATCTTGAAACCGATGCAAAGGTTTCAAGATAATCCACACCATATTCTTGTGTGAATCCTCTAGCCACCAATCTCGCCTTATGTTTGATTGCTTCTCCACTTGCATTAGTCTTCAAACAAAAAATCCATTTGACACTAATCACATTTTTATCGCTTGGTCTCTCCACAACTTGCCATGTCTTGTTCTTCTCTATCATCCTCAACTCTTCTCTCATGGCTTCTATCCACTTCACGTCATTCATTGCTTCCTCCAAAGCCTGAGGTTCTTCTGCCATCATAAGGCACATCTCGTGTATATGAGCCATCTCTTCAACTTTATTTGTTTGTTGCATCAAATCGTTGATCGATTTGAATCCTCTTGGACCAACGGATGTTTCTCCTTCTTCAACCGTGTTTTGTACTCCTCTATTTGAGATTTGCAGTCGGTTGAATGCATCACTTACTTGTTCTACTTGAGTGTTTATATCGTTATGTGCTCCTTGATCTCATAGTTCCCTTGAAGACTTGATCTTGAATTGTGAAAGAATCGATTTCTTCACTTCCTTCTTATCCCAATTCCATGTTTTCTCTTCATCGAACATCACGTCTCTTGACACTTCGATCTTCTCTTCACTTAGTAAGAACATTCTGTATCCTTTTGATTCATTGCTATAACCAACGAATATCCCTTGCTTGGCTTTAGGGTCAAGCTTTCTTCTCTTCTCATTCGGAACGTGTACGTAACATACACACCCAAATATCTTCAAGTGATTTACACTTGGTTTCTTCCCACTCCATACTTTTAATGGAGTCACACCTTTCTCCAATGGCTTAGATGGTAATCTATTTTGCAAATAAGTTGATGTTGCAATAGCTTCAGCCCAAAACTTGTTTGATAAACTCTTTTCCGTGAGCATTGATCTAGCCATTTCCATAAGCGTACGGTTCTGTCTCTCCGCAACACTGTTTTGTTGTGGAGTATAGGGTGTTGTTACTTCACGATGTATGCCACTATCTTGACATAGTTTGATGAATTCTTTTGACATGAACTCACCACCACCATCCGTCCTAAGCCTCTTAATCCGAGTTTCCGATTGATTCTCCACGTAAGGCTTGAATATCTTGAATTTTGAGAGCACTTCACTCTTGCTCTTTATAAAATAGACCCACGTCATCCTTGAATATTCATCAATAAATGTTAGGAAGTACTTACTTCCATTTATTGATTCGGTTTGCATCGGACCACACACGTCCGAATGTATGAGATCTAATACATTGCTTGTATTGCTTTGAGAATTTTTCGGAAAACTCCTCCTTGATTGTTTTCCCATCTCACAAGACTCACATACACCTTTAACCACTTCAAACTTTGGAAGATCTTCTACAATCTTTAACTTTTGCATTGTCTCCATCTTGTCATAGTTTACGTGACCAAAACGCTTATGCCAAAGATTTGTCTTTTCTTCCTCCTCTTCGCATGCAACGTAAGCATCTTCACTTGACTTTTTCCAACGTATTGGAAAGCTCTTGTCTTCCATCTTAATATTCAAGATTTTTCTCCTATTTGGATCTTGAATCATGCACTTGTTTTCTTCAAATATAACCCGATATCCATTAGATATCATTTGCGAGACACTTAGCAAATTTCTTGCGAGTTCGGGTACGAGAAGTACATCTTTGATGATATATACTCCCTTATTCGTAGAGACTCGTATATCTCCTTTGTCCTCCGATAAGACTTTTTCACCATTTCCAACCCTTATGGTGACTCTCTTACTACGATCCAAGGTGCTAAAATATCTTGCATCTTTAGACATATGATTGGTGCATCCGCTATCCACCAACCATGTCTCTTCACAAATTGTTGAATCTTCTTCTTCTTCAACGGCACTAAAGAGCATATGACATTCATCTTCATTGTCATCTTCTGACTCTTCAAAACTTAGATGTGCTCTCTCACTTCGTCTAAGTTTACAATCTTTAGCTATGTGCCCCGGTTTATCACACACATGGCATTTTCTTTCGTTTTCGCACTCTTTTGCGGAACGCCTCCGTTCTTCTTTCTCCAACAATCTACCTCATTGTGATTGTTTCTTTTGCACACGCCACACCGCTTATTGGTCTTCTCATGGCGTTTCTTGTCTTGCTTGTTTCCTCTTTTCGAACCAAGCTTTTCTCCATAAAACGCACCCTCATTGATACGTTCTTCTCGGAGACTTAAGCGCTTCTCATGCGCTTTCAAAGTACATATCATCTCTGTCATAGAGAGAGTTGATAGATCCTTTGTTTGTTCAAGGACAGCAACGATGCTATCAAACTTTTGCGGCAAAGAGATAAGAACCTTTTGAACCAATTGGTAATCGGTCTTATCTTCACCATGAACTCTTAGTTGATTACTCATGTTAATCAACTTGGTTGTGAAATCATTTATGGTTTCACTTTCCTCCATCTTCAGATTCTCATATTCTCTTCTCAAGGTCTGAAGATTAATAATCCTTACTTGTGGACTTCCTTGGAACTCCATTTCTAAAGCGTTCCAAGCTTCTCTTGCGTTTGATGCGGGAGCGATTCTCGGAAATAGTGAATCCGAAACTGCGCTTTGAAGGATCTGAAGAGCCATCATATCCTTCATCACTTGATCATCTCTCTTTCTGGTTAACGCCGGTGAGTTTTCAGAAGACGAACTCAACGTAACTCCATTCTCGATAACATCCCACAACTTTCGTATTTTCAAGATGGTTATCATCTTGATTTTCCAAAAGCCATACGATTCACCATTGAAGATTGGAATAACTTGCTGCATTGTTGTCTCCATGGCTCTGATACCATGTAGAACTTTGATCTTTCAAAGTTGTAAAGGATCGGACAACACAGATTTTACTCTGTTTTTGTCTCTCTCTGTGTTTCTTGTCCAACACTCAAAGTATTTTACTTTGTTATGAATGCTCGATCTTTGTAAATGAAAACCACACTCTTTTATTAGATATATAAACTGTATTTATAGGTTTACAAGACACACTTTCATTAAGGGAAATGTCTCTAGAAGACACCCCAATGTAGAGACACAAACACACTCATGTAACTGTTTTGCAGTTAACAAATCTTATTCATATCTCTTCTGATACGAATAGTTTATAAATCAATTACTTAACTATATAATATATGAATCTTCTAGGATAATAAAATAAATGAAGACTTGATCATATCCAACAAAGGCTAACGTGGCACTAGGAGTTGTTGATGTGGCGTGACAAGGAGATGCGAAACTAACTTGGGACGAAGATTGGTTTGTGGTTGTTGTGGAGATTCAACAAATATTCTCTCTCCGTAACAGGTTTTGGTAAGGAATAAACTTGACGAGCAAGTTGATTCCTTGTGTGGATATTCTCGAAGATCTTCTAGGGTTTTTGCGGTGTGTGTGTATAAGTAGTCTTAGGAGCCCATATGTCACTGCTAACACGTTGACAACATGCGTGAGATTTTGTTCTACAAAGCTTACAAACAGCAAGCTGAGAAGGTGAGTATTCAGATCTTTTTGTGTTTTCACGGTTGGGTGAATAGAAACAAAAGGCTTAGACTAGGTTTTAGTCGAGATCGATCTAAAAGTATGTTAGATTGAGTAAATACCAAGTAAGTATATTCTTGTAAGAAGATTAACTTTTTTTTTTTTTGAACTACCAATTTCATTGAAGATTGAACTGAGGATACAAAGTCAAGTACAAGATGCAGAAGCGAAACAAACTTAAAACTAAAGCAAATAGCAGATAAGGCACTTTCTAAAGCGACGACGTTAGCAGCTCGGAAGATTTTGCGGAGATCGAAAAGTGCGAAGGTTAAGAAGATTAACTTATAATAAAATCTAGTAGAAAAACGTTGAATTTGGCGCTTTTCAAATCAAATCAGTGTGTTGTTGGATTCTTTATTTCTACAATAAATAACTTTTTATTTATTTTACCTAGACCAATAGTTATCCATTCTTCGGCATCATGAATTGCAGCATGAAGTTCTTTCGACTGTTGTTGTGTATTCTTTGAAACACCGGCTAATTACGAATTTTCTAGATTCTCCAAAGAATCCAAAGAAATTCTTTTTTTTTTTTTAAGTTGGTATGGTTAGGTCATGCTTAACCGTTTGATTTGGTGTGGTTAGGTCCGGTTTTTTCCCACCTAATTCAATGGATTCGAGGGTTAATAAGTCAAATTCTCAAGGGATATTTTTCTACACAAATCTTTCAAAGGGTTCCACCAAAAATCCCATCATCCTGACTTTAACATAAACAAACAAACCACGAAACGTATCCTTATGCATTCACCACAACGTGTCAGCTGCGTAAGCGAAGCCTATAACGATGGAGCATTACTCACTAAATTTGTAATGACTATTGAAAATTCTAGAACTTTGATTTTTATGATAACTTATTTGGATAAAATACAAAAACACACAAAAGTAGCAACTTCCAATGAATATATGCCACTAAGCTCTCTCATTTCCATATCTGGCAAATCGTCTTTGTCCACATCAAAGTTAACTCTCATCAATAGATTTATCCAAAAACATTTTCTATTGAAAAAAATAAAAAAAAAATCCTAAAACCCTAAAAATATAGACAGCATAAAAGCAGCCTCAAGCTTCAGCTATTCATCACAACTGTTCTCTTCTCTCCTTTACTTCACTACCCAAGTATCTGTTTAGAAAAAGAATCTCAAATTCACATTGATTTTGTTTTTGTTCATAGAATGGAATATGCCCTTTCAGTGCCATTAGAGGGTCTCAAAGAAACAGGACCAACGGCTTTCTTGACGAAAACATACAACATAGTGGAGGATTCAAGCACAAACGACATAGTTTCATGGAGCAAAGACAACAACAGCTTCATTATCTGGGAACCAGAGACTTTTGCCCTAATTTGCCTCCCCAGATGCTTTAAGCACAACAATTTCTCCAGCTTTGTTAGACAGCTCAATACTTATGTGTGTAACTTCTTCGAATTTTTGACTTGGTTCTTTGGATCTTCATTAAAAACTAAATCTTTGTTTAATGATCTGTAGGGGTTTAAGAAGATTAATACAGAGAGATGGGAGTTTGCAAATGAGTATTTTCTGAAGGGACAGAGACATCTTCTTAAGAACATCAAGAGAAGAAAGACTTCATCTCAAACGCAAATGCAGTCACTAAAAGGTGGTAGATTTGGACTAGGAGGGATTGAGGAGCTGAGAAGAGACAGAGTAGCTCTACTAGTAGAACTTGAGAGACAGAGACGAAAACATGAAACCATGAAGACATATCTTCATTTCATGGAAGAGAAACTGAAAGTCACAGAAGTGAAGCAAGAAATGATGTTGAATTTCTTGCTGAAGAAGATTAAGAAACCGAGTTTTTTGGAGGGCTTAAGGAAACGTAGGAAGCAAGGAATCAATAATCGAGAGCAAAGGCAAGAGGTGATGTCAAGCCATGGGGTTGAGGTTCATGAAACGTTTGTTAAAGCTGAGCCGGAAGAGTATGTTAATGATACTGCTGATCAATTTGGAGGTGTGTTTGATTATGGCGATGAGCTTCACATAGCTTCAATGGAGGATCAAGGACAAGAAGGGGATGAAATGGAAATGGATAGTGAAGGATCTGAATCTGGAAGGGTTTCGTGTTAAATGAATAGATGTGTGATTTAGGGGAACATTTGATATAGCTTTGTTAAAATTAAATTTATTTTTGGAGTTTTTTTAATTTGTCATCTATAACTTCACATACACAACAGTAATACAAAACCACTAGGTTACGTGCTAACAATCAATATATATATATATTTTTTAATTTCATCTACAAATTATAATACGACAAAAACAATAGAAAAATTATTTGGGACTATATCAATATTTTGAAAAGTGTTTTTGTTGGTGTATACAACTTACACACCAAGTTTGAATATAGTTGATAAAACGATAACATCACTAGTACAAACCATTAAAACTTTGTAGTATTCACAGTAGAAATACAATTACTTTGGTCTCGTTGGATTAGATCGATTATATTTAGTTATATCTTTAACCATCTATATCTTCAAAATTTCATCAATATGTATCAAATAGATGCAAAATGTAGCAAACATTGGAGTTATGTTTTGAACACTATTGATCGTTTTTGTTTTTTTGCTGAACAGATTTGTCAACGACTATCACTTTGGAACCATTTTGGGAGATGTCAGCTTAAACTCAAAGAAATCGGGCCAAAGTAAAAGCCCAAAGAAATATAGGGCCTCGAGATTTATTAACAAAATAACTTACTCCGCCACATATCCAACACTCCACTGATTGTTCAAAGGACGTTGCACAACATTTTTATTTTCTTCCAAGTTGTCAGGTGTAAGTATAGAGGTGGACAAAATATCCAAACCCGAAAGCCGAACCAAAAAATTTGAAGCAATTATTGAGAAATACCCAAACATATCTTGTATTTATGGTATTTCGGATTCGGGTATTATCTGAACAAGAACCGAACATACCTATATGTATACATATAAGTCTATGTTTGTATCAAAGTTCAATGTTTAAATGAATGTATCGGATTATTTTTTAATAATAATGGTTACTTCGGGTGCAAAAAAACTCGAAAAATAAAAAAAAAATTCCAAAAAATTCGAATCCGAATGGGCCAAACAATATACTAAACTTAAATGGCTAAATCCGAATCCGAAGTAATCTGAACCAAAAATGTAGAATATCCAAACGGGATCTATAGTTCTAAACCCAAAACCAGAAACCTTAATCCGAATTCAAACGGATACCCGAACGCTAATTCTTAGTTGTAACCATAAAAGTGTTTATACATTTGTAGAGAAATTTAAAACTTTTTATCATAGCAATGCTGTCAAATTAAAAAACAACTTAAATATATTTTAAGTTAAGTCGGTTACATGTATCGATCGAAACGCGTGACGAATCGACCCGTTGGATTGACTTTTGTTAAGGGATACTGCCTTTTCTGATCTCCCCATGTGGCTTCCCTCGATTAATTTATCTTTTAATAATTAAGAATCTCGAGTGCACGTACTCGCCACGTCATTTTCATGACTCTTTTTTTTATAAATCTTATCCTCATTTGTACCATTAGATTCTTCCCCCAAATTAAGCTTTTTTTATTATACGTTACCAAATAAATTAATTCCTCCATCTTAGGAAAATTATCTCTCCAATTACGCGAGAAACCTTGTAATAAATACTGCATTATCAGATGCACCTAAGATTTTACACAAATATTGTATATTTTTAGATATGTTTCTTTATTTATTTATTGTTGGTCTATTTAATATTACACTGCCAAAAATATCCGGCATGTATAATGTATGTAATTACGTAATTAAGTCATCATATATAACACTTCTACTGTTTTTAATGACAGAATTTAATAATTTATAGTTTTTTTAATCATAAAAATAGTTATTACATTCCCAAAATTACTAATAACATTGCTATAAATTGCGTTACTATTTATCCAAAAAAAATAACTATTTTTACAATCTACATTGCATATTCAAGTAAATTAACTTTTAATCCGTTTAAAGATATCATTATCCATCTAATTTACTCCGTGTCTATTTTTGCTAACCTTATTGATTATAGAATGGGAAAGGAAATATCCAAAACTGTCTTATCCACTTGTTTCATGACACGTGTTCATATCAAAAGGGTAAAATCGTAAACTCATATCCTCCTTCAAGATTCCTTTATAGCCTTCCCGGTCTTTCTCACGTTTTTTTCTCATCATTTTCGTTTTCTCCATTTTTTTTTTTCTCTATCTGTAGATTTTTCCCGAGAATCACTGAGAAAAATGCTGGCTGTGTTTGAGAAGACGGTGGCGAATAGCCCTGAAGCTTTACAGAGTCCACACTCTTCTGAGTCTGCTTACGCTTTGAAAGATGGATCTCTAGCGACTCATTTCGCTTCTGTAAATCCTAACTCCGTCACGCTTAACTTCGGATCATCTGGATTTGTTGCTTACTCTCTTGATAACCATGATCCGCGTGTTCCTAGGTCAATTTCAAGTCCTATTCTCTTTGATTTTTTGCTTGATCTAGTCAATCTTTGATGCTTCTTTGATTTTTAACTAGTAGAATGTTTCGGTTTCGATTTCGTTAATTTCTGCCAGAAATTGTTTTCTGGAATCTAATCGATTTGATCTGCGAAAATGGTAAATCTATTCGCTATTTCGCTGAAGATTTATTTGGATTGACTTTTTGTGCTTAAGATCTAGGATTTGTGGTTTTCGGTTTGCTTTTGATGGTGCTAAGCTTGTTGATGATGATGAACAGTAACTAAAGATTCTTGGTAGAATCCGGAATTAAAGATTCTACAAACTACATTAGATGATGATGATGATGTTATTGTTCTTGAGCTATTGGTAGAATCCGGAACTAGAGATTCTATTGGCTCTCTTTGTCACCGCTTTAAGATGATTGAAAAGATCTACACTAGTTTTGATTAATTTGTGGCTCTTGCTTCTGTTGCTTTTGTATCATTGGTACTGTGATTTTATGGTTTCTTCTCAATTTGACAGATTATTCGCTGTGGTGGATGACATCTTCTGTCTCTTCCAAGGACACATTGAGAACCTTACGTTTCTGAAGCAACAGTATGGGCTGAACAAAATCACAAACGAGGCCATCATTGTGATTGAGGCTTACAGGACACTACGTGATCGTGGTCCCTATCCTGTGGACAAAGTTGTCAGAGATTTCCATGGGAAGTTTGCGTTTATCCTCTTTGATGGCGCCAACAAAACCGTCTTTGCTGCTGCTGTAAGTCCAGCATTTTCCATGTCCATTTTTAACCCGTATATGTAGATTCTTATGTTTAAGTCACAGAACTGGATTTGATTGTGCAGGACGCAGATGGGAGTGTGCCGTTCTTCTGGGGAACTGATGCTGAAGGGCACCTTGTTCTTTCTGATAACACCGAGATGGTAAAGAAAGGTTGCGCTAAATCTTATGGTCCATTCCCTAAAGGTACCCACTTTACTCCAAATGTTTTGACTCTTTTAAAGATAAATAGTATTTACCCATTAGAAAGATCGGTATAAAGATTTTGATAATCTGGTCCAAGAATTTGGTTGGTTCATGTGACTGTTGTAGAGCAATTCACTTATGGTTGCATGGTTTTGGTGTTTGAAGGCTGCTTCTTTACATCGTCTGGAGGATTGAGGAGCTTCGAGCACCCAAAGAACGAGTTGAAGCCAGTGCCGAGAGTGGACAGCTCAGGAGACGTGTGTGGTGCAACCTTCAAAGTTGACGCTGAGACTAAGAGAGAGAGTACCAAAATGCCTAGAGTCGATAGCTCCCAAAATTGGGCCGGTCATATCTAAACCGGAATCATACATAATTCACAAGCTCACCATCTTCCCTTGTATTGCCCCCTCTCTTTCGTTACATGTTTGAGTTACATTGAGACAATATTTCACACCACAATGTTCTCTCTCTATTGCGTTTATGTATGTATATGTTTGAGGTGGGATTTGAGAAGTATGTCAGAGTTTTGTGAAAGTTTGGAACAACGAGACGAGACTTTTGTTTCTCTGTTTGCGTTTCTTAAATCAATAAATAAATAAGTTTTGTTTCATCATTTGTTTATGTTTTAACCTAAATCTAATTTTAATTTTAGTCGAGGAAAACATGAATCGAGTTTATGCTTTAATTTAGTGATCTTTTGCGTTCTCAATGTAGCTAAGGAAAGGTTCGGACGTCGTACCATTGATCATATGGGTGTTGAAATATATTTTTTTTGGTCAAAGCATTTAACCAGATGGAAAATTGAGGAAAACTTGAGGAAATTTAGTCACATCATTTGGGTATATAATACATACTAAAACTTGCCCCATGTGCGGGTTTTTACTTTTATGATAAAATTGAATGAGAAAAGATAAGGCAAGATGAAACATCAAATAAAAAAGAAAAGAAAAAACAGCAAACATAATGCAAGATCAATCAGAGGCTACCAAGAAGGCGTACGGCAAGCAAGAAAAGAAGCACAACTCAAAAAGAATCGAACTTGGTGCTGCCGCAGTAGTTGTTGTCGCCGCCATCTACTTCAACGTGTTTGCGTTTGCATTTTGCTATTGATGTTACGTCCATATGATATTTAACAATGAATATACTATCGATCATTATTCCTTTGCTAATATCTCAGGATAAGGGTAAAATTTGATACAAACTTCTAAATTAGAGAGTTGCTCACATCCTTTGAATTTAAAACGTGTAGAATATGAAATTGATGTTATAAGGATGCGAAAATTTTCTAAACTGTCCGGGATTGAGTCATAATTCAAATTTCATAAGGACATATCAATCCCCTTCTTGTATGAGTGAGAACAACTTCTAAATTGTCCAAGATTAGGATATAATTCAAAGTTCATAAGAAAACAACAATCTTTTGTAAGACAGAGAACAACATATGTTCGTTCCATCATAATTTAGATTCCCATTGTTTGTCATCAACTACAATCATTTTCAATTCCCCTTGTGTCCTCTGTTTTACCAGACTTTTTTCAGAGAAGATCATATATATATCTATATATTTTTTAATAAAGTTTCATTATAGCTTGTGAAAAGGCCCCAGACTCGGCTGGTCTGAGAATTCTTATTACAAGACAACATCACTATCATCAAGTTTCAAGTGTTTTCTTTTTGCGTCAAACCGAAGTATACAAACCGGGACAGTTTAGTTATCCTTGGGGCGGACCTTGCAAGCAATCATGAGGTCCTCCGGGGGTTTGTCGCCGGCGAATCCAGCGTCAACCCAAGCCGAGTAGCCTCCCCCCATGTTAGCCACATGCTCGTACCCGTACCACGACATACGTATATACACATAAGTACGGTATATATTTGAATGGATATACTCACCGCATTGAGAAGGTCAACACATACACGACTTCCTCTTCCTCCAGCGTTACAAGCCTTCACCGTATAATTAATTACACATGAGGAAACAGTCCAACTAAGATCTAAATCTAAGATATGAAAGTTTCTTTAATCATGTTTAAGAGGAAGTAATACTCAATTAAATATTAGATACTAACCACGATCAAATGTTCATCTTTCTTGCAAACCGATGCCACTTGAGGAAGGAAATCAGGATTTATCACCCTACCTACACACCATTCACAATCGTTCTAACTTGTAAGTTTTATTTGTAATCAACATTTTTTTAAATGAAACTCTTGCAAAATTTAAGATCATCTTCATCTGTTTTGAACATATAAGGAATGTTCAAGGCCTCCTCAACGTGACTCTTCGCGAATTCTTCATTTGTCCTACAATTACCGACAAATATCAATAAGATTAAATAGCTATATATCAACAAGAAGAATTTAAACGAAATGGTAATTTTTATATTTACCTTACATCGAGATATCGATGACCAATACTAAGCAAACCTCAAGATTTTGTATTTTGTTACTCACGTCTTTGTTTTTGTTTCCTCCATGAGAAAGCCTTCGGTTTGATCTTATGTCCTCGTTCGTCTTCTCCTATGACAAAAGGTTGAAGAGAGGACATGTATACATACAACATACAACTGTTCAACTTGATCATATACACTAATTTAATCAAGTTGAAATTGTATAAATGTTAACATAAAAGTTGACCAGCTATTATTTTATCACGTATTGATCGTGAAACTTGAAGCTAAAGACAGTAGATTTTAAAAATCTCAATAAGTTTATTAGACTTATACAAAAATGTTAAATCATTACATAGTATTAGTTGACCACAACTATAAAACTGTTAATGTCAAGAAGCAGATCTCATGATTTATACGGTATATATGCATTTTAAAAGTCACAATATTTCAGCATAATAATCCAAGAACAAGTTTTGGCTTGCAAGGAGAAATTGTCAACAACTAGCCGAACACATGAGTTAATAACTAATTCTATTTTGTTTCCCTTCAAAAACAGAACAATGCAAGCAAAGATATATTCGGGTTTCGAATAGGCATTGATCTTCGATCATTTATGGTACTGGTCAATCTGGTCCAATGGAAATAATTCTTGAGACATATCTTCTCTCTGAAAAAACGAGCAGTGGAAACAGAAAGTCACCCTACCGAATATCATAGAGGAGAGAAGTTGGAGACATACAAATCCAGAGTCTTACGCAGTTCCTAAGGTGAAGGGCTTTATGTTCCAATTGAGACTAAATTCTTTTTTCTAAGAGGCTTATATCATATTTCCATGTTCCAAATCGAACTGTGGTTACAACTTGTTACATGAACATGTTATAAAATTAGTGTAAACATCGACTCAATTAAAGAATTGCATATAGTTAAAATGATACATTAAAACTTATATGGTATTTACTATTTTGATGATCGATATGATTGGTATTCAATGCCACATTGTTTTCCAAAATAAATAATTCAAAGAGCCAACAACCAAAAAAAAAAAAGTTCAACGTCGTGTGCTGAAAACTACAATATGATAAACATGATGGAAATTTAAGGCAATCATATGTAAATCGGTGATAAAATGCTTGATGGTTCTTGATGAACTGGAAAATCAGATATAAGGAAAAGAGAAAGTGATACCATTTTTCATCGTGAAAAAAAATATATTGCTTTTACAATTTGATTCACTTGCAATTTTTATCTATTCATAACATTGGGATCTAGTAATTTTACTCAAATGTTCTTGAGATGACATGTTTTTTTATGGTTAATCGGATTCTTCACAGAATGCATTAATATCCAGTGCATATATATTTTAGTTAAAATGTATAATATTTTAAATATTAAGATATAGAATCATATCCAACCTTTAGAAAACAGTAGAAACAAAGAAGAGATGCTTAAAAAGTTAGATCATCTACAATGGAGACATGTGTCTTAATAATTTTTAAGATTAAATTTAATATAAATTTGCAAAAAAATTAATAAAAAATTGAGAGACATGTGTCTTGCAGAAGACATTGAGAGACATTGTCTCTTTCCTTTACAATTTTTTATTCTTTTAAAATTGAGAAACACATACTCTATGTGTCCAATGTGGGTACTCTTAGGGACTTATACTATTTTAGAGTGTATTATGATTTAAAAAAAAAATAGAAAACTAAAATTTTTTTCCCTCCTTCCCTATTACATTACATGCTTAAAATATCACAAATATCATTTAATGAAAATTCTCTTAAAATGTTTTCCAAAAGGTTCATCCTCCTTTAGAGGTCTGGTCTAGTCGTCACATCTTTATAGAGGATCCGAAAGATTAGTTACTCTTTACAAAGAACCATCTTTTTGCAACTCAAACAAAAACAGTTCATCCTTGCATCATTTGATCTCTTCTGCGAATATGACATCGAGAATGTGTTGCACTGCACAGTAGATATCATAGAGAAGCTAAAATCAGACTCAGACCTTTAGAAAGATTTCCATTTAAGGAATGTACAAACATTTTCATTTTATTCATAACACTCGACGAAGAATGCGAGTTTTTGTCAATGTGGTACCTTCGTCTTTTGGGATATTCGGCTGATCAACCACGAGGTATTGTAGTGCGTTTAGATCACCAGGACTATACAACAGTAAACAAGAACATAAGAGCAATTTTATAAACTCGCCACAGTTTTAAATAGGCACCATTCTCAGTACCTTGGTTTCAGGATAAGGCACGAAAGTGCCGAAAGAATTGAAGATTTGAGATGGTATCTGCGAGAATTTTATAGCACAAAAAGGTTAAAAAATAATGCTTGTAACTCAACAACAAAGCAGATTTTGTTTGCTTACTCTGATTGATGCATGTCATAGAGAATAGAAAGCCCCTCCAAGCAATCAGCAATGCAAGGTTTTACTCCAATTCGTTCCTCTACTCGCCTCTTGCTCGATTCAACTTCAAGTAACTGCAAACCGTCTCGATGAAGCTTCTCAAATGTCAAAACACAGCCCCAGAATTCCTCCCTGACATCATAACCCATATATTATACATTTAAACAATCTTTACTTCCTACTAGAACCCTAAACTCTCATGTAAGCAACATTCTAAAGTAAAACTTTTCTTTCCTTCATATATACTTACAAAACGTTTCTCATGGAACGCAATAGAGACTCCAGTTGACCCATCTGTTGCTGCACAACTGCGTCTTCAATCCCTTTCAGGCATCTCAAAGCTCCATAGCTCCCATGATTTTGCATTTCCTATTCTCAAACCCAAATAATCACAAATGCAGTTTTGAAATTTCTGACAACAAAAACACAAAGATTCCAGCTACCTGTAATCTCTGGATGATAGAAGAAGCGTTCCTGAAGAGAGAAGCCCATCGAACTTGAAGTGCCTCCCACTTTTCCATCTCCTCCTTCCCTTTTCTGAACTTCTGCTGCCATTTCCTAATTACTGCCTCCATTCAGAACACTCTACGAATTTTGCTATTGCAACCTAGAAAGAGACAAGTATGCCTTTGGGTTTAAGCCATCCACCAAAAGGGGTTAATTAAGATAAGAATGCAAACCGATCCCTACTGAATATAACTTTAAGTGTTCTCTATTACAATTTCATAGACTAAAGATGTGATAATGTACATCAAGTTTTCACATCTACAAAGACTAAGATCATAATTTCAGTTTCCCTATGAACATACAACAAAACATAAAGATCAAAAGTGCCATCCATTTGATCGCCAGAATCTGCAAGCATTTTCTGTAGCACGAGCCTTTTTAATCTTCAGAAACAGCTTATAAGCCAATTCTGTTTTGTTTGAAGCCATTAATTTACTGCTAAGCCTACTATAAACAAAGCGGTTTGGGCAAAACCCTTTACGCATGGCTTCTTCCATCACAAGCACAGCATTCTCTAGATGCCCAATGATACAGAGCCCATCCACAATATACTCGTAGATTTCCACGTCAGAAGGATATCCACACCCTTGCATTTCGTCCCACATGTTCAACAGCATCCCACATTTTCCAAATCTTGATAGCCGCTTAAGCAACAGCTTATATGCGCTTTCTGATATCCTACACCCGGCTTTTCTTGATTTCTGGTAGAAAACCATTGCAGCGTGTGGTGGACCATAGCTGCAAAGCGGCTTGAGGAAAGAGGTAATGAGCCCTGTGGTGGGAAGAATCCCTCTTGACAACATCTCTTCGAATATCTCAAGCGCATCAGAAACCTTACGGCCTTTAATGAGCCCAGAAACAAGCTTGGAATAGGTTTCCAAGTTTGGTTCACATTTCTCATCCAGCATCCTTCGGTAGTACCTCATAGATTCATCAAAATCTCTAGCAGCTATTAAATTAGAGATCATGGCGTTGTAAACATTTGCGTCGGGAACATTACCCTTGTGTTTTATATTATCAAAGATCTCAACAGAATCATTGATACGACCAGCTCTTCCCAACCCTTCAATAAGGTGGCTGTAAGACACACAGTCAGAACCGAATCCACTCTCCACCATCTCCTTCAAAACCTTTTCCATTTCTTCAATCTCGGCGAGCTTCGACCACCCACTAATCATAATGTTATAAGTACAACTGTCAAAAGGTATTATACCTTTCCTTGCATTAAACACCGAGTTTGCAGCACTCACATGTGAACGCTCGCAGAGACATCGTAACAGTGCATTGAAAGACTCAGTACTACATTTCACACCAAAACTTTCACTTTCCTCAAACAGTTCTATCGCTCTACGCACATAATGAACCCTAGTAAAGCTATCCATAGCAATGGTTAAGCACTTCAGATCAGGGTTAACCCCTTCACACACCATTTCCTGTAAAACATCCATCATACAAGAGAAAAACTTTCTCCTTCCTAGCGCTCTTAGAATCACATAATAGCAATCAACATCTTTAGATACACCCGGCTGACGAATCGCCCAATTAAAGAACGTAACCATTGCTTCACCATTTAAATTCCCTCGATTGACAACATCGGCCACAACGTCGATACTCAAACCAATACCAAGACTACTCAAACTCTTTTGTATTGCAGATTTCCCCTTCAATCTCTGAAGAAACACACCTCTAATTCTTTCCTCTGGTGACAAAAACGAATCAATAGCTACTTGATTCCTCGAAATTGTTTCATCCTTTGCCACTGAGGTTTTATAAGATGAAATTGGAAGCAATGAAGATAACTCAGCTAGAACATAACTCTCATCAAGAACACCATGTTTCAACGGTTCTGAAGCTGTGCAAACTGTGCGATTAAGTATGGAAGCCGAAACTAGGGTTTCTACATCACTACGATGAACGCGACGCAGTGATTCCATAACTAGGTTCCATCTCCTAAGCATAATCACTCGATTCCAAAAAATCTAAGAGTTTGTGATTACAGTGAGTTTAACTTAATCACTCCTAAGACAAAAAAACACTGGAAATATAGAGAGATATGTGAATGAGTGATTAAAGAGAACTTACGAGGCAGATTGAAGAAGCTTTGCTTGGGAAGTAACAATGGGGAAGAAGAAGAAGAATGTTTCGACCCGGTTTAGTTAGGGTTAATGCCTTACTGGTATAATACTTCGGTTTACTGTTTATGTTCGGTTCAATGGATAACCAATGGAAAAGTCCTATACCAACATGATTGGTTTGTTTAGAATGAGAACAAAGTATACAAACAAGCATGTGCCAAAACCTAAAAATATGTTGTTAGATAAGGAGACAGATCAAAATTTCCAAAGCATATACCTAGAAAGATTCAAATTTTTGGATTTTTTCCACTTTCCCAATTGAAAAAGTGTTTTTTCTCTTTCAAAATTTAGGGCTAAGTTTTTCATTTGCAATTTTCCCACGAAACTGTAAGAGAAGTACATATTTTTATCATAAAACAGAGTTCTCCTTTACACTAACCAGACCAGTCTTTAAGGTTAAAAAGAAAGCTTACAAGTTACAACGATGTAACAATAGAGAAACCGCCGTAAAACACCACTGTAGAAGCAGAGGCCTTAACATTAACGTTATCATCAGCAGCTAAAATACAACTTTAGAAAAACCCTAATACCCTAAATCCTAATACCAAACCAACAAAATTTACATAAGAAAAACATTGGTAAATCTAAAGCCGAACTACGAACAAAAAACCAAACTACTTATTAAAACTTTAGGGATGTTGAGTTTTTAGCAGTAGAACATCACTCTCTTCACATTCTCCTTCAAAGCTGGTAAAGGCTTCACACCGGAATCTCCGACACTTGTTGTTTTCGTGCTCTTTTTCCCCGGTGATCCGTTATCTTGCATTATCTCTGGTTCCATGTAGAAACGTGCTCGAAATGCTGCAAGATGCGCATAATACGCTGGAGGAACTATACAACAGCAAAAAAAATAAACATATGAATGAGTTTGCAGATTTTCGTTCGATTTGCGGGTTTAAGGAAGAAGAAGAAGAAGAAATGTTGTTATTTACCTATAGAGACCGATCGAGTGCATCGCGCATAGGTATAACAGAGATTATTAGTCAGAGACTGAATACCATCCGCTGTGAAATTGTTCTCGTCCCAAAGAACATGGTAATGTGCAGGCCTGCTTGTTCCCTAAATCAGACAATAAACACAAAAAGTTTCACTTTTTTCCTGTATATCTAGAGAAAAAGGTCGTATTTTTGGATATTTCGGTTGTTGTTTTGTACCTGAATACCCGCATGGCTACAAAGGTAGAAGTCAAATTCAGTTGGATGACATATTTTGGTGTCAACTACAGTACCTGAAATAAAAGACAGCAAAGAAGCAGTTAGTTAGTTATTTCTGTTATGATCTTCTTTCAACGTTTTTCAAGAACTAACCTGGTAAGATATTTCCGCTTCGGTCAAAACTGCTTTTGTCTCTGTGATTGTTAGCAAACAAACGAGTGTGGTGACGCTTCTGTACAACGATGAATGTCACCGGTGGCTGATAATTTGGTTCAAGCGACGCACAAGCCTAAACAAACACAAACCCGGTTCCGAAAATAAATTATGTAAATGATTTGCTGACATTCTGGCGAAATC
Source organism: Boechera divaricarpa (assembly GCA_026770425.1). Classification (NCBI taxonomy): domain Eukaryota; kingdom Viridiplantae; phylum Streptophyta; class Magnoliopsida; order Brassicales; family Brassicaceae; genus Boechera; species Boechera divaricarpa. The sequence continues at coordinate 4,548,190 of CM049188.1, forward strand.
AATTCAAGCTACGCACAAAATTTATTACCTTTCGAATTGCATCCAACTCATAGAGTAAAACTTGATAGAATTGCCCTTCGCTTACTCCATCACTGTGCGAGTAAAACACCCATGAGAAAAAATTATGGTTTTTACATATGAATTCTTTTACTGAAATGAGCAAAGAGAAACCAACCGGTAAAAGATAATTCGAAGCGGTTTCTGCCCTGTTGCTTTCCTAAATGATATCAGAAGGTCCCTGTAGAAAGCAAAAAAAAAAAAAAAAAACCTTGAGATACACCGATAAAATCAAACTACAGAAACTCAAATAATGCGATTTATTACCTGATCATACCGCCACTAACAGTGCCACGTACAGGATCTTGCCATGTTTTATACAAATCTTGTATAAGTTCTTGCCTGTGAGCTTGAGCACAAACTAAACCCGCATATTTTGTGACTTCGGGCCAGTCTTGAGAAGCAACAACCTAAAAAAACAAAACCGATTCGAATGAATTTCGATGTTTCACTACTAGATAAAAGTGTATAATTGAGTTGTTGTATAATCCTTACAGCAGCGATTGAAGGACTCGACTCTTCCCCGTTCTCTGGGTGAGTTACGTCTGCGCCAAATATGATTGTCGGTATATCGCTAACCAGCGGAATTCTACAGCTTATGGCGTCTAATAGAACTGTGTTCCTTCCTCCCATCTGAAACCAAACATAGAAAGATCTGAGATTCATAATGCAAGAACAATAGAAAAAAATTCAATTCAGCTGTAAAAAGTATTCACCTTGACATTGATTTTAAGAGATACATTTGCCAGATACTGTTTGCTAATCTTGAACACATATTTTGTGAGACAACATTGAGATATTAAACCAAGCTCGGTTTCACAGATTCTCTTAAGATCCCCTGAGATTACAAGAGGCATTTTGTTTTCATCGTAACTATACTCAAGAAGACAAAAAAAGTTAAGATTTACAGATGTCGAAATAATAATAATAATACCATAAAGTGAACCGTTGTTGTCAGGTAAAATTGCCAACAGAAGCTCTAACTCTTTGCCTTTGGTTTTGTACATTGCAGTGTGATAAACATGCTTTAGAGCTTTCTCGACTTGATCGGGCCTCGCACTATATATTGGGATCACGGGTTCTGGATTGAACTCCTACAATAATAAACGATGAAAAGCTTTCTGATAAGAATGACTTCCAGTTATAGAGAATTCAAACAATGCAGTAAGAAAAAAAGGACGAATATAATTACCATGCCCGAGACTTCGCACATCTGACCAAGTTCATTACAAAATCCACGAGCGACATTTTCTTGAACGCTGCGTGAGAAGTTAACACAGGCCCATCTGCTCACAGTCATCCCGTTGATCATTTTCTTGTTCATCATATTCCACTGACCAACTTGTGGGAGACAATCTTTTTCTTTCCCGTTCTCGTGATACTTAAGCTGTAGCAAGCGAAGAGAGACGAATTAGCATGACAGTATTATCTTAGTTTGAGAAAGTTCCGAGATTTGTTTAATGTTTACCCATGGAGCTGGAAGAATCCGAGCTTCAACAGAAGCTAACTTTTCGCTTATGTTCATGCCAAACTCCTTTGCATATGGATCTTGATCATATGCGTTGTGTTGGACCGTCTTTAAAACATTTTTGACACCAAGATTAATCCTCACTTCTAACTGACAAAGAACCATTAAAGATACATGACTATAAATTTACCCGCAAAATATCGTTTTCTTTGTCCCTTGGCCTTTGGCATGTAACTTTCAAGAGAGCAGTAATCTGCTTCTCATTCAACCTTTTCGTGTACCGTTGTCCCTCGACAATTTTGCATACCTACATTCAAAATTGAATCAGCAAACATAGACAAAAATTGAAATGTGAAGTCTTGAAACAAACAAAAAAGTATGGTTTACAGTTTACCTCCATTGGCAAATAGCTTGCCTTCTTTTGGTTTCCAACTTGGAGACACGGCAAATGCGTGTGCTGGATCGTGAATCCATACATCTCTTGGAAATACTCAATAACCGACTTCATCGTACAGTTCTCATCAACTGGAAACCTAAGAATATAAACCAGAAAACTTGATAAATCTCGATGAAACCAGCCTTAGCGATCAGAGAGTAATTATGAGGGAAAAAAAATGCTCACATTAGCTCTCTTGTTGGTTGAGTTGTTAAACCAGCAACACGGTATTTCCTTCTTACGTTCGCTCTATGAGTAACCTCTACTTTCACTCCCCTGAGACCCTTCTTAATCTGTTAAAATTTCCCAAAAAAAAACATTCTTGAGAGAACAATCGAGGACTCAAGACAAGAGATAATATGATGAAAAGAATTGTACCTTAACCCGATCAGAATCAGACAACGGCTTCGACAAGACATCCTTTCCAAGAAGCTGTGCTACAAACTCTATCACTGGAAGAGGCTCGATGAATGCAGCTGAAGCCATATCTACAAAGTAAGGAGAATAACAATAAGATTGGGCTGACTTATAAATAAGACCAAAACTGTAACAATCTCGTAAGTCAAAGTTTTACCGATATTTAGTGATAAACCCATTTGAGTTGGTCTAATACTCTGGTAAAACCCACACCATGACTCTATCCCTTCACCGAGTCGCTGTGGTGTTCTAATATCAGGCGAAAAGAAAGACCTTCCAACGGGACAAAACCTCGTAACCGATAATTCCCTGAGTACAATGTCAAGAATCTGCAATGCATCTTGCGGACAATCTGCGCGTTTACCAGCTAGAAACTCTCCTAAGTGATGCATATTGGCCCGTGCAACAAACTTGATAGCCACCTTATATGATCTCTCCCTTCTACAAAGCAAAATGTGTCAAATTCAAATATATAAAAAGACATAAACAAAAACCACTCCAAAGTTGAAAAACACTTACTTAGGGCCATTGATGATTCCATCATCTTCATCTACAATCTTAACAGTGAACTCCTTCCAAGTGAAAGGAAGTTCTCCAGCAGTGTAAAGACTTTTCCGGCCATCGTAAGCGGGAAGTCTCGTCCCGAGATCAGACTCTTTGTATAGTCTCACTAACTCAGCAATAATAGCTCTGTTTACACTCTTTGATGACACTTCAGGAGTTATTGTAACCTGCAAAAATTAACCAAATGTCAATCAATGGACCCAAATAAGCAATAAGAACAAACATTAAAATCTACTCTCTCTCTCCTTCATTAAATCGTCGAAAGTTTGAAGGTTTATTTCTCATTAGAGCAAAAACTAAAAAAAGGTAAAAATCTTTACTTTTTCTAAATTTAGGGACAGAGGAGAACAAAATTAAACTTACATCATACTGATTCAAATCCTTGGTGGGCAAATCAGCGAGGAAATGGTTAGCTTTAACAATGCATTTAGTCCCAAGTGTTCCAAATCCAGGTCTCGGCGCAAAGTTTGAGTTTTTACGAACACCCATCTGCATCTGATGATTCACGGCGACAATCTCTCCGGCGGAGGCGGTAACGACGGCTGAAGAAGTGGTTTGACTCGGTGGTGGTGGTTTACGAGGACGAGAGCTAGGTCTCATACAAACATCTCCTTGATCAGATTTTCTCCCACCACGATTTCTCCTCCGGCCACGATTTTTCGAAGGTGGTGAAGGTGAAGAAGCTTGACTCTGACCCGTCGCCGGAGTCGTCACCGTCACCGGCGGAGGAGAGATTTTGCCGTTTTGCACGGTTTTGGGATTATGCTGCTTTAAAGGTTGGGTTTTGATTACTAAGTGAGTCTCAGAGCTTTCTTTCATTTGCCTAATCGGCATTGTTTTGGATTTCAAACTCTCTCTCTCTCACTACAAAAAGAATGAAGCAAAACTTAAAACTGATCCCTTCTTTGGCCTTATTCTACCTGCAAAATCATGAGGAAGAAAAGAAAAAAAAAGTACAAAAAAAAAAAAAATAATTGTCAGATTGTATTAAATGGAGAAAATCCAGAAAAAAAAAATCATGATGATAGTGTTCTGGGTTTTTAAAAAAAACAAAAAAAATCAAAACTTTGAAACAGTGAAGTAAAAAAAATCCAACATTTTTACATGCTTTTGTTCTTGTTTCAGAAAAAAAAAACAGAGTGGTAAAAAAGAACAGAGATTAAAACCTGCACATACATATATAGATACAGTTTTTTTCTGTCGATATAAAAACAAAAAGAGAGACACAAGAATCCATGAAATTAGAAGAAAACACTGTAAAGACCAAGAAATAAAGGACCCAATCAGAAACAAAAACCCAAGAAGTTTTTTTGTTTTTCATTAGAAAAAAACAGTAACAAAGATTTAAAGCTCTGGGGGAGGGGGGGAATTGGGATTACCCAGAAGACAAAACCGGAGAAAGCTTTAAGATTTTGTCTCTATTTAAAACCGGAAAATGAGATCCCGGGGCAAAAAATGGATGAACCCAAACAGATAATTACAAAGATTTTTCGAAAAATCTAACCTTTTTTTTAAAAAAAAAATTTGTGCTGTGGATAGAGAGAGAGAGAAAGATAAAAACTAATAAGAGCAAGTGAACAAAGAGAAGGAATAAACATCGAAAAGAGCAGTGGAAATATCAATATCTCCAAAGAGAATGAAATTTTATTTTTTATAATTAATTATTATACACAAAACTTCAAGTGAATTTATTGCTACGGAGAGAAAATGACCCCTCCGCTATATTATTATTATTAAAAAAAACAGAGAAAACACTCACCGACCAATGAAGAAGAAGAAGAAGAAGAGTGACGCTAAAGAAGATAGCTTTCCTCTCAATGTGGAGAAAAAATCTCAGAAGGAAGAAGAAGAAAAAGAAGAGAGAGAGTATGAATGATGAAGATGATGATGATGAAGATGGAAGGACGAAGAAGGAAAAAAAGATGATTGTGATGTAGAAAATTAGAAAAAAATTTATGTCTTTTAAGGACGCATGCAAAAGAGTTTTGCTTTTGGGGCTTTGGTCTCTCTCTCTCTCTCTTTTAATATCACGTGTAAAGGAGGGGGCTTTCTCTCTCTCTCTCCACCGCAGCCTCAGCTCTCATCAGTCTTCTTCTTCTTTCTTCATCTCTTCACTTTTTTTTCTTTCTTTTGTGTCTCCACTTTACTAATAAACTTTTTTTTTTTAAGAAATAGTATAGTTTGTTTTTACACTTTCCTAATAATGAATTGTTTCATTAAGTACAAATTTCTTCTTTTTGATAAGCACAATGTGTTTGATTTTATGGCAGCAACTATTTTGTTGTGGCTGTTAATGATTAATTAATTACTATTTTCTTATTTTATTCTCTTACATCATTATTACAAGAGACTATAATTCTTAAATCTTATTATTCATAAATAGCAATTTTAAAATTTTAGTTTTCTGTAACACATAAATACTACGAATGATATTCGATATTGTAACGGATATAACATCAAAAGAATCAACGATGAACGGTTTTACATGTATCATTTTTATATAGACAATCTGTTTTTTTTTTTAGAGCACGACAAAAGGCTTTACATGCATGATGTAAACACCAAATCCAGAATGCTTATTGTCTTGGGCAAGTGTTGAACCATAGGTGGTCGAAGAGCACATTTTATTTGTTGAAAGGGATATGGTGAAGTGAGGATGGATTGAGTCTATGACAACTCGAAACATGGCATCGAGACACCTCATTAAAACCCCAAAGAAACAAATAATATCATGTTCTGACAAGAAGGCATGTAACCAACGGTTATTCTAATGTGTATAAGTATAACCCAATTGCATTATGCGTTTCTCCTTTTGATTTGGTTTTGGGATTATTTGATTTTTCCTTGGCAATCGAACAAAGAGTCAATTCTCGACATTATCGATTAACAAATGAAGCTTTTTTTCTTGGTCAAAATCGTTTGACAGATGTGGTTATTATAGGAGGTTGAGGTTTATTAAATTCGTCGAGATTTGAGAAAATGGTTACGGTTTAGAGTATTGGAATTATGGTTTAGATGTCACGGGTTAAAGATTAAATATGAACAGAAAAATGAGGAAGAATAATAGTGTCTCTATAAGGTAAATACAAAATGTTTCGCTTTCTAAAAATATTGTTCAATTCTTGTGTTGTCAAATTTTGTTTCATACCAAATGGTTTAGATAGAAGCTAATCGATGTAATTGTGTTCACAAAATTGTCATTTTATCCGTTTGGCTCAACCCAGTTGTTGAAGTTGGATCTTGTTAGGATCCCACATTGGAAGTTTAAAGGGACTAACACTAATATATAAAGTATATGGGTCATTCTACTCATTGTCAATTAGTTTTGATTGAAAGATTATGTAACTTAACATGGTATCAGAGCCTTTCTAATTCTATCTTTAAAGATGAGTGAAATCGGAAAAATTGTTGTTAAAACAGAGTCATCGACAAATGGAGAAAATTCAATTACGTCGCCTTACTACTTTTTCTCCCTCTGAAAATCCCGGTATCCCGATTTCGCCGGTGTTATTGACAGGATAAATTCATTTTGAGTGGTCATCGGAATTGGAGAGTGTGCTTCATGCTAATCGTAATATCAGTTTCATCGATGGAAGTCTCCCTATGCCGTTAGAAAAAGAGAAACCAGTAGAAGCTAAGATGTAAAAGACATTGTGTCCTCTTACAAGATGGTCATTGTCAGCATATATTGTGATGTTAGGTAATTTGTCAGTGTGTTGAAGACAAAGAAACAAGACACAATATCTCATTCATCGGCCGATGCGGAGTATAGAGTGAAGGTTGCGACGTTTCTTAAACTAAAATGATTAAAACGGTTGTTGTCAGATCTAGGACTTAAGCATGATGTTCCGATGGAGTTGTTTTGTGATAGTAAGTCTGCATTACACATTGCTTCTGATTCGGTGTTCCATGAAAGAACAAAGCATATTGAAACCGATTGTCATAGTGTACGAGATGTGGTACAAGATCGTCTCATTTCAACACAACATGTTCGAACGATGGAACATTTAGTAGACATCATGAAAAAAACGTTGGGGAAAGTTTTAATTACTTGTTGTCCAAGTTGAGCGTTTGTGACTTACACGCTATAAATTGAGAGGGAGTTTTAAGACGTTTAGGCTCTAAAAGGTCCTTGCCTATATTAATTATGTGAAGATTATCTATGTATTAGGATAATTAACATATCTTGATAGATTGACTTGGAGAACAAGTCTAGGGTTAACCTTGTACGTGTATATATATATATTCTTGTAGATCGATCAATAACATTTCCAAATATTTATTCTCTTAACATGGTATCAGAACCTCGTTTGTTGAAATAAATACGATGGCCTAAGAAGAATTTATTATCGATTTTAAAGTGAGATTCGATTGGAAATGAGCCAATAAAAACTATTATATTTCGAAGAAACGTGTTAGGAACTCATATTAAAAAATTAAAAAAACCAACACTATAGTTTCCGCCGATGAATGTGGATTGTCTCGTTTATCATTAGCTATATTTTTAAAAGGTGAATCAAAACGTTAGTTACAGTAGTTTATAAAAAAAAAATTTGTTACGACTGCCAATTAATATCATTCAAAAGTACTACTTTCCCAATTGCTCTAAATTACAAATCTCCAAAATTAGGTTTAATTAAATAGAGAAAACGACTTGACCACGACTTTTCATGATTACATCCTTTTTACTATTTTGTGACCATTTGTACATAATTATTGAATTAGATTTTATTGGATATGTATAGACAGATTTCATAAATGTCAGCTGATTGCAGCTGCTGCTTAAGCTTGATGGCCACTTTCTTTGTGGTCCGTTTAGTACCACTTACGCAGTGTATGTATATATACATATACATATAACATATAAATATACATATATATATATATTTGTGGCGAGAAATAGTAAATGTTTACATGTAAAAAAAAATAGTAAATGTGTAAATTTTGAAAATAACAAAAGCAAATGATAACACAAAGGGAAGAAGGAATAATTCGAACTTGCAGTCTTCTCTTTTCTTTCTGCAGACCCCATTTTGTGACTCTACTACACCCTCATTAATTTTGTTTTCTTCCACTATATTTTTTTTTGTTTTTTTATTAATATATGAAATTACATTAAACGTCCGTCCATAAAAATAAAAAAAAAACCTTTATAAAACAAAATTCATACTATGAGCTATTTTTAAGAAACATCATTGTTATTGTTGATAGTGTTAACTAGTTTAGATTGGGTCTAAAAACCTCTGATATACCCAAAAAAAAAAACGTTTGATAATAATACTAGGGTAGATAAAACACAAATATATGTTTAATTCCATCACTTTTGTTTCTAAACATGGTTCTAAATCTAATCTAGATTAAACTATCATATAATTCATATTTTTATCTAAATCTTAAGATAAAATTTGATAAAAGATAAAATGTAAGACAAATATTTCTTTAATAAATATTAGGTTATTAATTAATTAATAAGTCTTTTTTAAAACAATTAATAAGTCTATAAATCATAAAATTAGAATATCAAAAAATAATTTACAGAGGCTTTAGTAGAGATTTGTGTTTAATGAAAATTCAGTAATTAAAGAGTGGTGGTGTATAATCAAGTAGAAGAACCTCCACTTGAAGTACAATACACCTCAGGGCCCCTACTTCATTGGGGCCACAAGGAAAATATCCGCCGTGAGATCGATCATAATCATGACGAACCTCTTTTTATTTATTTGTGAGACTAAAAATAATAATTTTTCTCAATAAGTTTCAAAGTATTCTGAAAATGTTACGATGAATAATGATGACATTGTTGGACTAATGGGGAAAGCTGAGAGCACTGTTTTTTCTATTAATAAAAAATGAATGTACACAGATTACATATGTATAAAATATTCAAATTAATATATGGACCTCTTAATAGAATAATAATTATATTAAAAAAAAAACCTTAATAAAATAGTCTACAATTTCTCTGCTAATTTGTACCTTATCTTGATGATCTCAAATTTGAGTCCTAATGTAACTATTGAGTATACACATCACGTTAACAGATTCATAATGTAAGTGCATGTCATGAAAGGTTCGGACCAATAGCCCAAAAATTTATACACTTTGCTGAAATATTTTTCTGATTATGATTCTAACAATGCACACATACACATGCATGTGGTATGCCTTTGAATCTATAAATGTATATGCGTGTGTAGATATAATATCATATGGGTTAGTTTGGTCACGGTGGATAGCTATAGGGTTATGGGCATGGTTTGTTTTGGAGTGACGCATGTTTTCTTTTATTTTTATTTCTTATGATTGTTTAGTTTGTTTTCAAATTCAGCAAATATGACAAAATTGTTAGAAAAGATAACGTTTTAAAATCATAATTCATATGTTTTGCATGTGTTTCGCATATTAGTATTTAGAAAATTTTAATATTGGGTCAAACATTACTTCGCTTGGTCGTCTTTGTCCTGCTTTGTCCAGTGTTTACTCATTCTATTTTATCAATTAATTAATCGAATAAGTTCCAACCATTCTTTTTTATTCAGTCCTCTTCAAAACTGTGATAGATCTTGTTCAAAACGGATTTTCGGAATTTTTATTGTTGAGTTTTGTGAAGGGTTTTGGGTCCGGTCAAAATATGTAGCCTAATTTAATATTTGGAAGGGATACAAAAGGTTCAAGGAAAAGAGAAATATTCTCATAGTGGGATTGAAACTCTCCCAAAAATAGGTGCGGTTGTGCAAACTGTGGTACACTACAAAAAAAGTCCATATTCTTAGCACGGAAAATAAGCTATAATACGTAATACATAGCGTTTCAGTAAATGCTATGTCATCCGCAGCCATAGTAGGTGTGAGTCATACGATAGCATTGTTCTGTATGCTACGATAGGTCCTAATATCATAACAATATTTAACAGTTGTTATTTGTTTTGTTATAGCACTTCATTTTTTCGTATTAAAAAAAAAAGACAATTCATATTTCGTGCTATGGTAGGTCATCCTACAGTAGCAACTTTCTATCGCTATAATATAAGTTGTTATAGTTTTACGATATGCTTTAATACTCTATTTGATATGAAAATAACAACTCATGTTCTGTGCTATAATATATGTTTCTACAATAACTCCCTAGTATTGCTATACTTAGTTTTCTGTAGCGTTAAATTATGCTTTCATTCACAATTTCATGGCTAATTTAAATTGCTATGGTAAACGATTATAACGTTTTTTTTTTTGCTATTATATTTATTTTAACAAGCTATTGTTATGTTATACAAACCTTGTTTTGCATATATAATATAAAAAACGAAGATGTAATACCAAGGCAGAAGATGACATACAACACTTACCTCAGTTTTACATCAGTTTCTAATAACATAGCAGATGTAATACCAAGGCAGAAGATGACATACAACACTTACCTCAGTTTTTTAAAACTCAAAAGATGACCAATTTATCCATTGGCCATGCAATAGATGAACCAAGTGCATCTTTAATTATCTCCATTTCATCTGATGGCCTCCAGACTGCTGCATCATCTATCTTCACTATATCAACCCAAACTCTAGCTGCATTAGCCCCCAAGCGAACACAATGGACCTTTTGCTCTGGATCGGTTGAATGCACACGTCCTTCAGCAATAATCCGCTTCCCTCCTCTAATATCCATCAACATGCACTTCTGATTTTCCTTGATAACCTGAGCTCCTTGTTTACGCTGCCATGTTTACAATTTAAACCATATAATACATATAAAATTAAAAACCAGAAACAACTTTATAACCGATAGAAAACATTTACAGGAGATCTTCGAGTAGGGGATTGTGAAGGTACTTGAGTTTTCCTTGCATGAGATTTTTCCACTGTTGGAGACTTTTCAACATGAGTTTTTGGACCTGCTGCTGGAGATGTAGCATCACGAGATTAAGAACCTCTTGAAGTAGATTGATCATGACCTTTTGCTGCTGATTTATCTCCTCTACTTTGCTCAGTTGATGAAGAATTCGGATAAGAAAATTTGTTGCACTTTGCATCTTCGAATGTGTTTGCATAGACAAGTTTGTGAGTAGGCCATGCTACATAAGACATTAAACAATCCTCCAGGTATGACTTTTCCTTCGTAGGCCTCCATAAAAATGTGTCAGGTTGATGTATCACATCCAAAAGTACTCTGACTCCCTTTGGTCCGATTGGAATCCCATTAACCAATGCTTTTGGTTCTTTTGTCTCCCAACATCCTTCACCAACTACATCATCTGAAGATAAATCTAGTAGTACGCATTTGTTCTCAGAATTTGTCGGATCCTGTAAAATACAGTCATATAACAATCAGAGTATGGACACTCTATATAACTTATACTCACCAATGCATGACCAAGTTAGTAAGCTAACTAATATGAGACAGAGTAATAAACTTTACCAGGTGTGCATTGTCTTCTGGTCGGAGCCCTTGTTCTAGGTTAATCAAATATTTGACAGGCCATGCAACCATCTTTCCAACAGCTTCCTCAATGGTGAACATGTTAGTCGTAGGTCTCCAAAGATCTGCTTCTGGTACTATAGCAGTTTCAACCAAGACTTTAACATCGGAAGGGCCTAATGGAGCGTCATTCACTAAGTCCACTGGATCAGAAGAAATTATAAGCCCCTTAGCAACGTTTGTTGTATAATCATCCTCAGCCCAATCAGTCAAGAGACACTTAGGCTGTGATTTCTTGTTCACACTCTATAAAATGTTTGGTAAAAAAAAAAAATGTCAGACTGTAAATAAAGAAAAAACACTTACTTGATATAAATGACTTACTCTTGCAGCTGAGGTTTCACCAACTTCAGGTGATTCTCTCTGTAACATAAAAACAAATTCAGATATTATGTATGGATTAGCATGTTATTATTTATAAATAGAGTAGTGTCTAACCTGGTCCTTCATTCTGGCAATCTCATTTGTTAACTCATTGACCTTATGTAATAACTGAACTTGCTTTTGTTGCATGTTAGTCATACACTTCATATTCACTTCTAAACAAGCTAATTTGGTCTTACTCATGTTTCTACCCATTGCCCTCATTCGACCAGGATTATCAGGGCCTAAGAGTTGGCTAAGTGAATCTTCTCTTTCATTTGTTGCATTTGATGGAGAATCACTATTTAGAATCTCAGTTGCCTTTGTCTGCAAATCATAAGATACAAATTCAAATGCTTCAAGTTGACAGAAAAACGAAAAACCAAATACATTACAATCAAATTTGAAAACTTACAATCTTTTCAGCTGCTTCATTATTAACTGGAGTTCCATCCTTTTTGGTACGTGACTTGACCCAGACCTTTAGCCTTGACACTTGAGATGGCTCTGCACTTGCAGTTTTCTATGATGAAAAAAAAAATCATAAGAATATACAGTGTAAGTCTTTCATATTAGGCTAATCAGACTAATTAAACAAAGCTATATATATATATATATTGTAGTATGCTTACCATCTCTTCTGCTAGCCTAACCATTCCTTTGCGACTACAAGTGTGAGGAATCTGCTTCCTCTTCTCTCCTTATAGCTATCACTCACAGCCTAAGAGATAAATATTAATATATAAGTTAATATATAATAAACAAACTTTCACAATTCAAAATTCAGACCTTAAACGCTTGGCTTGTTTTTAGCTTCACAAATCTACGCCAGTCAAATGGAGAAACATTATTAGGTCTAAGATTCATCCTCTGTTGGGTATTCTTAGCTTCATTAATCTTGGTAACAAGACGTGATTTTGATGATCTCCACAAACATCCCATCTGCGTAAGGACTGCATTCCTTTGGTAGTTTTCATCTAGTTCAAACCTTGCCTGCAGTCACTTGCCAAAAAAAAAAACAGTTAATTAAAAATGCAAACTGATGGATTAAGTTAATCAGCAGGTGAAAATGTAAAGAAACTATCACCTGGACAGATCTCCAAAGAAGTGTCTTCACATCTTCACTGATTTTTGTCCAACTCTCAACTGTGACAGGAACGTGTTCCCGTACCAATGGACTTAGGTATGATGACAACTTAACTGAACCCTCACCATAAGGTTCTCCCATGCCAGTAAAGTCTACTCGTACTCTAATGGTTGGATCCTTGGCAATGTCTTTCATCCTGGTTGGTCCTCGCTTTCTCTTACGCTTAGGTTCTTCTACATGATCATTATCTTCATCTAATTCTACCTCACCTTCAGGCTCCTCATCATCATTCACTCTTTTATCCGACATTTGACCTGTAGATATCCTTACATTCTCTGTTTCTTCCAAATGATCTGGTTCTGCTTGAGTTTGATGCTGCTGGTCTTCTTGTTGATCTGATTCTACAGGTACTGGCTCCTCATCAATTTTTTTTTATTTTTTTCTTCCCTTTAGCTTTTTCTTTGGACGTCCCATTCTAATTCACCTGAACATATTGCACAACAAAATGATTTAACATCAGAATGATTTAAAAGGAAATACATGATCAAACACATCACAAGTGGTCAACTAACAAGCACACAATGATCAATCAAACATCAGACATATATGTCTTCGCAATCAGTCCGAGTATTTTCAGCTTCATCTATGTCAATATCCATATCAACATTTGACGGCAGTGGACCAATTTCTGCATTTCCGTCTTGAACATCTTCGTTACTGTATCTTCTTGAAGCCCCTCTCATAACAACATACCAACTTGATGACTCGTCTTCCCTAGAGTAAAAGATTTGCTTCGCTTGGGAGGCTAATATGTATGGGTCCTTTAGAAAGGTGACTTGACTATGATTCAAGTTAACAAGAGTGAAACCATCATCTATCTTCACTCCATTTCCCATTACTGCCCATTGACACCGGAATAAAGCAACTTAAAAAACATTGTAATCTAACAATACAATGTCAGTTACTCTGCCATAGTAGGATACCAAATCAACCACTTCATTATTGTCTTTCGCACTAGATCTATAAACTGTTGTTGCCTCATAAAAAACCCCACTATTCTGACTTTTCCTATCAACTGAGCTTGTTTGAAACTGCTGCCCATTCACTATGTAACATGTATATGACCTAGCAGTACTACGTGGACCATATGCCAACCACTTAAGCGTTTCTCCATGTTGGTTTGAATCAAGAGGTATCTGCCAAATAAAAAAAAAAACCAAAGTCAGAGACCTATAGACAGAAACTTATAAGTCAAATTGACAAGAAAGAAATAACTAGCCTGTTCTTTTAGCCAAGATGCAAAATTCTGAGTATGCATACTCCATAAGAATGATGCATCTCGTCTACATCTTCCATTTGATTCTTGAAGAAACTGCAGGTGGTCACTTGTAAAAACAAAAAAAGAGAGAAAAAGGAATCAGTATGTTTTTACAAAAATAGATGACAAATTCAAAAAAAAAAATGATAGGACTTACTCTACAAACGGATCTACAACAACCATATTCTGGATGACAACAAGATGGGCAATTTTTTTATCAATTTCAGTAAGAGTAATTGAAGTGCCTGCAGAGATTGGAGGACCCTCCAGGATTGAGCTGTTCTCAAACTCAGTGTTTCTATCTTGTTTTTCCTCAACACTTGTTGTTTTTTTCAAAAAATCAACACAAAACTTCATGCATTCTTCGGCTAAATATGACTCAGCAATACACCCTTCAGGCTTTGCATGATTTCTCACAAAGTCTTTAAGCACTTTCATATACCTGCAAAATTTTGTAAAAGTTAGCAACAAAACAGTCAACTATTAAACAATGAAAGCAAAAAGACAAACATAAATATAAATACCTTTCAAATGGATACATCCATCTAAAATGGACTGGTCCACCAAGCCGAGCTTTCCTTCCTAGATGTATTGTCAAATGAACCATGATATCAAAGAAGCTTGGAGGGAATATCTTTCAAACATACATAAAATCTCAACGATCTCAGCTACCATTACTAAGATCTGCTCCATATCAATTACTCGCTGACACAAGTGGTTAAAAAATGTGCATAATCGTGTGATTGCAACTCTAGGACCTTTTGGTAACAGACCTCTAAGCGCAATTGGGAGGATTTGTTGCATCAGCACATGATAATCATGTGATTTCAGCCCTCCGATCTTACAGTCATCTAATGATACGCATCTCGATATGTTTGAGCAGTATCCATCCGGGCCTTTGAAGTCATAGAGTTGGTTACAGAAAAAAATTTTCTCAGTCTTGGACAAATTCCAAGGTGCTGCGGGAAGGTATGTTCGTTTTCCTATGATTTTAGGGTGTAAATCCTTCCTGACACCAAGCTCCTCCAGATCTTTACGAGCAGCAAGACCGTCTTTTGACTTTCCACAATGCAACAATGTAGCTACAATACTGGCAGCCACATTTCTCTCCACATGCATTACATCTAGGTTATGCCTTACCGGCAGATCCTAAGTAACACACATAGTAAACAAAACCAAACTTAAGCATAATTTAACTGATATATATAATCTGAAAAAAATATGACAGTGTATGACAAGAGAATATACCTCCCAGTAAGGTAGACTGAAAAAAATTGACCTTTTCTTCCATCTAGATAACTCCTCCTCATCTACTTTCACTTCTTCCTCTTCCTCATCCTCTGATTCACTGGATACATCATCATTATCAGAGCCTAATCCAGTACAGTCAGACATTTTCCTCTTCCTTGCAGATTTTTTCAAATTTCCAAAGTCATTTCTGAAATTTTTCAGGTTGTTAGAAATTTCGCGACCAGTTAATATTCGACCCTTTCTCCCATATTCATTTCTTCCATCAAACCACGCCTTCTTTTCCCGAAAGCTATGTTCTGGTGGTAGACGTTTTCTATGGCACATGAAGACATGTTTTCTGCTAAACTTCAACCACATACTATCTGTATTTTTCCCACATAAAGGACAACCCATTTTGCCCTTCACTTTGCAACCTACAAGATTCCCATAGGCTGGAAAATCACTAATCGTCCAAAGCAACATTGCCTTGAGAGTAAATGTAGATTTACTAAAAACGTCATATACTAACTCTCCCTTGTTCCACAGGTGGTTGAGATCCTCTATTAGAGGTTCTAAGTAGACATCAATACTATTACCAGGTTGTTGTGGACCAGGAATCAACAATGAAAGCATAATATTCTCCTTCTTCATGCATAGATGAGGAGGAAAATTATAGTTGACCAACAAAACAGGCCAGCAACTATAATTGGTATTTTTCATGTTGAATGGATTGAATCCATCTGTGGAAAGTCCGAGACGCATGTTTCTTTCTTCAGCTGCAAAGGAAGGGTATTTGTCGTTCATCTGACACCATGTGACAGAATCCATAGGGTGTCTCAGCTTTCCATCGCTGCTTTTGTTACTAAAATGCCATCGTAAATCCTTGGCCATTTCCTCAGATCTGAACATCCTCTTCAGCCGTGGGATTATCGAAAAGTATCGTAATACTTTCTGTGGCACACCTTTCTTTACTACACCAGTTTGCATGTTAGTCTTCCATCTTGGAGCTTTGCATTTGGGACACTTGTCAAGCTTCTTGTACTTATTTCTGAATAAGCAGCAATCATTTACACACGCATGAATCCTTTGATAGCCCATATCAAAGGATTTTAAAAAAAAATTCACATCGAACAGCGACGTGTGAAGCACATTATCATTGGGTAACATGTCCTTCAATGTCTCTAGCAGGTCATTGAAGCTCTTGTCAGACCAGCCATTCTGAGTCTTTAGTCTAAAGAGTGATACAATAGCTGACAACTTGCTATGATTTGCACAGCCAGGATACAATGGTTGTTCAACATCTGCTAGCTTGGCTATGAACTCATCTTCCTTCTTATCCTCACCCTCTGCAATCTCATGTAAGTCTTCATCCAAATATTCAGCAGCTCTATATAATCCAAACACCTCATCATTCTGTTCATGATGATTTACTTTGCTTTCACCTTCTGAGTTCACTTCACCATGATGATACCAGTCTCTACACATCTTATAAGCCTTATCCATTCCCCTTGTGACAAGATGCTCAACTACAACAGTAGCTGATTGTCGAACTATATTTCGACAATCAATGCAAGGACATATTATCAGATCACAGTCTCCTAACACAGCAGCCACAGACCGTACAAAATTCGAAGCCCCTTTTTCGTAATCAGGATCAGCTCTTCAAGGTAAAATTAAGGGTAAAAAAATATAAAGTTAAAATTTACAAAATTCCACGGGAACCTAACTTATTTTGATTTGAGTTTAATACCTGCAGAGATGAACCCATGCCTTCTCCACCATATTATGTACTAAGTTAATTAATACCTTTAATAAGCAACAATTAACAATTTCAAACAAAAAACAAAACCACAATGACACACACACAAAAAAACATTCACAGTATCCGTAAGGATATGGAAAGATGGGACTAACCTGTCGTATGATAAGAGCCAAATAAAAGATTCAACTTCCCAATATTGCACTCAGAAACACTTGCAAAAGAAAAATACAGAATGAGAGTAAGGAGATGCACCAACGTGAAGTTCTGAAATGCTTAGAACAAATGAAATGAAAAGATGCAGTGCGTATAACTAAGTAAACTAACAGATGAACATATGAATCCAAAAACCAGAACAGATGAAATACTTAGAACAAATGAACATAAAAGATGTAGTGTTTGAGCAAACTAACTGATGAAATGCTTCTAAAGTATCAGAGAACAGATGAAGATATAATTTAAAAATCAGAACAGATGCGTCTAAAGTATCAGAGAGCATATGAAGTTTCTAAACCAAACATGCATGTTCATTCATAATCTGTCAATAATATGCATATGTAGTAATGTATCTAATTATATGAAATATGCATCGCCTAAATCAAACAATCTGAACTTTGAAATAAAAATTGTTCATTCTACTTATCCAGCTACGCCTAAATCAAATACCAAATACCTTAATGTGAAAAATTTGTTCCAAATTCGTAAAGAACAAAGGCTTTTGAAGAATCGAATCAGGTAAACCCTAAAATCAAAACTTATAAAACAACACACCAAGTAATGTTGCTTAGATTCATGACAGCTATAAAAGAAGGGAGAAATTGAAGTAAGAAAGACTTGCCTTCGAATCGCGGCGAAAGGGTCAGTGGTCGCGGCGAGCTTGAACTACGACGGCGGCGAAAGTAATCGAGAAAGAGGGAAAAGAGCTTCGTCTGTCTTAGGGTTTATCGAGAAAGAGGGAAAAGAGAGTAATGGCTGTGAGAACCAAGATCTAAGATCTAGGGTTTTACAGAATCGTCTTCTTCATCGCCCCTTAGGTTCCTGCTATTGTTTTTTTTTTTGTCACGATGGTTCCTGATATTATTAAAAGTTGCAAATTTTGGCTAAGTGTTCGGCGGAAAAAGTAATTTTAGGTTCCCGCCTGATGAAATCTTATATTAGCGTTATTCTAATGCTATCGATTACAACCAAAATTACAAACTCATCTTCAATAGCAGTTAGAGAAATCGTGCTATCGTGACCTGCTACAAATGTACATTTTTTTTGTAGTGGTATTATCTATATTAGAGGTTTTGGCAAAGAGAATAGAGGGATGCAGCTTAGATGTAAGGTTAGAGCTTTTTTGTAATGCCCTAATAGCTCCCGTCTGTGGTCCTACGTCCACGGATTCTAGGCTCATCCCACGGTCGGCTCGATAGGTCACCCATCTTTATATTACTCCACCTCAAGCACGCTTAACTCTGAAGTTCTCTCGGGATGGTTAACCAAAAAGATAACTACACTTTGGTGATATAAGTAGTCAAATCAATCATTTTAAGTTCTTTTTATGCACCACCAAATTTTCAGATTTCGGAGTGTTACAATCACCTCCACTAACAGATCGCAACGTCCTCGTTGCGCACCAAAATTGTCACCCCCGACAGGGTGAGCCCTCTTGACTCCACGTTTATCTGGGTTCTGCTCTGATACCAATTTGAAACATCCCGATTTTTACTTCAACGACACGGTAACAACAAGATAACTTATAACTCAAGTAACTCCATACTTAACCAGAAATAACCAACAAAATCTAGTAATTCAATCTTAAACGTCTTTCATTTCTACTACTTAACGTCAATACGAAATTGAATAACCAAAATCCAATAAATGCAAATAACGAATTAAATAAGAAATCTTTAACTCCTTAAACCAACACCAACTAACAACCTCCAGCAACTACTCTTCAGGTTTACCTGAAAGGGAAGAGAGGGGTGAGCAATCTAGGATTACTTAGCGAGGGTAAGCCTTAGGACTCACGAATTTTCCATACACAAACACATTTAGAAAGCCACAAAATATAAACCTAAGACAAGTAGATAATCACGTGTCAACAACATACACCCATCAAACAAATGGAACTACGTTCCATAACCGCCAAAACACGGCCCGGATACAACGTGCCATACACGCTATCCCTCGTGTATACCAGATCCCTTGTGCCTGAGCACTTCTTTCCTGCACCTTTCACTTGTGCATACCGGATTTCTCGTGCCTAAGCATTTCTTCCCTGCACCGTGAAACTCATCGGCTCGTCAGCCATCCTGACCTACCCGCATTTCCGCGTCCATAGGCCATCACACAACTACAAGAATTTCTCTTTGAAGATATCTCTGCGGCTTAACCGCATCTCCTCACACATAAATTATTTTACCATAAAATAACATGCATTTCACATAATCACGTAACACATATTAAAATATTTATTTTAATTTCTATCTCTAAATTACTAGTTCTTTTTTTATACTTTAGATAAATATATGTTTTAAAATATATATTTATATATTTATAAATATTAATACACTCAAAAAACAAATATGGTTACTCATATAATATGTAACTAGCATGTATACTTGGATTAATCTTAAACTAAGTAACTAACTAAATATATATATATACGAAGAAGACACAAACTTGTCCTCACCTTTGCCACGGTTAAAAACGCACTTTCCCTTTTTAGTAACTTTCTCTTTCTAGAATTCCCACTTTGAAACAGATTTGATGAATAGACTTGAACCGAGCATAACTCAATGATCCAGAAGCTTAAATCTGTTTTTCTCAAAATGAGAGCTAGATCCATGAGTTAAAAACGTTCCTGAAAACTATCAACCTCGGAATCAATCAAATACTCCACCAAACACATATTCTACCTAAACCGATACAATCTGAAAATCTGACAGAAATAACCAGCCTCAAAGATTAAATCACAGATCAAAATCTAACCGTCCATTTCCAATCTCCACCATTGAAATTTGACTCTTTGAAGTCATGAAGCTACCCACAAAGTTTGAGGTCGATCAAATAAAAATTGAAACCGCTATTTCCACTTGAATACCCGTTAGACCAGATTGCGACAAAATCCAAGCACCTCACCAAAACGTGACTAACTTTTAGAATACTAACGCAAATCAATATCTGCAAATTGGGTAATCTAGATACAAGCCTTAGCTACAGCTCCAGAAGTTTTTGTTACCTTTGGAAAAGATCTGTTAGGTCGAATCTCTTTTTTCCCACAGTAGGTTGATTTTGTCTCCATCTCCTTCATGTGAAGAAGTTTATTTCTCTCTTTTCTCTTCTTGAAATAACCGCACCCAAATTTATTATTATTATAAAAATAAATAAACAATATTCCCATAAATATTATTTATTACTTCCTAATTAACAAACTCTAACCACTTAATTAAACTCATTCAATTGATTTAAACTCATTCTAAAATTAATCTTGATATACTTAACCGTTTAACCAAATTAAATTCTCTTTTATTTTAAACCAATTAATTAGAATATTCTCAATCAAACCAAAAATTCACATAAAATTTATTCTTAAAACTCATCTAAAATTCTATAAGATTCAACAACGATAAACAATACATTGAACAATAATCGTGAACAGTGATCGTAAACAGTACCCCGAAAAAAACATCTCAAGAAAATCATCATAGAAACTCAATAACAAATCATAGAAAAACACAAGTTTAACCTCTAGATTTCACCCTCCTCTCCTAGCTATGATTCTCCAGTCTAGATCTTCTCTTTACTTGTATCATCGAGTGGATGCATAAGTATAAAAATACTTAGTTAATGGATTCTCCCATCTCACGAGATTAGACATAATAAACATGAAAACGGATGAAGGAATGGATGCAACTCAAGCTTAAGGACACACAACAATGGAAGAATGGAGAGATGAGAGAGGCGCTTTCTCAAAAGAGAGAGTGAGGCGTAGCTTGTCGATTTCATTAACTAAGGCTTAGGGTTTTTCTTTTTAGTTTTCAACCAATAGAAATTGAGATAAAATCTTACTAAGATTGATTAATTCTACATTTAGATTAAATCAATCACAACCCTTAATCACTTCCAAGATTTCTGATTTTTAACTCAAATCCCTCCTCTTTGAATTATTAAAAACTCAACCACAAACTTTACAAATACGCAAATCAACCCGATTTAATTTTAAAATTAATTCTGAAAAACGGTTGTTACAATTCTCCCTTACTAGAAATAGATTCGTCCTCGAATCTTTAGCTAAATCAATCTGCTTAAACCATCTATCTATTGCCTTCTACCCATCTCTACTTATCTGACTAACCATAGTCATAACCACCTGTCTCCCTTTTTTTATAAATAAAATAAACAATATTCTCATAAATATTATTTATTTCATTTATAAAACGTCATGTCAAATATCTTTGATCATACTCAACCCATACCCATACCATACTCAGCTCCAAACTCACGCCTATATACTCAATGCTCCCAACTCATACTCAGACTCTTGAAGTCTTTCAGGATCAACCACCCTTAGGACCTCACAGAACCCATTGTCCTTAGAGCCATATAGAACCCACTGTCCTTAGAGTACTTCGGAACCCACGATCCCTCTGAGTTATTAGAAACCCGCTGTCCCTTGAGCATCACAAAACCCACTATCCCTAGAGCATACAGAGAACCCACTGTCCTCTTTCGACGTATAGAAAACCCATTGTCCTCCCGGTCCGAGGAGAATGTACTCATCCTCAAGGGTCGTAAGAGAATCCATTGATCCTCGCAGGACATCATACAACCAGTCTTGTTCTCTCAGAGCACCAGAGAAACCACTTACCTCAAGAAACGACACTTGTCCCAATAGCCCTCACACATAAAACAACTGCGGACTATTCCGCATCCTCGGATTCTTATCCTCAAAATCCCACCCAAGTCTTACACTTCCAATAAGACTCCTCCTACTAACAGAGTCCCTACACATAACTCATATGCTAAAACCCTAACACGACCTCTTCCTTTGTTCACCATCTGCACTTAGAACTAGCTACAAAGTTCTGCAGATAACACAAAGAAGAAAAACAAACTTACTGGATAATCTCTTTAAAGGCTCAAAGAGGGTGATTCTAGAGTTTCCTGCAATCGTTATCTAAATCACTCATAGATAACATGCAACACAAAATCATGCTTAAATAATTAAACCACTTCTAATCAAGTAAACATACATCATACAAGCTCTCGGTCCGTTTTACAGAAACCCTAATCATTCATCAATAAAAATCCAATTAATCACCCAATTCAAATTTAAAATTCAAAATCAAACAACAAATTCAAATTTAAAATTTAAATTTATCCAATCAAAATTTAAATTTATCCACGTAAAATTCAAATTTAAATTTTTAGTCGTCCTACAATCAACGTCGCTCTGATACCAACTTGAAATAACCACACCCAAAATTTATTATTATTATAAAAACAAATAAACAATATTCCCATAAATATTATTTATTACTTTCTAATTAACAAAATCTAACCACTTAATTGAACCCATTCAATTGATTTAAACCAACATTTTTCTAAAATGAATCTTGGTTTACTTAACCTCTTAACCAAATTAAATTCTCTTTTAATTTAAACCAATCAATTAGAATATTCATAACCAAACCAAAATTTCACATAAAATTCATTCTTAAAACTCATCTGAAATTCTATAATAGTCAACAACGATAAACAGTACAGTGAACAGTAATCGTGAATAGTATTGTGAATAGTATCCCGAAAAAAAAATCTCAAGAAAATCATCATAGAAACTCTAGAACAAATCATAGAAAACACAAGTTTAACCTCTAGATTTCACCCTCCTCTTCTAGCCATGATTCTCTAGTCTTAATCTTCTCTTTACCTGCATCATCAAGTGGATGCATAAGTATAAAGATACTTAGTGAATGGATCCTCCTATCTCACGAGATTAGACATAATAAACACAAAAATTCATACCATAATTATACATATAAATATACCAATCACCCAATCAACACACAAGACACCATGATCATCACCAAAACTTGAATCTACACACATATAAAAATATCAAAAAATCACATCTATTACATCATCTCATTGTCACACACTCACCTTAACTTTAAAAAGAAGAAAACAGATGAAGGAATTGATGCAACTCAAGCTTAAGGACACACAACAATGGATGAATGGAGAGATGAGGGAGACGCTTTCTCAAAAGAGAGAGGGAGGTGTAGCTTGTCGATTTTATTAACTAAGGCTTAGGGTTTTCCTTTTTAGTTTTCAACAATTAGAAATTGAGATCTCAAAACTTACTAGGATTGATTAATTATAACTCTTAGATTAAATCAATCACAACCCTTAATCACTTCTAAGATTTCTGATTTTTAACTCAAATCCCTCCTCTTTGAATTATTAAAAACTCAACCACAAACTTTACAAAAACACAAATCAACTCGATTTAGTTTTAAAATCAATTCTGGAAAACGGGTGTTACAATTCTCCTTCTCCCTTTCTCTCACCACGAAAATCTCTCCATCTCTCTCACTTCTGAGGCTGCTAATTCTAACTCTTGAGAAGAGATTATGTTTAGGGTTAACCTTAATCTCCTGTGATTAAAGACTCATTTACCCTTAATGCTAATGATGGCTTTAACTTCTCATTCTAACTTCCTTTGGTTTAGTTTTATGGTTTCTTCGAAAGTATTTTGAGCGCTTGGATTAGGGATGTTACACTTTTGTTTTAGCGTGAGCCGTTGGTGCGCATATGAGTTACATTCATAACCCACTTGCACTAAAGGATCCAAGTGAACATAAAATTTGTTTTATTAATGAATCCAAAATAATTTTAACATTAACCATATTAGTTTAGATTAATTGTAAGATCGATAAATTATCAAAATGTATTTCTTAATACAAGCAAATCTTATTATGTAAAGGTTTTTTTTTGTCAGCATAAATATTCTCATTAATTTAGATAGGAATGTAGAATATTAAAAATACAAGAGACTTACAAAGACAAAGCATAAGTGAGTTCTAAGCCCATTACAATATAAAGTCATTTTCTTTCTATTGGACTCGCTGGCCCACTAAAAACAAATGAAAGATAAGATCATTGGGCTCAAGGCCCGTATAAAAATTTTCTAGGGTTTTACCTTGTTTCGCAGGTTCAACAGCGGGGGTTGAAGGATCTTGATGTGCAAATCGGAAAAATTCCGACGACGCCACAACAAGGTTAGGTTCTTGAGATTGAACGGCGTGCGGGCGCCAATGCCACCAGTTGCAGAAGAGTTCGTCAGCCTTCATTCCCAATCCGGATGCCGAACTAGACTCCTTTTACCGTGTGGCGGGGGCATGCAAGCTGGTGGAGCTTTTTGACAAAAGGTGATACCAAATTTTTTGTGGATTTTTTTGTGAGAGGGAAATTGAGGGAGCATAACTTCGTATTTCCAAAGGTTCTTCATCGGGCCCACCTCGAGATTGTTAGGAACGAGTGCTTTACCGGTGAGGGATACTGGCGATGGCTGGCCAGCCATCGATCTTGTTGACGAGGTAGACGGGTAATGATTTATTTGAGATTCTTCCATTACTACCGGTAAGGTTTGGTAAACTAGTTGTAGTCCTCGATTTACGGTGGCAGGGATCTTGATAACCGGTCGAAGGATTCCGGTTCCACAAAGTTCATCTTCGGGAGTTTGACCTGAGAGAGGGTTCAGCGGCCGAAACTTAGTGAGAGGAGCCCACTAAAGCGGCAGAGATCTCCGGTTGGTACAACCAGGATTGATGACGAAAATGCTTTCTTCAACCACCAACCACTGGCGACGGTGGTGGTTGTGAATCAGTGAGTGGAGAGACGAGACCATGATAAGGGGGATGATGAAACAGTTAGTTTGATTTAGCCGGGGAGACGACGGCGGTGGCCGCCGCCTCCTAAAACCGGAGCCTTTCTTCAGTTTCTATCTCTTCTCTCTCTATCTTTTTTTCCTTTGCGGTTACCATAGTTAAAGTTTTATTTTCAAAATTATTAATTCACATTATCGTAACACATGTCAAATTTATCGATCGGATGTCGACATTTGTATAAAAAAAATCAATTTTATTTTTCTAAACAAAATAGAATATGTTTAGATATACTAATTTATATATATTGAAAAGAATGAAACCAGCAAGTCACTACAAAAATCACTGAAAATTGCACTTAAAGTGTCTTTAAATGGGTTTGGAAATGTATAAGTGTCCAAGAAACTCTTTCCATGAAATCCAAAACTTGCAGCTCATGTAATAAGTGTTGAACTTGAGCATATCTTCTCCTTTGGTTGTGTTGAAATTAGACATAAAAGCATCTTCATCTCGTAGAGTATATGAATATTTTGATGTCATTGGCTTCTTTTGGTGCTAATCAGCCTTATTTAGATTGTTTGACTTTAATTCTATTACATTTCGTCCATTCTTTAAATGATAACACCTTTGATCACTTGCTCATGTACCATTAGCTGATTTGGATAACTACCTTGTTTGGATTCATTAAACTGATTTTGGAGTTCCATCCACCACTCTTGCATATCTCTAATGTGATAGTACCATAACTTTGCCCATTTGAAGAAACCATGTGTTCCATGAACGAATAAAACACATTAAGGGTGACTATCATGTGGTGCGAGAAAAGATAAAGCTTAGACTACTCAAAGACAATGTATTTATGCACAAACCAACAACTAGCAAATGTATTAATAAAGGAACAGTACTGTTCTCAGAGAGTTCATTGGCAAGATGGGTGATACTAGTTTTAATGCAAAGCAATCATAAGTGCACAACAAATTAGAGTATTAATTATGGGATCAAATCCACGTGACAAGTATACAAGAACGAAGTCAAGCTAAGATGCACAATAGGGGTTTGTTGGTTATTATTATATGCATAATGTAAATAAGAACTATATTAATAATGTAAAATTATTAAT
The DNA here is from genome assembly GCA_026770425.1 of Boechera divaricarpa. Taxonomy (NCBI): domain Eukaryota; kingdom Viridiplantae; phylum Streptophyta; class Magnoliopsida; order Brassicales; family Brassicaceae; genus Boechera; species Boechera divaricarpa. The sequence goes on from CM049188.1 coordinate 4,574,357, forward strand.
TAAAAATGTTAGACAAAAGAGAATGCATAATAAATTCCCTTTGAACCACCTAACTTTGAAACTACTCAGATATAATTGAATGAACAATAAAAATGATCAATGAAATGAATAGGATATTTTTATTAAAAATATAAAAATAGATTTCATATATCTTCTCAAAAGATGTAGAGTCAAATGTTCGTTTTTCCAAAACTTATAGATATCTAAAGCAAAAAAAATCCAAGAAAAAAAATAAAACAGTGTTTTATCAAGTGGCTAAATATAAGTATTTATAGAGAAATAGTTGGATTAGATCAAAACAAAGAGATTGAAACATGGATTAATCGAAACCTAGGGAGTGATTTGATCGATCTCATTAGCGGTAGGTTTAGGTCTTTTTAGATGTACATTGGAGATCGATCGATACCCACATAGTATCAATCGATCTGGGATTCAACAAACTATTGGTTGATATCTTATGTGTGAAGGATCTATCGACCCTAGGGATGGGTCGATCAAGCATGGCAACAATAGAATTTGCTCATTTTTCTTCTGGTTTGCATATCAATTGTTAACATAGGGAGATCGTGATCCTCTCGTTTTCGCTTTGGTTGCTCCAAAAACTCTAATCTTGCTTCTAAGCGTCTTTTGATGTGAAATGACTCAATAAAACTAAAATCACTCAATAAGACACTAAAAACATTTTGAAATCTAAAGTAAAAGTGGTAAAAATCCCAACACATCAATGATGTCTACAACATCTATCTCTAAGGGAGTATCAAATACAAGTTAGTTGCTTGAGTCACGTTAGAGTCTTGGTTAAGCTTAATTAATTTATGAAGGCTTTATTTCCTTGGTATAAAGTAATTGTATAAACCACGGTAAACACTCTTACATTTTTTTTCAATCGATAAAAACATGCTTTTTTCAATTATCTCCAGAATCAGTTACAATGATGGTTAACATCTTACATAGATAAAATATTCATTTTCTAAATTTTAGCATGGTACTAAAGCTGAAGATAACTTTTTTTTTCTTTTGATCGTTTTTGATCGTTTTCGACGCTTTTTTTGTGTGGGCTTAAATATCAGGATCAAATGTTATATTGCCCTTGTAGGGCAAATGTTATTCTCCTTTATCCCTTATGAGACAAATGACTATTTTACTCCTAAATCGGATTATATATTTATAAATGTAAATAACATCAACGGAAACACGGTTGCGCAGATGGTAAGACCCGAACGACTAGGGTTCGAAACTCAGATATGTGGTACAACTGGTACAAATGGGTATTTAATTGGGTACAACTAGGTGTAGCGGGTACAACTGTGTACGATTGTTATCAGTTGTACTTTGTATCACCAGTTACACTTGATACCTGTTTGTACCAGTTGTACTCAAATCAGGGGTATTTTCGACTTTTCAATGAAGTGAGGAGTATAGTAAAAAGAGAGGGGTAGTTTTGCTTAGAATTCAATCTATAAGAATAATATAGAATTTGATCCTAAATATCATCACATCGTTGCAATAAAAGTGTTTCCCATTAAAATATTACTGTAAAGATTAGGAAATCTTGAAATTGTGAAGGTAAAAATAAAATTTTGAGCTATGTATAGAATTAATATAGACAAATTTAGACACTTCAGCAAATTGTTTTTGAATTGATTATACAAACTACTGAACATTTGGGCATTATATATCGGGCTTAATTTAGTTGGCAGAACAAAATATATTCTTGGCACAAGTTTGATGGGGTTCCTATGACGCTCAGTGCACGCGTGTGACTTTTTAATCATTGTAAGTAAAATTATCATTTGTCAACAAACAATGTTTAGTTTAATCAGTTAAATAGAACAAATTTCCGGGATTTAATTGTATATTTTACATAAAGCTTTCATTGAACAATACCTTAGCCTATGTACATTATTAGCATTTTTATAATTACAATCTAACATTTGTAAGAATTGCACATGTGTGTGTGTTTAATTGGTTAGGGAGCAAACTTTATATAAATTAAGCAAGTTATTATGATTATAAGACGAAATGTACATTCTAATATATTCATATAGTTTTCTTTTTTTGTGCTTATTAATTGAAAAACGACAAAATATACATTTAAATCTATGATTAAAGCAAACTTTGGGGGAAATTCCATATCTTTTTATGGGTGCACTAATTTCTTATTGATTCTTGGAAAGTTCACACTTGACAAGCACGATAAATCTTGCACGTTGGAGTAAAAACATTTTTACTATATGTATTTTTAATTCACCAAAGTAAGCTCTAATTAATCCTTGAGTTATACTAACATGTATTTTTTTTTATCATTATTGAATTTAAAAAATTGCAGAGAAATTTTATTTCTATTTGAATATGATATTTAAGTTGAATGCAAGAAAAAAGATTATATTTAATCCCAAAAATAAAGTTATTTAGTAATTGCGACATCAAAAATTGATTATTTGACAGATTATAACTACTTCTCCCGACATCATATATTTTCTTTTTACCACTGGTCAGTAAGATGAAGTAATTGCGATGTTTAAATCATATTAACAGTAAATTTATATTGTGAACTGTGAAGTGAAATTAAAAAGAAGAGGTAAAAAAAGTAAATGTGAAGAGTTAAATTATTAAAACTATGTCAGAGTTGGCCTAAAACGGTGTATAATCTGCAAATCTGCCACTATAGCTTTTGTGTCACTCAGCTTCCCTTTAGCTTTTGCTTTTAAAGATTAACAAATAAAAGGTAAATATTGTGTTTATTACCAATCTACTTTATTTTATTTTTTATTATTGAAATTCGTAAAAATATATTTTTAAAAAAATATTGAAAAATATAATTTATTATAGAAATTCGTAAAAATATTGCATCGGATCGTTTTGAAAAGTATATTTTCTAGTTTATTGTTAGCAAAATTTGCTTTTCATTGTTTATTTATTGTCGCCAACTATATAGAAATTCTAGAAACATGCATTGCATAGTTTGGAATCAAACTAAATTTATTTATTTATTGAGAATATTGAAAAGCAAAGAGATGAGAACTCAAAATATTTAAAAGTAAAATAAAATAATATTAATACAAGTTACTTTACAGAGGCTCTGTCTTTTTATCATCTCTGATCTTAGTCCTATTTTTGCTTTTATTGTGAAAAGCACCCCAAAGTGCACTTCTGTTCCCAAAATTTTGAATCAAGTTATATAAAAAGACTGAATGAATCATCAAAACATTAGTTAAAGTTAAAATGAAATTGAAAGTGCTAAAGAATTGGAAAATGTAAATTGTTTATTAAATGGTGCGAATAAATTCAGGCTTTGTCGTATAGTTGTCTTTGATCAACACTTCTTGAATTAGTACATGAGATAGATTGTAAAAGATAAGATATGACTTGTTTAGTATTTACTTTAAAAAAATTTTTTTTACTGAATCCTAATATTCTCCTAATTTGATTTTGAAATGTCAAGAAAAATATTGTGATGTAAATACCAAATAATGTACTGTATGTATTTTATTTAACAATTCAATTTGCTCATTCATTGTTTTTGTTTTCTTCTTCTAATTGGGTCATGTGTGGAGATGCACTGTAGTGAAGAAGATTTGATGCATCATTTTCACTAAAGGTGTTCAAAAAGAATTATCAGTCTCACATATGCATAGAAATTATTGTGATAAAAAGAATAGAACCAAGATAAAAAGGTGGTATTATAATGCATGTTTTTTCTTATTTTATTGGAGATGAAAAAAGGTGGGATTGTCTTGTTGTAGGGACAACTTTGATGTGTTCCAAAGAGACCTTTACTTGCTTTTCTCAAATTGAAGTTATCCAAATCCAACCAAATATATAACATACCCAACCAAACCTACAAATACACAAATGCATAAAGATTTCTTGTCGAACTGAATCAAAACCTTCAAATCAAATTATTATATAACCAAACTGAAATGAAACTTTTTTCAACACTTACACACAACTAAACACAAACTTCAAGAAAATCTTATACTCTCTCCGTTTTATTATAAGTATCATCTCAAATATTTTCACTTATGTTAAGAAAAATAATAAAATTTATATTATATAATTTATAAGTACATTATAAATTTTTATCTCTTTGATTAGTTAACAAAAAATAATATGAATAAAACATGGATTTTGTTTAAAATTTTACTTGAAAAATACAGAACAATTACTTCTTATGAAACAAATGAAACAAAAATGAATTTCTTATAAAAAAGGAGGGAAATATAAGAAAATTGTACGTACATCGACAATTATTAAAACTGCAAGTATGATGTTCAAATGGATTTGCTATATACAACAACAACCAAAAACATAACAAATGGGCCGTACCCATATGAACTCTAATAGGGCTTTATAAGTATCCTGATTGGGCCTACAAAGTTCAAACATGAAACTGATTCAATCTTCTTCTCAATTACAAATTTGAGAAACTACAAACTTATTGGCTTCCACATATGACATCTCCAAGCACAAGCAAGAATCATCGATGCTTAAACCTAATCTCAAAATGCAAATCCTTACGAAACCTCAAACAAATCCATGGCCAAATCATCACAATCGGTCTCTCTCACCACACATATCCTCTAAGTAAGCTCCTTCACTTATCCTCCACCGTCTGCTTATCCTACGCACTCTCTATCTTACGCCATATCCCAAATCCTTCCGTCTTCCTCTACAACACTCTCATCTCCTCCATCGTCTCCAATCACAAATCCACCCAAACCTATCTCGCGTTTTCTCTCTACGATCAGATTTTGCACTCAAGATCAAACCTTGTCAGACCCAACGAGTTCACTTACCCTTCTCTATTCAAAGCCTCTGGCTTTGACCCACGGTGGCATCGCCATGGGCGGGCTCTTCATGCCCACGTCTTGAAATTTCTGCCACCGGTGAATCATGATCGGTTTGTGCAAGCTGCTTTGGTTGGGTTTTACGCTTGTTGTGGTAAATTGAGAGCAGCTAGGTCTTTGTTTGAGCGAATTAGAGAACCTGATTTGGCTACTTGGAACACTCTTCTTGCTGCGTATGCTAATTCTGACGAAAGTGAGAGTAATGAGGAGGTTTTGCGGTTGTTTGTGAGAATGCAAGTGAGACCTAACGAGGTTTCTCTTGTAGCTTTAATCAAATCTTGTGCAAGTTTAGGTGAGTTTTGTGGAGGTGTTTGGGCCCATGTTTATCTGTTGAAGAAAAATTTGACTCTGAACCAGTTTGTGGGAACTTCTCTTATAGATCTGTACTCAAAATGTGGATGTTTGAATTTCGCACGCCAAATGTTCGATGAAATGCATGAGAGAGATACATCGTGTTACAATGCTATGATTCGTGGTTTAGCAGTTCACGGGGTTGGCCGAGAAGCTATAGAATTGTACAAGAGCTTTATCTCCAAAGGATTCATCCCGGATGAAGCAACATTTGTGGTGACGATATCCGCGTGTTCGCACTCGGGTCTAGTCGACGAAGGTCTTCAAATATTTCACTCGATGAAAGCAGTTTATGGGATCGAGCCTAAGGTAGAGCATTACGGATGTCTAGTTGATCTACTGGGTCGATCCGGGAGGTTGGTAGAAGCGGAAGAATGCATCAAGAAGATGCCAATGAAGCCAAATACAACGTTGTGGAGATCGTTTCTTGGGTCAGCTCAAATACACGGTGACTTGGAGAGGGGTGAAACTGCACTAAAGCATTTGTTGGGGTTAGAATTCAAAAATAGCGGAAATTTTGTGCTTCTGTCAAATATATATGCCGGAGTTGACCGTTGGGCTGAGGTAGAGAAGACCCGGGAACTTATGAAAAACCACCGTGTCAATAAATCTCCAGGGATTAGTACTATATGTTAATCTTTTAGTAGTTGTATGACATTCAAATATAATCTCCAAAGGACAAAGCTACAACATGTTGTTTCATGATAAATCATGTTAATAAATCCATTGATACCACAAATCATGTGTGTGTTTTTTTTGGCACAAAAGACAAATCATATGAAAATTCAAATATTATATTCAGAGGATCAAAGGTACAACAACTTGTTCATTTAAACTCATGCTAATTCCTCACACACAATAACTTGATACGTGTATCCCAAAAACTATTACAAAAATAGTTTTATTAATGTTAGCTTAGACAAATCTTGTCTTTGGTCTTCTACATAAAATTTAAATTTAAAAAAAAAAAAAAACACAGTTGTTAGATTCTTGTCCTTTACCATATACTAATCAAATAATTGAATTAGGTGCTAATTGACACATCAATTAGAACGGTATGTACATTCATTATCCACTAATCGACAATTTTCTAATGACTATATACTCCTAATTAATAACAAATCCACTAATTGTGTCTTAATTACCAAAAAAAAAAAAAAATTGATTCATCAATGTTCTCTTAAGATTAAGAGTGCCAAAGCAACGCAAATTAATCTGCCTTCAATGGCTTCTTCAGCAGCCATCGTCTTCTCAGAATCACCTTTCCGTTGTTCACCAATCCATTACCATCATGTTTCTCGTTATGCTCTTGGATCTTCCTCCGTCGTCTCTTTCAACCGTCGAGCTTCCCGCCGCGGTCTCGTCACCAAATCGGCGCTAATCGAGCCTGACGGAGGAAAACTCATGGACCTCGTAGTCGAAGAATCACGGCGGCGCGTGATGAAACGCGAGGCAGAGACGGTTTCTGCAAGGATCAAGCTGAATCGTGTGGATCTTGAGTGGGTACATGTGCTTAGCGAAGGCTGGGCAAGTCCGCTTAAAGGTTTCATGAGACAGTCTGAGTTCCTCCAAACACTTCATTTTAACTCGATCCGACTTGAAGACGGCTCCTTCGTCAACATGTCGGTTCCGATCGTGCTCGCGATCGATGACGATCAGAAGTTTCGCATCGGCGATTCCAACCGAGTCACGCTCGTTGACTCGGTTGGTAATCCGATCGCGATTCTCACCGAGTAAGTCTAATAATTTGCAATTTCATATAAAAATCTTTGAAATCTCAGCAATTCAAATCATGAAATGTATGTGTAAGGAACAAATCTGGCTAGGAGTTGAATCTATTTAGAAACTGATAATACTGATTGATTGATTGGTTTTTGAGTCAGTATTGAGATTTACAAGCATCCGAAAGAAGAACGAATCGCGAGAACATGGGGAACCACGGCTCGGGGACTTCCTTATGCGGAAGAAGCAATCACCAAAGCTGGAAACTGGTTGATAGGAGGTGATTTACAGGTCCTGGAGCCGATCAAGTACAACGACGGTTTAGACCGGTTTCGGCTATCTCCATCTCAGCTGCGGGAGGAGTTTATAAGGCGCGGTGCAGACGCGGTTTTCGCGTTCCAGCTTAGAAACCCGGTCCACAATGGTCATGCGCTTCTTATGACTGATACTCGTAGAAGGCTTCTTGAGATGGGTTACAAAAACCCTGTCTTGTTGCTCAATCCACTTGGAGGATTCACTAAGGCTGATGATGTACCTCTTAGCTGGCGCATGAGGCAACACGAGAAGGTGTAATTTAACTCTTAACTTTCGCTTCCTTCTGTTCCAAGAAACTCTATTTGAATACATAGTGTTCATCTTCCATATGAAACAGAGCAATTAACTCTTCGAGGATGATCATTTCAGATGACTTTTTAGATTTTGGTGGATTCATATTGGATTATAGACTTTCATTCTCGCTATTTCATTACGAATGGAGTGAAAATGTTATATTGCTGTTTCTTGATTTGAACATGTAGGTGCTGGAGGATGGGGTTCTTGATCCAGAGACCACTGTAGTGTCCATCTTCCCATCTCCAATGCACTACGCTGGCCCAACTGAGGTTCAGTGGCACGCCAAAGCTAGGATCAACGCGGGAGCGAACTTCTACATTGTTGGTCGCGATCCAGCTGGTATGGGCCATCCGATGGAGAAAAGGGATCTATATGATGCTGATCACGGGAAGAAAGTCCTCAGCATGGCTCCAGGACTTGAACGCCTCAACATTCTTCCCTTTAAGGTTAAGATCAATCGTTGCTACTTCCTCTAAATCTGAAATCTCTTTAGTGTTAAGTTTGATAAATTTCGGTTTGTTTGCATAGGTCGCTGCATATGACACAACTCAGGGGAAAATGGCGTTCTTTGATCCTTCCAGGTCCCAAGACTTCCTATTCATATCAGGAACCAAGGTAAAACCCAATTCTGGTAGTAAATCAGATATACAAATCCAAGATTCTTACTTTAGTGACTGGAAAAAAAACTTGTATCGGATGGTTTTGTTTTGTAGATGCGTGGCTTGGCGAAGAAGAAAGAGAACCCACCAGAAGGTTTCATGTGCCCTTCTGGTTGGAAGGTGTTGGTTGATTATTACGACAGTCTCAGCGCAGAGTCTGGTAATGGTAGGGTTTCAGAAGCTGTCGTGTCTGCTTGAATGTCAAAAGATTCCGTGTCCCACAAGTCTCACATTTCCTGTTTGTTAGTAACCAAGCTCTGTAACAAAAAGCTTCCAATAAAACCAATGTAACATCTGTGTGTTCTTTGCGTCCCTTGTTGACAACTTGTCATCAAGTCGCATTGATTTGTACCATATTTGCTTGTTGTGTTATAAATGAAAAACATTGTGTGTATTGTGTTTAACCTGGAAACATATACTGTAAGCTAAAACCTAATTTAGACAGAAACAGAGAAGAGTTATGCTACATGATGGTGGGTCCTAAAGGCGGTGGCCGGTCGATTCCCGGCGGTGGAATCTCGCCGGGAATCTCCGGCGGGACGATATCCGGTGGGCTAGGCGGTTCCCAATTTGGAGGCACCACATCAGGGGGCGTTTCTGGCGTCGGAGGATTTGGAGTATCTGGCATCGGTGGAGATGGAGACGGTGGAACCGGAAGCTCGGGGCCTGGAGTCTGCGGCGTTCCAAGCGGTGGTGGATCACTTGGAACCGTCGTAACTTCAGGCGGAGTTTCCGACGGGTTTATCTCCGGTATATTAGGAAGCTCCGGGATTTCTAATGGAGCCAACTCTGGTCCTCTACTCGGCCGTGAAGGTAACTCTTCCTCCGAAGGGGATCCACCGGGGAACTGAATTTCCGGTGGACCAGTTTGGCTTACGAAATAGACCCCGGTAGTTAACCCTCTGACCGGCTTAGAAGTACACGAAACCGATTTCGCTGCGGTGATTAACCGTGTGGACCATGGCTTAGACTTGAATGATGAACATAAAAAGAGAGTGCTTCGCATAAGATTTGCAGAGACAAAATACATAACTTTCGCTTTATCCATCTTTCTTAGCTCTTGCTGAGAGATACAATTTAAACAGGTTCAAGTACATTGACACGTGACACAAAGAACCAAATTTGCGTCGTAGTGTCTTCACACGTCATCAGAACACGTGGCAAACTACTACTATCACATCAACTTAAAGCTTGAAATAGTATCCGTCCGTTGCGAGGCGGTTTAAAAATAACAAAAATATCTATGTAGATATATATCTGTATGTTTTGTTATTTTTAACAAGGCCGATTGGTTTATGCGAGTTGATTTTTTGTTACGTTTATCGAGACTATAGCTAATTCTATAGCTGTTTCAACGGCTGCAATTGCTATAACAAAAATGCAGAAAATACCTCTTTTTAGTTGGGAATTATCAAAAAAATTAGAAAATATTACGAAATTCATATTAACCGCATTGAGTATAAGTTCAAGACACATAAAATCTCTAATCATATTTCAACTCGTGATCAAATAAATAGGCATTCAAAACAAGTACATGTTCGAATATCATTAAACAACTCCTTATCAATTTTGATTCATTTCAATATGAAAAACAATTCACGGGATCATATAAGTATATATTATATGTGTTTGTTACGATTAGGATAGGACCGCATTTTTTTCACATTTATTATGTAAGTTACTATTTGGAGCCTTAATTTTATTCTTTTACCCACAAGAAATTATAAGAACGCAAAAACTGAATTTACACAATATTTTCTTTCATAAAATTTTATTCGTTAACAAATTATTATTAAGTCTATTTTGTCGCCATTTTTATACGATTACGGTTAATTAACAGTTGCGATTAGTAATTTTACTAACCATAACTAATATATTTTTAAGGTTAACAATTACGTTTTTAATTGTTTTATACGGTTACGATCTGGTTACGGTTTAAAAATGGTCCCGTTACGATCTGAAATAGGGTACGGTTTGATTTTAGTTATGCATGGATTTAATTCTAAAGGCAACCAGATTTCACTTTTATCAAATTTCTCAAATTTTTACCCACATTTCTTAAATCTTTACAACATTTATAGTATTTCAATATTTTTGAGCTTCTAATCTGAGTTGTTCCTCTGAAAATCTTTTAAAAGCATATATATAGAGGATGATCGGTTTTAGCGTTAGGAGAGAGAAGCAGAAGAGGTGATGAAAACAAAGGGAGATGATGGTTGTGAGGATCTTATATATGTAATGTTTCTAACGTACAGTTGTAAATATATGATTCCGACTCTTAAATTCTAAAAATTTGATAATTTTTTTCGAAAAAAATATACATGGTATTATTTATTTTAACTAGTTAATAGTTTTGTTTTTAGGTATGCAAAGAACTACATATGCTTGACAGCTTGAGTTAGTGATCATATGTATGACAAGTTATTTTATTTCGTATTCAAAATTCTAAGCTTTTTTCTACTAGAAAATATACCAAATTCTTTTTGTATGTGTTAAATTATATTCAAAACAAAAAAGTGTTTTTATAATGAATGCAACAAATTTCTTAAACTGATAGAAAACAATTTTTAGAAACTGACTCTTATAAGATCAATGAACAGTTGTTTCCTTAAAACCCAAAGACGGAAAACCCATTTGGGACAAAATCGTCAGTGGAAAAAAGAATATAAGGTGTTCATTGTGAGTCAGTGTTGATAGAAACATAAATGAATGCTGATAGGGTAGTATCATCGAGCTAATGTCGAGATCAGACTTTCGAACGGATGGAAAACCATGTTTTAATATACCAAATTCAACTAAACTAAACAATGTTTTAATAATGTTTTGAAAGATGGTCAGACAATGTTTTATGTAATTTATTTTTTCTAAATAAATTTAATATTTTCAAACTATGTATTAATCAATATCATATTACTGAATATACTTTTTAACAAAATATAGCTAAAATAAATAAATATGTAATATGAATAAGACATAAAATTTGTTTTTTTCTTCAACAATAAAATTACTTATTTTTAAATATCAATTTAATATTTTCGAATCTAAAAACCTCAACCCGTGCATAAGCACGGATCAGAATCTAATATATATATGTTTTGTTATTATTAAAACCACACCACATATATATATATATATATATGTATTTGTTATGATTAGAACCGCAACTTATTTTTCCCGTTATTACGTATGTTACTATTTGGAGCCTTAATTTTATTCTTTTACCCACAAGAAATTATAAGTAGAACGTAAAAACTGAATTTATACAATATTTTATTTCATAAAATTTTATTCGTTAACAAATTATTATTAAATCTGGTTTGTCGCCATTTTTAGTATTGGCTATAATTGAAACTAATTTAAATATTGGCTATACTTGAAACTAACAATAATTTTGTCACACGAATCTATTTCTTTTTCTTATCTAAAAAAATCATATTACCCATGACTATTCTCGCGCACACATATATATTAAGATAATAAAAAAAATATCACATCAAATAAGTTACAATAAATAAACGATAAGAAATTAGTGCTCCAAAAGAATTTAGCGAACACTACGACGACGTAATGGGAGTGATCCTAGGAACTTGAACCGGAAAGTCATCAATCTCATCAATCCATGGATTCGTCTTCTCGTCCATCGGATCAATCGTTCTCAAAGCTTTCCAAACCGCACTGTTACACTTAAAGCCTGATCCGAACGCAATCTGCCAAGTCCTATCTCCTCTCTTAATCCTTCCTTTAGCTTCACTATACGCAAGCTCATACCAAAGAGAGCTACTCGAAGTGTTACCAAACCGGTTCAACGTCATCCGCGATGGCTCCATATGCCACTCGGATAAATCCAAGTTCTTCTCGATCTCATCAAGCACGGCTCTACCTCCAGCGTGAATGCAGAAATGCTCGAAAGCTAGCTTGAAATCGGGAATGTAAGGCTTTATTTTCTTGACTTTGAAGACTTTTCGGGCCACGAGGGTTGCAAAAAAGAGAAGTTGTTCGGACATTGGTAGGACTAGTGGTCCGAGAGTTGTGATGTTTGTTTTGAGAGCTTCTCCGGCTATTGCCATTAGGTTTTTAGAGAGTGAGACTCCGATTTTTCCGGTTTCTTCTGCGTTGTTGTCTTCTCGTTGGTAAACGCAGCCGAATGCATTGTCATCGGCTCCTTTGTGGGTACGGACGGTGTGGATGAGCTGATATTTCGAACGGCTGCGATCGGAGGAGCGGTTGGAAAGAAGTACAGCAGCTCCGCCCATACGGAAGATGCAGTTAGAGAGAAGCATTGATCGGTCGTTGCCTAAGTACCAATTTTGGGTTATGTTCTCTGTGCTCACTACTAGTGCGTATGAATTTGGTTGTACCTGCATTATTGTCACAAATTTATTACTCCCAATTAAACACAAATCTATACTTTTTTTTAGATAAATAAATAATTTTTTAGATACACATAAGAAATAATAAATATTTAGTTGTGTCTACATTATTTTCTATTATTAACAATTTCTAATAACTATAAACCAATAATATTTGTATAAATTTAATTATTTATAGTTAATGTTTTTTTATATATACAATTCAATAATAAAAATGTAGAAAATTCTAGAAAATCAAATTTTGTGAAAAAATACACTCAAAAATCAAATATTTAGAAACAGAGGAAGTATATATATACAAATGTATGTGTGTGCATTTATCGCATGTGTATGTAAAATTCAAGTAGCCCAACATTAGATTGTAGCTCATTTAAGACCTTTGGTTCAATTTGCCAACCAGCTTGTAGATTTAAGAAACTCGCAAGCACGTGCTACCACGTTCGCTTCTTAGATCTAGTGATTGTAATTATGCATCAATCCTAAATTCCTAATGCATGTACTGTTGTATTTGTAATAAATGAATACCTTTTTTTGTTGGATGGTCACATTTGAGAAAAGAAAAAGAAAAAATGTAATCAACTTTTATATTATAAATATAAAATAAAACGTTGGTCATTAACACAACATGATGGTTCTCTTCCATTTTCACAACAACCACCAACCTAAAGACTACAAATCCTGTCACTGTCAGAATTTTCATAGACACGTGACTTTTACACGTAGACTTTTTGATATTTATGCTTCCATACAATTCATAACATAATGTTGTTATAAAATTTTTGACCTTTAAACACAAATCTCATATGCAAGCCAGTGATAAAATTTTAATTAAATTAGTCACACAAATATTATAACACGTAATAATAACATGAAAGCGAAGTCAATCAAACAAAATCTATCTGGTAAGTGTATTAATTGACACCGAACCACAAATAATTAAATTTTGAACGCAAAATCCTAGCTGGTAATTATATTCTTCCATGAGCTGTCATGAGCTGTTATTAGCCTTTTCAACTTTCAAAAGCCGAATAAGAAAAAGTCGTAGATTTTATTCTTCCATGAATAACGACGACTCATAACAGTCTAAATTTCAAACCGGATTAAACCAAACCGGATAATGAAATAGAATATAAGTATCAAAGAAATGAATAATAATATTTACCTGGAGCATCTGTTTAGCGAGATCAATGGAGATAAGTCCAGCACTACAACCCATTCCACCAAGATTATAGCTCAAAATGTTTCCTCTAAGCTTATACTTGTTCACAATCATAGCAGAAAGTGACGGAGTCGGATTGAATAAACTACAATTCACCACAAGGATTCCAATATCTTTAGGTTTCACACCGGTTTTTTCAAGAACCGCATCGATAGCTCCGAACATAACCGTCTCGGCTTCTTTTCTCGCTTCTTCCATACAAGGATTAGGAGGAACACGAAGAAGAGCTTCAGGGAAGTAAGTTTTCTGACCTAGACCGGATCTTTCGAGGATCTTTTGTTGGAAAGCGAGGTTGTCTTCTGTGAATATACCTACACGTTGAGATCTGTCCATGAACGTTTCACGAGTGCAGATCAGTGAAGGGTCTGGTTTGTAGCATGAGAAGTCCAGGAGGAAGACACGGCGAGGACGTGTGGTGAAGTAAGCGGTGGAGAGACAGATTAAGAGTGCGGTGGCGAGTGTGGCGGAGAGGAAGTGGAAACGGAGTGTGTTGTAGAGGAGAGAGAGGTCGTTGAAGGTGAAGGAAGAGAGGTTAGCGATTGTAGCGGCGAGGAGAGGGAGGAGGAGGATGTAGAGAGCGTTGGAGATTAGGTAATGGTAACCGAGTTTTACGTATTTAAGACGAACGGATAAGAGGAAGTTTGGGAGGTTGTTTGGATTAGAGTTCGGATCAGAGGTTGTGACATGGACCGGGACTGGCCGGTTAGGTTGGTTTTGGTTATGGGTCATCGTTATAATGAGTAAAGGGGTTAAGCTTGACGTTGTGGTGAGGATGAATGAGAAGAGAAAAGTGGGATTTGTAGAGAAGAGAAGTGTCAAGTGTAAGATTTGTTTGTGTTCGTGTCAAAGAAGAGAAGAAGGAAGATGGAAGATGGAAGATGGGAGAAGGGAATGGCCTAAAAAGTTGGGAGGAAATTTGAGAATTTAATGGGAAATTTTGACTGAGAGAGAGAGAGAGGCTACTAAATGTAGTTAGGGGAAATGGGTAATATTTAAGGAAAAAATAATGTTTTTTAATAGAAATATACAAAAAGAATAATTTTAGCAAATATTTTGCTCAAAGCTCAAACTAGTAAGACTTCAAAAACACATTTTTTTGTTCAAACTAATAAATGCTAATTTTATAAACCATTAATCACTAAATGTTATTATTTATATTATAATAGTTATAAAACTTATGATAAAATGGTAATTTAGAATTAAAACTATGAAATTATTTATGTAGTTCAAAATAAAACGTTATTAGTGAAAATGGATATAAGATTTATCTTAAATATGACACAAATGGTACAAATTACAAGTGAGACATAAAAATATCAATCTCTAATACATATTGAAAACGCTTTTGTCCACGATTTACATAATTTACCATCAAAAAGAAAATGAAAAAGTGTTTAAAATTTTTTTAAAAAAAGAATCAAAAAAACTTTTTATAAAAAAAAATGTGGATAAAATAAGTTATGTAGAGAGGGAAGATGCAACTACCCCAACGAAGCTTTTAATGTTTATAGACAGTTGAGATATGACAACCCAAGAGACGGCGATGACTTTTATTCCAATTGGGGGCTTTAATTTGGCCGTGTACTTAGGACTTTACTCTTTTACCCTTTGTGTGACCTGTTATTTTCGAAACTACCCCTCTTTTGTGAACAACTTGAAGACAGTTTGATGTGTGGACTCACTTTTATTTACGTGTTCGTGTGAACTGTGAAGATTCTGTGTGAACTGTGTGAACTTGTGTAAAGAATTATTGATCATATATTGGAAAATTAAGTGAACCGAAATAGAAGTTTGTTGAACTAAAATAGGAGGAAATGTGTGGGTCATTGACTCATTGCCACTAAACTATAAAAAATTTCGTGAAATGTATGTTGTGTTTTCATGCTTATCTATGTATGTGCTTATCTTAGAATAATTAAGTTTTTTTATTAAGACACTAAAAATACATTTTGATTTTGTTAATCGAATAAATTTATTGGTGTTGTTAATGGGTTGCGTACCCTCCAATAAACCCGAAACGAATCAAGATCAACCCGTTTACCAAATAAAAAAGGTTTACAAAACTCGGTCTAACGTCAACCTCTAAAAAAAAAAGAAATCCTAGGTCAAATAAAACTACTTAGTATGCATATAAATAGTGGATTAAATCATTGAAGAAGAGAGACGAAAAATACACATACAAAGACTTAAAAGAAAAAACTCGTCTACCGAACTAGACTATCTTTGTAATTTGAAATACGGATGATTTGATCCCTTTTCAAGGGTGCGTAGGTAACTTTTCACAAAGCACATCTATAAAATAAAATAAAAATCATAACTCGCTGTGGGAGCAACCTATATTCTCCTATTCCTGAAATCCTAGTTCAACAATTGGCGCCGCCTGTGAAAAATCGAGAGATTTTTATAACTAAAAAAACTCAAAACTCAACGATGACAGAAACCATAACACCCCAAAACCTCAAAACCTGAAGCCTAACATCATGTGTGAATCATTGTATACATATCTCCTTGTTCGCAATTCTCACTAGTGACTCTCAAAAGAACAAAGTTATTCTAATATGTTCTGATTTGAGCAGAGTTTTAAAACATATTTATTAAACACTAATACTTGAGCTAAACCAACTATTCATCCACATTAATATTTGAAAATCAAATTTTGTTCAAAAAATATTAGTCTTTCATTAATATAGTGAATATCCTTTTGCATTGGTAAAAAAAAAAAACTAAAGAGCCACCTGCTTTTTTATTGAAAGATTGCACATTAGAAACAAAAGCTACGTACTCCAAAGTATCACACCACACTTTAAGATATTCAATTGAACAATTCATTTATTTAATTTTAACATTTTTGAATATTTTAATCTATTTTAAACCTACATACTATTTTATCCACAAAAATTAAAATAATCTAAGTTTTTGCTATACTTATCAATTTGAAATCGATTACGAGGATTCGAAAACCAACCCCATTATCAATTACGTTTTGGTTGGTTAGTAGGATGTGTCAAATTGTGGATACAATATATAGAAATGAATGGACCACACCACATAAAGAAAGCTGGAGAAAGTTGGGGTACAGCGTGAATATATGATACGGAGAAAGCACATGACATGAATTTAATTATACACACTCTCGAATTTATTTTTCTTTGATCTTTCTATTACGTCATTGCCTACCCTCGTTTGTTATGTTATAATCTATACTAGGATATATCCCGTTAGACCTGGGCACGAAGAGGGTATCGGCCATTTTTGCCAGACTTGGACTTGGACCTACCCCGTGCGAATAATACGATTTTTGGACTTAGACTTGGACGGATAACGAGTATTTTTTGGACGGGTAACGAGTATATTTTGCGGGTAACGAGTATATTTTACGGGTAACGAGTATTATTTATGGATAACGGGTATTTTTTTTGCAGGTAATGTATATTTTTGTAGTGGGTAATGAGTAATAAGGCGGGTAATGAGTTTCAAGGCGGATAACGGGGCAAGTAGTGGAAAAAAATTTCGGACTTGGACTTGGACTTAGACTTGCAAGTATTTTAAAAACATACTTTAGACTTGGCTTGATACAAGGGGGATACCCGCTTTTACGGAACGGGTCCGGGGCAAGTCCAGCGAGTCCGACGGGTAACGAGTGCTGATGCCCAGACTTATATCCCGTGCTATAGCACGGACAAATTGCAATTATAAAAAAATATGCAAAAATTATAAAATCAGGATATTAGAAAATTGTAAATTTTCCAAAACTTTACGAAAATTATAATAGCAGTTTTTATAATATCGAATCTTTGTAATATCCGCGTAAATATTTTGTAATCAGAAATATAAAACCAATCTTTCATACTCGACGATATTGGAAATTTTCTGTTGGGAAAATTATATATAAAATCAGAATATTTTCTTTGATTTAACCGAAGAAAGAAATAAAGTTTTGGAAAACTGCGACATTCTAAGATATTAATTAAGATTTTTTAGAAAATATTAACCCATGATATTTTAAGATTGATTTCGTATAATATATTTTTCTGTTGAAAGATCATATGTCTGTTACCGATATTGGATATTCCGATATATTATTCCTAACATAAAATTTCTGGATAGTTTTTTATTTGAATTTTAATTATATTTTGTTATGTTTTAATTACCAAATTTTTACAATTGAAATAGATTTGAAAATTAAATTACAATGTTATGTTAAATTGTACACCATGTTAAACTAAGTCATATATGAACTAACATTTTTAAATCTACTAAAAATCTATTAATAGATTTGATATTATAAAGAAGAACTAACATTAACATTAACATTCCAAAAAAAAAAAAAATGGCAATCTACATCAAATCTCTTATTTTTGGAAAATTAAATCAACATTTAATTTAATTTAATTAGTGTGTTTAATTAAATCAACAAAATCTTCATAAAATCTATTTTTAACTAATTTTTTAAAAAAAAATTTAAAAAAATTAATTAATTAAAACGAAATTAATAAATGACTAAACTACTTTTAATGTGAAATTATAATTTGTTCTTTCTTATAATGGCAATGATGTAAATATCAACATTTTGTAAGGTTAATTGTATAAGTGTACTCTCCAAATAATATATAGGAGATTTATTTTAAAACTGAAAAAAGAATCGAATTATTTTATAGATAATTGAGTCAACAAATTTTGTTTTTATATGTACATGTTGAATTGTTGACCCAAAAAAAAATGTTCATGTTGAATATTTAGAAATTCTTTTGTTTTTATGTATTTAAATTTTCTATAATACGTTAAATATGATTATGAGTTTAAGAAAATATTAAAAATAACTATTAAACCTCATCAGAAAATAATCCAAAACTCAGATTTGTTGACCAAACGAATCAAGCCAAAATAAAAACATTGCATTTTTTTTATCGCCTACTATTATATTATTGTGGATAAATTTTAATATAAGATAAAAATAACTGTTGCACCTTATCAGAAACTTATTCAAACTTGATTTTTCTTTTTGACCAAACTATCAAGAAAAACATTACATTTTCTTCACATATGTTATATCATTAAGAGGTTTTAATTTTATAAATAAAGTTGTTTACAGCATAGTATTGACTTCTATTTTCAATATACTAAAAAAAAAAAAAAAACAAAGTTTGACAAAATTTGGTTATTCTTTTCCGATTGAGGTATTTGACTTTATATTGACTTGTAAATTGTTTTGGTCTGGTCACACCTTTAAAAAACACGTTTTAACCATTCTTCATGATTTTATTCACTGCGGCGTTGGTTTTATCGGTTAAACGTTTGAATTTTCTTAAAATGATATTGTAGACAAGAAAACTTTGTGTAATTATCAAAAAAGACTAAACTGTGTCATTAACTCATATTATAAGTTTATAACCCAAATTAAACTAGCGTTACATGTGTACTTACTTACTATTTAGTGAGATTATCTCTTACACAAGTCAATATATATACATGCGTGTGAATCTTTTATGCGTGCGTAATAAGTTTTGTATTCATTTCATCATTTGGTATGTGTCAACACACAATTTGGGGAGAGTTTGTGTGGTAAGTAATCCAAAAATATAAGTTAAATTAACAGAACTGATTCTAATTGCTTAAGAAAATTCCTACCAAACGAAGCAATTACGGTAAGAAATTATTTTTGGAAGTTGGAAGAAACCATTCTCTACTACTCGCAACTCCTTTCTTCTTCATTGGTTTTACGAATACTACTTGTTCAAGTCATTCTTAGTGTTGATTTCAACGATCGGAATCGAATTTATTTTTGTTACCATTATAGACACTAGTTTGGATGATTTGTATAATGATTTAAATATGTGTTGGACATGGGCTATGTCCCTTTAATTAGTCCGGTCCAAATTAAAGATTAACCTAATTAATTTCTACATCACAGAAAACTCGGCTCATATCACTAAAAATTCGGCTCGAAAAATCTACCATATATTTTAAAGAAGGGCAAAACGGGAAATTTCCGAGAGTTGGGGCGAGTCTTGACTCTTCACCTTCCCCTATAATAGAGAGAAGATTCCACCACGAAAGGACCCGGATTTCATGGAGAAAGGATCAGAGAGAACGACCAGTCAGTTCGGTTTTCGGTTCTTATAAGCAGATAATCAGTTCGGCACTTTGGTTTGGCACTCTAGTTCAGCCCTTGTAACTCTATGTTAGTTCAGCCATCTTAAAACAAACCTGTAATTATCGAACTCTGACTGTGTTTAATAAAAAAATTATTCGTTCTTCCCTTACAAAGTTATATTAAAAATACTTTATTTGATCTCGACATCAACTATATGTTTTAGACATTGATAGATTTTTAAATTCAAGCGAAAGCGTTGAATCTCAATGATATATATTAACAATATGTCATAATGATAATAATGAACAAACTAAAACTAAAATGATTACTTGCACAAGCAAGTTTCACCATTGCAGTTAAAACTTTTTTCCTTAAATCCTCAAGAAACTAACACATGATTTACTTTCTTTTTATTCACAATCGAAATTATGGAGAGAAATAGTACATAATTAGTAGACTTACATCAACACATAATGTATGTACATGATAGATAAGTATTAATTTTGTATATTGTGAATGTTCACACTAGCACATACCAGTGAACGTTAACACATCGGTGGACATACGTACCATGATACCAAATCAAAATTCCAAAAGGACTAGAAAATAATATAAAAATGTTACTGAATCGAAGAAATTTTTTTAAGTGTTATAGAATGTAAAAATCTTTTTATATTACTAGATCAAATTTTAATTTTTTTATTGTCGATATTTATTTTAGTTAAGCGCTTTTTTGTGTGTGTGTCTAAGGACGGATCTAGAATTTTTTTTTTGAAATGGGTATATATTTTTTTGTTTGAAATATTGGGAGCATAGATAGCAAAAATATTGAATAAAAACTATAAATCTTTTAAAAAGTACATGGA
The DNA here is from genome assembly GCA_026770425.1 of Boechera divaricarpa. Lineage (NCBI taxonomy): Eukaryota > Viridiplantae > Streptophyta > Magnoliopsida > Brassicales > Brassicaceae > Boechera > Boechera divaricarpa. Next base: position 4,595,100 of record CM049188.1, read on the forward strand.
AAAAAAAACAAAATTTTGATGGGATCATTGCTTCCTTCTTGATAAACGTGGCTTCGCCCCGGTGTGTCACATGAATTACAAATTTCTTTTGTCTATTATACAAAGTAAGCTTATGTCGTCAATGGGTTAATTAGGAAAACTAAGAAGATTAGTGGATAACTAGTACCTAACCGCAATATATAGTCCCTAATTAAAAAACATATTTTTTTGTCGTTGAAATTATGGCCGACTAATTTGTTATTCTAATCAAAATGTTGGTGGCAATCCATCCATCTAAACTCCAAATCTTAATTTATACTTGTTGCGTTTAAATTTGGGTGAGATTTGATTCCAAGTAGTTGAGATAAAATGATATTTTAGTCATCAGCAAATCAAAGTGAAATTGGTTTATTATATTGTAGCCTAAAACATGACTTGGTATTGGTAACCATCAATCAAAGAAAGAGCAAAGCATTTAATTTAGAATACTCTCCAACCACTTCAACCTTTATTAGTTACAGTTGGGAATCATTTGTTTATGATTCTTATGTTATTGTCCCCTAAATTAATGAAGTGACTTGAGTACTTGTTAAGGCCAACTAGATCTCTTATGATGTTTTTAAAACACGCTGTTTAGGCGTCTAAACGTACAAAACCATTCGTACGATTCAATTTTCAACAAACTGATCAGCTGAAAGTTACCAGATTTTCTTATTTAGGCCAATAAATCGATTTAAGCGTACAATTAATATATTTAAAATTAAAATTTATTTCATCTTTAAATAATTACTTAAAATATAAAAACAATTATATGTTTTTCATGAAATTAATTTTACATTAATTAACTGACTATAAACTATTGGAATGTTGAATTTAATAATTAAGCCATTGTAACATAAATTTGGACCGACGATCGAAATTGGACCAAATATATAGTGTTGATTTCAGTGTGGACAAAGTTGGGCCATTTCAAATTTCAATGAGTATACTTCGGGCTGGGATAGATAAACGAACCGAGATTTTTTGTTTTTGGATTGGTTTCAGTTCTTTGGGCTGAACAGATCAGTATGATTTTAATTTTACTTTCGGTTATCCGAAAATTTTGGTTTGGTTCTGCTCGAACATATCGGTTTCTCGGGTAATGTTTTTTTAAATTAAATGGATTATACCCAAATTGACCAGTTTTCACCAATAGCCGACCAAACCGAACCGAATTATCTGACTTTAAACAAAAATATCGATTTTAGCCCACAACAACAAAATAAACCAGATTAAAAAAAAAACAAATTCGATTAATTTCGGTTTTGAACCGCGAACCAAATCAAATTTATTTTTGGTTAATTTTGACATCCCTCTAATTTTTTCAGTAAATCGATAACCGAACTAACCGACCCGAGGATCCGAAACCACATGCCTAACTGTATAATAATAGGCTTCAAGTGTGTATATCGCAGTAAGATTAGACAATCCAATGACTACATTACACGTGACGATTTTTAACTTGTTAGTCACTTTGAAAATATGACAGACAGTAACCAACAGTAACTACTAACCATTTTTTCGCTTACAAACACCAAAATAAAGCGGTTTTTTTTCTTCTTTTCTATGGCTCCAAAACTCTGAGACAGAGCAAGAAACAGAGAGAAGATAAAGCAAAGAAAAAAAAACAATGGCAACGGTCACGATTCTCTCTCCCAAATCGATCCCAAAGATCATCGATTCAAAACTCGGAGTTAAGGTTTCTAATCAGACCGTCAACGTAAAATGCGGCCGGAGATTGAGACTAGCTAAGCTTGTCTCAGCTGCAGGATTGTCACAGATTGAACCAGACATCAACGAAGACCCAATTGGCCAATTCGAGCTAAACAGCATTGAAATGGTAAGATTCGATTGATTTGAATTCACGAATTGGTGAAATTTGTTTCTGATTGGTTAGTGATTGATTGATTGGTTACAGGAGGATTTTAAGTATGGATATTACGATGGAGCTCATACTTACTACGAAGGAGAAGTTGAAAAGGGTAAGTTTTAGTTTCCAGTTTCAGAGTTTCTTGTTGTTGTTGTTGTTTAGGTTTCAGCTAATATGATTTGTTTGTTTGTTTTATTGAATCTTCTTGGAAATGTTTATTAGGAACATTTTGGGGAGCAATTGCAGATGACATTGCTGCTGTGGATCAAACAAATGGGTTTCAAGGTGTTCTTTTGACCCGCTTTTCAGTGCTTCTTTTGGATCGCAGATTGATCAAAACTCGCGGGTTTTTGTTGTTGTTGTTATATCTGCAGGTTTAATCTCTTGGATGTTTCTCCCTGCTATAGCTGCAGGGATGTATTTTGATGCTCCGGTAACTTCAAATCCTTTGCTTTGCTTGCTTCCAATAATTATCATTACTTCAGTCAGATACTGTTTATTATTGGAGCTTAAATACTAAGAAACTCGAGTTGTTTCGAACACTGTGTGTCAACTTTAAGAAGTTTCAGCTGCTCATGTCCTAGCTATATACAGATCCCCTTTAAGGCTATAACTAGCCTAGGATTGAAACTTTTTTTTTCTTTGGTTCAAATGAAATTAGATTATAGGTGTTGCAACACTCTCATTGGCAAGATGAGTCTCTCTTCGATTTTTAGCTCATCTTGAGGGGGAATATTAGAGTATTCGAGTGATTGGTTTAGTTAAACCAAGTACTTAAGTGTTAAGAGTAGAATCAATGTAAACTGAGGTAAAGCCTCTATATATATAAGGCTAGGACTGATACTAGATTACAGATGTGGGAAGTTGGTAAGAGAGCTGGATTTATATGCCTGTCTCAAACAGATTGTTGAAATTGTGGATTTTCTACTGTTTGGTCGAGAGTTGAGAGTCTCTCATTAGTCAAGACTCTTGTTTTATAAGAAAAAACTAGTTTTACCGCTTCTGTTTTTTATGGAAAACGTGCTAGAGATTGGATAATTCGGCTAAGTATGAGAAGAAGAAGAATCACAAGTGTGTTTCTGTGTGTGTGTTGCAGGGTGAGTACTTGTTCATAGGTGCAGCGTTGTTCACGGTAGTGTTCTGTATAATAGAGATGGATAAACCAGACAAGCCACACAACTTCGAGCCTCAAATATACAATTTGGAGAGAGGAGCTCGTGACAAGCTCATTAATGACTACAACACAATGAGCATCTGGGACTTTAATGACAAGTATGGTGATGTTTGGGATTTCACCGTTGAGAAAGATGATATCGCCACAAGATAAGTAAGATATCGGTTCTAATCTCATTATAATCATGACTTTTGATGAAACTGTTTATAAATTGATGAATGAACCGGCTACAATGTGTATAATATAGATTGTTCGTTCTCTTTCTTTCTGTGCGTCATTAGTACCCTGAAACCTTGTCTAGATTGTAATCTTGTAGTGTTAGGTTTCTGTTTCGTTGTTTAAACACGTTACTTCAGTCATAAATCGTTAAGGCATGAAGCCCATCATGCTTAATACATACGAATTTATACAATCAAATTCTGGTTAGAGCCCTAAAATATTTATATAAATGCATGATGATTGGTTATTTGGTTGATACTACTATCATATTAAGTATTACGCATGTTTTGAAAAATCCTTTAAAATGGGAAGAATCAAAATTAATAAAATTCATTAAAATCCTTTGGACAAATTCATTAAAATCCTTTAAAATGCTTTAAAATCTATTATTTCCTTATACATTTGAATTCTTTTTAAGTCTTTCATTGAATACCCTCTCCTAAATTGATAAAATATTATTTATCCTTATAATTATATTTTTTTTTTATTGTATAAGGATATGAAAATCAAGTTCAGAAATTATATAATATTTTCACACAATAACAACCCAAAAAAATTCAACAATAAGAAGTAAAAGATATAGAACGTACGATTTGGGTACGTATATCGAAAGATATTGAGATTACAAGTTTCGGCAGAATTGATTCGTCTTGTTTATTCTGTTTTTCTGAAATCTTGTTTTGATCATAATTTTCTTCTCTGTTACCGAAATTGAGTGATCTTGGTGTCCGTGCGTAGATACCGAAACATATATTTCTAACAAGATATAGTTCATATTATTTAAGTACGTAAATTGAAAACTATCGAAGTCGCACCGGTTCGGCCAATTTAGAAACTAACCGTTTTAATGAAACTGAAACAGGGTTCCAAAAATCTTAAGGAAATTATTATTTTTTATTCTATTTCTGATCTAGTTTTCTGGATTTTTAAGTGAAGAGATTAAAATCTTTGCGATTTTCTACTCAAATTTTTTACGATTAACACCATTGTTTTTTTACGTCGTGTTGAAATTAAAACTGTTTCTGGTTTTCTACTCATATTGAGATTAAATTCTTTGTGGGTTTCTATTGAGACTAAATCCTTTGCGATTTTCTACTCATATTTGTGAAATTTGAAAATTAAAAAAACGTTTAGAGTTTTGTTCTTCAAATCTGGTTTTATTAAAATAAATTTACTAAAACCTTATTCTGAATTTTGTTTAAGAGAAAACGGAACCTGAAGTTTCTGATGTTGCCAATCGTGTTGCATCTACACCTACTGAAAACCCCGAAAAATTTGCCGGCGTTGATGATAGAGAATTATTTCTCCTCGAGTTTCACTCGAAAGGTACTAGAGAATAGTCTCGAGAGTTTACCAGAATGTTTACCGGAAGTGCAGATTGAGTCACTTGTAGTATAATGCGGGATCGATCCACAGAGAACTAGAATAAGTTCAAACTTAATCTAAGCAAACAAAGTGATTTGGGGCTTTTGGATTATTCTATGAATAACTAAGAAATTAATGACAAAGAAACCAATTAAAGTAAACGAGTAAATTCAACTGTTTAAAAGATTAGTGAAGCAAGCGAACTCAGGGTGGTGATAAACCGATTTCGGGGAATCTCCTAACTAGTTCATGATGTTTATAAAACCTAAATGTTTGTATCTATCAACATAGAGATGTTAATTATTAGACCTATCCACTCTCGTGGCTTCAGCCTCTATGAATCTCCACTCCCGTGGTTTCCGTCCCTATCCTTATCCACTCATGTGGCTTCAACACGCAGTAAGTTCAATCTCTAATAGTCAACCTAGCAAATCACTGCAACTCCCGTTGATCAGGTAAGCTAAGCTCCTAATAAATTTATTACAGAATCTTAATCCACTCATGTGGTATTAAGACCTCCTAAGTTCTTAGATTAACTTGGCCTAGGCTAATCCAGCATTACATTCACCTATTATAGAATGGATCTAATCCGTTTCTACCCTAAGCATCAAGATTTAGCCATCGATTCCCCTAATCTACCACCACCCTTAGGTTCTAAAGGACTACTAACTCATGTGGGATCTAACAAAGCAATTATCATTAACAATAAACATGATGAATGAGAATAAGTAATAGAATTCAGATGAAGAGAAATCAATAATTGGATAAAAGGTAATTCAACTAAATGGAAATCTTGTCTTGCATAAACATAAAATGGAAAACCTTCAAAAGCTAAACAAAATCCTAAAAACAAAGCCTAAGCCGTCGAGTTTAGAGTCGTTTCAATAGGTTTAGAAATAGAATTAGGTCAACACAGGACAAACCGGGGCGATTTGGATGCAAAAATGGAAAGTCCGAAATTCATATCGACATTACTTGGTCTATATGGGTGATCGATGTAGGCCACTGGAATTTCTTTCGAGTCGTGTCGATCCTATTTACTCGATATGGACGGTCGGTGTGGCTCTGATTTCATATCGATCCTATTTGGTCGATATGTATGGTCGTCGGTGTAGGCCGGTACTTAAACGTCTTGTCTGTATAACAATTTTTCTTATTGGTACAGTGGTTCAGGAACTCCAGAGCGAGAACATAGTAGCTTAACATATGCAAAAAATACAAATAACAATCATTCAGTAAGTCGGACAAGTCTTTTCTTCATATCCTGAAATTAGACAAATATGACTTTCCATCAAAGATGTTCGCAAGGTATCCTGCGGTGTACTCTGGTATGGTGATATCTTTGTATTTTGCAGGGTTTTCATCAGATAGAAGCTCTTTTATCGGTCCATAAACCGTGGAATTTGGAGACAGTCTTGAGCTAAAGAAGCACGCAATGGAAATCCGCGGTCCATCTCTGTTCGCTTGTACCCTATGCTCCACACTCAAGAACTTGTCGTTCGTTATCAGCTGCAAAACAAAATGTCTCAAATATATATGTAAAGACTGTTTTTCAGTTAAAAGAATGCATCAACTGGACTTGCCTGCATGAAATCACCAATGTTGACGACAAGAGCTCCAGGAACAGGAGGGACATCGACCCAATAATCTTGATGGAGAACTTGAAGACCACCGACTTGGTCTTGAAGAAGAAGCGTGAGGAAAGAGTTATCGGTGTGTTTACTTATGCCCAAAGTTAGGTCAGGTCGTGGGCAAGGTGGATAGTAATGGCAGAGCATGAACAAACCCTTAAGACAATCCATTCTCTTCAGGATCTCAGAGTCTAAACCTAAAGCTTCTGAGAGAAGTTGGAAGAGCAAATCTCCCAATTCCATTACATGCTTCGTGTATTCGATCACAGCACCCCTAAAATCATAACATATTAAGAATTAAAACACTTGAAAAGAAATTGTTTACTTTAATCAAAATTAGTGGGATAATAAAATAGTGGAATCATTTAAAGTACAATTTATGTATAATAATCTCAAAATGCTAAAAACTAGCTTTCTGTAGATCAGTAATTTTGTTTTGGTCATACTTTATTTGCATCACATATATAGTAGATATAGCAAAATTATTTTGTTGAAAGTTTATGAACATTGTTCGAGGTAGGTAAAATACCATAACTGGAAAAAACAAGCCAAAATGTTTACCAAACCGAGATTTGTTAGCAATCGATCGGTTTCACTAAGGAACTCAAAACTGAACCCAAACCAAAGTTTTATCAAATCTTATAGGAACCAAAATAAATTACTAAAAATCGTTTAAGTTTTCATAAAACCAGAAATTTCCAAAAATCGAAAAAGACCAAACCAAAACAAAAAGTAGATCGGATTGCTTGCCCTTAAATAATCTATTTGGATGGTAAGAAATAGCATATTCACAACAAATATACTACTCCCTCCTTTTCACAATATTTAATTTTATAATTTTTTCACACAGATTAAAAAAAATTTAATGACCCTTATTTTTAGCTATCCTTTTACTCAAATTACTAAATAATTGATGTTTCCCAATAATTATAACAATAACTCAGTGTCTATATCTAGGTCTTTTAAGTTTAATGACCCTTATTTTTAGCTATTTTTTTATTAAATAATGCTAAAAATCAAATATTGTGGAACAATGAAAAAAATTAGAAAATCAAATATTGTGGAACGGAGAGAGTATTAATCACTATAAAATTTACCTGCAAGCTACTGGAATTTCATCTGGATTTTGAGGATCCGGAGCAATGTAACAAATGAAAGAGTCTCTCCAATTCATAGGAGAAGAATGATACTGATTCTTCAGCACAGAATCTTCTTCGTGAAACCTTCGAACTCCTTCTTTGATCTTTTCAAGAACAGTTAAAGGAACACCATGATTGATCACCTGAAAAAATCCCCACTTCTCAGCTGCGTCTTTGATCTTCGAAACGACGACGTCTCTTGCAGATGTGACATCATTATTGTCGTTGTTGATTTCTCCGAGGTCGATGATTGGGACGGTGAGGTTTAAGGCGGTGATGTCAGAAGGTCTATTGTTTGATAAGGTTGAAGAAGGGACATGGAAGATTCGAGGAACTTCGGTTATTTCAGCATCGACGAGTCCTTTCACTCCTGTCTTCGTCGAGATAAAAGTCGTGAGCTCGTTTATACCATCGATTTTTTCAGATTTTTCTGTCATGTGTTTTTTTTTTTTTTTTTGTTTTAAAGGGTTTTTTGGTTGTCAATGGCGGATATATAGAAGAACACAAAATATAAGAGGAAGATTTAATTTAAGACAGAAGCAAAGATAAGTGTTGAGGTTTTTGACTTTATGGTGTCGGTCGCACCCATTTGGATCTTTGACTGTGATTGAGAGGGACGTGTTGTGTAATTGTGCAAATAATATCAAAATGACTTTTGGAGATTCCGACCCGACAGAACTAAAAGACTAAAAATAAATCTTTAAAAGAGCAAAACATTTGAAAGTGGATTAACCAACCCCATTATCAATTACGTTTTGGTTTGTTAGTCGTGAAATATAATACGGAGAAAGCATATGCCATGAATTTAATTGATACACACTCGAATTTATTTTTCTTTGATCTTTCTATTACGTCATCGCCTACCTTCGTTAGTTATGTTAGTCATAAGTGACCAAATCTACATTTATTTTAAAACTGAAAAAAGAATCAAATTATTTTTATAGATAATTGAGCCAACAAATTTTTGTTTTTATATGTACATGTTGAATATTATATATATTAAGAAATTCTTTTGTTTTTATATGTATTGAAATTTTCTATAACACGAAAAAATATGATTATGAGTTTAAAAAAATATTAAAAAATAACTATTAAACCTCATCAGAAAATAATCCAAAACTCAGATGTGGTGACCAAGCGAATCAAGCCAAAATAAAAACATTGCATTTTCTTTATCGCCTACTACTATATTATTGTGGATAAATTTTAAAATAAATGAAAAGAGAACTAATTCAAACTTGATTTTTCTTTTTGACCAAACGAATCAAGTAAAACATTGCGTTTTCTTCACATATGTTATATCATTATCAAAGAGGTTTTAATTTTATAAATAAGAGTCTATTGTTTACAGCATAGTATTGACTTATCTATTTTCATTATACTATTAGATTCTGACCCGTGCTTATGCACGGGTTAATTTCTTTTTTACAAACGAAAATTTTAAATTGATATATAAAAAGTAAGTTATTTTTTGTAGTAGTAAAAAACAAAAATACTGTTTTATTCATATTACATATTTATTTTAGTTATATTATATTAAGAAGTATATTAAGTAATATGATATCGATCAATATATAGATTTTGTTTCTTATGTCAAGGATTCAATATATCATTTTGTTTTTGTTTTTATATCCACATTGAGCCTATTTAGTTGATATTTAGGCCAATAATTTTCATTTGGCCAATTAATTATTGTTTACCCTCATTTTGGATAATATAGTTTTAAAAAATAAACAAACTTGTAATTAATAATAAATTCTTGAAAATTAGTTGTAATAATTCATTTATAACTTGGTTATAATAAATATAAAATGGTAAGAACAAATAAACAAATGAAATATATACAATAATTAATTCTGATAATTTTTTTGTAATAAATAATTTATAAACGTGGTAAGAATAAATGTACAATGGTGAGAACAATTAAACAAATGAAATAGGTTGTCTTTAGTAGATAGCTTACAAATAATTTTTTTTTAAAGGAAGAGAGAATAAATAAATAGGGAAGGAAAAAAAAAAGTCACCATTGCTTAATACCCGTAACTCTCTTATTTTGTCCCGGATTGATTTTTGCCGACCATAGAAAATATCTACTTCCGTCTTCTTCATTTCACCACGAAAATTTGTTTGAAATCGACTTAGATTTAGCATGGTGAGCTCAGTTAGTCTAAGAAATTTCCATTCTCTTTTTTTTTGTTTCCTATATCTGGAAGCAAGTTTCTGATGATTGTTATTTCGGTTTCGGCTTTCAGGTGTGGGTTATCTGGATTTTGTGACGAAAGATATATTGTCAGATAGAGATGCCAAGGATTTGTAAGTATCAGCTTTCGATTTTTCTGTGATAACTTGATGTTTGCGCTTTACATGAGGTGATTTTGGTGTTTGTACTTCTGCAAATTAGGTTTCTGAGTTTGCTAAGATCTAATGTTGTAGCAAATTTTAAGTTGATCTTATAAATGTAGAATGAATAATGTTGCAAACATGATTTGAACATGAATTTTTGTTGAACATCAACATCAGTGTAGTTGGTATTGTATATCTATGACTTTTAAGTTTTAATACCATACTTTTAGATATACGTTTGAGTGAACTATTAATATTTCTGAGACTTGCTGAATTTACTTTGACAATGCTGTGGCATAATCATTTTTTTCCCATCTGATTTTGAAACATATTTCTATTTCCTGACCTTTAAACTCAATTTCATTATACCTTTAGTCATTTTTGTAGGAGAGCGGTTGGTTTCTACATGAAATTACTTTGTGAATATTTTCATTTCAGGCCACTTAGGATTGCAAATGCTCATTAGCAATCAGACTTCAAATTGCGGGTATTTTTAGAAGGTAGGGGAACGGAAATGCTCATTAGCAATCAAGCGATAGAGTAGTAGCTCTTGAATCCTTTCATCAAAAGTCTCGCTGAAATACTATGAGGTAAAAGCCTTCTTCTTTCAGTTTTTAAATTCTCATTCGGTAATAGGTAAACTGAGAATCAGATACCTTTCTGCAATTAGATCTGGTGAGGGATATTTAAGAATCATATATTTTTTTGTAAAAACTGGAAAAACTCTTGGCAAGCTGAAACGGGATGAATTAGTTAGGGTTGATAATAATTCAAGGATTTGATTCCAGGGCTAAAGTTATTTTAAGTTTTTAATATCATAAACATACTCGAAGAACTTCTTCCATTTATACATTCTTCAGACTAAAAAAAAAAGAACCCAAAATCTTTTTTTTGTCTTGGATTGCAAAAAACGCCCAATTGTTTTTTTTAAAAAAAAAATGCCAGAATCTAAGTGTTTTCAACATTGATCATATAATTATAACACGATTGTTTGGTGATCAATTACCACCGTTTCTTATTAGGCGAGTTAAGTTCTGCAAAATAATAAAAAAACACATCATCAAAAATGAATCTATATGCAAATAGATTTTGTGTTAGTAATCATATAGTTCGAAACTTGGGTTTTACCTTCATGAAAAACAAATCTTCAACTTCTTAAACAAAACCTGTAGATCATGAAAACATAAACAATACGTTACGAGTTTACAAAAAAATCAAAAGACACTATAGCTTCTGCTATTTGTGCAAAACATTAAGAATGTTAGAAAGATATTACCTTGATGAATAAAAAATCTTTAGTTTTTTTTCTAGTAAAGATTTTGAAACACCTCTTTGAAAACAACATTCATGGTTTGCTTTTGTTGTTGACCTTTCTTATCTGTTATAAGAATCTTCAATCCTGCTTTTGACTTCACCCTAGATACTGCAACATATAGTTGTCCATGAGAGAAAACTGATCTAGGCAAATAAAGTCCAACACACTCTAGTGTCTGCCCTTGACTCTTGTTGATGGTCATTGCAAAGGCTACAGATAGGAAATTGCCTACGCCGCATTTTGAAAGGCAATCTTGTGTTTGATGGTGTGATCAACATCCTAGGAAATAGAACTATCTTCCCAACTCTATTACCTGTAATAACTCTAGCTTCAATGACATGGTCAGCCATTTATGTGATCTGTAGCCTTGTCCCATTGCATAAACCTGATTTAGGATTGATATTTTTGAGCAACATGACCGGACAACCAATTTTTAGGCGCAAACAATGGTTTGGCAAACCTGATACTCTAACACTGTTTAAGAAATCATGAGAATAGATAGGATTGTTCGTAGAACTTGTGTCAGAAGGGTATATACTGTCAGAACTCAGATAGATTCTTTCTATACCTAAAAAAAAAACAAACTTATATATCAGATTCTATTCAAAGATGTATAGATATATCTTGGTTGCGTAGTGATAAAACTACATTATATGCTCGGATAACTAACCATTCAACATTGCGAGCATATGATCATTTTACGGAGTTCACATCATCATTTGTGGGACACAGGTTTGCTCTTCCTTGAAAGAATTTAGGATCATTCTCTTCCACAAAAGAATTACCGTATATTGCATGTATTATTGACTCGATCGGATCATTACCCTCAGTTATAAGCAACTCTTCTGGGATATCAATTAGAGCAATTCCATCATTAGGTTGTGAAATCTTCCCATCTCCAACGTCTAATATCCACTTTGAAAATTCTTCGATGTCTAGCTTTTCGTGTTCAGTAATGCTGGCAAGAAGTCTCATGTTCTTTGTTAGATTCAAAACTTTGCAATGCTCCCAAAGATAAGAAGAGTTCAATGCAGCAAACACAATCTCTCCCCTACCAGCACCGTTTATAACATGTAAAACTTGTCTGAAATCACCTCCGAAAACTATAACTTTACCTCCAAAAGGCTTGTTCTCTGGACTATTTATAATATCCATCAAGCTCCTATCCAAAGACTCAAAACAATGCTTGCTCATCATTGGAGCTTCATCCCAAATAATAAGTTTTGTCTCCTTAACCAATTCTCCAAGATCTGATCCACGTGTCATAGAACATGTACACCACTCATTAGGATTTATAGGAATCCCAAATCTTGAGTGTGCAGTTCTCCCACCTTCTAAAAGTAGAGAAGCAATACTGCTCGATGCGACATTCAAAACAATGTCTCTTTTTGATCTGATAGCAGCTGATAATATTTTCCACAGAAAAGTCTTACCAGTTCCTCCAAAACCATAAACAAAAAAAACTCCACCTCTGTCATGAAACACAGCATCCATGATTTCATTATAAATATTCTATTGCTCTAAAGTCATCATAGTTAACCAATCATCATGCTTCTCTTTCAAATCTGCACGGTTGTACTTGCGTTCATCCAATATCAATTGATTGCACTGTTCAACACCGTCTAAAGATACTTGTGGCATAAATTTAAATCTTGAAAGTGAAGTTCCATTTTTGATTAATAGCTTCTCTATCTCTTGAAGAGTAAAATTTTGTCTATCATCATCACTCAAAATAAGATCTGCAAATATTTCAAACAATTTAAAAATTTTAGAACACTACATATTAAGTAACATAAATCTTTAAAAATATTAAGATTAAAAGGTGAACAGAATGTATGAAACGACATAATTTTTTTTAATCTTTAAAATCATTATTGGTGTTTTTAAAAATAATAAGAATCACACACGTAAAACAGATCATAGACAATAATTAATAAACACACGTAGTATAACACAATTGGATTATAAGCAAAACATAATTAGTAAACACCAGAATAATGGTCTTTCAACAGCTCCACCAATATTCTTTTGGCTTTTGACAACTTTTTTGTTACATTTACGACAGCTAAAGTAGAACCATGGCCAATCCATATCAATATCCATAATGGTACAAATGATTCTAACTTTTGCAACCTTAACAAATCAAAGAATCTCATGTTAGCTTAATATAAATTACTTAAACACAAAATAAATATATTTAATAAACAAAATATAAAACATACCTCAACAGATGCGAGAAGGTCTTTTATAGTCATTCTTGGATATTGAATAGATTCTTCTTCTTTAAGAATTAAAGATTTGACTTTTGGCTTTAGTTCAACGATCGTTAACGCAAGTCCATCAGATGGAAGTGTAGATTAATTTGTATAAAATTAGTTATAAAATATTGCTTTGTATATCTTTAAAAAAAAAAAAAATCTCTTTATAAAGTTGATACTCACATTTTCTTGAAGTCATCGACACCAGGTAAGTCTGGGTTTATAAAAACTCTTTATAAATTAATCGGTATATTAAAAGAGTGATAATAATGATGCTCGTGATTGATTCGTTGATTTCTAGCATTGAGGTTGTTGAGATGACGAATGGAAGTTAAAACAATCTATATAATAAGGTGACAAACGAATGGGAAGTACATTTAATTTGCCAAATATATTAATATCATATACCCAAATAATATCAAATAATAAATAATATGAGAGTTTATCTTATGAGAGTATTTTTACCCTAATTATATTGTCAAAAATGTTAAATTAGATAGTCTTATACATACTTTTGTATAGTCCCAACTTGGCCCACCTTATTAAACAAATAACCGTCTGACCTACAAATTCTTTTGAAACTTGATGAATTTGGTCAGCAAATTTGCCCCAAAATATACAGGGTATACGGTATTAACCATATAAAAAAAACTATTGTATAAGTATTAACCATTGTATAAAAATACTATATGTCTACAACGCATCACCTTAGTGATGGATCCAAACATTTGTTAATTATTTATTAATTACAATTTATATAATGAAACGAAGAAACACTTACTCAGAGTCACGTAGCTCAAAATCAATTTTCTTAGTAGCCTTGCCTTGAACATCTATGGTATTTATTTCTCCATATTCACCAGTTGGTCAAACACATCTATAATATATATTAAAAAAAAAATCAAATTAAAATCAATAGCAGAACTTATTTAAAATTTTGTTTATGCTGACATAATAAAATATATATACACGACTTACCAACCAATTTCATTTGATCTAATTCACCATTTTTGATTTTTTTTAAAATCTACCAAATCAACCCAAATCTCATCTGAAATAGACGGTGAGGGAGAAACGATAGTTGTGTACAGAAAATTAATTCTGTATCGATGATTTGTTGATCTAAACATTCCAGTCACATTGGTAACATTAAATCCCTCGATGATCTTCCAGTCTCCTTTCTTCACAATTTTTTGAAATTTAGAGATGTGTTTTTTTTTAATCTCTGCTTGAATTTTGTTACCCTGATGATATAGACACAAACAAACATTAAAATTTATAAAATATCATAAATATTACATTATATTAAACATTAACATATTAAAACGCCTTTGGAACTTACACATTCATCTGATAAAACCATTTCCAAAGATGATTCCGATCCTTTGGCATAGTGCATAAAACAATGGAGTATTTTAATCCTAATACACAAAGAAGATTTAAAAGGTTTTATATTTTTAACGGAAGTGTATGACATTTTTTTTTTGGGTTGTGGATATGAAGTTTTAAAAAAGTTTATGGTTCGATTAGGTTTCATAAACAGTAATATATATAGATGTCACAATTAGGTCTCGCTTTGTTCATTTTTGTAAAAAGTAATATTTTTCTCGACAACTTGTTATTTTAAATAGAATATTCCTTTATGGTTGCCGATTTTTATTGGAAATTTAATAATATAATTCATAACATTACGTTCTATATTCAAATAATATATTGGAATATTTCCTAAAAAAGAGATTTCCGAATCTAATATTGTTTAAAAATCTAATATTTTTTTAATTTTAAAATCTAAAAATAGATAACCGATTTATGAATTATAATCTAATATTTAAAAAAAAATCTATTGAGTTTTCCGAATCTAATATTTGTTTACAATATAATATTTTTTTATTTTAAAATCTAAAAAGAGATAACCGATTTATGAATTAAAATCTAATATTTTTTCTAAAAATCGAAAACCCCTTAAAATTCGGAAAAAATCAGAAATCCCTTAAAATTTGGTTTCCGATTTTTATTGTAACATATATAAATCGAAATATTCAGAATTTAATGTTCAAAAATCGAATTCTTCTTTTTAAAAAAAAAAAAATCTTAAATCCCTTAAAATTTGGAAAAAAAAAAATCGGATATAAAATTATAATTAGTAAAAGGATAAGGTTGTTAAAACCATTTATCAAACGATTTTAATAATCCTAATTTTTTTAAAATCCAAATATTATCCAAATATTTTGTTAACTAAATTACTAAATTACCCATATTGAGAGATTAAAATTTGTTCTTTAACTAATGGCAAGATGATGTAAATATTTACCTTTTATGAGGTTTATTTTATAAAGGTACTTCTCAAATAATATATAGGGGATTAAAAACCAAAGTTTGACATAATTTGGTTATTCTTTTCCGATTGAGTTATATTTAACTTTGTATTGACTGTTTTTGTCTGGTCACACCTTTACATACCACGTTCTAACCATTCTTCATGGTTTTATTCACTGCGGCGTTGATTTTATCGGTTAAACGTTTAATTTTTTCTTAACATGATATTGTAGACAAGAAAACTTTCATCTATTTTACTGTCGAAAAACACCCTGATTCCCTTGTTTCGGCTTAAAACTCTCTATTTCTTCTAGTGTCTTTGGATAGTAGCAAATAAAGCTTTGTATTCCACTTTGTTTTGTAATTTACGGACGACCAATAACCCTTTCTTTCTCTTTTCTCACCGACACTTGCTCTGTTCTTCGACTATATTTTTAGGGTTTGTGGTTGTTTTCTAAAATCTTCTCCGTGATTCTTTTTGAACCGATTTTTCGTTCTGATTTCAAGTGGGTTGCAATTTCTAGAGTGTGATTATGTCGTCGGCGATGGATCGCGCGATGTTGGCGATGAATTTGGAGGAGGAAGACGAACCTTTCAACATGCCGGATCTTCCTGATTTCTCTTCTTGCTCTAGGAATGCTACAAGTCTATTTGGAAGGATGTTAAATCTGGATTGCCAGGGGATGAAGAACCTCTTGTTAAATTTACCAAGGAAGTGGCAAAAATTAGGAAGAGTGAAGGATGTGGCTCTATCAAAAGAAAAATTCCAATTCATTTTCAACTCGGAGCATGATTTGAAAGAGGTCTTGGATAAAGGAGCGCATACTTTCAATGAATGAGCTCTGGCAATTGATCGTTGGATTGAAGTTCCACCGGACGATTATCTTCAAACGATTCCGATTTGGGTACAACTGTGGGATTTACCTATTAATTATAAAATGATTCAATCGATTACAGCTCTTGGAGAATTGATAGGCCAAGTGGTGGAAGTAGCTTTCGATCCGGAACAAGTTCAGATTGATGAATTTGTTAGAGTCAAGGTAATTTTCAATGTCTCTAGACCGCTAAGAAGATCTAAGATTATTAATTTACCCAGAGGCGGAACTGCAGTGGTTAGGTTTTTGTATAAGAGAATACAAAAGAGATGCTACGAGTATCAAAGGTTAACCCATGAGAAGGACTACTGTCCTATTTTGATAAAGAAAAGGAAAGAGGAGGCTACTGAAAGGAAAAAATGTGTGATTATTAGTAAATCTATTTCTCAGCCTTTCTCAAAGAATTTAATCCTCTTTTTAGAGTTTTCAGAGAAGATCAGGTAGGAATTGATTTGGTTACTGGAAGACCAAGGATAACTACTGATGTTTTGGAAGATATGAGACAATACTTAATGGTCTCCAATATTGATGAAAAGATGATTAGAATTGACAGGGTCAAGAAGTCAGTCAGTGAAGCAGAGAAAGATCCAACAGCAAAAAAAGCTATTCTGAGTTTGGAGCAGGTTCCGGTTATGCATTTGGACTTGATGAAAGACAAAGGACTAGTTTTTCATTATGACTCTGTGGAACAAAATGATCAGATTGTAATCAGTGGTTTGAAGGAACCAAAATTGATGAGTGCAGCAATAAAAAAAAGTGAAGATAGACTAAACAAATCTATGGTTTCAAGAGTAAAAAGATTTGATCCGTCTGGTACTCAAGAATCTTAAAGATTCCATGACTTTCAGTGATCCAAGGAATTTCTTGGCTCTGTCTTAAACTTTTCAAACTGGGCCAACGGCTTATAACACTGGTTTCTCTGATACCAGTTGTTCTGGGCCTAGTAAGAAATTGTTGAAACTTAGGAAGAGGCCATTAAAATCTGTGAGAACTCAGAAACCGAGAGATCCTCATCTGAAAGCTGTTTCTAAAGATTTAACTGAAGGTATGGATGGTGGGATTCAAGGAAAGAGAAAGACTTTGGAGGGTAATAAAAGTGCAGCAAAACACGTTAAACATCTTGCCAGAAAAGTAATTCCAAATGAGGGATTGCCCTATCATCAATGTGCATTCTCAGCTGGAATTGTCAAGGCATGGGCCATGCACAAGACTTGACAATTCAACGTCTCTCAAAATTACGTAAAAAATACTTCCCTGAGATAATGTTCCTGATGGAGACTATGCAAGCTAGAGATGTGTTAGTAGATCTACAAGTTTTTTTGGGTTATGATCGTGTATTCACAGTGGATCCAGTAGGGACATGTGGAGGTTTGGCTATCTTTTGGAAGAACTTAGTTAATATTGATGTGAAGTTCTTTGACAAGAATCTGATTGATGTACATGCACAGTATGGTGCAGTTAACTTCTTTTTATCTTATGTTTATGGTGATCCTGACCGAAGCAAAATGTATATAATTTGGGAACGTCTGGCCAGAATAGGAGTTTCTAGACTGGATAGATGGGGTTTGGTTGGAGATTTCAATGCGATTATGAACAATGGAGCAACACTTGGTGGACCAAGCATTCCTGTGTCCAGCTTCAAGCCCTTCAATGATATGCTTCACTCATGTCATTTAAAAAATAGCAAGCCATGGTAACAAATTGACTTGGACAGGAAGAAGAGGAATTTTTTGGGTTCAGATTTGTCTTGACAGAGCTTTTGGCAACAATAGATGACTGAGTTTCCTGATGCTAATGTTAACTTTTTGGAGATGATTGGTTCAGATCACAGACCAATTCTCTTGAGGTTAACTCCAGCTGTCTTTGAATTCAGAGGAAAGTTTAGGTTTGATCAAAGATTTCTTAACAAGCGAGAGGTTAAGTTGTTCATTGATAAAGCTTGGAAAAGAAATTATACTAATTCTGCTTTCTCAGTGGCTGGAAGAATAAAGGAAGTGAAGAAATCTTTGAGCAAACGGAAGAAGTCTAACAATCTGAACTCAAAAGAAAAAATAAGGAGGTTAAGTGCTGTTTTGGATAAAGAGATCTCAAAAGTATGGGCTAATCCTCAGAGGCATTATCAATTGAGAATAGATGTTTCTGAAGCTTACAGAGAAGATGAACAATATTGGAAACATAGAAGTAGACATCGTTGGTTATAATGTGGTGATAGAAATTCTAAATTCTTTCATTATTCAGTAAAGAGTAATAAAAGCAAAAAGAGAATAGACAGTCTTTGGGATAAAAGAGGAATCCACCAAAGATTAGAAGCAGCTAAAGGGAATGTAGCCTCAAAGTATTTTGAAAAGCTATTTAAATCTTCAAATCCTTTTCTTTTTAGTGATTGGTATTTTGGTATCAGTCTGAGAGTGATAGAGATATGAACAAATTACTGATTGCAGAAGTCACTAAAGAGGAAATAAAGGAGGCTGTTTTTGCAATAAAATCTTTAAGTGCACCTGGTCGTGATAGTATGTCATCTTTATTCTTTCAACATTACTCAGAAATTGTAGGTTTTCAGTTGATTGTTGAAGTGAAGAAACTTTTTGAAGAAGGAATATTGCCAAGACAGTGGAATTATACACACCTTTGTCTAATTCCAAAAGTTCATGTGGAAATGTCAGATCTTCGTCCTATCAGTCTATGCTCAGTCTTATACAAGACTGTTTCTAAGATTTTGGTGAAGAGGTTGAATCCATAACTTCCTTTGTTGGTGTCTGTTAACCAATCTGCCATTGACTTATTACAGATAATATCCTTATAGCGCATGAGGTAGTCCACAGTTTAAGAGTTCACAATGGAATTTCTGATTCTTTTATAACTATAAAAGGGGATATGTCAAAGGCTTATGATAGAGTTGAGTGGAGCTATATCAGAGCCTTGCTGCAAGCTTTTGGTTTTAATTAGAAGGTGATCACTTGGATTATGGTTTGTATCTCAACTGTGACTTTCTCAGTTTTAATAAATGATCAGTCTTTTGGTCTTATCACTCCACAAAGAGGATTGAGACAAGGTGATCCGCTATCACCTTTTTTTTTGTGCTCTGTGCAGAATGGTTAACTCATTTAATCAACAAAGCTTTGGATGACAAGTTGATTGAAGGTATAAGTTTCAGTGAAAATGGACCGGTGTTAAGTCATTTATTATTTGCGAATGATAGCCTCTTTTTGTATAAAGCCTCAGTGGAATAAAGTAACATATTTCAGGATATTTTCAAGAAATATGAAGGAGCTACTGGACAATTCCTAAACAAAAACAAGTCCTCAGTTACCTTTGGTGCAAAAGTAAGTGACTCCTTGAAAATTGGAGATCAAAGCTAATCTAGGAATTCATTCAGAAGGAGGTGCTTCAGCTTACTTGGGATTACCAGAATGTCTTAGTGGTTCAAAGATGAAATTGTTAAGCTTCTTAAAAGAAAAGTTACAAGGAAGGTTAGCAGGGTGGACTAACAGGTTTTTGTCCCAAGGTGGGAAAAACGTTTTACTAAAATCTGTGGTTTTATCTCTACCTGTTTTCACTATGACTTATTTTAAGCTTCCTAAGACAACTTCTAAAATGCTTGCTAGTGCCATGGCAGAGTTCTGGTGGAGTTCTAGTTCCCAATCAAAGAAAATTCACTGGAAAAGTTGGGAATATCTCTATTTACCAAGAAGTCAAGGAGGTTTGGGTTTTAAGAATATGGAAGCTTTCAATCAGTCTTTATTGGCAAAACAAGCTTGGCGCCTAATCTCTGAACCTGATTGCCTCTTCTCGAGATTCAGAAAAAGCAGATATTTTGAGCACATTAATTTCTTGAAGGTTGGTTTAGGCAGCAAACCCTCATATGTTTGGAGAAACATTCTACATGGTAGAGATTTATTGCTGAAAAGGTTAGTCAAGAAGATTGGAAATGGGAAAGGTACAAATGTCTGGATGGAAAACTGGATTGAGTATATACCTAGGAGAGCTCCCCTGAGGAAAAAATCTTTATTTGGAAAATGTTGAATGGAGCTTTAGCAGTGGGTGATTATCTGGCAAAGAGAGGTATTGGAGCTGATAAAAGCTGTCGGAAATGTGGTTTTGAGAATGAGACAATTAATCATGTTCTCTTCTCGTGTCCTGCAGCAAGGATTATATGGGGTTTATCAGATTATCGAGCACCGGTTTTGGGATTTCAGGGCAATGAAATCTATGCAGATGTGCAACATTTGATTCTTAATAGAAATAACTCTTCCTGGCCAATTGTCATTAGAAGAAGCTTTCCTTGGATTCTATGGAGAATTTGGAAGAACATAAATAATTTTATGTTTGAAGGGAAGTCTTTTGATCCGTATGATACCTTATCAAAAATCAAAAGTGATGTTGAAGAATGGTTCAATGCTCATGTTTATGTTCCTAATCAGAGTGAAAACCAAAGAAGAGGAGTCAATGTTAATCATGAGTCATAGAGACCCGAGAAGAAGAGGATATGGAAAAGACCCGAGACACAGTGGTTCAAATGTAACATTGGGGTGTCTTGGTCCAGTAAGAATGAGTTACTTGGAAGCTCTTGGATCATTAGAGATGATAAAGGGGAGGTGTTATTACATAGCCGAAGAGCATTCACTAAAGTAAAGAGCAAAGATGATGCTTTTGTAATATCGTTAATTTGGGCTATGGAGAGTGTGATTAGTCATAGAATGACTAAAGTGATCTTTGAAATTCAAAACTCTATGATTGTTGGGTTGCTTGAATGGCCAAAAGCTTGGCATGCTTTTATTGATCAATCTAAACAATTAAGAGAGGTTTTGAATCAAATCAAGGAGAAGAAAGTTTCTTGTGTTGAAACTTTAGAAAATCTTGGTGCTTTTCTCATTGCGAACAGTGTCTTCGAATTTCAGGTTGAATTCTTATGTTTCAATAGGTTATCCAAGATGGTAAGTATTCTCTTCGAAAGAAAAAAGTTTCAATTGAGATAGATGGAGGTTAATAGATTAACTCTCCTTTTTGTATCATGAACTTGTGTTCAGGAAGGTGATTTTTGTAGGGTAACTGTAGCTTCAATGTTAGAAGCCTGTTGATGTTCTTTTAGTATATATGTTCCCTTGTAACCGTAAAATTCTTTTTGGGTTTAAGTAATATTCAAGTTGACCAAAACAAAAGACAAGAAAACTTTGTGTCATTATCAAAAAAGAAGAGATTGTGTCATTAACTCATATTATCTTACACAAGTCAATATATATATATATATATATCCGTGTGAATCTTGGTATGCGTGCGTAATAAGTTTTGTATTCATTTCATCATTTGGTATGTGTCAAGTGTCAACACACAATTTGGGGAGAGTTTGTGTGCTAAGTAATCCAAAAATATATGTTTAATTAACAGAGAACTGATTCTAATTGCTTAAGAATCCTACAAAACGAAGCAATTACGGTGAGAAATTATATTTGAAAGTTGGAAGAAACCATTCTCTACTACTCGCTACTCCTTTCTTCTTCATTGGTTTTACGAATACTACTACTTGTTGAAGTCATTTTTAGTGTTGATTTCAACGATCGGAATCGAATTTATTTTTGTAACCATAAGACACTAGTTTGGATGATTTGTATAATGATTTATATATGTGTTGGACACTGGCTATGCCCTCTTTAATTAGCTCCGCCCAAATTAAAGATTAACCTAATTCATCTCTAAATCACAGAGAATTCGGTCCATATCACTAAGAGTTCGGCCCGAAGAAGCTACCTCTTACATTAGAGAAGGTAAAAAAGGAAAATCCCCGAGAGTTAGGGCGAGTCCTGACTCTCCACCTTCCCCTATAAATAGAAAGAGGATTCCACCACGGAGGGATCCCATATTTCATGCAGAAAGGAGTAGAGAGAACGAATAGTCAGCTAGGCTTTCGGTTCTTATAAGCAGACAATCAGTTCGGCAATTTGGTTTGACACCCTAGTTCGGTCCTTGTAACTCTCATCTGTAATCTGTTAGTTCGGCCATCCTAAAACAAACCTGTATTTGCCGAACTCCGACTGTGTTTAATAAAAAGTTATCCGTTCTTCCCTTAAAAGGTTCTACTAAAAATACTTTATTTGATCTC
Organism: Boechera divaricarpa; assembly: GCA_026770425.1. Taxonomy (NCBI): domain Eukaryota; kingdom Viridiplantae; phylum Streptophyta; class Magnoliopsida; order Brassicales; family Brassicaceae; genus Boechera; species Boechera divaricarpa. The sequence continues at coordinate 4,617,720 of CM049188.1, forward strand.
GGCATCAACAATATGTCTTAAACATTATTAGGTTTTTAAATTCAAGTGAAAGCTTTGAATCTCAATGATATATATTAACAATATGTCATAATGATAATAATGAACAAAACTAAAGCTAAAACTATGGAGAGAAATTGTACATAATTAGTAGACTTGCATCAACACATAATGTATGTACATGATAGATAAGTTTATATTGTGAATGTTCACACTCGCACATACCAGTGAACGTTAACACACATCGGTGGACATACATACCATGATACCAGATCAAATTTCAAAAGGACTAGAAAATAATATAAAAATGTTACTGACTCGAAAAAAATTTTAAGTGCTATATAATATAAAAATCCTTTTATATTACTAGATCAAATTTTAACTTTCTTATTGTGGATATTTATATCAGCTAGGCCCCTTTTTTGTGTGTGTGTGTGTCACATTAATTACAAATTTCTTTTGTCTTTTATGCAAAGTAAGCTAATGTCGTCAATGCGTTAATTAGGAAAACTAAGAAGCTTAGTGGATAACTAGTACCTAACCGCAATATATAGTCCCTAATTTAAAAACATAGTTTTTTGTCGTTGAAATTATGGCCGACTAATTTGTTATTCTAATCCAAAATGTTGGTGGCAATCCATCCATCTAAACTCCAAATCTTAATTTATACTTGTTGCGTTTAAATTTGGGTGAGATTTGATTCCAAGTAGTTGAGATAAAATGATATTCTATTCATGCAAATCAAAGAGAAATTGGTTTATTATATATTGTAGCCTAAAACATGACTTGGTATTGGTAACCATCAATCAAAGAAAGAGCAAAGCATTTAATTTAGCTTACTTTCCAACCACTTCAACCTTTATTAGTTACAACTGGGAATCATTTGTTTATGATTCTTATGTTATTGTCCCCTAAATTAATGAAGTGACTTGATCTTGTTAAGGCCAACCAAATCTCTTATGCTCTAAAAACAGGCTGTTTAGACGTCTAAACGTACAAAACAATTGCCAACCAAATCTCTTATGATGTTCTAAAAATAGGCTATTTAGGCGTCTAGACGTACAAAACCATTTGTACGATTCAAATTTTAACAAACTGGTCAATCGAAAGTTACCAAATTTTCTTGTTTAGGCCAATAAATCGATTTAAGCGTACAATTAATATATTTAAAATTAAAATATACAAAAAATTATATTTTTTTCATGAAATTAATTTTACATTAATTAACTGACTATAAACTATTGGAATGTTGAATTTAATAATTAAGCGATTGTAACATAAATTTGGACCGACGATCGAAATTGGGCCAAATATATAGTGTTGATTTCAATGTGGACAAAGTTGAGCCATTTCAAATTTCCATGAGTATACTTAGGGCTGGGATAGATAACCGAACCGAGATTTTTGGTTTTTGCATTGGTTTCAGTTCTCTTGGCTGAACCGATCAGCATGATTTTAATTTTACTTTTGGTTATCCAAGAATTTTGGTTCGGTTCGGATCGAACATATCGGTTTCTCGGGTAATGTTTTTTTAAAATAATTGGATTATACCCAAATTAGACCAGTTTTCACCAATAGCTGACCAAACCGAACCGAATTATCTGAATTTAACCAAAAAATCGATTTTAGCCAAAAACAACCGAATAAACCGGATTAAAAAAAAAACAAATTAGATTAATTTCAGTTTAGAACCGCGAACCGAACCAAATTTATTTTTGGTTAATTTTGACATCTCTCTAATTTTTTCAGTTAACCGGTAACCGAATTGACTGATCCGAAGAACCGAAGCCATGTGCCTAACTGTATAATAATAGGCTTCAAATGTGTATATCGCAGTAAGATTAGACAATCCAATGACTACATTACACGTGACGATTTTTAACTTGTTAGTCACTTTGAAAATATGACAGACAGTAACCACCAGTAACTACTAAACATTTTTTTGGCAAGCCACTGTTTCCTACTTCTTTCAACACTCTCATTGGCAAGATGAGTCTCTCTTCGATTTTTAGCTCATCTTGAGGGGGAATATTAGAGTATTCGAGTGATTGGTTTAGTTAAACCAAGTACTTAAGTGTTAAGAGTAGAATCAATGTAAACTGAGGTAAAGCCTCTATATATATATGAATCTTGTAAGCAGTTCTATCTTCTTCATCGAGCTTCTTTGTTACAACTAACATAAGGCTAGGACTGATACTAGATTACAGATGTGGGAAGTTGGTAAGAGAGCTGGATTTATATGCCTGTCTCAAACAGATTGTTGAAATTGTGGATTTTCTACTGTTTGGTCGAGAGTTGAGAGTCTCTCATTAGTCAAGACTCTCTTGTTTTATAAGAAAAAACTAGTTTTACCGCTTCTGTTTTTTATGGAAAACGTGCTAGAGATTGGATAATTCGGCTAAGTATGAGAAGAAGAAGAATCACAAGTGTGTTTCTGTGTGTGTGTTGCAGGGTGAGTACTTGTTCATAGGTGCAGCGTTGTTCACGGTAGTGTTCTGTATAATAGAGATGGATAAACCAGACAAGCCACACAACTTCGAGCCTCAAATATACAATTTGGAGAGAGGAGCTCGTGACAAGCTCATTAATGACTACAACACAATGAGCATCTGGGACTTTAATGACAAGTATGGTGATGTTTGGGATTTCACCGTTGAGAAAGATGATATCGCCACAAGATAAGTAAGATATCGGTTCTAATCTCATTATAATCATGACTTTTGATGAAACTGTTTATAAATTGATGAATGAACCGGCTACAATGTGTATAATATAGATTGTTCGTTCTCTTTCTTTCTGTGCATCATTAGTACCCTGAAACCTTGTCTAGATTGTAATCTTGTAGTGTTAGGTTTCTGTTTCGTTGTTTAAACACGTTACTTCAGTCATAAATCGTAAAGGCATGAAGCCCATCATGCTACATACGAATTTATACAATCAAATTCTGGTTAGAGCCCTAAAATATTTAATAAATGCATGATGATTGGTTATTTGGTTGATACTACTATCATATTAAGTATTACGCATGTTTTGAAAAATCCTTTAAAATGGGAAGAATCAAAATTAATAAAATTCATTAAAATCCTTTGGACAAATTCATTAAAATCCTTTAAAATGCTTTAAAATCTATTATTTCCTTATACATTTGAATTCTTTTTAAGTCTTTCATTGAATACCCTCTCCTAAATTGATAAAATATTAATTTATCTCCTATATATTATTTGGGAAGTACATTTATAAAATAAACATTAAAAAGTGTATATATTTACATCACTATGCCATTTCATCAAATAACAAATTTTAATCTTTCATTAAAGATATTTTAATCATTAGTTATTATGTGATCATTTAATTAGTATATAAAAAATAAGTAATTAGTATATAAAAAATCGGTAATTGGTTTTAAAAATCGGAACTAACTAACAAATTAGTTAACATTTATATTTAATAGTTTTATATGGAAAATAGTATATAAAAATCAGTAATTATTATGTTAACTTAAAAAGTCTGTACTATTATTAGTTATAAAAATTAGTTTTATTTACGAGATAATTTACTTGATAATAATATTTGAATCGAATATGAAAATTATTTACGAGATAATTTACTTGATAATTATTGTTTCTTTGAACAATAAAAACAAATATTTTCGAATATGTAATTAGTATTAAAAGTATGAACTTTGAACTAAATTTAAAATATATTCTTCAAAAAAGCATGGAACGAACTTTAAAAATTGTTTGGATCTTTTTTTTTTTTTTGACACTAAGTACATTTATTCAATCAATCCAAAGAAGGAGTGTCGATACATTGTTTATCATAGTCTACAAAAGACTTGATCCAAAAGGGAAAAGAAACATCTAGAAAAGCAAAGTAAATAGGACAACTTGAGACATGTTTTGCCAAAGCATCCGCAGTGGCATTACCTTCTCTATGAGCAAAATGAAAGCTGTAGTTGCGATCAATGCTTGTCAATCCATGAATCTCGGAGGTAAAACTGTGAAGACGAGGCCAAAGGTTTGGATTATGCACAGCCTCTTTAATGTCCTTGCAGTCCATCTCAAAGGTGACATTTGATATACCTAGTCGAGTTAGACAGGAAACAGCCCACACAAGCGCTGTGGCTTCTGTTTCTAAGGGTGAGTTCAGTCGAGGAAAGCACTTAACCCCATAATGTCGAACCTCTCCTCTGTGGTTTCGTAGGATCCAACTTATTCCACAAGAGTCCATGTCTTGGCGCCAAGACACATCGATGTTGCACTTGAGGACATTGGGTTCTCGTGGAATCCATTTCTTACGAGTGGTGGAAGTAGGGGCTAATCTTGGTACACTCCTCTGAGATTGGATATTTATCTTGGGGCTGGTAGAGAGCCACTCCTCTGCTGCCTCCTTTGCCTTCTTTACCAAGTCTTCCGCATTGCAATCCAAGCCTGAAAAGGTAAGATCATTCCTCCTTTTCCACAAGTGCCATAACAACCACGGCCAAAGTTTGTATCTTTCTTTCTCAAGATCATCACCTGGTTTTTGGAAAGATGGCAATAAGAGCCTGCTCATATTCTCAAAGAGGGAAGCGTCTGGAACTGGACAGAACAAGTGGCCTAGTGTAGTTAAAGCCCATGCAACCCTAGCAAAAGGACATTGAAAAAGTAAATGATTCACGGTTTCACCTCCATCTTGACATCTAGGACAGTCGCTGAACTTTGTCAGTCTTTTGGTTCTCATATTCTGGCACACAGCCAAAGAATTTGAGAGACATCTCCATAAAAAGTGTCTGATTTTTGCCGGTGCAGATGACTTCCAGATGCTTGAGAAGAGAGGGTGGAGGCTGGGATTCGTCACTGTCTTAGCCTCTTGTTGATTTTTGATTCTACTTTGCCAAAGCCAGTAACCTGACTTGACAGAGTAATCACCATGTTTATTGTGAATCCATGAGTATGAGGCCTTTGAAGTAGCCCCCCCGGGTTTAACTTGGAGAATAAGTGCCGCATCCTTTTTCTCAAACCCTGCATTCAGCATGGAGATAATCCATTGATCAGCTTGAGGTTCTTTGAAGTAATGGAGACTGTAGCTTACTGGATCAAAAGCAGGATTAGGTTGTGGAGCTCTCGGGGGATCAGAAGGCAGCCATGGATCATTCAGAATATCCAGATTGTCGCCATTTCCAATCTCCTTTTTCATTCCCAGTTTCATTAATTCTTGGGCCCCTGAATACTCCTCCAACCAAAGGAGGGTTTAAGACCAATTGGTGCTGAAAGAGGAGAAACCAGAGGGAAGTATCTACCTTTATACACACGAGCCAGAAGAGAATTCGGGTAGATAGAGAGTCTCCACAGTTGCTTTCCTAGCAAAGCCAGATTAAACCCTTCCAAGTCTTTAAAGCCCAGCCCACCTTCCTTTTTTGGCTTCACCATTTTGTCCCAAGCTTTCCAATTTATTCCTTTCCCTGTTGAGGCATTCTTCCACCAGAAGTTGGAGAGCTTGGTGGTAATCTTTTTACACAAAGTTTTTGGCAATCTGAAACACGACATGGTGTATGTTGGAAGGGCAAGGGCTACTGCTTTAACTAGGATCTCCTTTCCTCCCTGAGACAAAAATCTTGTTCTCCAAGCTGTGAGTTTACTGTCCACTCTGTTACCCAAATACTTGAGAGTATTAACTTTTGAACCAATAAAAGCCTCAGGCAGACCAAGGTACAGACCTTCCCCTCCTTCATTCTGAATACCAGAGATCTGTTTGATAACGACTTTATCTTGTTCTTCTATTCTACTGCCAAAAGTAATACTTGATTTAGAGTAGCTCCCATGAGGCTCATTGTTGATAAGCACACTATAGGATGGACTGGTGATGCAAGTCATGATTCTGGTGATCCAAGTGTGACAGAAACCTTATCTTTTCCAGCATAACTTGAACAAAGGGCCACTCCACTCTGTCAAAAGCTTTCATCATGTCTGTTTTAATGGATAGGTAATCCTGGGCTATGATCTCTTGAGTTCTCAGGGCATGAGACATCTCGTGAGCTAGCAGGATGTTGTCAGATATGAGTCTTCCTGATACAAAGGCAGCCTGGTTCTCTGAGATGATCGAGGGGAGGATTTTCTTAAGTCTAGTGGCCAGAACTTTGGAGATCACCTTATAGATGAAGTTGCACAAGCTAATTGGACGAAATTCTGATATCTTTTGGGGGTTCTTCTTCTTTGGTATAAGACACAAATTGGTGGCATTAAGTCTATTATCTAGGTAACCTGTTATCCTGAATTCCTTGACTAGAGAAAAGACATCACTCCCCACCACTCCCCAATGGTGCTGATAAAAAGCCCCTGAGAGGCCATCTGGACCCGGGCATTTCTCTGCACCCATACTGAAAACAGCTTTCCTGACTTCCTCCACACTGATATCCTGCATAAGCAAATCATTCTGACTTGTGGAAACTCTATTCTCCAAATCCAGAAAGAGCTGAGAGGATCTTACAGGCTCATCTTCCTGAAGCTCAGATGAGAAAAGGTGGGTGAAGTGCCTCACAGCCTCTTTCCCTTTATCATGCTCTGAGAAGTAAGACAGACCAGACAGTTCTCCCACTAACATATGAATCCGATTTTTTGATGATTTTTGCTTTACAGATTCATGAAAGAACCTTGAGTTCTTGTCCCCTTCTTGTAGCCATGTAATTCTGCTTAACTGCTTCCAAAAAATTTCTTCCTCCTGATAAGCTAAGTGAAGTTCTTTCTTTAGGTTGCTGAAAAGGAATTGATCAAAGTGGTCCTGATGGGAGAGGGAATCAATCTTTGCCTTTAGAGATTGAATTGCAAGCTTTGAGTTTGTGTTGTTGTTTTTTTTCCACAGAGCAATGCCCTTCCGGCAGTCTTGAATCTTTGTGACCAAATCAATTCCTTCTGACTCCACATCTGAGGATTTCGAATTTTGGAACCAACCTTTCTTCACAATGTCTGAGAAACCTTGCTTGCTATTCCAGCGTTTATCAAAGCGGAATGATCCTTTCTTTTTTGGGCCCTCACCCGTCAAGCAAGCTAGAATGGGACTATGGTTTGAGCCTACTCTAGGGAGGTAGACTGTAAGGACAGCTAAGAAGAGCAAAAAGAAGTCCACACTTACAAGGGTTCTGTCTAGTTTGCAGTGCACACGACCACTCTGTCTATTCCCATGCCACGAGAATTGATTCCCTTGAAACTGAAGTTCTAATAGCCCACAACCTTTAATTATATTCCTGAAGAGATGATAGGAGCTTTCAGGTCTGACTTGGCCTCCTTTTTTCTCAGAACCCTCCAAAATTTCATTGAAGTCACCTAACACCATCCAGGGCTTGTCATTAATCTGCCCCATCCTTTGGAGTCTTTCCCACAACTTGCCTCTTTCTCCGGAAACTGGATGACCATAGATACCTGTTAGTCTAAACTCGCTTCCATTCCAGGTAACTTCAGAGTCAATAAATCTTTCATTTGAAGAGAGGATCTTGACTTCAATTTCTTCCCTCCACATCAAAGTTAGGCTCCCACTCCTACCATTTGGTTCCACTGTGGACATGTTAAAGAAATCGAACTCCTCACATTTTTCCTCCATGTAAGTTTTTTTTTGTTTAGTCTCAGACAGAAAGAGAATTCCTGGGTTGAACTGTTTGATTAGGTCCCCCAGGTGACTAACTGTCAGACTATTCCCTAAGCCTTGACAGTTCCAAGCCAGAATCCTCATGCTGAGTTTGGAAGTCTGCGGTTTCCCACAAACTTTTGGCTCGGAGTTGATTCTGAAATAAAGTTGAGAGGAGGATGAGATTCCTTAAGAGCTTGCTTTCCTGGAAGAGTTCCCCTTTCACTTGCCACAGAGGAAGTTTGAGAAGGTATGACTATTGCACCGCTCAATTTGGCTTTCTTCTTGGATTGATTTCTTTCAGCACTTGTTCTCCTTTTCCACTTAGAATTGGAGCCTGAAGCTTCTTGGTTTGCAGAGAACTGAAAGACTGTTGCAGAAACTTCTACCTTTTTCCCTGAAGAAAGGATCTTTTCGCCCGAAACTGAACCTTGAATCTTCTTACCCGATGCTAGCGCCTTTTGTGGGGGAGGGGTTTGTTTAATTCCTTGTTTCTCTTTCTGAGGATCCCATCAATCTGGGGCACGACTATGATCCTCCTTAACTCTCCACTACGGTAATTGTTTCTCCTTTCCTTTCCTTTTGTTAGGTCCCAGGCGAGAATGAATTGAAGTAGAAGGATTCACAGGATTCACAGGCTGTTTGAGAGGGTTGTCTTTTGATGGGAGTGATCCTTTCTCTTTTGAAGAAGCTTTCCCCTTCTGTTTTCTCGATGCAATAGGTTGCTTAGACAGAGATGACCCAGAGGAGTCTTGGGATTGATTCTGAAGAGCAGTTCTCTGGTTCTGATTAATTGGACAGTGAAATTGATCGTGGGTGAGCCTTTTGCACTGGAAACAAATCTTGGACAGTTTCTCGTACTCAAAATCAACAGTAATGACTTCTCCCGTCATCGCCTTCCTGAACACTAATGGGTTCACTATTGGGATCCAAATCCTGGCTCGAACAAATTCCAGGGAATCAGGTCTCTTAGCGTATAGTTGCACTTCTTCTGTTCTTCCCAGAGTATCTCCTATGTGGTGAATGATCTCCTCTTTAAGACAGTGAGTAGGTATACCTTTAAATCGGACCCAGAAGGGGATATTCTGTAAGAAAGCGGGATCCGGGTTTGGTCTCCAAATTTCTCCGGTGACTAGCCACCCGTTAACAAACCAAGGTGCAGACCTTAGAACTTTCTGAAGATCTGTCTCTTCCTCGAATAGAAATTGAATCCTACTTTTCCCAATACACCTTCATGAGACTTTATTCTCCAAATCCCAAATATTTGGTAAAGCGGTGGAGATGGTGAGGGGTTTGAGAGCAAAGGGGTTTAGGATCCTTACAATAATACTCCGAGAATGCTGGTTAATGAGCTCACTATTATCGAAATCCGGGATAAGTACTGCTTCTTCGATGTTAACTACTTCTTTATCCCTTAGTTTCCGTAATAGAGCTTCGTCTTTTATTTTTTGTTGACGATTCATACCCAGAAAACCAGCAAAACCAAATTTCCAATGGCGTAAGATTTGTATTCCGAGGAATAAGAACCTCAGCTGCGGTACCAAGTCCAACGAGGAGTCCCTGATAGGAAGATGACTTCCGGATCTGAAACTCTTCTGGTAAAAATCTCTCAAAGGAAAGAGTAAACACCGAAGTGATTTAATCTTTCTTTGAAGTAAGTTTCCAACACTTTACTCAAGGTTTTACACTCTACAACTTGTAAGAGCGATGTTACTACCAGCGCGAAACATGATAAACATCAGCACGATACAAGCCTGCCTTCGGCGATAGAGGTAGTACCAAGTAAAGCGGGCCAGGTCAGAAAGGAAGAAATTTAGGTTTAGGGGGTAGAAGAGGGAGTCGAAAGCGAAAGAGGAAAAAAACAAACGAGATCTGAGAGGAAGAAAGGTGAAAAGAGGAAGACAAAGGAGAGAGGAATCCAGATCTGGTGGATTTAGGAATAGAAGAGTTACCAAATCGGAGGAAGGGAGAGCGCCGCCTGAAGATACAGGGAAACCCTAATCGCCATTAAAGTCACCCGAGAGAGCAACGGAAAAAAGATAATATTGCACGCACCCTTCTTCACTAAATTGTTTGGATCTAAAATATTTTTATTCCACTAATCATGGCCATCAATTGCTCATTAAAATATATATCATTTATTTAATTGTAAATAAAAAATCGGTAATTATTATTTTAACTTAAAAAATTGGTAATATTATTAGTTATAATATTCCGTTTTGTTATAACTAATAAAGCTGTACTAAAAATTATTCCGTGCTACAGCACGGATTAATGAATCTAAACAAATCTAATTTTTTAAATAATAGAAAAAATTAATAATAGAATATCCATTTTTTGTGCAAATCAATATCCGATTGTGCAAATAAAATTAAATCAGATTTTAACAAATCCGATATTTTTGGAATATTAACAAATCCTATAAAAATATCTGATTATCAATAATCCGATTTTTTTGAAATAGTAAAAAAATCTTTTTTGGAACATTAACAAATCCGATTTTTTTGGTAACCACAATAATCGATTATTAACAAATCCGATTTTTTGGAAATAGTCAAAAAACCTTTTTAGAATATTAACAAATCGGATTTTTTGTTAACCATAAATGAAATGATTTCATTTAATGATCACATAATAACTAATGACTAAACTATCCTTAATGAAAGATTAAAATTTATTTTTTGAAATAATGACAATGTGTTGTAAATATTAATACTTTTTAATGTTTATTTATAAATGTACTCCCCAAATAATATATAGGGGATTGTTAAACACTATTATAACAATTATTTCCATATATTTCCAAAAATATGTAATTAGTATATTAAAAAATCGGTAATTGGTTTTAAAAATCGGAACTTTGAACTAATTTTAAAATGTATTCTTCAAAAAAAAAGTGGAACTAACTTTAAAAATCGTTTGGATCTAAATTTTTGGTTAACATTTATATTTCATAGTTTTATATGGAAATTAGTATATAAAAAATCAGTAATTATTATGTTAAGTTAAAAAATCGGTAATATTATCAAATATATATAAATAAATGTTGATAAAAAATTTACATGTATATCTTTTGGAAGATGATTAATTATGTATTATTTGAATTTTTAAAATTAAAAATTTCAAACAAAAAAATATCCGAAAATAATATATTTTTTATAACAAAAAAAAAAGGAAACGTAAAAAGATATTTTAGCAACTACCATCAGTAGATAACAAACTTTAAGTAACAAAAATAAATACTATATTCTTCTAATATTCTAAACAGATTGTTAGGAGCATATTCCTATAGATTACTTATTTGAAAGATTGTATATAGATTTGTTCTTATCAAACCTACAAAGTAATAATGCATAAGTCGACTTCTTTAGCTTATAAGGGAGGGTTATTAATTCATGAATTTTAATGGATTTCGAAATCTTTATAGGATTTGGAAATCCATGGATTTTCATTGATTTTAAATCCAAAATCCGTGGATTTGAAAGTTAAATAACTTGGATTTGAAAATCATACAAATGAGATTTCAAAAATAATCATTATGATTAAATAAAAATATAGTATATAAAAATAATTAATAATCTTTCATGTCCTCATTTATGACCTCTCGGTTGAATTTTTCCACATATCTGATGCTATTGTATCTCTCCACTGATTGACATATTCTCTTTATTGGTCTTGGGTTGTAAGAACTTCATCACTATTGTCGTTAATTTATTCAAGAACTTCTTCTGCACTTTCGTTTTCTTCTGGAAAATTATCCGTTCGACAAAATTTTTGAAGAAAATTATGTAAACCAACACATGCAAGTACAATCTCTGTTTGGGTCTCATAAGAAAAAGGAGGTGCAGACTTAAAAATTAGAAATCGAGATTTAAAAATACCAAATATTCTTTCAACTGCGTTCCTTAAGGATGCATGACGATGGTTAAACAACTCTTTTTCATCTGCTGGTTCTGAATTTTGACAAGAAAACTCTTGTAAATGATATATGATACTACGATAAGGAGTTAAAAAGTTTTGACGATTTGGAAATCCACAATCTACTACATAAAATTTTTCTGAAATACAATAATATAAGTCATTTATCTTATTGAAGAAAACATATTTACAATAAAAAAGACATGTATGTACCTTATGAAACTTGTAGTTGATTAGTGTTATTTGTCAAGCATCATTTAATACTTTTGAGTCATGAGTTGAACCTTCCCATCCACTAAGCGAATACATGAATTCGAGATCAAAATTACAAGCAACCAACACATTTTGCGATATATCACCTTTTCTGTTACGAAAAAAGGGTGCTTTTGAACCACATATTACTCCCGTAGACTCCGATAAGTAGCTTATTTTTGTGCCATCAGATAGTTCGAGGGACAAGTTTTAAAATAATATATTTGTTTTTTTCCAAATCCACTCAAATAACATGGTTGAGACTATGGATTTCAACCTCTCTAGTTTTACTTAAAATAGAATTTCAAATCCATTCAAATCCAATGTGAAATAAAATCCATATTCAAATCTTAAAATTGAATAATATGTTAACTAGTATTTGTAAATTATAGAACCAATAACACATGATTTTGATAAAGATTTTAAAATCAATGATTGAATAACATATTATTTTGATAATGATTTTAAAATCAATGATTGAATAACACATGATTTGACAAGGATTTCCAAATCCATTAAAATCCATGATTGAATAACCCCCCCTAAATATACCATCCAATCTTTATCATTCTACGATCACAAATTTATGATTGTTTACTCCAAAGCCTATTGGCATAACATTTACGAAGAGGTTTTCCAAAACCTTTAGCGGCAAAAAAGTGTTGACGAGATTTGCTGATAAAGATAACACATCAATATAACCTGAGAATTTGTTTTTGTTTATTTTATCATTCATAAAGTAATTCTTATCATGGGTTCTCCTACTTTCATATCTGAGGGGAAAACTTTGAAGTTAAGAGACGAAAATAGATTGTGTGTTTCCAACGGTTTTTGAAACTTTTCATGACTTGCATAAGTATGATAGGTTTTTGATCTATGCTTGACTTGGTTTTTGAATTTTTCTGTGTAAAACCTTTTATACTAAGGAGAAAACTCATTCGTTTTTTGAATATAGATCAAATCATTTTCCTTTTAACAATGATTCTTTCTGACTATGTGAACAGATTATTATTAAAAACTAAGTTAGATATGAACTAAACCCTTTTAACATGCTATATGAATAGATGATGTGTAAACAAAACCCACATCAATATTTATTAAATCAGAAGAAGAGAACGCTCAACTCGGGTCAATATTTATTTTTAAAAAAGAAAAAATTTGATGGCTGCCATTTTTTAGAAGATCCGTAATGGCTGCCACAAAATAAAAACATCGTATTTAATAATTCGATGCCAAGATTTTTTGGCATATTCATGTTTTCCTTTTAAATCGATTTAATATTACTTAACCATTTAAGTGAAAACATTTATTATTCATAAGTTTTAAGAAATAATAATTTATTAATTAACTTACGAAAACTTAATTTTGTGTGCAAAATATTCCCTATATGGCTATATATATACATACTAATAAGTGTTTATACACTCCCAATTACCTCACAGGTAAAACTAAAAAAAAATTGTTTCAATAAAAAATTAATAACAATAATAAAATAATGAATACCTATCTACAATATGAAAATTATGGAGCAAAAAGCATGGTAACGATTCAAAAAGTTAATAAAGTAAATATTTGTTTTAAATAAATGCATATCTTACCATACATCCGAATTTTTCTATAGCCTACAAAATCATCTTTTTATATGAAATTAAGATATAAAAATAATATATAGGGATAAATAGAAATTTAATAGGATTTTTGGTAAATATTACAAAAGAATATCATTAAAAATAGGTCATTTTAGTTATCATATTACGGGTAATATTTAATTAACTAAAATAAGTAGATAGAATATTTTTAATATATTAAGAAAATGGATAGAAGATATTTTTATTAACTATAAATATTTTAATTTATTTTTCAAATAAATTAAATATTTGAAATTTAAATATTATTAATATTTAAATTTGGTCATATATTCAAACTTTTATAAATATATTAACTTGATTAAAAAGTTAAAAATTATTTAATATCTACGAGAAGTTTACACAATCTTGAATGATCAATCCAAAATATAAAATTTAATCGAATATATTGTACTCAATATATCATATATATATAAAATCATATTTATTTATGATATAATTTTATATTTTAATAACACACATGTCGATATGCAAACTTGCACTCATAAAGTTAGATAAATTAGGATTGATGTTTTTACGATTATTGTCATTTTTTGGTTGGTTAGACAAAACATACAAATTCTTAGCCCGATACAAGACGAATCAAATAGACGGGGTAGTCCATTTTGACATTCATAAATGTGCAATTACATTAATATAAAAATATATTTTATGTTTAACGATTACGTTTTTAATTGTTTTATACGGTTACGATCTGGTTACAGAATGAAAATTGTTCATTTACGGTCTGAAATACGGTTACTGTTTGATTTTAGTCAATCCTGAATTTAATTCTAAAGGCAAGCAGATTTCACTTTTATCAATTTTCTCAAATTTTCACCCAATCTTTACAATGCCAATGCTTCCTAAAATAATCACTACAACATTTATAGTATTTCAATATTTTTCAGCTTCTAATCTGAGTTGTTCCTTTGGAAATCTTCTAAAAGTATATATATATATATATATATATATATATAAGATGGTCGGTTTTAGCATTAGGAGAGAGAAGGAGTATAAAAACAAAGAAAGATGATGTTTGTTGTGAGGATCTTATATATATAATGTTTATAACGTACAATGGTAAATATATGATTATGACTCTTAAGTTCTAAAAATTTGATAATTTCTTTTCGGAAAAAAAAATCCAGTGTATTATTTAAACTAACTAATAGTTTTGTTTTTAGTCATGCAGAGAGCTACCTATGCTTGACAACTTGAGTTAGTGATCATATGTTTGAGGTCAAGTTATTTTATTTCGTATTCAAAATTCTAAGATTTTTTCTATTAGAAAATATACCAAATTTTTTTTGTATGAATTTTAAATTATATTCAAAACAAAAAACATTTTTATAATGAATGCAACAAATTTCTTAAATTGATTAAAAATGCTTTTAAGAAACCGACTCTTATAAGGTCAATGAACAGTTGTGTCCTTAAAACCCAAAAACGAAAATCCCATTTGGGACAAAACCGTCAGTAGAAAAAAGAATACAAGTTGTTCATTGTGAATCGGTGTAGATAGAAAAATAAATTAATGCTGATAAGGTAGCATCATTGAGATAATATCGAGATCAGACTTTCAAATGAATGGAAAACCATGTTTTAATATATTAAATTCAACTAAACCAAACAATGTTTTAATAATGTTTTGAAAGATAGTCGGACAATGCTTTATGTACATATTTAAATTTATTTTTCTAAATAAATTCAATTTTTCAAACTATATATTGATCAATATTATATTACTGAATATACCTCTTAACAAAATATAGTTAAAATAAATATGTAATATGAATAAGACATAAATTTGTAATATTTTTGAATCTAAAAACCTCAACCCGTGCATAAGCACGGGTAAAAACCATGTTTAGAAAAATTCTTTAAAAAGTGAAAAATTAATTCCGAGCATTAACCTGTCATTTGGACATAATTCATTAAAATCTTTTAAAATGCTTAAAAATATATTATTTCCTTATTCATTTGAATTTTTTTAAAGTTTTTCATTGAATATCCCCTCGTAAATTAATAGAATAACTAGGTGATTCCCATACTAATATTAACTCACCTCCTAAATTAATATTATAAATATCTTATCCCGAATGAGTTATTCTATTAATTTAGGAGGGGGTATTCAATGACTAAGAGAGTACGTTGCCCAAAAAAAAAAAACTAAGAGAGTTTTTTTCACCATCGAAAAAAGATTTATAAAACATAGAATTGTGATTGGATCGTGTTCGCAATGAATCTAGGTGTTGAATTAACGGAATTTGATCTGACTGATCCAAAATCATTATAACTCAATGAATCCTACAAAATGAAAAAAAATGTTAATAATCCCATATACTCCCTCTGTTTCAAAATATAGGGGGTTTTAGAAAAAAAAAACACGTATCTTAAGAAACTTAATTTTACAATCATTAACAACATAATTTATTAAAAGAATATTGATAGTCATTTCTTTTAGTCAAAATATATCTCTTCCCATCAATATACATATTACTAGGATAATTATTATGCACAAAATTTATTAAAAATTGTAGTTTGGAGCCAATTTTTGTACTGTTAATTTGAAACTAAAAATTCAAAATTTTAAAGTGAAGCCAAACCAATGTGATTGTAGCAAAAATAGTGCTTATATAATCTTGTTTAACTAATTTGGTTTTTAACTTTTTCATGGATTCTAATTTTGATTTGAATTTACCGGTCCAAATTTATGAGAATGAGTTTTTATTTGATTTAAATTCACTTCCACCCGAAGAAGAAACTTCTAGCAATCTCGATGATGATGATTTACTAATTGACTCCAATAATCAGACTATGAATATTGATCCAGGTAAAATTTTGGTTCCTTTTTTTATTTTAAACTTTTTTCTTATAACCATTTTGTTTGATAATAATTTTTTTTTTTTAAACGAGGATGGTTTCTTTAATTAGGTGACTAAAATTTTTATAGAAACAAAATGAAAAGAGATACGAGGGGTTTCCAAAACATTAAATATTACTTTTGACTATCTATTTTGAGAATAGTTTTTTGACTATATAATTAAAGAGTAATTAATAAACTTGTATAGAAAGTTAAAAAACTCTCTATATTTTGAAACAAAAATAAATATCTAAAACCCCCTATATTATGAAAGAGAGGGAGTATGAATCAATTCTTATGATTGTGTCCATGGTAATACAATTTTGGACCTATATTTAGAAAAGAAAAACGCTTTCGTTGTTTAATCATAAAATTAAAAGAACATAATTTTTATTATTGTAATTAATAAAGTTACCTCTAATGTTTCCGAAATGTACTTGGTTTTTCTTTTTGTTTTTACAAAAAAAAACTTCTCTATCACCAACTCCACTAGTTGTTAACCATGAAGGTGAATTTGTGACAACCAATTCAAAGTTATCTTTTGGTAGCCGGTCCAATATATATATATATATATATATATATATATATATATATATTAATTACATTTTAAATAAGTAATTAAACATTAAAAATTATTTTTAAAGGTGAATAATAGCTTACATAGCAACAAATGATATAACTTCCTTAATATTTGGATTCAATCTCAACTTGGAGACAGTGAAAGCATTTGAGACGCTTATATTTTCTGTTTATAAATTTCTAAAGAAATTAGTTATTTTATAAGTTATTCGAAACCAATTTAAAATTAAATTGTATGTCCCTTTTTTTTTGTTTGCTTTGAGATAATTTAATGGAGAACGACTTTAAAACTTGTATTTTAAAAATAATGACCCATAGTTTAGAAAACATAATGTGTATATTCAAAAATAAGAAGAATTATAAAGAAAACATAAGCAAAAAGTAAGCAAAAAATAAGCAAAAAGTAAGCAAAACAAAATTAAAAAAAAAGTGATAAAAAGAAATTTCTAGGTCAAATAATGATAAAGATAAAAATGAAAAAACAACTTTTAACTACTAATGACACTAAAAAATATAACAATATACATATAACTCCAAAAATTCTTTATGAACTTCTATCTAAGATATATGATCGAGTTAGTTTACATTGTTGGAAACCATTACAATTCAAGCATCATTAGCTAGTAACAAATCAAACGATGTCGAGTTTTGTCGAGATCCAACAGCAAAATGAAGAGAGAAAAAAAAAACTAAAAGACAAAGAAAAGGCTCAAACAAAAATAAAATAAAAATGCAGTCAATTATAAGGTGAATCGCTCCCGCATGCTCAGATCCCCCCGTAAAAAAAACTCGTGTTGCTAGACTTCTTGATGTTGTAGTAGGCAGGGGTCGTCGCTCCTACTATGAGATCATAGGTCGACTGGAAATCACGGTTATAAACCACGATTTCCAGATCGCTCATATAAGCAGCTTTGGCGCTGCACGAAAGGTACCCAGATCCCATCTGGATAGTCGTGTGCCTACCAGAGACGTTTCTGTTTACTATTTCACCGCCCCACTACATTTTCTGTGCATAGTCAGTGAGGTAAGTGAAAATTTAGGTCAGCCAATAAACAACTGGCGTAAGTTTGGTGCCATTGTTCGGACCGACAGACAACCACCAATGTCCCAGCTTGGTTTCGACATTTATGTTTATTTATATATTAGAAAAATATTTACGTAATTAAACAAACAAAATAAATAATCTAATATTCCAAAGAGAGTTTTTTTCACCATCGAAAAAAGATTTATAAAACATAAAATTATAAATGGATTGCATCCGCAATGAATCTAGGTGTTGAATTAACGGAATTTGATCTGACTGATCCAAAATCATTATAACTCAATGAAGCCTACAAATGAAAAAAAAATGTTAATCTTCTCATATCTGAATCAATTCTTATGATTATGTCCATGGTAATACAATTTCCGACTTATATTTAGAAAATTAGGACCCTTATTTAGAAAGCAAAACTCCTTCGTAGTTTAATCATAAAATTAAAAGAACATAATTTCCAAAATCTCTTTGATGGTTTTTCTTTTTCTTTTTACAAAAAAATCTTCTCTTTCACCAACTCCACTAATTGTTAACAATGAAGGTGAATTTGTGACAACCAATTCAAGGTTATTTTTTGGTAGCCTGCCCAATATATATATATATATATATATAATTTATTAATTACATTTTAAATAAGTAATAAAACATTTAAAAATTATTTTTAAAGGTGAATAATAGCTTACATAGCAACAAATGATGTAACTTCCTTAATATTTGGATTCAAACTCAACTTGGAGACGATGAAAGCATTTGAAACGCTTATATTTTACGTTTATAAATTTCTAAAGCAATTAGTTATATTTATAAGTTATTCGAAACCAATTTAAAATTAAATTAATTTACCTTTCCAAACTTTGATTTTTGCCAAGTTGTGAAACACAAATGATACTTTCTTCTGGTTTAGCAATTACTGCTTTGTTTACTTTCTCAGCAAATTGTCCCCATAATATAACTCGAAGACGTATATTCCTTTACGGTTTTACATTAAAAACCATTAAAATATGTTAAAATTTAATAAATTTAATTTATAAGTTAAAGTTTAATTTCTTATATACTCATGATTACATAGTTCAAGAGAAAGTTTTTGGTGTCTTTACCATTAGCATATATGTTTTCAATTTGACCAACATTGACAATTTGTCCAATTACATCTACAAAAGCAAAATAAAAATTATAATGTAATAAAATTGTTAATATAAATTATTACATATTAAATAACAACTTACCCATTAAAAAACTGTATTTAATTTTCCCGCAAGAATTTCGCTGAAACTGATATGTCCAATTGCGCTTAAATCAGAAGAAAAGTTGTCACATTCTTTAACTTTTGTTGTAGACATAAATGCTATTTTGTATGCATTTTTGGTTGTCTGATACACATCTACATGATTGTTAACGATAAAAATTGTAGATAATATATGTATGATCTTCATGAAGCAAGGTTTCAATTTTTTGTAATAATTAATATATAAGAATCATTTATTAGAATCATATATTAGAATCATTTCTATTAATTAATATTTTATTTATTTTAACTAATTTGATGCTAATTTATATAATTAGGACAAAAAATGTAAAAACAAACATTTTGGTCGATTAAAACCACTTCTAAAGATTCTCTAGCACCAAAGATGAATTGTTTCTAGAGACGAACAATCTAAACTTTTATCTTATACAAATTCTTGTATGGTTTAACATCATAAATCTCATAATAAGAAAATATTTTAATTGAACAATAGTATTATTTATATAGATGTGCCATATCAACGTTATGGAATATTATACTTTATGAAAATAGAATATTTCAAAAAAATATTGCACATTTATGTTAATATATAAGTTTAAAACAAATATTATATTTTTACCTTTCTATATGTTATTTATCATAGTAAAATTTGTATATATATATATATGTTACCTTAAACTGTGTAGTAAATTTCCAAAAATAAATTGAGTAACCAAGTATGTCAAATAATTTATAATGGCAGTACAATGTAATTTTTCTTGTAAAAAAATATTTTTATATATTTTTCTGAAAGTTAACGAGACGTTGACACGTAAGCATGATATGATTGTAATATTCGACATAAACATAAAGTTATTTTGCTTAAATAATTCTCAATTAATAAATAGGAGATCATTTATCCTTATAGTTATAAAAATTTTATTGTATAAGGATATGAAAATCAAGTTCAGAAATTAATAATTATATAATCTTTTCACACAATAACAACCAAACAAATTTCAACCATAAGAAGTAAAAGCTTACGCCCTCCCACCTTAGCGTTTGTACCCACATGAGAGTCCATTTCAACATTAAGATGGTTACATGCCAGAAACAAATATGGCTAAAAAGAATAAACAAATATGGGTTCTTACAAAAAGGATGAAATAATGAAAATGACCTATAAATATATTCAAATATATTATTTTTATTTCTTAATTACAAATTTATTTCCTAATTCGCAAATAAGTCTAACTAGTTTATTTTTAATAAATTACGTATTACTATATGTTTTACAAGCTTAAAATACAGACATTGTTAAAATCAAAATTACATGATAATATATAATAAACTAACTTCAAAAAAAGTATCACATTTGTTTTTCGAAAAATACAACATACTTTATGAAACGTTTACAAAGGTCTAAACTTTGTTAGATGCTTTACTTTGAAAAAGGGCAATTTTGTAAAATAATTTTTAGCATTTTTAAGGGGAAAACGACCTAAAACAACCAAGACTACTTGCGATACGCTTTTTCATACCTGAACTATGACATCTGGTTTTTCCATACCTTAACCATCAAATATTTCAAATTTTAATCATGAACTATGTTAATTTAGCCGATTCATACCTGAACTATAACCCCGACTTTTTTTTACCTGAACCATCAAATATTTCAAATTTTAATCTTGAACTATGTTAAGTCGGGTGTCATAGTTCAGATGTAATAAAATAAATAAAAAATAAAAATAAAAAAATAAACAACATGAAATAAAATAAAGCAAATAAATAAACAAAAATATTAAAGCATAATTAAATTGCATAAAATAAATTACTAAATTAAATTGTGTAAAGTATATAACAAAAAATAAATTACATAAATTAAAGTACGTAAATTAAAGTACATAAATTAAATAACATAAAATAACTAATATATATAGAATAAATAACTTAAATTAAAAAACATAATTAAAATAACTTAAATAAATATTTACAGATAATTGGGTGATAGTCGATTTACAGGGACTCTAAATTATAGGATATATGTTCTTTCTTTTAAGTTTGTGTTTTTCAATCTAGGGATATTCGAAGTTAGCCTAGTCCACTTTCGTGGTATGCTAGTCATTTTCGTGAACGGATTGGCACGCAAAAAACGGCCAAAATCAACATAGACTATTTGCGATACGTTTTTCATACATGAACTATGACACCCGCTTTTTGCATACCTGAACTATCAAATATTTCAAATTTTAATCTTGAACTATGTTAATTTAGCCGATTCATACCTGAACTATGACACCCGGCTTAGATTAAAATTTGTTACATGCTTTACTTTGAAAAGGGTATTTTTGTTAAACGTATTTTCGCATTTTTAAGTATCCTAGAATGAAATATATCAATTCATGCATCTTTTTTCTAAGATCATATAGTGCATGCTTAGCTTTCAATGGTCAAATTAATATGCAAATTCCATATCGATAGATGTTGAAATAAGCTGGTATTGGTGACTCAAATTCATCAATTAAAGCGGTCAAGTGTCTATCGAAGTGGTTAAGGATCAAACCAAGTCAATTACCGGTTAAGAGTTGATTTGATTCTTGGATAAGAAAAACCAAGAGATCGATTCCTTCTTTGTTTTGGAATAGATATTTCTAGAGCTTATAAGGTACTCTTCGTCTTCTTTAGCGTATTGGTAACAGTGAGATAGATTCAAAAAAAGTTTGTTAGTGAGAAGCTTCTAGAAGTTTCCGATTCTTGTAACCTCCATTGTTGGGAGCTTGAACTCCTTGTAACTCGTCATCGTGATAGTGAATTGCCGAACCTATTTCGGCCCCAGACATAGGTAAGATCACATCGATCTTGCTGAACTGGGTAACAAATTTGTGTGTGTTCTTTTGCTTTCGTTTCTTGCTTTGTTTTCGTTCTTATTACTCTGTTTACTTCTTCGATTCTACACAAATTGAGAGACTCGGCTCTAAATCTTGTATCGTGAGTGTCTTGGTGAGAATCTTGAGTGTGATTGAAATTGGCTTGATTTGTGAACGATCCCCAACAATAGGTATCAGAGCTACGACTTGAGCGATCTCCATGGCGAACTCGAAATTTGAGATAAAGAAGTTCAACAGATCCTCCGATTTTTTTACTATAGAAGATCCGAATGATGGGTTCACCTTAGGATCCTCGGATTAAGGCACATAATCACATATTTCAGTTTGACGAAGGAAATCACGGTGACGAAAAGTGAAGAAAAGAAGACAGATTCGGAGATTAAAGATGGTACAAGCTCAACGACGGATGCAATGGTCAAGATTGTTTTTGATCCAACAAAGATTGAACAGTCGGAACATGCTAAGAATCTGATTATCTTGCATATAGGTGATACGGTATTGCACAAGATTAATCACTGTGATACAACAGCTGAGATGTGGAGCACTCTCAATAAGCTCTACATGGAAACATCCTTACCTAATAGGGTGTACTTACAGCTGAAATTTTATTCATTCAAGATGAGTGGATCAAAGAGTATTAACGACAATGTGGATGACTTCTTGAGAATAGTAACTGAACTTAGTAGTCTTGAAATCACGGTTGCAGAAGAAGTACAGGCTATCTTGATACTGAATTCACTTCCTATAATTACGATTAACCTAAGCACACACTTAAGTATGGTAACAAAACCTTGTCAGTTCAGGATGTAGTCTCATCCACAAAATCGTTGGAAAGGGAGATGGCAGAGCTCAATGAGACTGCTAAAACAATCAGTACAACTCTCTTTACAGGTGAAAAGGGTAGGTCTCAGACAAGGAATCAGAAACAGGGACATGGTAAGAACAGAGGCCGGTCAAACTCCAATAGCCGCCTAACTTGTTGGTTTTGTAAAAAGGAAGGGCATCTGAAGAAAGACTGCTTTGCTAGGAAAAAGAAACTAGAGGCTGAAGGTTAACAAGGTGAGGCTGGTTTGATCATAGAAAAGTTGGTATACTCAGAAGCTTTGAGTATGAACAGTCAAGATTCAAGAGACTTGTGGGTAATAGACTCCGGGTGTACATACCACATGACAGCAAGAAAATATTGGTATGTTGATTTCCAAGAAAACTTAGGTATGATGATATTACTAGGGGATGATCACACAGTGGAATCTAAGGGAAGTGGAACCATAAAGATCAAAACCCATGGTGGGTCTATCAGGATGTTGAAAATGTGAGGTATGTTCCCAACCTCCGAAGAAATCTTATCATCACTGGTACTCTCGACAAGTTAGGTTTCAAACATGAAGGTGGAGAAGGTAGAATAAGATTCCACAAGGATGGTAAAACTGCTCTGTGGGGAAATCTGGTAAATGGCTTGTATGTTCTTGATGGACATACTGTTTTGAGTGAGAGTTGTTATGCTACTGGCATTAAGGACAATATTAATATGTGGCATAGCAGACTCGGTCACCTTAGCATTAACAGCATGAAGATATTATCCGAGAAGGAACTTACTGACGAAAAAGAAATCAAGGACCTATCTTTTTGTGAGCATTGTGTAATGGGTAAAGCAAAGAAACTCAGCTTCAATGTTGGTAAACACAATACAGAAGATGCTCTTGGATACATTCACGCTGATCTATAGGGCTCTCAAAACACCATCGCTTCACTCTCAGGTATGCATTACTTTCTATCTATTATTGATGATAAGACTAGAAAGGTTTGGCTAATGTTTTTGAAATCTAAGGATGAAACATTTGAAAAGTTTTGTGAGTGGATGAAACAGGTGGAGAAGCAATCATGTAAAAAGGTAAAAGTTTTAAGAACTGACAATGATTTAAAGTTTTGCAATATACGTTTTGATGAGTTTTGCAGGAATAACGTCATTGAAAGACCCAAAACTTGTGTTTACTCCCTAGCAAAATGGAGTGGCTGAAAGGATGAACAAGACACTAATGGAAAAGGTCAGATGTCTTCTTGATGAATCTGGTCTTAATGAATCTTTTTGGCAGAAGTAGCTTCTACTGCAACATATCTGATCAATAGATCCCCAGCATCTGCAATTGATCATAATGTTCCTGAGGAGTTGTGGTTAAACAAGAAGCCTGGCTATAAACAGTTAAGGAGATTTGGATCCATAGCCTATGTTCACCAAGATCAAGGAAAGCTGAAACCTAGAGCTCTTAAAGGAGTCTTCCTTGGCTATCCACAGGGCACTAAAGGATACAAAATTTGGTTATTGAATGAAGAGAAGGTTGTAGTCAGCAGAAATGTTATATTCAATGAAGAGACCATGTTCAAAGATTTGAATGAAAAAGGGAAACAGGTTCAGACTGAAGAAAATGATACTACTGCAACTACTATCACTAAAGAGATCAGTCAGGTTAATCAGCTTGGTGAAAGTTCAGCTTCATGTGGAGTTACTGTGGAGAATCTAAGTGATTCTGATTCTAAAGAAGGTGGTACACAAGACTTACAGATAAACAGTGTTGATCTGAGTAATTATCAGCTGGCAAGGGATATAACCAGACGTGTTCCTCAAGCACCAGCAAGAGTGTCCGATTATACTCAGTTTGCTTTTGCTTTAGTCACTGTAGAAGAGATTGACACTGATAAACCAAACTGCTATGACGATGCAAAGACAGACAAGAACTGGAAGAAATGGGAAGAGGGGATAACAGAAGAAATGAAATCTCTCTGGAAAAATGAAACTTGGGAAATTGTTGACATGCCAACAGATAAGAAGATCATTATTTGTAGATGGTTGTATAAGAAGAAGTCAGGTATTCCAGGTGTAGAATCTTAGAGATTTAAGGCAAGATTGGTAGCTAGAGGTTTCTCGCAGAAGAAAGGTATTGACTATGAGGAAGTTTTTACGCCTGTTGTGAAACATATCTCTATAAGGATTCTAATGTCTGTTGTGGTGAATAAAAACTTAGAACTTGAACAAATGGATGTGAAGAGGCCTTCCTTCACGGTGATCTTGACAAAGTTCTATACATGGAACAACCAGAGGGCTTTGAGCATGATTCAAACAAAGATTAAGTCTGTATGCTCAAGAAATCCCTCTATGGCCTAAAGCAGGCACCACGTCAATGGAATAAAAAGTTTAACTCATTTCTACTGGATCAAGGCTTCATCAGAAGTGACCATGATTCATGTGTCTATGTAAAAGAAGTCAGTTCTGAAGAGTTTGTGTATTTGCTTCTCTATGTGGACGACATTCTCATGGTAGGTAAGAATAAGGCTCAATGAACTAAAAAACGCTTTGAGTCTGCAATTTGAAATGAAGGATATGGGATCTGCAAGCAGGATCCTAGGTATTGACATTAAAAGAAACAGGAAAGAAGGTACTCTTACTCTCTCTTAGTCAGGTTACTTACAGAAAGTAGTTCACAGGTTTAGAATGGATGAAGCTAAAGCAGTAGCACTCCTATTGGTGCTCAATTTAAGTTGTCTACTATAAAAGATTATGAGGAGAGCGTAGATACAAAGGTTGTTCCCTATTCTAGTGCAGTTGGAAACATCATGTATGCTATGATATGAACTAGGCCAGATGTTGCTTATACTATTGGTTTAATGAGCAGGTTTATGAGTAGACTTGAAAACATACATTGGGAAGCCGTAAAGTGGTTACTCAGGTATTTAAAAAGGAGTTCTGATTTGAGCTTGGTTTACACAAAAAATGAAGATTTCAGTGTGCAAGGCTACTGTGATTCAGATTTTGCAGCAGATCTTGATAAGAGGAGATCAATAAGTGGCTATGTTTTTACAGTAGGAGGGAACACAGTGAGTTGGAAGTCGACCTTACAATATATTGTGGCCTTATCCACTACTGAAGCCGAGTATATTGCTCTCACAGAAGCTGTGAAGGAAGCAATCTGGATAAGTGGTTTATTAAGAGATATGAAGCTTAACTCAAAAGTAGCTTCTGTTTGGTGTGATTCTCAATCAGCCATATGTCTTTCCAAGAATAATTCATTCCATGAAACGACTAAGCATATCTCTGTCAATCTCTATTTCATCCGGGATGTGATTGAAGCAGGAGAGGTTGAGGTAAATAAGATTCATACCTCAAAGAATCCAGCAGATATGCTTACAAAAGGCATACCAATTCAGAAATTTGAAGCAGCCTTGGATTTCCTAAAGCTGCTCAGGTAATCTGATGTTTTGACTAGGCCGAAGGTAAAGTTCAAGCTAGTGCAGTTCAGTATGTGATGATGAATGTTGAATCAAGGTGGAGTGTTGAAATAAGCTGGTATTGGTGATTCAAATTCATCAATTAAAGCGGTCAAGTGTCTATCGAAGTGGTTAAGGATCAAACCAAGTCAATTACCGGTTAAGAGTTGATTTGATTCTTGGATAAGAAAAACCAAGAGATCGATTCTTTCTTTGTTTTGGAATAGATATTTCTAGAGCTTATAAGGTACTCTTCGTCTTCTTTAGCGTATTGGTAACAGTGAGATAGATTCAGAAAAAGTTTGTTAATGAGAAGCTTCTAGAAGTTTCCGATTCTTGTAACCTCCATTGTTGGGAGCTTGAACTCCTTGTAACTCGTCATCGTGATAGTGAATTTTCGAACCTATTTCGGCCCCAGACGTAGGTAAGATCACATCGATCTTGCTGAACTCGGTAACAAATTTGTGTGTGTTCTTTTGCTTTCGTTTCTTGCTTCGTTTTCGTTCCTGTTTACTTCTTCGATTCTACACAAATTGAGAGACTCGGCTCTGAATCTTGTATCGTGAGTGTCTTGGTGAGAATCTTGAGTGTGATTGAAATTGGCTTGATTTGTGAACGATCCGCAACAATAGAGACGATCTGATGGTAATATGTAGTTATGTAACTAAATGTAGAGTATATTTTTCTGTTCTTTCCATTTCAACCATGATTATCAGATATTTTCTTTGTGTTTCTGATATGTTTTTGAACTATATTGTCTTATTAACCCATTGAAAAGGATATGTCGGGAGCCAATTACGTTCTGAGTTTCATATTGCGGATGAGATTTTAGCGATGGAAACAATTAAAAAATATATATATATATATATATATATTTATTAGCATACGTTATATCTCTCCCAAAATGTATATAAAAACGAGAAAAATGAGTGGAAGAAGAAACAAAAAAGCAAGTAAACGATGGAGAATGATGAAGCCAAAATTGAAAGCGTGATAGAATTGGCAATGATAAACCGACAATTGAGGTTTTCCACTGAGATTCACATTGTGTGTACCCACCCACGTGGTTTTTCTCCACTTCTTCCTCTTCTATCTCATCTCATACCTAATTATATAACTAAAACCACATATATATTCAAGACGAATATGGAAAATTAAAATTAATTACGTGTTGGTTTCAATTTTTTTTGCAGGATGTTCTCTAAGGAGATGTTCAGTTCTTGATTGTGTTTACTCGAGTTGTGAATTAAGAAACAGAGTATGGTTTACCATAAATTAAAATTATAAGAGTGTTTGCGTCAATATTAAAGAAACGCAGTCAATATTTAATAATTAAAGTGGTGGTTGGACCTAAAGTAACAAATAAAAAAACAATGACTAGTTGACTTACCAAAACAAATTTTTAAAAAAGTATCTCTGACCTTGAAACCA
This sequence comes from Boechera divaricarpa, assembly GCA_026770425.1. Lineage (NCBI taxonomy): Eukaryota > Viridiplantae > Streptophyta > Magnoliopsida > Brassicales > Brassicaceae > Boechera > Boechera divaricarpa. The sequence goes on from CM049188.1 coordinate 4,645,396, forward strand.
TCGTATCATGAGGTTGCGAAGCCGAGAGACGAGTCATGGTATGATACAATTCCTTATGGACACGATTCTGATTTGATGATATCAGTTTGGTCTGATTTGGATTGGACATTGTTGTCAAGTCACCTTACGATCTTTAACTGAATGACATTATTTATACTTATAGAAAAAAAAATATCAATTATTTTGTTTACCTAAAAACTAAACAACGAGAGGGAGCGAAAAATAAAGGAGAAGAGCAAAGAATGGTGGCTATTCAGTTGTTTACCTGGAAGCCATTGATACTACCTTCTCAAGCTTTGAGACGGGATCAATTCGCGTCTTTTAACAGGTACTAATTCGAATTTCTTAAACAGTTTCCTTTAAGATTGTGTTTATGCAGTTTCATTTGGGTTTTGTTTGCGGTATAAATGTAGCTAGCTCAATGGGCTTTGATTAGAATTGAAGACGGTTCTTAATTTTTTGGATCTGGGTTTAAGGTTTAGGCTCGAACGGAATTTGGATTTTTAAACTGAAATATTTATTGGTAATTCAATCAAAGCTCATTGGTCGAATTGGGTATTGATGCTTACAAGTTGTGTATCTCTTTTTGCAGGAGCTTGAGTTTACACTCTCTGCCTTTTGGTGGGATTGAGTCTTTTAGATGCCGAGGTGAGGTTATGAGAACTATTCCAATTAGTCTCTGTAAATTGGGAGGTATTTCTTATTTCTAAAGCTGACGTTTGCTGGATTTGGCAGTTTCCAAAATTTTGATGCAACTCTTTAGTGTCTCATTATTCATGTTCTTCCTCAATTTGACTCGTACTTGATTGGCTAAGATTTTTTTTTTTTTTTCCTATACTACAGGGACCTTTAAAGTCAAATCTCAGAGGACACGAGACACAGTGCCGTCTAGTGTCAACCTGAATGATTTCAATTCCAAATTCCATAAGGTGAACCTAAACAATACTCAGTGTGAGAGATGTCATGTCTTTATCTTTTTTCTTTTTAGGTCTTGTACTGTGCAAAATCAGACGAATAGTTTGTTCCGTTGATGTTTAAGAGGTTCTAGACTGCATGATGATTATTCTGATATCTTATATACACCTTCTCGGTTTGAAAGATGAATCTCAGCTCATTGTGTCTACTGGTGTATTTGATGTCTTTTAATGCGCTTGCTTCTTGTTTAGTTATCGAGATGAAATATTTCGTATGCTTATGATGTAATCTTCTTAATCTGCAGAGTCTTCCATATAAACTTGTGATAGGATGCATCCCACTGTATGCGGTGTTCAGGATAACGCAAAAGATATGTCAAGAGCTTCCCCGCCTCGTTCAGAACTCAGTGGGGGCTGGCTTGCCTTTTGCTTGTGCATCGAACTCTCTACCTACTCCTCTCAAGTTGGACGTCTCCTTTCCTTCTTTTCAAGATATCAAATGGGGTCTTGCAAGGTTTCTTTACCTGTTCAATATTCAGCTCGAGAAGAACATTGGCACGTATGTCATAAACCCATTATTTCTTATCAATATCCTAATTGTGTTTTTTCTATTTCTGTAAGATAGTTGTATGTACAAATGTTACCAATTACAGAAGCAACTGGCGGTATTGGATGTACAAATGTTAGCAATTACAGAATTGCTAGGATCATTCACCAAATTTAAAATGATAAAACATGTAAATAGTGTAGAAATCTGACTTAAATCTTTCGTCTTCCAATAGTGAGGACATGGGTTTGAGGTTGAGGATCTCCTAAGTAAGAGTTTGCTTCACCTTCGCATATGTAATATCAGATTCCTGTTGAGTATTATTGTTAGTGTCACTGTCCTTGAGATTAGCATTGTTCATATGTAGTACATTCTATTTTTCTTTGTGACAATGACATCCGTTCTAATCACTTGTCGTGTCTATCTTAGGTTCCTTCTGTTCTAATCACTTGTCGTGTCTATCTTAGGTTCCTTGTGGCGCTCATGATAGCATGTGTATCGTTTGTTATCATTGGGGGACTCCTATTTTTCAAATTCAGGTAACACAGCTTTGTTTTACTTAGCTTATCGATTTAAAGCCTTCTCAAGATCGTCTTGGTGTGGTTATATGTCAGTTTTTCTGAAACTCTATAAATGGAAGATAAAACACAATTCTTGGTTTTAGTTTGATGAAGAAATTGTAGAAAAGCATAAAAGTCTGGTACATGTATATTATGTATTATATGAAGACCCTTGTAAATGGACTTAACTCTATCTTATGAATTTCCATTGCATAATTTCTTACTTATGCGTACTGCTATTCCCTTTTTGTTGTGAAGGAAAGACCTACCCTTAGAAGACTGCCTCTGGGAGGCCTGGGCATGCCTCATTTCCTCTTCTACTCATCTGAAGGTCATGATTTATTTCTTCACCAATTCGAAGATATTATTTCAGATCAATTACAACTTACAAGCCTCACGATATTTCTATGGAATTCTTGCAACTAAATGCCTATATGTTTACTGAAAACTGCAGCAAAAGACACGCATTGAAAGAGTCATTGGATTTGTCCTAGCCATTTGGGGAATATTGTTTTACTCTCGGCTTTTAAGCACAATGACAGAACAGTTTCGGGTAAGTTCTTGAGATAAACACTACTGGTGGGAAATGAATGTTAATTGGTACAAGTTCCTAATCGCTTTGTCTGGGCAGTATAATATGACAAAACTGAGGGAAGGGGCACAGATGCAAGTCCTAGAAGCTGATCATATCATCATTTGTGGAATTAACAGTCATCTACCTTTCATACTAAAGCAACTGAACAGTTATCATGAGCATGCTGTCCGCTTAGGTACCGCCACAGCTAGGTATTTTGGTCTCTCTATATATCTTACAATTTATTTCTCGCTTATGTTGACTTGGATAATTACTTTTCCTTGTTACATGCTTTCAGGAAGCAGAGACTTCTGCTCATGTCTGATACTCCAAGGAAGCAGATGGACAAGCTAGCTGAGGCATACTCCAGAGATTTTAATCATATTGACATCCTTACAAAGAGGTAAAGTTGTTGACACGCTTCCTATTAAGCAGAAGTGAGCCTGAAATGCTGCTTAGGTTCATGCCATATTAATTAATGTTCTTTTTGGTTTGCATACATTTACAGTGCTGATTTCATGCTTCTACCAGTGCAGTTGTAGTCTTAACATGACGAAATCATTTGAGAGGGCTGCCGCCTCTATGGCGCGTGCTATTATCATACTACCAACGAAAGGTGATAGGTAAGAAAAATTCAACTGTCGGAAAGTATATGTGTATCAGCTATGAGGAAGAAGATTATGGAAACTGATAAGTTCCGGATAGATATTTGAGTAATAGATGTTTTTAGTGTCGTAACTCTTTCATGTTAGCTTACCCGTAGTAAAGTACATATGGATATGTTTATTAAGCTAGCTTAGCAATTGGGATATGTATAGGATGCGGTTAAGAGAGTTATGTGTATAGAGTTTTTGGGTGGTTTGGGGCCTTTGGGATAGAGAGTTGGGAGTTCTCTTGAACTAACTCCTTGATAACTTCTCATCAGGCTTAGTTTGTTTGGTTTGTATTGTGTTCTTCATTATGCACTTTGGTTCTCAGTGAGTACAAAATAAAAACTCTGGGTCTGATTGGTTGTGATTGTAGATTTAGGATTTTAGCTGTAGGATTATGACTGTAGATTTTTCTGCTGTAGCATTAGGATTATGGCTGTAGATTTTTGGGCTGTAACTTTAGGTTTATCTGATGGAGCTGTAGGTTTATTTGCTGGAGCTGTAGGTTTATCTGCTGGAGCTGTACAATTAAATGAAAAATGATTGATAAACATGGATGTGACTTTTAAAATATCAAAACATTTGGTGAATATTAGTGTCTATTATATATTAATATTTTGTCTATACATTAATAAGTAAAAAATAAATTTATTAAAAAATAAATAATAAATTAAAATACGAAAAATGCAATCACACCATCTAAAACTTAAATAAAATAAATATAGATGACAAAAATCTATATATTTTTATGATTACTTGTAAAGAAGTGCAAACTTGTTTTTTGGTACCCCTATAAACTACACTATCATATATATATATATATATATATATGATTTATCAATTTGTTTTAAGTAAAATTTCAATAAAAAAAATAATGAAAATTTTCCTATTTTCTAGTGACTACACGACAATCATGTACATATATATAGGATTTATCAATTTGTTTTAAGTAAAAATTCTTTTTTTAAAAAAATGAAATTTTTCCTATTTTCTAGTGACTACACGACAATTATGTACATATATATAGGATTTATCAATTTGTTTAATAATTTCTTTAAAAATTATAAAAAGAAACACATGACAATAAAAGTTAATAATTTGTTTTCTATTTCCTATTTTTTATCAAATACAGGATATGTATAAATGAAAAGCTAAAGAAAATTTTCCAAAACCCAAAATTTATGGCTTTAGACTTTTATTCCAAAAAAGAAAAAAAACCATAAAAGTGGCTTTAGTTTTTAAAAGTGGTTTTGGCTTAGGAAAATATTTATAAAGCATGATTGCTTTCAATTTAGATTTTTAGACCAAAATATGGCTTTACAAAGTCTAAAGGTCCAACCAATCACCCCCTTAGACTTTTATTCCAAAAAAAGAAAAAAACCATAAAAGTGGTTTTAGGTTTTTAAAAGTGGTTTTGGCTTTGGAAAATATTTATAAAGCATGATTGTTTTAGGTTCAAATATTTACAAAGCATGATTGCTTTCAATTTAGATCTTTAGACCAAAATATGGTTTTAGAAAAGTCTAAAGCTCCAACCAATCACCTCTCTGAAACCTGTCAGAAAACTGGAATGTTAGTGGTAAAAAATATGGAATCTCAATACTTTGTAAAAGAGGAATCAATTAAGTTAAACATTGTTTCAGGTATGAAGTTGATACAGACGCATTTCTTTCTGTATTAGCCCTTCAACCTATACAAAAGATGGAATCGATCCCAACCATTGTAGAGGTAAATTAGGTAACTAAAGATTGTGCATTAATGGTTTTCTGTTTATAATGCTGATTTTTTTCCTTTCTTGCTTCTGGAAATGAATGCAGGTATCCAGCCCTAATACGTATGATCTTCTCAAGTCCATTTCGGGATTGAAAGTGGAGCCGGTTGAAAATGTTACGTCCAAATTGTTTGTCCAATGCTCACGTCAAAAGGACCTGATAAAGATCTACAGGCACCTACTAAATTACTCAAGTACGGTGTGCTTTCATCTTACATTACAGTTATCTGTTTGGAATTTTTATTTCATGTTTGTACTCAAGACTAATTAATACCAAAAGTCTACTCGCTGCAGAAAACGTATTTAATCTTTGCAGCTTCCCCAATCTAGTTGGGACGAAGTATAGACAATTGAGACTGGGGTTCCAGGAGGTAGGATTGACTCTTGGGAGAATGTTTTTTCGTTCTTCCAATCAGTACCTTTTGATCTTTGTTACTAATTTCATTCTTTACATGTCTTCCTTCCAGGTTGTGGTCTGTGGCCTTTTACGAGATGGGAAAGTAAATTTCCACCCAAATGATAATGAAGAGCTCATGGAAACCGACAAACTATTGTTTATCGCACCTCTCAATTGGAAAAAGAAGCAACTATTATATACAGACATGAAACTTGAGAACATTACAGTAGATGCGACTGATACTCGGAAGCAAGTGTTTGAGAAAAAAAGATCACGGCTAGCGAAGATTATAATGCGTCCTATTAAATCCTTATCAAAGGTCTGACTCCCAACTACCCCCTACAAACACTATAATATTAGGCTGTTGAAAAATTTGAGACCTCTGATTTTTGTTTCTATGGTTTACACAGGGATCAGATTACGTCAAAGGACCCAAAGAATCTATACTTTTACTTGGTTGGCGTGGAGATGTTGTGCATATGATCGAGGAGTTTGATAACTATCTTGGTCCAGGCAGTTCATTGGTATGATCATATACCATTATCTTTCTCCGGTTGGCTCTCACATAATGAGTTACTAATAATTTTCTGTACACAGGAAATATTATCGGATGTACCTTTAGAGGACAGAAGAAGAGTGGGCGATAGTATGGGTTCAGGGAAAATCAAGAACATCCAAGTTTCTCATAAGGTATATTTCATTTTCAGTGGCATGAACAAGAAGAGTTCAAAGTCATTGTGTATTGATGTTTTTCAATCTTCTGCAGGTTGGGAATCCTCTGAATTATGATACATTAAAGCAAACTATAATGCATATGAAAAGTAAATATAAAAAAGGCAAAGATATTCCTCTGACCATCCTTGTAATATCGGATCGAGACTGGCTTCTTGGAGGTAAGAATTTGCAACTATATCTTCTTGATTCCGTCTTTTGCAATAATCATAGCACTAATAAATAAGTTGATGTCTTTTAGATCCATCTAGAGCAGATAAACAATCTGCTTATTCTCTTCTCCTCGCTGAAAGCATCTGCAACAAGCTTGGAGTTAAGGTAATGTACTAACTTTTCATCGCATCCTACTTCATTGAATTACAGAAATTCATCTTACGATTGTTGCTTATTTAGGTACACAATCTAGCCTCTGAAATCGTCGACTCAAAACTCGGCAAGCAGGTATTACAAGGCTTTTTAATTTTATTTTTTTCCTGTTAGCTTCTTTACTGTTAAGTTGCTGAAACATTATACAAAACCATACAGATAACAGGACTCAAGCCGTCACTAACTTTCATAGCAGCAGAGGAAGTTATGAGCCTTGTAACAGCGCAAGGTTACGTTTCATCTATTTGATTTTGTATCTTGTTTATCTACCTGGCAATCCTAACAATAGTAATACTCTTCTCTTTATATTCAGTTGCTGAAAACAGCGAACTGAACGAGGTATGGAAGGACATTCTAGATGCAGATGGTGATGAAATATACGTAAAGGTTAAAAAAGAAAAACACTCCTTCCTTCAGATCGTTTTGCCAGTAACTTTTACAAAATTCACAATAATTGCGGCCTAAAAATCATGACTTTGCATTGAGACACTCAGGACATTGAGCTGTACATGAAAAAGGGCGAGAATCCTTCATTCACCGAGCTCTCTGAGCGAGCTTGGCTAAGGAGAGAAGTCGCCATAGGCTACATCAAAGGCGGTAAAAAGGTGAGTGTTTTATTACTCTGCAACATACATAACCTCCTCCTCTTCACTAACGTTGATAACTCAGTTTTTTCCGTGGTTGCAGATAATCAATCCGGTTCCAAAGAATGAACCTCTCTCCCTCGAAATGGATGACTCTTTAATTGTTATATCAGAGCTTGAGGGATACCAACCCATCACACTATGAAATTGTATACAATCTCTTATACCACATCTGTTATAGTTTCTTACACACCAAGCGACATTGGGCAAGGAGACTGACTCACAAATGCAAGCATCAAATAAGTCGTTGAATTTGTATAGAGAAACAAATCCTTTTACATGGAAGCCTCTTTTGTTCATTGCCCTTAATTCTTTCTTTGACTACGAATAAAAATCAGTCTTTCTAATGATTTTAGTTTTTTCTTCTCTCTTAAAAGCCTATATGTCCCCAACTCTAGTTTTATTTTTTTTTCCAAATCATGAGTGATGTTTGGTAAAACATTCCAGAGTTTCGGAAAAGAGCATTTAAAAGAAAAAGAAGAGTAATAGATATTTCAAGAGGCAATATGAAAAGCATGCGGAAAGCAAACTTAGTTTACAAGATGAAGTACCCACCCCATGCAAAACACTTTATAAAGTGCCATATCACCAATAAAACATTTGCTTCACCTGACCATACAACATTGGAGGTAGGCGAGGGAACGCATAGAATAGATGTCCAGAAGTTTAGGATCCACCCTTTCAAAGATTTAGCTGCCATTGCTGATGATAGAGACGAAAGTAAAAAGAGTTGGGGAAAGCTTTAAATGAAAGAAAGTGCTCCTTGGACTAATATTCCCCAAACGTTGTATTTTTTTTTACCGTCTCCCATGGATCTAAGACTAGCTGAATCCGGAAACATCAACGCCATCTATGCTCTCTTTGACAAACTCTAGCTCGTTACTTAGGAGACAACACCGAACATGACAAAAACACACCAACAAATCTTTGAATTCACTCTATGAAGAGAGGAAAGTTTAAACTTTGAGAAATGTAACTGCACAACAAGGTCTTGAAACAAAAGCAGTACATATAAACACAAACCAAATTAAGAACTGAGAGGATGCAGTCACACCAGGAGGGAGGGAGAGAGAGAGCACTTATGATTTTCAGCTCTAAATTGTTAAAATTGCATGTATGAACTTTTTTAAAGTCGAAAGAAGGAAGAACACATCTTCAACTTTGGTTTTCACTTCTGAATTGACGGAATACTCTAAACTTTGGTGACTGATTGGAAACCACCAAAGTTTGATGGGCCTATAGGTGGAGCAATAATATTTTCCTTTAAATATGGTCTCGGATGCGAGGCCAACGCATGTATAGTGAAACCTTTCACCTCCAAGAAACCATTTTTCTCGCATATTAACAGAACACATGATACAAAAACTGATGCCCTAGCAAAAAGAGCAATAATTCAGTCTTACCCACTTCGTGTTTACTAACGGTTAGAAGTTTTATGTAGTTTATTTAAAAAATATATATATCCTCTATATATTATTTGGGGAGTACACTTATAAATAAACATTTAAAAGTGTTAATATTTACATCATATTGCCATTACATCAAATAACAAATTTCAATCTCTCATTAAGGGTATTTTAGTCATTAGTTATTATGTAGATTTTTTTTTACTTCTTTATAGATTATATTATTTGGAGAATACACTTATAAATAAACATTAAAAAATGTTAATATTTACATCATATTGTCATTACATCAAATAACAAATTTTAATCTCTCGTTAAGAGTATTTTAGTCATTTATTATGTAGATTTTTTTTTACTTCTTTATAGATTATAATTTTTGTTTTAATTAATTAATTTATTCAATTTTTTGAAAAGTAGTTAAAAATATATTTTGTGAAGATTCTTTTGATTTAATTAAACACACTAATTAAATTAAATTAATGTTGATTTAATTTTCTAAAATAAGAGATTTGATGTAGATTACGATTTTTTTTAGAATGTTAATGTTAGTTTCTCTTTATAATATCAAATCTATTAATAGATTTTTAGTAGATTTAAAAATGTTAGTTCATATATAACTTAGTTTAACATGGTGTACAAATTTAACATAATAATGTAACATTGTAATTTAATTTTCAAATCTATTTAAATTGTAAAATTTGGTAATTAAAATAGAACAAGATATAATTCAAATTCAAATAAAAAATATCTAGAGATTTCTGTTGAGAACAATATAACGCAATATCCAATATTGCTAACAGACATACTAACTTTCAACAGAAAAATATATTATACGAAATCAATCTTAGTATATACTAGGTTAATATTTTCCAAAAAAATTTAATTAATATCTTAAAATGTCGCAATCTTCCAAAACTTTACTTTTTTTCTTTGGTTAAATCAAAGAAAATATCCTGATTTTACATATAATTATCCTGTTAAAGAAGACAAATAGTGGTTTCTTTCGAGAGAGTAGAATGAAAGTTTTATGGTATGAGGTTTTTGATTCATCTAGTGGCTGATGATGCGTGGTAGGACTTTCGTTAAGCAAAGCTCTTAACTGCACTCATTCTATTCATGTTCATGGATTTGATTCTTTTTTCCTGTCAATATAGCTTTGTGGTTATAGCATTTGAATTTTTGTGGTTAATATGTAGAATTGTAATGAAGGTGGGACTAGCCTATTAACCAAACCAGTGGTAAGACTTTTCAAATGGATTCTTGAAATTTGTCTCTGTTTTTCAGGGCAAATGAAGATCACCAGCGTTGGGTAGCAACTTGTTTGGTTCAAGGAATTTACATTGTAGAGCGTGAATGTCAGCTTAAACGTGAAGGCTCTGAAGCTCTTGCACCTCCATGGTGGGAATTCTTCAACTGCAAATTGATCCGTCACCTTAAAGACGATGCTGATTTCTTCATCTTCGGTGGCATTTATGAATACAAAGATTTCTGTTCGATGGCCTTTTTTATTCTTATTTCCTAAATGAATCAAAAAACTCATACCATAAAACTTTCATTCTACTCTCTCGAAAGAAACCACGATTTCTACAACCAACTTAACCGCATACTAAATGATATCAGAAAATGTATTACCGCAGATAACAAACAAGCAAAAGGATCCACAAGAGCTATTTAATATTCGAGAAAGTCACGATCATACACGACAAGGAAAGTTACATCCTAAGATCAATCCTGAAGCCAATGGTTAACAGTCCAAGATCAATCCTGAAGCCAATGGTTAACAGTCCAGACATAACAATTAACAGTTGTAAAATGTGAAGGTCCATACAGGTTAAACTCTAGACTCTAAAAATCCCAGGAATTGGTAGAAATTTAAGGAAATCGATCACTAACAACAAACAAAAGATCAAATCAATAAGAGCAGCAAACTTAATCGGACTCTTAAGTATCACTAATTGGAGTCTAACCTAAAGAGAGAGAACCCATGATACCAAAATTTCCAAAATAGAACGAAACCATATAGATAAGAAATCATATTGTATCTTACAGAAAGGTTAAAGAATTTGCAGAATACCATCAAAACTAACTTAATAACAACAAAACTAATTTGTTAATCGATCACTAACAAAGCCCCAAATCAATAAGAACAGAAAACTCTATACCAGACTTTTAAGTATCACAATTTGCTTTAATCGAGAACTTGAAGAGAAATTGAAGGAATTGATCGCAAACAAGAATACCAAAATTTGAATCAGACTCGTAAGTGTCACAAATTGGATCAAATCAAAAACAAAAGAGAAAGAGTCTCCATGATTCGAATACTTACAAAACAGTAAAAATCCTAAAATTCATGATTAAAAATTAAGAAAGTTGGATTCAGAATCCAGATTCTTGAGCGCCAAAGGGAAATTAAAAGCTAAATCGAGACACGGGCTGAAGTAAATTAGAAGAAAAATCGAAGGATTTGGTACCTGAAGCCGGCGCCATGATTATACGATCGTTAAGCTTCGATTCTTTCTCTGAGGCGTGAAGGAACGAAGAAGAAAGAAAGCAAATGTGGCATTTTTGACTAAAGTTTCTATCCCTAATCCTATTCGATGGCTCACTAATGTAAGGGTTAGATATTTGTCTCAACAGGCACATTTCGTGAAAGTAAGGGGGAGTAGTGGCATTTCCCTGTGATATTCCCTTTTAAAAGTGTATACAACGATGAAGTCCAAGACCGACAAGTCACCATTTTTAGGAAATTTCGATCAAGAAAGACGAAAAAGCCCATAGAAAGAGAAGATAATTACAGCAAAATGCCATAACGACCATAAAAAGCCATTCTAGGCATTCTTTTTTGTTTTTGTTGGGGACAAGATCACACACTTTTTTGGACAACATCACACGCTTTTGTGGACAACATCAAACTCCGTTCTAGTTAAAGCCATTCTAGGCATTCTAAGTATACAAGCATACCAAACATTTCCGAAATATATAAAAGGGAAAACGTTCTATTTCTCCGTGAACTATGGGTATATCGTATCAGATACCCACGGAACTTTGTCCTCTTTAACGATCCCCACTCAAAAGTTAACCTCGATCTAAATATCCACTGAAAAGTGATTTCGAACTAGTTTTTGGATTTGTGCGGTTACTTCACTAAACCCGATAGTAAACTACTGAATCTCGAACCAGAGTAAAATTTAAAACCCGACCAAACCCAGAATCCGACCCGACACCCACTGAAAAGTGATTTAAAACTTCAGCGAAACCTAAACCCATCCGACATTCTTCCCTTTTAAGATCCTCAATTTCGTTTAAGAACCCTAAATCCCAATTTCATCAATTTATTCGATTTCTTCAATTTTCACTTGATTTGATCCCCAAATCGCAATGAGCAATGTGTCTGGAGCTTCTAGCGGATCATCCAATTGTAATTTCATTGCATTAGATTCTCAGCACACAGTTCAAGACTAAATCAAACAGAAAAAATTGATTTTTTCGGTAGAAAGCAACTACAAAAGAAGAAAACGAGATTTGTTTCTCTGTATAAGCAATTAGAAAAGAAGAATCGTGGCTTATATATTCAGAGAGACGATTGAGTAAATGAACCAGAAGTACCTTGTTCAATTTCTTCACCGATCTGTACCAATAAGTAACCAGAGCTTCTCTAAGTAATCGATTTTGAGAGTATCGATTTCTTCAGTTCTAAGGTTCGTCGGCGAGAGAGAAAGGGGAGAGAGGAGATATACTATTTTGAGAGAAATGGTTAAAAGAGAAATCGATTTCTTCTGAAGTCGATTTGAGATTCTTCAGTTCTAGGGTTCGTTGGTAAAGAGAGAAAGGGGAGAGATGAGATATACGATTTTGAGAGAAAGGGTGAAAAGTGAAATCGTTTTTTGAGAGAAAGGTTGAGTTGGTGAGTCGGGTCGGGTGCAAATTCGGGTGTTATTAGGTTAAAACCGGTTTAATCCGCTTTAATCCGGATTAGTTTACTCGTCGTTTGGTTAAGCAAAATATTAATCTACAAATAACCGATCCTATGGATAATTGAGACTCGAACTTTTTCTTCTGGAGGAAATAGGTTTTAAATTTTATTATTGTGGATATTTAGATCGAGGTTAACATTTGAGTGGAGATCGTTAAAGAGGGCAAAGTTCCGTGGGTATCTGATACGACATACCCATAGTTCAGGGAGAAATAGAACGTTTTCCCTATATAAAAACATCTGAGTTTTATATTGCAAAGCTTTAATATATGGGAAAGCAAATGGTGAAGAACGGGAAATCGATGAAAGATCAGGACATTTGTGAAGATCTGCTAATCAAGGTAGGTTTCCTTAAGTAATTTTGACTCTTTTGGTAATGCATAAGAATTTTGAATGTTTTCCCCAAATAGAAGTGGTAGCTTGTTGCTTCGTATATATGTTTCATTTGAATTCTGCTAATTTTCGCCATCATCTTTTTCTGATCTAACGGTTAGCTGTAACTTCCCCTGTGATGCTAGCTAGTAGCTCAGTTTGATTTTTATGTGTTGGTGTGTTGTAAAGAATCTCGATCGATTTCGTATCAAAGTTTTAACTGTTACAGAAGTTGTTTCAGTTCTCTTTTGCTGGGAAAGAACTTATGTGTACCAACTTGTTTCTTCACTAGCAGCACCTTCTTTTACATTTTTCAGTTTGAACAGCCTATGAATGATGTCAGAATTCCAGTGAATGAACAAAAAGATCTCTAACATGTGTTGGGTTTTTTAAAATAATGATGGATGCGATTTCCTTTTCAGGTGAAAGAAGATTTGGTAAAGACAGAGAAGAAGGGAAATTATGTTACAGAGGAAGCAGTGAATCCACCGTATATCTATCTCATAAACACGATCATAGGCTGCTTTCTCTTGTTGGCATTCATTTCCTACATCAACTCAGTCTCAACAAATTACAATTCCTCATCGCCACGTTTTGATGCGAAGTCTTGTCGCTCATTGCCTGACGGTCAAACGAACTCGAATTTTGTGCCGTGACCTGTTTCATATCCGATGAGAATTGTCGTCTCTCCCGGTAAGGTCCATCAAGTGTTCTTGAATTTCCGGGGAGAGCAACTATGGTATAACTTTGTCAGCCATCTCAGTGATGCCTTCCAGAGGCACGAGATCAAGTTCTTCATAGACAAATACGAGCAGAGAGGCAAAGACCTAAAACATCTCTTTTTTAGAATCGAAGAATCGAGCATTGCACTGGCAATTTTCTCTACTAGGTTTGTATACTATTGTTTCACGTTTTCAATGTCTATTTCAAATGTGTATAGTAGTGTATACTAGCTTATCAATGAATCCCATAAGACTAGGATTCAAGAATCATAATCATTGTCATATAGGTATCCTGAGTCGAGCTGGTGCATGGATGAGTTGGTGAAGATGAAGAAACTTGCGGATCAAAGAAAGCTCCGAGTCATTCCAATCTTCTATAAGGTGGAGGCTGAAGATGTTAGAAAACCAACAGGTGACAGTGAGTTTGGTAGAAACTTCTGGAGGCTCGCGGAAGTATCTAGTGGAGATCAGATTAAAAGATGGAAAGAAGCCTTAGTCTATCTCCAATAAGATGGGTTTTTCTGTAGGAGAAAAGAGGTACTTTCTTCTTGATTTTCATGTGCTCTTTTTGCTTTTTAGAGTCTAACTCCGATTTGATTTCTTCCAAAATATGAAGGATGTTTGATGGATTAAAGTGTACTATATTTGGCAGCTCTGAATCCGATTTTGTCTACGAGATTGTTAAGGAGGTTAAGAGAGTTAATGAAGCAATTGGGCTCGAGGAAGAAGAGAAACCATTTTGGTGGGAAAAATTAGGAAAAAAACTGGGGAATTTCAATTACATGCTAGGTAAAGCATGGGTTAAGTTATATACTTCAAATTAATTTAAAATTACACAAATTGCCTGACGTATTCGATGCTCGAGCCAAATATAATTTATACAGATGTATGTATTATGAATTTATAATCAGTTATTAATATACGTTTCTTGTGTTTGGTTAAATTATACCTATTTTTTTAATAGTTTTGTAATAATTTGTGGTTGAAAAATAATAATATATTTAGTTTATTTTGTTATCTTATATATAGTTAAATGTATAACTTTATTGTGACTAAAATAGGATATAAATATATATTTGTGTGTAAATCATATAACATAAACTAATTGTAAATCGATATTTGAATTAATTATATCTAATATTTACAAACGAAAATTTGTACCGTAGTTTAAGATATCGAGAAGGTTGGGATGAACAAGCTCAAATGGTTCTTTGTATTGCGGAATCATTGCTTTATCAACAAGATCAGGTCAATAATTTGGCAACGGAGCCTTGCTTATAATGACAACGATCTTTAAATAATGACGTTTGCAAACTCAAGAAATCATTTTCACTTGGTAACATAATAAAAATGTACCTCTGTAATCCCATTCCGGTTGCCATAGCTGAGATATGGTCAAAATCACGCCGATATTTTCTTTCACTTGACACAACTTCTTGGTCTTTGTTGTTCCCGAGAAGCGTAGTAAATTCGAATCTCCATTGATCAATGTTATCAAGAGTCGAACCCGCCTAAAACAAGACAGGAAACCAAAAAAAAAAAAAAACACCAAACTTGACAAATCTTGGAAATCACAAAACCCTTTGAAGAGATTCTCTCCAACTTACCATTTGCTGAGACTGAGAAGACCCTATACCTAGGTCCGACTCATCACTTGATTCGTAGTCATTGTGTAAGCAATACGTCCGTAGAGTCGAAGAAGAAATCCTCGACCTCTGAGAATGTGTAACCAATCCCCCTGACCTTCGACAGTGAAGAGACCTAACCACATAGGAAGGTCTTAACAACACTGCAGAGTAATAAGGCATTTTTTTGAGATTATAACATCTGAAGATGCTAAAAGAGTCGGCTTTCACGACCAAAGACACGTCTCAGTTTCTTCTGTGAAGTTAAAACACAGGCAATGGCGTTTGAGTTTGATGAAAAGATGAGGTTTTTGTGAGGCTGCGAAGGTGCCACGACCTAGGTAGCACTAAGACGGGTAGGGGGACCGGAAGCATATAATTGTGGCCCACAACCATTTTAAATAACGGAGAAGAAGACGCAGAATTATTATTAGGCTTTTTTGGGCGAGTAGTATTGGGCCAGTTCTATAAAACCAGGATAGGGTTATTCTTCATAGGTATATATAAGTCCGTGTAACCAAACAGAAGTTCAAGCTTTTCAGTTGTCGATATTTTAGACTACAATTAGGATATATCCCGCGGACAAATTACAATTATAAAACAATATCCAAAAATTATAAAATCAGGATATTAGAAAATTGTAATTCTTTTAAAATTATAATATCAATTTTTGTTAGCACCTAAAAACAGAATTAAATCGGTTTAAATTCTTCTTTAAATCTTCCAAAAAACCGCAATCTACATCAAATAAACCGCAATCTACATCAAATCTCTTATTTTTGGAAAATTAAATCAACATTTAATTTAATTAGTGTGTTTAATTAAATCAACAAAATCTTCACAAAATCTATTTTTAATTTTTTTCAAAAAAATTAAAATAAATAAATTATTTAAAACAAAAATTATAAATATTTAATTTAATATTTAATTAAATGATCACATAATAATTAATTGACTAAAATACTCTTAATTAGAGATTTTAATTTGTTCTTAAATGTAATGGCAATATGATGTAATTATTAACATTTCGTAAGATTTATTTATAAGTGTACCCCCAAATAATTTTCACCATTGTTTAACAAAATAATGTAACATTGTAATTTAATTTTCAAGTCTATTTAAATTGTAAAATTTGGTAATTAAAATAGAATAAGATATAATTAAAATTCAAATAAAAATATTCAGAAATTTCTGTTGGGAACAATATATCGCAATATCCAATATCGCTAATAGACATATTATCTTTCAACAGAAAAATATATTTACGAAATCAATCTTATAATATACTGGTTAATATTTTTCAAAAAATCTTAATTAATTTCTTAGAATGTCGCAATCTTCCAAAATTTTACTTCTTTATTCGGTTAAATCAAAGAAAATATCCTGATTTTATATATAATTTTCTCAACAGAAAATTTCTAATATTATGAAAGATTGGTTTTATATTTCTAATTACAAAATATTTACGCGGATATTACAAAGATTCGATATTATAAAAACTTCGCAAAGTTTTTGAAGAATTATAATTTTTTAATGTCCTAATTTATAATTTTTGGATTTTTTTTTTATAACTACAATTTGTCTGGATATATCGTATTTGAAATTTAAAAAAACGTGTCATATAAAAACACAATTTGCATTTTGGATCTAAATGGGCTTTAGATTAAGTGAAATGAAGCGGGCATAATCAGACTGGGTCTAAATAAGGTGAGTTCACCCATTTTAACATATTTGCTTGTTAGTCTCCAAAACGCAGCGTTTTTAAGACTTGCGATTTGGAGATGCTAAAAACAGCTAACGCCGAACAAAGAAAAATACACAAACCCCTAATTTTTGTCTGTTGTTCTCTCTACTCTTTCTCCTTCGACTCCATCAAAAGCTTTGGTTAAAATCCTCCGGCCATGGCACACGGAGGTTATGCCAAAAGAAGGGTTTCGGAACCGAAGCAGACGGCAGGAAGTAGTCGAAGGTCGAAAGTATTGCGTGTAGAGAAGAAACCTAAGAATGTCTCCATCAAGAATCAGATGCGTTCCGTTGAACGCTTTCTTCGTAAAGTATGCTCCTTTTCTCTGTTTTATCTTTGAAATTAGGGGTTTTATTGTCGAATTTCTCTTAAATTTCCAGCCTTTCTAGTATGGTATTGGCGATTTTATCTTATCTGGTGTATGTTCTATGTAGAGCTTTAAGGGTTATAATGATATGTGTCTGAGTTGTGTTCTTTTTGAGAATTTGATCATATGGGCAGTCATATATATGCTCAATTAGAAGCAACCCTTATGAGAAGTTCGAATGTTGATGTATTGATATTGTTTAGGATTTGCCACCTGAAGTAAGAGAGTCTCTAGTAGAGAAGTTGGAAGATTTGAAGAAGCAGCAAGATGCCCATGCCCGTCTTGCTGTTGAACGTAAAATATTCCTCAGGAACAGAAAGATTAAGTTCTTTGGTAAGAGCTTTTTACCCTACGGTTCTAGTATTTGTCACGATTTAGTTCGTCACGTTCCTTAAATATTAGAGCATTTTTGTTCTTGAATAGAGCGGAGAAAGATCGAAAGAAGCATTAGACGTCTTGAGAAGCTACAACGTACTTCATCTGCCCATGTGGGAGACGCAGATATAGCTGAGCAACTCAATAAACTCAAAGAAGATCTTGAATATGTTCGGGTAAGTTAACTTCTTTACACTGCCTTCTCCTTTTACTATTTCTCACCCTTCTGCTTGTTATATTAAAGTTCTTTTGTTATGATTTAGAATGAGCTTAGTTGAAAATGTCTGTATTTTTTTACATGTACAATTGCAGTTCTTCCCCAAAAATGAGAAGTATGTATCTCTTTTTACTGGAGGTGAGGATTCAGAAGTAGTTGAGAAGAGAGGTAAACTGAGGAAGCAGGTCAAAGCCAATATTATTGTTGCGACTGCTAGTGGGAAAGAGTTAGAAGGTAAACACATGATATGTAGAGATGCTCATTTATTTACGTCTTCTTTGGAACTATTAAGTATTGTAGCTAATAAATGATATGATTGTGAACAAACAGAGACGGGCAGTGAAGATGATGGTCTTCTGGACCTTAGTGATGATGATTTCTTTGATAAAGGGAGTTCAAGCGATGAAGCAGATGCAGATGATGAATTGACCGATAAAAGCACAAAGTAGGCCTAGTTAATTTGGAATACTTTCTTTTAGACGTCAACTTTTAATTGAACCGTATTGATGAAGAGAACATCTGACCATATTTCTTAGGGAGGCTGCGTCTAGTGCTTCTGGTAGAGCAACTTCTGGCATGTCTAGTGATGAACGTAATCAGGTATGGTGAATGGTGATGCCACTCGTTACCAAAGACATGGTTTATATGACAAACTCCAATTTACATGTCTGAAATCCTTGTAGAAGCAAAACTCTGCTAGAGCTTTAATGCCACCACCACAAGCAAGGTTTGAATCAAATTCTTGGAAGAATTCATATGTACAGAGGAATGAGATGCCATCATCCTCGAGAAACACTTCAAACAGAAGAAGTGAGTCCTCATATAATACTGCCAGGGCTGCTGCGGCAAGTTCATATAGCAGTCAGAGTAGCAACTTGAGCTCCAATTCTGATGCCCATAAACCCAAAAGGAAGAGACGGCCTAAGAAGAAGAAGCAACAGGTCAGTTTACTTACCTATGAGTTAGATTGTATGAAAAAGATCTTTGAATTACATCTCATCAAAGATTTTGTAACCATAATGTTTGATTCTTCTCTTTGCTGTGTTTTGCAGTGATCGGGTTCTCAGCTTCTCCAAACACACACTAGAAACTCTTTATCAGTTTTGTCGCTTGCTGTGGCCAAAGACATGGTTTATATGACAAACTCTTTATATATATTTATATATATTTTGATGTGGTCATGGGATTAATTCAGAGAGATGTGTCTGCTGCTTTTGGCATTTGAGATGATACCCTAAAAACTTCCGGTATAAATTCCCTTTTGAATCTTTCTTGGCTTTTACTTACATAATTGAGTCAATTGACCATAGAGATAGATCTTCTCTCGAATCAGTTTTTTTTTTTTTTTTTTTTCAGTTAGGAACTTGTCTTTTTAGAATGTTTTGAAACCCTGATTGTACGAATTAAGTGTTTTTGAGGAAAACAAAGATTTTCTCCCATTTATATGTTGCGAGTCTTGTGACCAAAAAAAGTAATAATAAAATCTTCTTTGAAATCCTAAAATTTACAATTACTCTTTAGAAATGAGAATGAATATTTGAGTGCACAAAACAAATTAAGAGACGGGGTTGTTTAGTAAGGTTTTGTTTTTCCCAATCTACACCTTTAAGATCATGTACAAAAGCACACATAAATCAAGCAATCTTTTGATCAAGTGCTCAATTCTATTACATGGACTAATTAGAGCTAAAGCCCTACCAAAGTATAGACTTCCATCCTGCAAAACTCCGTAATACCGCCAACTCTCGATCTTCAATCAAAACACCGCTATATATGGCTCTGGTCCTTCTATTTTGATCTTTTAATATCTTTACAAATTCCATTCTCTCTTACTGGAATTTTTAAGCTATACTTCGTTTTACCAAATTTTGCGAGTATTTTTTTTTACATATATTTGTTGTTGTAAATTATTAATATTAATTGCAAAAAAAGAAGAAGAAATGATTAATATAGTAAATTAGAAATTTGCTGCAACTCATTAATTTATTTAAAAGAATTATGATAATTGAATATATGTTATATTGCACCGATCATAATCTAAAATCTAATTAATAAATGAATCAATTCGTTCGTTGACAAAGAATAAACAAATAAATCAATTCGTAACATTAAAACCAACAAAAATAGTTAAACTCGTGTTTTTTAAATAATTAATTAATGGCTGAAAAAAAAACAGAAATAAATGTTAGAAGATTGCTCCTGAATCGTGTTTGAAGGACGAGCCACAGAGTGACGCAGTTGAAAACTCAAAGAATCCCCTCGGACAAGAGATCCAGTGATGTCTGAGAAGATTCATTCAACACAGAGACTAAAGTGAAAAAAACTTAACCAGAAACCCCCTCCAAATTAGCTTATTGATGGAATCAAATTTCAGGTGGCTATTGTTTACCATCTTGATCTCTCTGACATTTTCGGGTTTTGTTCTTCACCATGGAGTTCTCGCCGAAAGCGTTAAGCCTGATGAAGCTAAACAGCTTAGAGACGAGGTAAAATTCCTCAACAGATCTGGATTTCGATTCTGTTTTTACTTTTTGGTCATCGATTGCTTTATCAGTTGTCCCCAAATTGAGTATTAGAGCAATTTAGTTTTCTGGGACACTTAAAGTCTTGATCTTTGGATGTTGTAATTACTCATTGATGTTGATTATGTCGTAAAGGTAAGTTCTTTAGCCTTTTGAGAAGAACATTTAGTAGTTTTGCACAATAACTAGCTGAGATCACTTGGTTTGGTGGTGGTTTAGCTCCTTTCATAAAGTTACTTAATTTGATGGCTCTATTTTTGACATTGAGTGTAGGTACGTGGTATGTTTTATCATGCTTTTGATGGATATATGAACAATGCGTTTCCACTCGATGAATTGAGACCATTATCCTGCCAAGGAGAAGATACTCTTGGAGGCTATGCGTTGACCCTGGTAAACTACTTTAATATATAACCTTCGCTTGTTTAAGACTCTGTGTTATGTAAAACCTTGACATGATTTTGGTGGCATTTGTGTAGATTGACTCGTTGGATACATTAGCTTTACTTGGTGACAGAGAGCGCTTCACTTCTTCTGTTGAATGGATTGGTAAAAATCTTCAGTTTAATATAGTGAGTAATGATTGGTTTTGGTTTATCTAGCAAGACTAAGTTATAATTGTTATTTTCTCAAGTACTCCTTCCAGCTATTCTATGTAAGTCATAACCTGGCAGTGAAATTGTTGCACTGATACATGTCTTTTTAACTGCAGAATAAAACTGTCTCTGTGTTCGAGACAACTATTCGAGTCCTTGGGGGTTTACTTTCTGCTCATCTGATTGCAAGTGATTATGCAACGGTACTTTTCTTCTGCTTAGCTATTTCTTTTGTCGTGATGTCATCTTATACTAGGGTATTTGTACATTCTTCAGCTAGAAAGCAAAAGTATAATTTTTGCAACTATTCTTACGACTATTTGTCTATTTGAGCTTAAAGTAGCTAGGCTTTATGTGACCTTATTGTGAACCTAATCTTATGATTCCTGCCTCTCTTAACCTTTTTATTGGACTACCAAATACTTAAAATCTCCTTAAGTGGTTTTGGCTGTTTGCCATGTAAACTTGAATTGAATCTAATCTGATGACAGGGCATGAGAATTCCATCTTACGACAATGAGTTACTGGTCTTGGCCGAGGATTTGACACGGAGAATGCTTCCTGCATTCGATACACCGACTGGTATGCTCTTCTAGTTATCACTCGTTGATAAGCCGGCGTGCATATGAATATGCAAAAACGGGGAATTGCCTTGTCATATCCTTCTTCTTTTCTTTCTACAGGAATCCCATTTGGATCTGTGAATTTGATGTACGGTGTTGACAAACATGAAAGCAAGGTAAAACATCTTCTTATTCGTTCTTAAATTATTAATTCATTGATCTGTGCTTTTGGCGAAGTGACTGAACAAACAAAACTTAGTTTTCCCAACCTTGCCTGTTCTCAACGAGTTACAGAGTGTTGAGATCGGACTGCTCTTCAGCTTGCCGATCTTATCTTTTGATCCATATATTGGACTCATGTGTTTAGAAATTGCATCTTTGTTTTTGGTTGTTCAGATAACATCAACTGCGGGTGGTGGTACTTTGTCTTTAGAGTTTGGCGTGCTTAGTCGTTTAACAAATGATCCTGGTGAGTGAAGCTATGATCTTTGGTATTTCATATCTAATCATAAATCAGTTTAATCACTGAGAAATACTTCTCTTTAGCTCTCTTTATTCTCCCATCATATCATTTGGATTTCCAAGATATGTAATGTTGATTTTTTAATTTGTTTTATTTTACGTTCTCTTACATGGTGATCCAACTTTGTTAAAATTGAAGTTTTCGAACAAGTTGCAAAAAATGCGGTGAGGGGACTATGGGCACGTCGTTCAAATCTCGACTTGGTTGGTGCTCACATCAATGTCTTTACAGGTGAATGGACACAGAAGGTATTTTCTTCCATGAACTGATAAAAAAGGGGCTTCTGTATATGTCAGAAGCTATGGGTTTTGGCATACTTCAGTTAACAAATTAAGGCTTTTATTCATTTTGAGGAACTTTGCTTCGAAAAAATAATTGGTCATTTTTTGTGTCACCCAAACTCTGAATGGTAGTGTCTACTTGGCAGGATGCTGGTATAGGAACAAGCATTGATTCCTTCTATGAGTATCTCCTCAAGGTTAGTAAGTGTAGCCCTTGACAAGATAATTTTAGTTATTGCGATATAATGCCAAGTTCTAGAAAGTCAGAAACCGATATACTTAGTTTCTGTTCTTCAACCTTGCATAAAATTTGAGCAGCACTGAGATTTTCCTAGCTTTTTATTTATTTATTTGAGTTAACAATTTCAGGCTTATATACTATTTGGGGATGAGGAATATTTATACATTTTTCAAGAAGCTTACAGGTCTGCAATGCAGCACCTTCACAAGGATCCCTGGTAAGCTTTCTGCATCTTTTGTTTATTAGAAACATGAACAAGCAATTCCTTTGTTTGGACTTATTGTTTTTTCTAGTTTTGTCGTAGGTATGTAGAAGTCAATATGGATTCTGCAGCTATTGTCTGGCCAGTATTTAACAGCCTCCAAGCTTTCTGGCCGGGACTTCAGGTAAATAGTGATTGTGTGTTTGAACAAATTGCTAATATATTCAGGCTGGAAAATTAAATGTTTTCTATCTATGTTTCTCTCTCAATAGGTTTTAGCTGGAGATGTTGATCCGGCAATTAGAACTCACACTGCCTTCTTTAGCGTCTGGAAACGATATGGTTTCACCCCTGAGGGTTTTAATCTTGCTACACTTAGTGTTCAGGTACTCCCTCTTAATTTAAATGTCTTGGTGATCACATATCCTTTATTAGGTTTCATTGTCTGGTGGCACTATGATTTTACAACTTCATAGCTATTCTTCATTTTCCTTACAGTATGGGCAAAAGAGTTATCCACTAAGGCCGGAATTAATCGAGAGCACATATTGGTTGTACAAAGCTACCAGAGATCCCAGGTCACAAATTTACTTAGTTAGCTTTTTTTTCAGTTCCTTTCCCAAAGATGATTACACTACTGAATTGCAATACAAGTTGCTCGTCAACAGGTATCTTGATGCAGGACGTGACTTTGTGGCTAGTTTGCAATACGGGGCAAAATGTCCTTGCGGGTATTGTCACATCACAGATGTAGAACTTCATAAACAAGAAGATCACATGGAGAGCTTCTTCCTCGCAGAAACGGTAAAGTAAATAAAAACCTCTGTTTCTCAACATGCATTTACTTGCTTACCTTAAAGCCTTGACTTGTGTTTGCATTTCACAAATATTTCAGGTAAAGTACTTATGGCTACTCTTTGACTTAGCTGTGGACTCAGATAACCTTGTTGACAACGGCCCTTACAAGTACAAATATCTCGACCACGTTACCCTCTTGATCTTCACAATCACTGCAACATTTCACTAATCTTGTTAATTTACTTAATCTCAGGTACATCTTTAGCACTGAAGGTCATCTATTACCACTAACACCGCAAATATCTCTAGCTCGAGAACATTGCTCGTACCTTGACGGATATTGTTCAAGCAATTCCACAAAACCAGAACAAGAAGTCCTTGAAAAAGAGAGTAATAACGATGATGGCAGTAACATCTATCCTTACCACGAATCTTTTCCAGTTACCGGTTTGATTAAGGTCAGTATAAAAAAAAAGATTGTATCTTTCTTTCTTTCGGAATTCCTACCAACAATTGCAACAAAGTCAGATACTTTAGGGTTTTGAAACCTTATTCTGGTTTGGGTTTTGTAGGGTTTATGCCCAGGACTAACACATTCTCAGAAATATGGTTTGTCTTATGTTATACCGGAGAAGACAGATCGTGAAGATGTTAATCAAGCTAAACCGGTAATTACAAGCAGTTCGATTGTGTTGATCTCAGATACAGTGGAAAAGAAATCACAGGTTGATGAAGAAGGATTTAGTTCTCAGTCTGAACCAATTATGACTATCTCTGGTGGTAGTAGCAACGACCAAACCGGTCAAGAGCTAACTTTGTTAGAGTCAGAAACTGATGATCAAAGACTATACTCTTCTTAGCTTACTCCCATTGATTTATATCTTTCAAAAAGAAGATTTACAAATACTTTATTCAGGAATATATAGATTTAATATTTGGTTATTCGATCTCATCATGAGTCTTGAATCCTTCGTTTGTTAATCGATTGTTGCCTCAAATCCATAATGACCGATTGTTGCTGCGAATCCATAGACAATGTTCATGCTCCGAAAGGTGTTCGATAATGACTCTAAAAGATGTCTATGTGCGTTGCAGATCCACAGGTATGTGGAGATGAAAGCTGTCTTTTTGTTATATAGATAATCATCATCAACATCATTCTCCATTTTTGATACAAGATTGTTTTACAGTCTTTATAGATTTGATCATTGAGGCAATTAAGTTTCAGTATCGGTAAAGTTCTTAGACTTTTAAAACAAAAAGAAAGGTTCTTGACTGTATTATAACCATCTTGCATCAAAAGCATTAGGTTTAAATGTAAAAATTGTTGGAGCACAAAGGGAAGTTTCCTCTAGAAACCCAATTCAATGAACCTATACCATTTAAAAAGAATAGACTCTGATTCCAAGTTTCTTAAGATATTATTAATTCCTTAAGAGATTATTTTTAAGTTTTTAAATGATAGTGGAGACAAATTAGCATAGTTGGGTAGATTTACTTGCTGAATGTGTGGGGGACCAAAGTTACAGTAGGAATCAAACTAACAACAAAAGATAATATAAACATTTACAAAGCCCCAAAAATATTCTCACTGCTCGATTAGATTTCTTATTTCTTTAATCTCTCTCTCTTGGTGATTAAACATCTATAATCTATGTTTAAAGACTCTAGAATCCAATGAAGTTGCTTAAAAGCTGTCTTTATTTGTGCCATATACCAGCTTTGGTTTAATGATTTGTCTTTGTTGTTTGTTCATCTGCAAGTTAGGTTAATATCCATTGTTTGGTAAATTCTTGTTTTGATTGCAGTTTGCAGAAGTTGTTAAACAGAGATCTTAACTTGAGGAGAAACAGGATAGAAAAATGGGTAAATACATTAAAACATCATATTTGTTCGATAAGAACATTACAAAAATCACAAACATAATGTTCAGATCAGATCTTTCTAACACCACAAAACCTTCCCCTTTAATGGAGACAGAGTTACAGCTAAAGTTTAGATTTAGATCTTTCTCACAGTTATGCTTAAGACCAGTTTAAGCATCTCTCTGTTACATTTGTTACAGAATCAACAGCACCACAAGAAAGAGTAGATTTTTTACCGATAAGGTAACAATTCACAGGTATGTTTGTCGAAAACCCAAGCAGTTTCAGACCCTTTTTTCCCCTGTTTCAAGAAACAGAACAAAAAAAACTCTCTGTTTTTGAATCTTTCTCTTTGATCTTTGTTTCTCAATTAGGTTTGTTAAACACCACAACCTAAACCTTTAACTTCTGATCCTTTCATGATCCTTAACCTCTTACAAGACGAGACAAACATCCTGAAACAACAACGACAAAAACACCATAAGTACATAATCAAGATTGTGCCACAAGTTACTACAGATTTGAGAGATGAATGAAGATTTTGACTTACTCCCAAGGTACATCACCAACAAGCATCCAATCACCATCTTTGTCTTCATAAGTAGGCACAAATTCTGAGCCTTTATATCCTTCTCTCTCAAAATATTCTCCCACAGAGAATTTGAACATGTTTTCAAGTGATTTCATCAACTCTGGATATTTCTTATACACCGTTAGATCTATCTTCCTCAGATATGGAGCACCATCCATACTCACTTTCACATAGTTTCCTTGACCTTCAGATTCATTCTTCTTTGTCTGAATACTGTTCTTTCTGTAAGATCTAACTGGTGGCCATCCAACAATCTGAGCCCTGAAATATAAAGGTTATTAATAAGATTTCCAAATCAATACCCATTTTCAGACAAGTTTTCTTTTATTTGATTCAAAAGACACTTACTTTGGAGGAGAAGCTGTTTCAGTTTTTCCAGTGGAGTCAGTCTCTTTCTTAGTATCATCAGGTAATGCTCTTTTGTTGCTTTTACCGCAAGAAACCGTTTCTTCTGTCCCTGGTAATCCCAATCTCAGCTCTGTTGCCTTTAAGTTAACAAGCTCATCATAATCACCAACCTTTTCCATTTCTTCTTCAAAGAAAGAAACTCTGTTTTTGTGTTCTTGTGGTTGTCTAGAGAGAGAGAGAAAGACTTGTTGATGAGATAAGAGGCTTTGTGAAGAAGAGTGTTTTATAGGAATTGAAAGTCACTTTTTTTTGGTAGTTTAGAAAAAAAAAAGGGATTAACTTGAATTAAGGACAAAGGCAAAAGCTAAAGCTGTCGGGTAGTAAACAGTAGCAGCAACTTTGAGGCAAAGTGTGTCCCATCATTTTGGGGACATTTGTGGGACACTTTCATCTTCAATACAAAAAGATACTTTCTTTGATCTTAATGGACAGTCTAGATTCATTTCTCTGTAACCCTATTTCAAGGATGTGGGGTTGAGTATGGTACACTCATGTGCAGAATATCATAACCTTTTTTTTGTGTTCAAGCATTGAGTTTTGTAGGGTAAGCATTACAAGTGGTCTGCCATATGCATATGTCACCTCTTTAGCTCTCTCTCTTAAAGCCAAGAACTTACTCTTTCATCTATTTGTGGTTCTTGTTAAACCAAGATTAGATCATCCTAGTCAATTGAGTTGAAACTCTAGCTGTCTAAAGTCAATTTTTTTTTTTTTTGGTGCTTTTGGAAGATAAGATTTTGAGTTTCATTGAGTTTTTTTTTTTTTTTTTTTTTTTTTTTTTTTTTTTTTTTTTTTTTTTTTTTTTTTTATATCAAAGTTTTTAACTTTTAATTTAAAGCAACTACTCCACATGGATACTTATTATACTATTTATTTTCTTTACTAGTCATGAAAAATCTCAACTTAATTTGTGTCTCTGTCTCTACGAAACTTCTAATGATTTTCATATATGCCAATCCAGAAACAAACTGACAAGAAATCTTACCAAAAGGTTTTGTCTTTAGACAGTTCATCATCTATGGGGTCTTATAGTTTTTGGGTTTTGATATCTCTCTGTCTTTGTTTCATGTTACAGCAAGGCAGTTGTACTTTGCATGGTTTAGTAACCCATGCAGACTAAACCAAACCTAATTAATTGTTTGCTGGACCGGATTTGAAAACCTATGGCCAAGACCGTTATTTTTTATCATGTGCGAGTGGTGCATTTGAATAGAGCCTCAATTTTAATTTTAATTGAATATAAAGTATAACTCGGATTCATAAATATGTGTTTGATAATTTTTTTTTTGCACATGACCTCCTAATAGTCTAAAGGAACTAGGATACGAGACCTTCTTGAGTATGATTTATGGATTACGACATTTGGGAAGTGAACATTTTGGATATTGTTGGTTTGATCAACATGTGCCTCAAGAAGGAGAATTTTAAAGGTAGTGTGATATTTATTGTTACACGGTAGACGACAAGACTTTGGGTTCGATTTGAAATGTGAAACGGTGGTTTCATTGTGTGGTGTTTAAGATTTTATGTTCATCACGACTCACTTAGCTAGAAATTAAATACCAAAAATGAGATAACCGGGTCATGACATTCTTTCCGGTTCAGTTACGTGGTCATATTTGCATAATTTATTTTCTTAGTGGATAATACATATATAGATATAGATATATGGAATCTACATAAATGTGAAGAGGTTTAATTAGCCTATATATATGATGTTGGATTGATCCAACCGTTCGATCCATTTAATGGTATACACACATGATCATACGTATACATCATCATAAGTTAGTAGGTCGACAATATGAAGTTAATATTATTCGAATTACATCACATGCACAATGCTCATTTGCTGTAACCTAACCCAACATTGCCACCAATTTCCAGATATATATCCCCATTTTTTTTCAATCTTTGTTAATGATATTAGAACCTATAATTTGTTTGTGTTTTCCGAAGTATATAGCTGTTTTCTCACCTTTGCTGAAGTGTGTACATAGATTCTTAAAAGAAAAAGCTTATTTCAGGCCGACCAATATACAAACAAATAATTTTTAAAACTACATACACTTTACAATCTAATAGTTGTTATTAGTGTCGTTGTTGTATATATAATCCGAATTCAAAGCCATAGAAGAAAATTTCAGAAGAGATATTTAAATTTGTTTTACAAATTATACGAAGTCGATTTTTAATGACTTACTAATCTAATATATAAAATTTCAGAAGAGCTATTTAAATTTGTTTTACAAACTATACAAAGTCGATTTTTAATGACTTACTAATTTAGATTTAAATTTTTAAAATCTAGTCATAGTCAAAAGAAAATATACGTATTTTAGGGAGACAAAAAAAAAATTCTCTCAATGAATGATGAAAATAAAATTAGATTAGTAAGTCATAAAAATAAGAAAATATGTCCAAATTTAAACTAATGTGCTCTTGTCACATTGGTCATCTTTCATGATTATAAGGTTTCTTAGAATATAATTTGATTGAGTAAAGATGACTATGTTGACAAAAAAAAAAAAAGAATATGTTGACCAGAAAAAACAAAAAAAAAAGTAAAGATGACTGACTAGAAGCCATGACTGATTAGATAACTTTTTTGAATCAAACAAATTAAATAAATTGGTAATTCAGTATTTAACTAAATGAACTAATATTCGTGATATTTGATTTTAATAAATTATATGATGTTAATATATGGTATATATATTTAGAATATGAGTACGAATTAGTTCAATATCAATCTCATAGTAATTAGTAAGATTCAATGATTTCATAATCATATTCGCAATATTTTTATATGAATACAATTATATATTTTTGAATGTCAAAATAGATTAATCCGTCTATTTAATTTGCTTCGCAGTTGGCAAAATTTTGCATGCTTGTATACAAATGACCGCTTTTACCTTACCATATAATTGTGGTATGCGGGTGAATTAATGTTGTTTTTTTTAAGTATTTTAAATTTAATAGTTTATACCGTTTCATCTTTAATGAGATTTGTTTTTAATGCTAGTGGCAAAATATGTAATATTCTACATTTGGGCTGTAAGTTTTTTTCTCATTTTATTTTTATTTTTATTTAATGGATTATAAATTAATTGGTATATTAATTAAAATTTTACCTTTTTAAATATTTTTTCCTTTATTTTTATTTATTAAAAATGAAAAAAAGTTGAAAAATGAATTTAAGAAGATTTTGTTTATATGTAAAAGGAAATATATTTTTATTGAAATAAAAAAATATATTAAAAAGATATCGTAACTAATTCTAATGACTTGCTTATTACATAAATAGTAGGAAAAAATTACCACCTTGTAACACCCCTGTTCCCCTTCTAGGACCGGAAGCTTTACTTACGACACAATAGACTTCCGACCCAAGGTTACCGAGCAAGCCCGAGGCCTTAGACCGAAGATCCGAAGTATCGTTACCTACTTATTTTTAAACGAAACTTTTCAACTCGAATAAAAACTCGTAGTTAGTTCGCTCGGACAGAGCTAATATCATCATCGGAAAACTTAAGCATTCAAGAAAAACCTTCCTTATATTTCATAACTTAAGTTTCATACAACAAACCGTTTTAACGTGCATGCACTATAACAAAACATTTCGCAGTGGATAAGTAAACGTACGTTTTGCAAAAGGCTAAATCTATACACCGGCTTCACCAAAAAGTGTTTCTTTCCGTCCCTCCGATCTAATGGTTTCCTGCAAGATTTGAGTTCGGTAAGCAACTAAGTCGCTTAGTGAGAAACGGGTACCTAACAAGCATATCAATAATCTCCCACAAACCCGAAATAACAATCACCATCAAAACGATCAATCACATAACGAAACATACACACGAAGCAACGCTTCTCATAACTCATTTTTAAACCATCCACGGCACTGAAATTTTCTTAAGTTCCCTTTCTTACTCCACTCGGCCGCAGCCACAAAGGCTCGAACGAACAAGTGGCCCGAACCGTAACTTGACTGCCGGATTGCCCACGGTCACCAGTCAATTACCGCATCGCCATGCGATGTACGGCTAAGGGAGCAACCCGATAGCCCGCACATTTGTTTAAGAATTCCAATCCGTCTAACCCACGTTCTGACGCATCAAATTCGATCCACTCATAGATCCACATCAATCATGCATAAACACCGAATATAAACACGTTAATCACAGAAATGCACATAATAAAATCAATAACACCAAGGAAATATCCGAACTCAATAACACGGATCTTGCTTAAGAAAGAAATAAAAGAAAAACCGAACTCACAGTCTACGGCCATAGAAGGAACCGAAGTAATCCCGACGATCCAATCCTTTCCGACAAAGCAACTCCAACGATCTGCTTAACCCGAAACTCGACTTTACTCGGAACTTTTCTCTCGGACTCTCTCGAATAGCTCAGCCAAAAACTCTCTCAAATGTCCAACCCGCGCAAGTGAGACCAAGGCCTTGTATTTAGAGAAAAAGGTTACTTCAGCCGAGGGTTTTCCTTTCCCTTAGGGCCCGACACGCACGCGGTGACTCACGGTTCCTTTGCCTACGGGACGACACCGAGCTACTTCGCATGCAAGGTGACACCGAGCTACTTGCATGTACACGGAGTGACACCGAGCTGCTTGCTACATGCGCGGCGATACCCAGCTGCTTGCATGCTCATGGACCAAGCAGCTCGTATCTTAGATTTTGTTTGGTTATAAAGATAGTATCTTTAATAGTTAAGACATTTTCACCCTTAATAAAAAAAAAATTCTTAATGCTAATGGTAAATAATGTAATATTATATATTTGGGAAATTATTTTCCAAATGTACTTCCCAAATAATATTAGTAGGATTAACAAGTTGGAACATGAAAAAATTTCTTATATTTATCACATATCCTTTTTTCATTTTTAATTTTTTATTATCTAAATAATTTATTATCTATATATTTTTTTCTAAGTCATCACTTCTAACCTTCTATTTTCTTATTTAAACACAAAATATATGGAGTTTGGCCAAATTTATCTTATTTTAGTTTGATGTTTACCAGGTAATTTTTTTTTTTTTTTTTTTAAATGCTTAAACTTGTCGATCCATTTGAACATATATATTTTTTACCCTCAAACGCTAACAACTTAGTGAAGCTTATTCCAGGTGGATTTAGAAAGAAATTTAAAATTTTAAGATTATACCGTTATTGGTTTATGGATTTTTATATTCTTAGTAAAATTCATCATGATTAGTTTGATGACTTTTAAATTCCATTCAGAATCCCTTGTAAATTTTTTTTTTTTTTTTTATCATTGATTCTACAATACAATTAAATTCTAGTTAGCTACTAGAATGTAAATTTCTTTACAATTTTATTCATAAAGCAAAACTTTGAGAAAACCATTGATGTCCACTGGATTTTTAAAATTTATACACTAAACTTTTAAAATACACAAAATTCTCTACAAATTTAATAAATTTCTCAACTTTCAAAACCAACGAACTCGATGTAAATCCAATTCCCACTAAGCCTCCTTCACTCTCAAGTAAACAAAACCGAAACCCAAGAACAGATAATACAAGTAAATTGTCAAGTATGTTGACCCAAAAAAAAAAAAGATTGTCTAGTATAACAAAAATAATTTAAATTTCCTAAAACCTATAAAGCCGCACCATTAATTACAAGATCAAAGAGTGAACTCATTTCGACCAAGTTTTAAATCACTTGTTGCCGCAGCAGAACCCGAGGTCAGGCTCTCGGCCCACTTAAATAACAAGGCCCACTCTTCTGGCGCTATGTAGCCTGTGTCTTGTGATCGATCATCCCCAAAACTTCGACTTCAACTTTCTCCTTTCCCGTCACTGAAAAACTTCCCTGCGACAGTCACAAGATAGCAGACAAGGGTTTAAACCATTTATGAATTATGAGAGCTTGTAATTTGAGTTTGATTTCTTCGCTTTGATCTTCAACTGTAGAACAAAGTATGAAACCCTCACCTTTTAAAGCTGGAGTTTCTTTTTCGGCTTCTGCGAAAAAGCTTTTTGCCTTGTGTGCAACTTCTGCTTCAAGAACTGCCTCCAACATCAAATCAGATCCTCTTGCACTCTCTGCAACCAAGCATTTGGTATAAAGTGAGCAACTTCGGTTTCTAAACTCAAGCTATATAATATGGTCCAGAACTTGCGCATACTTGTATGTAAAACAAAACGTTTCATAATGAAGACTCAGAAATTCTTTCTACCTTTGCGTTGAGGAAGCAACTTTGCCATCTCAGCTGATACTGGAAGAACAGGTGAATCGCTCCTTAGAGTGTGAGTTTTTCCACTGACCGTCTCAGATAATCGTGCAAATGATGTTGCTTGAGAGTGCAAATTAACTGAAGCCGCAGATGAACCACTAAATTCTTGAGCCTTTTATGGACATTAAAAAGAGTAGAGTGAAAAATGGCACAATTCTATAAAAACTAATGGATCAAGAAGGATAATAAAATTAAAAAAAAAAAGACCTTTGAATAATGATCTGCAGGCTTCTGTCTTTCTTCAACATTTACCGAAGTAACATTCCCTACAATAGAACATAACCAAACAAGGAACAACAACAAGCAGGAAAAAGTAGACACTGTGAGTGGTGGTTTATACCATTGGTGCTTGGACTAGATTCTGGAGAGTGGTTGTCCACTCTTCGAGTCAAAGGACTAGAATCAAATAGAGAAAATCTAGCTCCATGGCTAATCGCGTCTACTTGTGCTCGCAAATCTTGAACTTCTTTCGATATCTAAACAAGTATGAGAGTGTAAGTAAGATCACAAGACTTGCATACATAAACATATCATCTTTTGTAACTAATGCTTACATAATACAAACGAATTTTAGCTACCATTCTATATGTAACCCTCAAATTCACTACACAACAATGATCTTTAGACAATGATGATCAAGAAAAAAATCAAACCTCTTGCATCTGAGGTTGTTTCATGACACCGTCCAAGTGACCACGAGCCATATTGATGTAACCAATGGCTCGTCCGAATAATCTTCCTCCTGCTCTAGCAATAATCGGAAGATCTTTGGGCCCTAAAAATCAAAATTCAGTGAGTTGAAACATTTGATTCTTCCAATGGAGCATCGATTAACATTCAAGTCATGCGATTATAGCAAAGTAGATGCATCTCCAGAGAAATTTGGAAGAAGAACACAAAAATCGAAGCTAATAAAGTTTTGACTGAAGAGACTAACCAACAACAGCAGCTGTGGCGCCGATGATTAGTAAAATCTCGCCGTAAGACAGCCCAAGCATTGCTTCCTTCTCCGGCGACAAATCGTCGGTTTCTCTTCCGTTCCTCTCGCCGTCTCAGTGAAGAAGAAAGAGATCTTCTCTATTGTTCCTATTGGGCTTCAACTATTTGGGCCGTAAAGCCTATTATTAATATTTAAAAGCTGGGAAAAACTGCGAAAAAGCCTTCGAGCTTTCAAATCTTTACAAATATACCTTTGCAAGATAATTATCCAACTTACAATAAACTCGTAGTATAAATCTTAATCGTATATATGTATAGAGTAACATATATAATTTAAACGCTTCATAAAACTACGTTGTTATTGCAAAATGAAGACTTGAACATTTAACGTCACATAAATTATGTTTACAATTACTAGTATGTATGTTAAGAGTAAAAACAAGATAGAGGAAAAAAAAGAAATAATAATAATAACGAGAATCAATTTTAAAATAAAAAATTTCTCTATATCTTGGTTACCCACAAAACCTCCAAGAGCTCCTGTTACAAGGTCAGAGTTTGATCCAAACTCTTTTAATATCTCTTTCTTCAAAGAAGATGCCTCTGATCAATGGAATGTGGCTATGCTCAATTCAGGGTTAATCTGTCAGATAAAACCAGGAGGTTCTCAGGCAAAGTCGTCTTATTCTTGGTCATATAATCATAATGGTGTTTACTCTGTCCGTTCAGGTTATTGGGTGTGGAGAAATAGACTTTCTGACGAAACCCCCGCAGAAGCTGTTTTAAACCCAAGTTTGAATCCCCTGTTCGAAGCAGTTTGGGCTCTCAAAGCATCTCCAAAGATCAAGCATTTCATTTGGACATGTTTGCATAATTGTTTGTCGGTGGGAGTAAAGATGAAGAAAAAGAGATTGACTAAACTTTGTAACTATCCTCGATGTCCTAATCAGGAAGAATCTATCAATCACCTTCTGTTTATTTGCCCTTACGCAAGGTTAGTTTGGGCCATCTCACTTCTAAGTCATGTTTTCTATCCTCAAGCAGATCAGTCCCTCTTTGAGAATTTCAGCAGGCTGTTAATTCCGGATTCAAGCTTGTCAAAAGAAGAGGAGAACAAACTTAAGGTATGGCCCTGGCTTCTATGGAGATTGTGGATTAGTAGAAAAGATCTTCTATTCTCTGCAGAAGAAACAGCTGTGAGTAAAGTTTTGGAAAAAGCTATGATGGATTGGCAGGAGTGGGATCAAGCTAATGGGGATCAATCACGTCCCATTCCAGCTCCACCAAAACCTTTTGAGAAGTGGAAATCTCCCCCTGAAGGGTGGCTCAAGTCTAATGTGGACGGAGCTTGGAACAAGGCAAATGAGCATTGTGGTGTGGCTTGGCTCCTGAGGGATCACAGGGGTTCAGTCAAGCATTTGGGAGCAAAACGATTCCCTTTACTCTGGGCACCTCTCGAGACTAAAACCACAGCTCTTGCTTGTGTGTTTCTAATCTCGGTTACAGGAGGGTGATTTTTGAAGTCGATAATAAAGACGTGATTACGGCAATTTATTCTCAGGATTCTTGGCCTCGGCTAGGTAACTTCTTAAAGGATATAACTCATCAAAGTGTGGATCGTAATTTTGTCTTTTAAGCTTATTAGTAGAACCGCAAATGTTTGTGCGGATTCCTTGGTTAAAGGTGTTAGTGCTGAGCACTTGTATTTTGCCTTTCTTGATGTTGTGGTTCCAAGAGGGTTATCTCCCTTGGTAGAGCATGACAGAGTTTGATGAGTTTGTAATGAGCTTTAAGTTGATTTGAGGTTAAAAAAAAAAAAAAAAATCTCTCATATGAGGATGTAAAATTTCTCTCTTTTCTATTTTTTTTTTCTATTTTTAGCTAAAATCAGTTGAATATATTTCTGTTACTTGATCAAAGATAATAGATTTATGAGAAAAAGTAAAAATTAACTTAAAAGAGACATTATTTTTCCAGTTAAACTGTTTACGCTTCTTAATATTATCAATCATACCCATTACCAATCCTGCCAAAACGTGTTTAATAAAATTACAAATAGGATGGTCTCATATTTTTTTTTATTTTTTAAGTGAGAGTAGATTTGCAAATAAATAAAAAGTTCAAGGGTTTGTTTGCAATTTCATGTGAAAAGAATAATGTTTTTTAAAATGATATTATAAGCCTTTTCGGAGAAGAACGAATCTACTTCTTCTCATGACAAACTCTGAAAGCGTAAAAATCAAAGAATGTTTTTGACTCTTCGCCGGCCGGAAAATTTCAAAAAACTCCGGTGAAATCCTATTTCCTCCGAAAAAACCAAAACAAACTTGATCTGAGAATCTTCAACACTTTCAGATCCATGAATTTGGATTTGAAAATTCGCAATCAGTGAATCGAAGATCTAGTTATGGATTTCTTAGAACTAGAAGCAATCGAAGGATTAAGATGGTCATGGAACTCATGGCCGACTACAAAATCCGATTGCGAATCCCTCGTTGTTCCATTAAGTATTATGTATACTCCATTGATGCAGTTCTCTGAGCTTCCAACGATTCCTTATGATCCATTGATTTGTTCACGATGTGGAGCTGTGTTAAACCCTTACGCTCGTGTTGATTACCAATCTCGAATCTGGTCTTGTCCCTTTTGCTTTCACAAAAACCATTTCCCTCGTTCTTACTCCGGAATCACTGAAACTAATCTCCCGGCGGAGCTTTTTCCGACTTACAGCGCCGTTGAATACTCTCCGCCGCGTAAATCGGCTTCCGCTACAACGACTCCGACGTCTGCTGCGAGTTGGAGTAATGGGTTTAATCAAGGGCTTAAATCAATGTCTTCTAATTCGTCTTTTTCGTCTCTTGCTTCTACTGTTGGAGGTGGAGGTGGTGGTGTGATTGGTGAGCTTGGGCCTGCGTTTGTGTTTTTGGTTGATGCATCTATGGTGGAGGCTGAGTTAAGGGCTGTGAGAAGTGAGCTTTTGTTAGTGATTGAGCAGTTGCCTGAGAATTGTTTGGTGGCTTTGATTACTTTTGATTCGATGGTTAGGGTTTATGATTTGGGTTTCTCTGAATGCTCTAAAGTTGTTGTTTTCCATGGCGAACGTGATCTTTCTCCAGACCAGGTAAAAACCCTTGAGATTTGGGACTCTGCTTAACGTTTTACCTTCTTTCTTGCACAAATGGTGGGATTTGATCTAGTTTGATTCGATTGAAGGATGAGAATCAGTTTCTTTTTGTTCAGTTTGAGGATTGTGTTAGTGTTTAGTCATATAGTTTGATCATGATGACTATAAGTGTTCTTTCTAGGCTTCGTCATCTTTGGGTGCTTCGTCATGATTATTTGTGTCAATAGATTGTTCTTCGTAGCTGTGTTGAATTTGACAGTCCTTTTTTGCTTTTCATGGAATATTTTGATCAGATACAACAATTTCTGGGACTTGGATATTCGAAGCAGCTCCATCATGGAAAGATGTCAGCGATTCAGAAGCAGAGTTTCTTGCTTCCATTGGCGGAGTGTGAGTTTAACCTAACATCTGCTTTTGAAGAAATCGTTCCATTGGTTAATGTCAAACCAGGTCATCGGCCTCATAGGTCAACCGGTACTGCGATCTCAACAGCATTGGGACTGCTTGAGGGATGTTCTGTAACCACGGGTGCTCGGATTATGGTTTTCACATCAGGGCCTGCGACAAGAGGCCCTGGGATCATAGTGGACTCGGATCTAAGCCATTCGATCAGAACCCACAGAGATATTATCACTGGTAGAGTGTCTTATTACGACAAATCTTGCGGGTTTTACAAGAAACTAGCAAAGAGGCTTTGTGATTCCTCCGTTGCTCTCGATGTGTTCGCTTGCTCTCTTGACCAAGTTGGAGCAGCGGAACTGAGATATGCAGTGGAAATGTCTGGTGGATTTCTCTTACTGGGAGAGACATTTGACTCCGAGCAATTCAAAAAATGTCTCAGGCATATATTCAGCCGCGATGCACATGGGAACCTGAGTATGTACTTTGATGTGTCTTTAGAAGTTGTGACGACTAAGGATATGAAAATCTGCGGTGCTCTCGGTCCGGTTGTGTCGCTAAGACAAAAGAACGATATAGTAAGCGAAACAGAGATTGGTGAAGGCGGAACATATATATGGAAAACGAGCACTGTCACAAATAAGACATGTGTTTCGTTCTTCTTTCATGTGAGCAACGAACAGAATCGAAAACCGCAGCCTGGTTCCGCGTTCTTCATTCAGTTTATTACTCGGTATCGGTATGGAAATGGAGGAATGAGGAAACGGGTTACAACGGTTGCTAGAAGATGGGTTGCTGGAAAATCGCCAGAAGTCTCGTCAGGTTTTGATCAAGAAACAGCTGCTTCAGTTATGGCGCGGCTTGCGATTAACCGAGCAGAGGACTATTACGCAAGAGACGTTATTAGGTGGTTAGATGACGGTTTAATCCGCTTTGCTTCACGGTTTGGAGATTATATTCAAGAAGATCCATCTTCTTTCAGGTTGACTCCAAACTTCTCCCTTTATCCTCAGTTCATGTTCTATCTACGAAGATCACAGTTTCTTGACGTCTTCAACAATTCCCCGGATGAAACTGGTTTTTTCCGGTTAATGTTAAACCGGGAAGGAGTGGTAAACTCAATCATCATGATTCAACCAACGCTTCTCCGGTATTCATTCGACGGACCGCCCGTTCCAGTCCTCCTCGATATCCGGTCAGTGACTGCAGACGTGATTTTGCTATTCGATTCATACTTCTATGTGGTTATCCACCATGGATCAAAAATCGCCCAATGGAGGAAACTCGAGTATCATAAAAACGCAAACCATGAGACTTTCCGGAACCTTCTGGAAGCACCTGAAATTGATGTGGCTCAGTTAGTGGCTGATCGGATTCCAATGCCACGGATTGTGCGGTGTGACCAGCATGGTAGTCAAGCTCGGTTTCTTCTTGCCAAGCTCAATCCTTCGGTAACTCAGAAAACAGATCATACCGGTGGTTCAGATATTGTTCTCACTGATGATTTGAGTCTTCAAGATTTTCTCGAAGATTTACAATCACTGGCCGTGAAAGGCTGAGAAATGTGGCAGCAAACCGCTAAATTGGTTCGGATTTGAACTGGTACAGGTAAGGTAATGCTTTTGACTAATTGGATTATACGAACGATTAATACTGGTATTTAGTCATCATCTATACCGGTTATTGTCAGATTTTCTGAATCTTTTAGATTGAAATGGAAATTCGAAATGTATGATTTGGTTTGGACCTGACTTATTATACAGAAAGGTTTTGATCTTTGTGAGCTAATTGTGCAATGAGAAAATAAGTCCAACTATTTTCCAAACTCCCACGTTTTGGCCAAAAAGTTCTCACAGTTATTTTGTGAGACAATTCTCTCTCAAAATTTGCATTGATAAATCTGTAACATGAGAACATGTGAACTGCTTTAAGAAGTAATCACTAGAAAAGCAAACATAACTAGTTGATTACCTCACATGTGCTAATTTCAAGGGAAACAAGTTACATGACCATTATCTTGATGATAAACTGGTTAGGAAAGCATATTGAGAAAGCTTTTGTCCAATCTCCCATCATACAACATATTAGTGACCAAGCTAAA
Organism: Boechera divaricarpa; assembly: GCA_026770425.1. Classification (NCBI taxonomy): domain Eukaryota; kingdom Viridiplantae; phylum Streptophyta; class Magnoliopsida; order Brassicales; family Brassicaceae; genus Boechera; species Boechera divaricarpa. The sequence continues at coordinate 4,684,792 of CM049188.1, forward strand.
CGTTGAAGAATCACAGGAGAACCCACAATTCCTCATTTCTTTGATGAGTTCGGCTGATGCGGCTTTATTATACGTACAGTCATTTGGGAGACGCCCATCTTCTTTCATTTTTCTGAACAAAGCATCTGCTTCTTGTAATCGGTATTTCATACACAAGCCTGAGGTCATTGCATTGTATGTCCTAACATCGGGCAGCACTCCTTTGAGGTTGAGGCTATAAAACAAATCTTGCGCATCTTCCATCTTACCAGCCTTGCACATCCCCTGAATGATGATGTTAAATGTAATAATATCAAGTCCATTTCACTCCTTTGTAGGTCTTGGAATATGACCAATGCTTTCTCTAGCTTCCCGTTATTAAAAAGGCTATCTAACAAAATCTTGTATGTGATAATATCGCGAGGCACACGACTAGAAACCATCTGTTTGAAAACCCCTTGGGCTTTCTCATAATCTGCAGATTGAAAAAAGCCTTGGATAAGAGTGTTGTAAGTGTATGTATCTCCTACCAATCCTCTTTGAGACATCTCGCAGAAGAGTTCCATACAATCCTCTACCCTTTTACATCTGGGAGACAATCATTGCTAATCATCAAATCAAACATTTTTACGGCGTCATCTAAGCGATCTTGCATGCAAAATCCATTGATAAGTGAACTATAAGTGAACTATAAGTGAACTATAAGTGAAAGCATTAAGAACTATAAACCTCTGAGACATTTCTTTATACAATTCTTCGGCCTCCAAAAGTTTCCCCTCTTTGACAAAAGCATCAATCAATGCATTGAAAGTAAATACATTAAGATTTATTTTCCTCTTGATCATATCGCTCAGCAGCCGAGCGGCATCACTCCATCTACCGTAATTACAAAGGCAACTTATGAGGGAGCTGTAAGTAACAACATTAGGTCTACCTCCTTTAACATCCATTTCACCGAATAGCTCGGGTGCATCATCCATATCTCTATATTTGCAAAGACTACCAATAATCGTGTTGAAGATTACAACATCAGGCTTTACTTTCCCTTCCTTCATCTTCTTCAACAGATTCAAAGCCCAATCCATATCACCTCTCTTACATATCCCATTTACCACCACACCATACGTAACCAAATCTGGTTCACACCCTTTTCGCACCATTCGATTAACTAAATCCACCGCTTCCGAGACTTTATCACTAAGAAAAAGTCCGTGGACTAGAGTATTAAATCTCATTGCAACCATCTGATCAACTAGAGACAGAAACCGTTAAGCAGAGAGTTAAGCGTGACTATGGGCTTGATTGGGAAGGCTTTTAATAAAGCATTAGCAATATGTTGCATTATGCTCCAAAAGCATTATGCTATAAAAAGCGTTAAGCTTTAATTAAAAACTTGATTGGTAGAGCAGTGAGCATAGAGATACAAAATTACTAAAATATACATGATCTTCATTTTGAATTTTTTAGAAGAGAACAATATTTTACAAAATAGAAAAACCATAAAATTCCAAGATTTTAGAATCTTGAATTGAAAAAAATCTTGAAGAGTGTAGAATTTGAAATAACTTGGCATCCAATTTGTTTTTTTTCTTTTTCTTTTTATTTTCTTCCAATTTCGTTTTGGTTTAAATAAGTTAAACAATATGATTTTTATGTTTTGAATGAATCTTGTTGTTTAATTCAGGGTTTAAATTAAGTTTGTGTTTCTATGTTAATTTGTAATTATTAATGTATACATGCATATCATGTTTTAAATTTAGTTATTAATAATATATTAGGTTTTCAATAATTAAGAGCAAATATGTCTTTTAACATGTTTAAAGCCTCTAAAAGAAAAGCTCAATTAAAGAGCATTAAGGTGAAGAGCATTAAGGAGTCTTCTATGCTCTACTTTATGCTCTTAAAAAATTTCTTGATTGGCTTTTAATGAACATGAAACTCTACAAAAAGCCTTACCAATCAAGCCCTATATTGGGCTTAAAACCGAGTTTCATCATCTTACGTACCAAGAGTAGCTAAAGCCATAGAGAGTTGAGAGCAGTGGCAAAAAGAGTTTACTAAAATACTGTATGTATAGAGACATTGTGGAATTTTTAACATGTCCATTTTTTTGGAAGAGAGAGATCAGTCACAACATCATGCTTTTTCATCTTGGCGACTGCGCTTAACAATTTACTGAAATCAATGATTGAAGGAAGTGAACGAGACTGTACCATCTTATTGAACAAACCAATTGCATCATCTATTATATCACGAAGACCATTTCTATTCAATTTCTCTCAGTAATAAGAAAAAGCGCAAGACGGAGAAGTAGCTCCAAGATTACCTTTTTTTGATATGAAGAAATCTCTTGGCTATCGATGCAATCCCAAACCTCATTTTCTTGATTTCCCTTAGTGATTGAGTTTTCTTCTCAATCTCTCTGATAAACCCTAAATGAGGTACACACTTGAGAGTTGAGAGGTGAGAGTGAGAGTGACTCATGAAACCGGTTTAGTAATCCTTAATTACTCTATTGGGGCTTAACCGGTTTGTGTTTGCTGGTTTAGTGGTTTATAATCATTTCGTTCCCTGATTTTAATACGCAATTATGACTTGTACCGAAACAGAATTGGTACAGGTTTTTCCATACATGTTATGTGTCAGCTTTTTTTGAAATGGAATTTGAAATGTATGATTTGGTTTATTATATAGAAATGGTTTTGATGTTGTGAACCAATTCAATTGTGCAATAAACCGGTTAGATTATTATTATTATATTTTTTTTCATTTTTCAAAGAATCCGGTTAAGAATAATCCGTGCGAAGGTAATGAGAAAGTGGATCAAATGTTCATATAGTCTTAAACCTAAATATTTATTCTCAAATAATATTCCTTTTTTAAAAAAAATGACAGAATTACTTTTTTACTTTTAATGAAGTTTGAAATTCGACTAAATAGGGTCATATAGTTTTTATGTGACAGTAATACCAACAAAACATAGTAGTTTAGATGGTTCAGATCCTAAATTACTGTGGCCTAGTAATACTATGTACAACTGATAGAACATATCAAATGTACCGAATTGAGTATAAATTTTGATTGAAGGATATTTTCGGATTTTCACAAATGTTATAAAGGTGAAGACCTAGAATTTAGGAGAATATAGAAAAATAAAAAAAATTAGGTATATGACTACATGAGAATTTGAATTTGAACCTGAGAAAGTAGACGATAATACTGTAATTGATTCTGAAATGTATGAGGTTTTGCGTGAAGGGTGTGGTGGCGTCGGCGATGGAGGATGGGAAGGATAAAGCGGATCGATCTATAAATTCACTCCATGGAAGAGCGGCGCCGGAGATTGACTGTGCGGTTTCTTAGAAGTTGGAGATTACTTGATACGCCATTGTTGTTCTCGATTCGAGAAACTTCTGAAACCCTAGAGAGAAGGAGGATAAAAGTCAAATTGATTCATGAACTAAAGGGAGGCCCAAATCCATAAAAGCCCATTAAAATGAGTCCACCTAATAAGAGTCAATATATTGTCCACATTTGTAAGTCAAGAAAAGAATAGAAGAATCGTTTTCACACAATTTGAAAACGAAGTTTGTTAAATTATATGAATGTTGCCGACAATATATAAATATATATTATAGAATGTAATGAAGATAATATCTCTAGTTGAAATGCATAAACGAATCGGAGTTGGTCAATTTTGTAAGTCAAGTCGTTTACACGACGAAATTTCCTATCCAAAAGTTACAATTTACAATAATAATAGACGAAGAATAAACTATGCCCCACTCACACACAAATCCGCATAATACCGCTAATCTGTTAATTATAAAACGCAAAATTATCTAATTACTCTTATTTGTCAGTTAAAATAATGTCATGTTTTAAATTTATTATTAAAATTTAAGGGCTACTCAAGAATTATACTCATCTTAGAAAAATTAATTGGGTGGTAAAAGCCGGATCACTTCTGTTTCTTAAAAAAAGAAAAAACTATTTTCTTTTTTTATGATCTTATTAAACAATATAAACTAAAATTAATTTTTTTTTTAAATAACAGAATAAAATTTATGTAAATTTAAGTTATAGCTTTTACGTGTCACTTTGCATAAAAAAAGGCTTTTACGCGATATAAAATGTTTAATTTTTGTTGCCATTATACGTCACTTAACTTTCTTTGGTTTGATCTTTCATACATCATTTGACTGTCTCTATTTTTCTCCTACATACGTCACTAATCTAAGAAGGTGAGAAAACTATTCATACATCATTTGACTGTCTCTATTTTTCTCCTTCATACGTCACTAATCTAAGAAGGTGAGAAAACTATTCATTGACCACGTTCTCAATATGCTTCACGTGTGTTAAATAAACAAAACGACACGTGATAAAATCATAAGATATATATATATATTCACAATCACGAGAGACACAACTCAAGATTGTCAAACACTAAGAGAGAGGGGGAGAGAGAGAGGGAGATGAATAACTTATTTCTAGATTCGGTTTGTCAAGAAGAAGACAACTTCTGGGATCTACTCGCCGATGACATCTCCGGTTACGATGACAAAAACGTCAGTGTACCAAACAGAAGTGCCTTTAGGTCATACGTGAAGGACACGGAACAGCGGATGATGTCGTCGTCGTCGGAGATATCTTCGTCGAAGGTGAACGTGAAGAAGAGAATGGTGAATTTGCTGAGAAAGAATTGGGAGGAGAAGAAAAACGCGGTGGCGCCGGAGAAGGAGAGATGCCGGCGACATATGATGAAGGAGAGAACGAGAAGAGAGAAACAAAAACAGAGTTACTTAGCTCTCCATTCTCTACTACCATTTGCCACTAAGGTACACTAATTAATTGTATAGTATTCAATTTCAATCAAACTTTATTTTTCTTAATGACTTGGAAAGAAAATCGTAGTGGATCTAACACGGTGCAAAATGGCTCACAAATTTGGATATTCGTTAGAAATGGAGTAGATCTTGGATACTAGTTTTTTTCCAGAATTTATGCTATGCATGTGTTCATTGATATTTGAATTTTGTTGATTACATCGATCTAATCTTTTAAAGCTTCTCTTAAATATTTATAATATAAACTTTTGAATATGATAAATTTCTAACAACAAACATTTGTATAAAACGTTAATAAGTTTTGCTCTGGAATCTTTTTCTCTTATTACTAAATAATTATATAAAAAATTCTTTTAATTAAGGATTGATCATATGGAAACAAGTTTCAAGAACATCATTTCTCCATATATTCGCATTAATAATTTTTTTTGTTTGTTTCAGAATAACAAAAATTCGATTGTCGAAAAAGCCGTGGATGAGATTGGGAAATTACAAAGATTAAAGAAAGAACTAGAGAGAAGAACTAAGGTGATTGAGGCAAAATCAGCAAATGATGGTCATGATAATATGAGTGAAACAATGGTTAGGTTTAATCTACAAGAACCTTCGTCTGGACTTGATTCAATGGTAGAAGTTCTTCATTGTCTTAAATCAATGGGAACAAAAATCAAAACAGTCCACGCCAATTTCTCTCCTCACATGTTCTCTGCGACCATGAACATCGAGACTCAGGTACATATTTAAATTCGATTTGATTTGATTTGGCTCAATCCGGTTTTGGCTTATATTGTTATGATACATATGCATATATATGTAGATTGTTTTCTATTTGTTTCAAATATAAATTTGTATTTGTGCTATGATATTAGCTAAATTTTAGTTAATTTATTGCCAGATAAGCGGAGAAGAGGTAGAGAAGAGAGTGGAGAGAAGACTCCAAGAAAATGAATGGAAATTTCTATTTCTCACATAAGCTTCATTTTTCAAAGCTAATGAGTTCCTTTGTGTTGACTTTCTTTCATTCATTTTATTTTACTTATATACATCTGTTAATCTGTATAAATATTTAAATTAACTGGCACTACTTTGTTGGCAAAAGATAAATATAATTGGGCACTACTTTTGATTTTTAAAGGTTATAAAAAATAATATCCCCTATAAATTAATTAAAAAACATTATACGAAAATAATCTTTATATTACATAGTGTTATTATGACGTGTCGTCTTTACAACGACTCTCAATATAATTTATGAAATAAGACGTCACTAATTAGAAATATTACATTCTAATGTCATTGCATTTAAATTTCAGATATATCTAATCATAAAATCATAGAGTATATTTAATTAAAAAAGATAGATATATTGCACATTTTTTTGTCAACTAGCCTACTGGCTTTAATAATCCCTTAACACAGTAGGAAGCATGGTTCGAACACCGAACCTGCAGCTTAATGTGATTTCAGACGTGACCACCATTGTGCCACCTGACTCTCACAAATTTATTGCACCTTCTTCGGCTAATATATATAGAAAGTTAGGTTTAGTACACTTTTTTAGGTAACATATATATATAGTACCACTAAGCATTATTATTACTAATTTTAAAAAAAAATTTTATAATATAAAAATATGCATAATCTTTAAATCTTATAGTATATCTAATTAAAAAAAGGTAGGTTTATTATACATTTTTCGGCGACGTATAAAAAGATAAGTTTATTACATCTTTTTAGGCAACGTATATATATATATATATATTTATATATATAATATAACTAATAACTAATCATTATTATTACTAATTTTTAAAAAATATATTTCAAATATAACTGGTCTATTAAACATATATCTTTTAAACCTATATATTAACATAAATGTAAAAATATAATATTTGTAATTACACTTTTAACGTGATATTGCATCATTTAAAAAAAATGATATATAGTAAATATATTGCAACGTTCAATTTTAAAATATTCTATAGCAACATTTTTATAAAATATTCTATTTTAATAAAATTTTAAAACGGCAATAATATAATTATCATCCGAACAAGATATGTTTGTTTATTATTATCCATATAAATTAATCTACTAATAAGTATATTTAAAAAAAAAATTAGTATAATAATAAGTAAAATTTTAAAATATACGACGTATATATATATATATATTTTTTCAAAACTCAAAAACTTTACAAATATTTTACAAATATTTTAGAAATTATTTATCAAAAATTTTAATAGATTATACTTAATAAAATATTTTAAATCCCACGTCAGGACGTGGGTACATCACTTGATTAATGTTAATTAAACATCTAACAGAAAAATATATATTTATTACCTAGCTATTAATAAAATATAAGTATTTACACTATATTATATATACATCTATTTCTGAAATCGTCAAAGAGGACCATATTTGTCACAGAAAAAAAGAATAATGGACTAATAAATTTCACCTACCTAGTCAAAACGAGAAAGAACAAAAAGAAACAGCTTGAAGGTTGTTTGAGCATTTGTCCCAATATTTTTTCTGAATTTATGGACCTTTTCAAAAAACTTCAAAATAAGTAAAACAAATGATTAGCAAAATAAAATAATTTAACACAGACTCAAGTCTAAACCTTAAAAGACATTTAGGTTATCTAAAGAAGATAGATTTAGAGATAACACTACAAGAAAAAGGCTAAATTGCTAGGACTTTTACGAGGAACATTTTTCTTCGCAAATTTGCGAGGAAATATAAACGGTATTGCGCGGACTTCAGTTTCCTCGCTAAATTGTCGCTAAAAATTTAAATTGGCGACCAAATAGCGAGGAAACGTCAGTTTCCTCGAAAAAACGTCGATAAGTTTTTAACTTTTTTTTTCCAAAAAGGATATGTTTTAATTTTTTAAAATATGAGTTTAATTAGTTTGTTTAAATATTTCATAAAACTGTCTAATTATTTGAGGAAATTCTGAGTTCAAATTTTAATTTTTCAAATTTTTGTTTTTAATATTTTGTAAAAATTTATTTTACTCTTTATGTTTTAAAAATATTAACCTAGTTTCCGAAAGTTTTGCAAGGAAATCTAAATTATAATTAAAAATATAGCGACGATTTACAGAGGAAACATTGTTTCCGAGAATTTTGCGAGAAAATCTAAATAATAATTAAAAATATAGCGACGATTTACAGAGGAAATCTTGTTTCCGAGAGTTTTGCGAGAAAATCTAAATAATAATTAAAAATATAGCGACGATTTACAGAGAAAACCTTTTTTCCGAGAGTTTTGCGAAGAAATATGTCGTCGCTAACCGTTATAAAATTAATCCCTGCTCATCTCTTTCGTTCTACCTCTCTACATGTGAAACCCATCTCTCCCTCCGCCGCTCGCCGATCTGCGTCACTCGTCGCCATCTCTCCATCTCTCCTTCCGCATCTCTGCGTCTCTCCTTCACGATCTGCGTCACTCGTCGCCGTCACTCGTCGCCGTCTCTCCCGCCGTCTCTCCGCATCTCTCCTTCCCTCTCTGTCTGTCGCCGTCTCCCGTCGCCTCACTCCTCGCCGTCTCTCGTCGCCGCTCCGCCATCCTTCTCGTCGGCGCTCCGCCTATCCTTCGTCGCCTCACTCTTCGCCGTCTCTCATCGCCGCTCCGCCCATCCTTCTCGCCGCCGCTCCGTCATCCTCGCCGCGTCACCGGCCGTCATCATCTCTCCCTCGCCGTTTGTCATACTGCACGAGATGTAAGTTTAAGTATTTGTTTTTTTTTTTGTGAGTTCATATTAGATTACTAGTTAGATTAGGTTAATTAGGTTAATATGATGGAATTTCTAGTAAATAGATTAATTAGGTTAATTGTTAATTTTCCTAATGATTAAAGTGTTAGAAATTTAACAAATGTGATTTGGGTTTGATTTTGAAATCCTATTAATTAGGTTAATTAGGATTATTTGATGGAATTTCAAGTATTTTGGTGAATTAGGTAAATATAATTATCATTTTATACTAATTATGTTAATTTTCCTAATTTGTTAGGATTTCAACTAATTAGGGTTTAGGGAATTTTAAGTTATTCTAGTAAGATGAAATTTGATGGAATTTTTAGGAAATAAATTAATTAGGTTATTTTTAATTTTGTTAATGATTAGATTAAGATAACTTTAACAAATGTGATTTGGGTTTGATTAGGAATTCCTATTAATTAGGTTAATTAGGAGTATAAGATGGATCTTCAAATTAGGTAAATATAATTATCAATAAGTACTAATTAGGTTAATTTCCATAAGTTAATAGAATATATTCTAATTAGGATTTTAATTCCTATTAATTAGGTTAATTAGAATTTATTACTAATTAGGATTTTAATCGATTTTTACTTAAATTTTGACTTAAGGTTTATTATGTCAATATTATCTTTAACAGAAATGAGTTTTAGAAATTTAAGAGTTTAACGTGTATTCCATTTATGCAGGTCTTCATACAACAATTTTATGTCACAACGAGGTGGGAGTCCGTATACGACTCCTTCTGCCATTCCGGAGTCGCAGAACTCTGAAGCTCGTATGAACATCACCATAGAAGATCTTCTCAGTTAGCCAGGACGAGAAGTTCTTCCGATCCTGCATCCAGTTTTGCGACAGATTTTAGTATTTTTATAATATTTATAATATTTTTAATTGTACTTTGAATTTTAATTTGGTTTATATGCTCAGTTTTGAATTTTAATTTTGTTTATATTCTATACTTTTAGTTTTAAATTTAATTAAAAACAAATTGAAAAACATAATTTATAGATTTAAAAAAAAAATTATTTTCCGATATCCCTCGCAAAATCCTCGCAGCGAAATAGAGTATTCCTCGCTAATTCCTCGCAAACAGTTTCCTCGCTATTTCCTCTCAAAATGTTTCCACGCTAAATCCTTGCAAAATTTTCTTGCTAATTCCTCGCAACATCATACTCACTAATTCCTCGCTAAATCAACGCTATTATCGACGATTTATCGACAAAATGAACAGTAACGACGACGGATAACGACGACTCATAATTCGTCGCTAAAGCCTCGCTATAGCCAATTTGCGACAGATTTTAGAGGAATACTGTCGTCGCAAATCAGGCTTATTCTTGTAGTGTAAGTAGGAAAACAAAATAGATGCAAAAAAAAAAAAAACAATATGGAGTCTTGCATTGGCTTCACTTGAGAGGGATAAACCGGGAGGAATTGGTAGCACCAACACCAGGCCTACCGTGCTTAACCGGTTTATATGAGATTGAGAACTCAGCCAAGTAATGTCCAATCATTTCTGGTTTTATCTCGACTTGGTTAAAAGTCTTTCCGTTGTACACACCGATGATGCTTCCAATCATTTCAGGCACAATGATCATGTTCCTTAAATGTGTTCTCACTGCTGCTGACTTCTCACCAGCTGGTGCCTCTAATTTCTGCTCAAAGACACAAAATCATTGTTCTTTAGTGTTCAAAGCCATTGCACAAAGAAATGACATTAGGGTCGCACACAAGAGATTTGAGTAATTAAAAGTCATAATCTTTAGTGTCTTAAATAAAGCCATTAAATAAAGTCACAATCGCAAAGAGCGAACACAACACTGTACAGGGAAGAATTGTATATTTGCATAGAGATGGAAATCAAGAAGTAACATTATCAAAAACACCATCGAGAATCTGAATTATTACACAAACATGGCTTTATACTCACACACTGACACAATACTGATACAAAGAGTACAAGAACAAACTGATAATCATTAAGACGAATAACAATGATTCTATTAGCAAGCATTACATAAGCCAAAAAAGAGTAATTTGATCATCAAAATTTCTTTTACAAGGAAAGAAGATGCACAATTCCTAGATTTGGACGATTGTATATGTTCAACGAAGATCTAAGGAGTGATGGGAGAGATAAGGATTTTACCGCTTTGCGCAATTTCTTGATCAAAGCCATAGGTTTCCTGGTCAATCCTCTAGAGAACCTTTAATTAAGACAACAAAACCAATCAGTCTCAAAACCAAAAGACTAGAGGCGAAAGCTTTTCTTGGTTCAAAGAAACTAACTTTCTACGGATACGGGCACTGAAAAGCTTGACAAGATCATCACGGGACATGTCGAGAAGTGCATCGAGATCGACTCCTTTGAAAGAAAACTTCTTGAACGTTCTCTTTTTCACGATTCCGGCCGCAGCAACCCCTGATTCTACATCCTCCTATAGATTCACATGACGAGAAATTACAACCACAATGTTCGAAAACCTAATCACGAAAAAAAATTCAGATAGTCTGAGATCGAGGAACTAACCATTGTTGGATTGATGAAACCCTAAATATCTACAGAGCCTCAAAAGTCAAAACCAAAGTGTCTGCGGAAAGGGACAAGCAACTTAACCTAAGCACCAAATAAATATATAGGTAACGCAGCCTAACCTTAGAAACATTATATATATATATTCTTTTATTATTCTCATCCGGGCCCATATATTGGGAAAATAAGGCCAATAGAAATGAACCATACATTTTATTGAAATTTAAAATAAAAAATAGCTAGATAACCCAACAATCAGAATCATTTAAGTCTTTGTGAGACAATGTATCAGTTTCCAGAATTTCTCAAGTCCGATTCTCAAAAGTTTGAAGGTCGATATGGTGAATTTACTGAGTTCAGGTTATTACAACTATTCATGCCAACGAAACCTCTCTCAGAATGGTTTCTTCTAGAAGGAAAGGGGCAATGAATACAGTTTTTGTGCTGTCGTTAACAGTCTTATAAAACGAACAATTAATCTCCTATTAGTGTTGTCTACTTGTATTAACGATGTTGCATCGTATATAATATACCTGAAGACAACCTAACATTGTTGGTAAGATCATCTTGCTCCTGCAGGGTTTAAACATACTTGTAAACATATCTGAGCTGCGTTGCCTTGAGGGCAACAGATTTTAGATTGTCCAGTCTGGTACATGTCAAATCACCTATGGGGTGATCTCAACTTGGTTAATAGTCTTTCCATTGTAAAGGGTAACCCTGAAACCATAATGAGGTTTATAGGAACCCACGTTACGAAGGATAGATATCTAAAAGAAAAAGTCATTTGCTTCCTATATGGTCGTAAAAGCATGTGGTATGTCTTACATGTTATATAGTCAATTGAATTAACCGAACACATCACTATGTGAATCAAGATGCTACCAGCTTGCTTTCTAGACGTTGATTATGTACTTATTTAGCTCTACAAATATTCATAATTTTGGGTACATTATGAACAGCATTTCAATAGACTTTAACTCATATTGACTTTTTGCCAAGGTAACATTGATAAGCATTACGAGGCAAACTCCCACTAGCGCCAAACTCGCAAGTCTAAATAAGTGTCTGGTTTGAGACATTCGATGTTCTCTGAACTAGCCAGAAATTTACACTCATCTTTAACCAAACCCGAAAAAATACAAGTGTCTGACGTAAAAGCTATTAACTAAATACATTTGGTCCTCAAAACAAGTATTATCTATTTGAAATAAATATCCTAAAAGCCTAACATCTTTCTCTGCTGAATTTTCCGGCTAAGTTCCTCTGCCGACAGGATGCCATCGCCGGTACTTTTTTGGGCGCTCCGCCACCACGCCTTCAACTCCTCCTGCTCAGATAATTAATGCAAAATATTCAGATATGAAAACTTATCATATCTCAAGAAAGTCGTGGTTTATTATACCTCAAGAAATTCGTGGTTTGAGATAAACTGAGACTCAACAAGGCAAGTCATCCCTTTAACCTTAACTGAAATTGAGCTATTCTCTGAATCTCTCCTTGAGCTTTGCCCCTCTGTGGTCCCTGGTTAAAACCAACATATTTAAGTTGCAAATATTCCAGAAAATACGCGATTTCGAGTATTGATTTATATACAAATGTACCAACCATCTATGCGGGCTACGTAGTACCCTGTTCCTCCAAGCCCTTCTTCCCATTTCCCGAGCCTTAACCGCAAGAAGAACCCTTCAAGACCCGATACAGACTTCTTGGTATTTAGCCATCTGAAATAAAATGTCACAAAGATGTTAGAGCCTCATAATGTGGCAGGAGAAAGTCTTTTTAAGTGTGAACTGGAACTTACTTGAGAACGTGTGTGCGGGTCAAGCGAAGAACTTGAACAGCGTCAAAGACTGCTTTTGGTACGTCTGTGAAACCACTTAAGGGCAGCAGCTTCGTGCCAGAGGTAGAAGCTAAAGCGTGCTTCATCGCTCTATCTTCAGCTCCTGAACTATACAGTGGAGCATTCGGGCATGTTACAGCCCAGTGACTTAGCTGAAAACATCTAATGCATAGGCTTGACGCTTCTTCTCTTCCATTCCGAGCACTTATGTTCTGTACTAGATCTCTGAGCTCGATATCAGTTACTTCCAGACAATCCCGTAAACAATGACCCTTTTTACCGCAGTAGAAACAAATTAGATTCGTCTGTTCCGCCTCTGCGTTCTCAGCTAAAGAACCTGAGGGCATGATGTGTTTCATTGCTTCTAATTTTCTTGCAAAAAAAGAAGCCATTACTTCTGAAGACTCTATTCTCATTGAAGAAACTATGGGAAGAGCCGTATTCTGTTTATCGAGCCTATCTAGCGAGCTGATACTGGGCATTATGACATTATTGTCTGCCAGCATTTTCTGCGAATCACGGGTTTTAGCTGCGTCTGAGGCTGAATCATTGCCCTCTTTAGCCGTTTCACTGGCCTTTTTCTGAGGGAATGGACTTTTGGTAGAAAATCGGCTTATCCACAAACTTTCAAGACCAGAGTTTCTGTTGGTTAAACACGGACAAACCTTTCCATCAGCTTCACCGCCGTTTTTTGGCTCTTCATTCGGCTTAGATTTACTAAGAGACATCAAAGAGATGTTTGGCTCTTTGTCCTCATGTTTGTTCTCTGACGAGAGTGGTTCGCTTGTCTGATTAAATGCAACCTTTCCTGATGAAATGTTGGGTTCAGCCACTGGACCAATCTCATTACCAGATGAAGACAAGTGATCCCCTTTAGTAATGTCACATTGTTCAGTCCAGGGAAGTTCCAGAAAAGAAGTAGCATTAGCATCATTCGGGAAATCCATCTCCACGGCATCTTGACTTTGTTTCTTCGGACAATATATGGACTGGAAAAAAGACTGGAAACCGGTGTTTCTACGTCCGTTATTTTCCTTCACACAGCATGGACTCAATTGTTGTTGGTCAACAATCACATTGACTTGGCCATGACCATTAGCATCTGAAGCGGTAGTAAGAGCTACAAAAGGAGAATCGTCTTCTTCATTACCTTTCCAGATTCCTTTTGTCATGTTTGATATCCAATTCATAAAGGAACTATCTTGCTTGAGCTTTGAAGTTGACCCCAAACATTCTTGACTTAGCGTTTTGAGCCGTTTGCTTCCAAGAATCAGCTGTTGCTCAAAGCCTGGTCTTTTCTTTCCCCTTGAGAGCAAACCCGCACTATTGCAACTTTCTACACTCCCGAAACTCTCATCATCATTCTCATCACCCTCAAATTTTCCATCAGATAAAGCTTTTTCTTTCCCTTTTTCTTTAGCACGACGCCTATAGGAGACACTTGGTCCAGCCTTCTCGACATCTGTCTCACCTTCCGGCAAGTATTCCCCTTTGCCTTCACATGCTACAACAGCAAGAGTTGTGAGGTTGTTCTCATCCATTGATTCTAAACGATCAACTCTATTATTCGTCTTATCCTCTTCTTCTTTATCTCCACGGTTAGCCGGTTCTTCTTGAGATCCAGAACTTTCCATCCTCAACTGTTCATTCGCCAACAAAGCTTCTGTTTTTCCTCCAATAGCTCGCGGAGAATCTACTCAGTATAGAAAACAACCATAGACGACAAAAACAACAGCTTAAATCCATAGTTGCCATTAATGGTAAACAGACTGACATTATTAACTTCATGTAATCATTTTCACCTGACGATCTTTTGGAACTTCCTGCTTCTTCACCCTCTATATCATCATTGGTTTCAACCTTATCCTCAACCATTTCAGGTTTCATATCCTCAACAGAACCACCAATCCCTGCAAACACACAAGAACTCGTTATCGAAAAGAGAGTTCTACGGAATTACAATCAATTTGGTGCTGTTGCTAATCATTTTAGCAACCTGACAATGGTCTATTCATCCCCCTACACGCTTGGTTAACTTGATCTTGGGTTCTCAATTGGACATTTACACGAACACCCGCTTCTTCTTCTTGTTGTTCAATACTTGTGCTACGTATGGAATGAAGCGCCATGTTGGTTTGTCCTAAATCAAAGAAGTTAGGAGAAAGTAATTTTGCCTTTCCAGTGAAACTGAAATCTGCACATCTTAGGCTTAGACCGTTCCGAGGAGACCAAACTAACTCTGATAAAGCATCCACCGAAGCGAACTTCATTCTTGCTTCTGCATTTGCAGCAATAGGACCCGAAGAACGACGACTCGAAGACGAACGTTCTAACTCTTTACTTTGCTCATCTCCATCTCCCATATCTCCTGAAACCAACCACCCTGAGACATAATGAACCAGAATCCAAACAAAATTGACCTCAACCACCAATATCAACACATCACTTAGCGTACAAAACAAGTAACACATCGATTCAAAACCCATCAAAATTAGGCAAAACACAGTTACAGAGAGTAATCAAAACCCTAAATTTCTTTTCTAGTATCATAAACACATAAGCTAATTTGAAACTCAGAGACTTAGATCAAGCAAATGATAAACTTTATCTCAAACAACAATTTCAAAAACAGAGTAAAGTTTTTCAATTGGTGAAACCCTAAACCCAGAAATCAATCCAGAGAACTTGGAATAAAAAAACCCAGAAATCTCAGCAACATAAAGCATCAAACTTTCAGAGAATTAAACCAAATTAAGAAAACACAAGTTACCTCCATCGAGTAAACGATTTCACTACTACTCCAGCAAAAGAAAAAGAAAGAGAGAGAGAGAAGAAGAAGAAGACGAAGACGACAGCGCCAAGCGGCTATGGCTAACTTGCTTCAAAAGCTTTTTAATTTACTTTGCATTTTTATTTTAAGGCCCCCAGACCGCCACGTGTATATATTCTTTTCCATACGTTTCCCGCTTCCCAAATATTAAAAAATATAATTCTGGTTATAATATGTTAAACTGATATTTAGAACTTAGTGTAAAATAGTAGTAAGTGTAAAAATAGTAGTAAGATAATGATACCAAAAGATTTGTAGTCATGCGAGATATTTTGTTATCGTTTTGTATTTTATTCAAATGCAATCATATAATATATTAATATATATAATAGAAATTGAGTTTTTGTCGACACAAATGCAAACAAACAAATAATTAAAAATCAAATAAATATAATTTTGTTTTGATAAAAATAAAAATAAAAAAGGCATGATGAGTTATGTCCTCTTCTGCTGTCAAATTATTGTTTGCTTCTGTAACTGTACGGCTGCTTTGAATTTTCACTTATACCTTTTAAAATAGATAATAGATTACACCATATATATTTAATTTTTCGATTTAAATCCAATCTTGATACTTGATAGTTGATAGCATAAGATTGATGTGTATATATCAATCATCAAGTATAAGTCCCCAAGCTATATAGGCCACATGTTCATATTTGTGTTATGTATTAAGACCATCTATATGTCCATTTCATCATTTCTTCTTTTTAAATAAAAGAACACGTCGGTCTATTTTCTTTCTTACCATTCAAATTTTTTTTTTTTTTTTTGGAATTTTATATTCTTTAGGCTCATTTTCGACTATTTAAAACGTTGTACCTTATTCTCAATTTTGGGCTAGTTTGACCAAAAGCATTTGACATAGTGTACTTTTGAACTATGTGTTGATGAGTCCATGAAATGAAGGTTACGAGCTTGCATGTTAAAATTAATTGAACAATGGGAGAGGAACCGCCTATGATTCTTATATGATATGATTTGGTCTCTACTTATTTTCAATATGAAAATTTTAACATGTCTTTTCACAATAATATTTTTATGTCGTTCATTTTTTATCAAGTCCTATTTTATTGGATTTATTTTATAGCAAAATGAAGATTTATGAATTTCCATCTTAAATAAAATGTTTGGTCTATGCTATACAGACATTCCACATGCCTACTCTAGACAAGCTATGTCACTTGAAAAAGAGATTGCTTAACAAACTACACATATACATCAATGATTCTTTTTTTTTTGCAAACTACACATATACATCAATGATTCTTTTTTTTTTGTCAACTTATATATTGATGTAATAAGGAGGAAACGTTTGATATTACAAACACTGGAACCAACTGGAATAAGAACTATCTAAAGAGCTTCCATCTCCGAGCCAAAAAAAAAAAATAATTATCCAAAAAACTCAGGCAGACACTCTTCTAATCTCCTTCGCCAAAAAGAAATAGGGCTAATAATGAAGACTTAAAAACACTTCACAAACTAACCAAGGAAAGAAACTTTTCTTTTTCGAAGAGAGACCTCAACCAATTAGGAAAACCAACTGCAACATAAGAATTGAGTCTCAAATCGGTTGTAACACTCTTCGCAATAAGAAATATTTATATATTGTTTATTTTACCAATCATAAACATGTTTACCAATCATAAGCAAGTAGGTAGGTTGCCCATATTTTTCTTGTCATGTTCGTTTTTAAAACAATATTTTTAATCTTTAGATGATGTAGGTTTTTTTTTTTTTCCTTGCAATAGCAAATATAAAGCGATAACCTAAATATATAGACTAATTTCTATATCAAATATTCTATAGCTACAAACTTTGCTACAACCTTAACCAATCGTATCCTTTCTTTAGGATACAATAATGATCCAAAAGAGAAAGGAACAGAGAAAAGAAAATGAAACCGTTGGGGATGAAACATCACGGACTATAAAGTTTATTTCATCATAAAGACCTTGTCTCAAATTTTGTCTTCATTTTAAGAAAAAAAATCTAACACTCACAATTCAGAAATCACAAGTCTTGCTTTGTAGGCAATTATTTCTCATAAAAAAACAAAATAAGTGGTTGGATTAATCTGGCGAAGCATTATATAAACTAGAAGTTGAAAGCTGATGTATTGAAAACAGCTAGTTATAGGTCCCAAATATTTAATGTTTGGTTATGGGTGTTATGCCGACCTCTTGTTTATGTCAACTACGTGATAGAGAATCATAGTCACATCTGTTTGAATATTACTTGAATCAATTGGACTACTGAATGATAATTGTTAAATCATATGGCACCTAAATACACATAGGCTCTCGAGTCTCGAGTATTCACTAATTAATTACTGATTTTCTAAAACTTTTGACATCCTTAACGAACTGTATTGTTCAGACAAAAACTAAGAAATTTTCTTTTGAACCCAATGATGACGGAAAGATTGCTAGAAGAGACCCGCGCCCAAAAAAAAAAAAACTTTAAGGTACCCATTACAAAATGCTTGGACAACACACTCAAATACAATTGAAGAAGACTTGGTTCTTTGTGCCTTACAGTGGACATAAACCCAGTTCGCATCAGCTATATAGCTTAACAGATTTTCGTTGGGCCAAATTTATAAGTCGAAATCTTACACTAACACCAACGGCAAAGTTGAACCAATCTTTGTTGTATTTGATTGTGAGATATGGGTCTCTCTAGTAAG
This sequence comes from Boechera divaricarpa, assembly GCA_026770425.1. Classification (NCBI taxonomy): domain Eukaryota; kingdom Viridiplantae; phylum Streptophyta; class Magnoliopsida; order Brassicales; family Brassicaceae; genus Boechera; species Boechera divaricarpa. Next base: position 4,703,297 of record CM049188.1, read on the forward strand.
GCACCAAAAAGAGGGTGTGGAGACGATTTCACTTCTTAACACATTTATTTCTTCATTGGCTGTTGCTCTCTAATATTCCATTCAATACATCTCCGAGTAAAACAAAACATATATAACAAATGATTGCTATGTAAATTGCAATTTTTGCAAAAATTTTAAAGTAGCGAATGGTCATCAAATTACAATGAACGCATATCCTAAACGTTTTTTTTTTTGCAAAATCTATTATAATATAGATTTTTCATTGTTTATATAGGTAACAATTTTGGAGATTCGAATAACTTTGAATATTTGAATACTAAACCCAAGGTTAGTAATTAACCCTAGTTCTACAAAGATATATAAATAAATAAAAACAGTTTGAAGTTCTAAAACAATCTGTATATTTAATTTACTCATCATTGGTTTTTATTTTTCTTTATACAAAATCAACAAAAAGTGCACGTAAAGATCTCTTCCAAAGTATGAAGTATGAACACATTGCATATTTTTTGCTCTATAAAGAGAGACTAAAAGAAAATATAATAATTATGCGGTCAAGTCAAAGGAAAGTGAACGTGACGATGCAGGCATATATGAAATAGAAATGTAAATCACGACGAGAGCTGTCAAGCGGATCGATCCGTGACCTATGATCCGTTAACCCGCATAATCCATAATAAATAACACAATACGCATCCGATCCGCATATTTGCAGATTTTTAAATCTGATCCACACCCGTAAAAACCACAGGTCTCGCGAGCCATCCGTATATAAAATATTACTTGGAGAAAATTTTGTAAATGTAAAAATTTTAGAAAAAAATATAAAATAAGGATAAATAATGTAAAATTATATAAAATATGAAAAATGCAACAAAAAAAATTACGGGTACCCGCATGACCCGCTAATCCGCCACATTTTTCATTCTACCCGCGAGATCTGCAAATTAGTGATCTCATTTTTGTTAACCTGAATCCGCCCCGTAACGGATCAAAATCCACGGTGCCCGTGAATGCGGGTCAATATTGTCAGGTCTAATCACGACCTTTAATTTTTGTTTGTCTCCATGATTAAATTGGAAATCCACATAATTATTGCATAACTATCACTAAATTGTACTTATCAGTATCGCTGCAATGATTCGGACTCGATTGGTTGTGGCTGTAAATTTATGATTTTAACTATACAATTTTATATGTGGATTTTTCTACGATAGATTTAAAATTTAGACTGTAAATGTTTTTAAAGTAGTTGTAGGATTAAATGAAAGTACGATTGGTAATTATAGATGTGATTTTTAAAATATCAAAATATTTAGTAAATATTAAATGTATATTGTAGATTAATTTTTCTCTATATTAATGAATAAAAAATAAATTTATTAATATTTTCATTTTTAGCTGAATAAATAATAAATAAAAATACGAAACATGCAAACACACCATCTAAAACTTAAATAAAATGAATAAATGTGTATAATAAACTCAAAATCACAAATCTATCAAAAATAAATTAATCTTATATAATAATTATTATAATCATATTATATTATCAAAATCAAAAACATTTTAAATAATATCAATACATATGTATAAGAAATATTAAATTTCATTTACTATGAATGTTTAATAAGTATTACAATTATATATATTTTTTTGACGTAGTATTATAATTATATTTATTATGATAGTATACATTCACTTAGAATAGAAAAAGTCAAAATATGTATATAATTAATATGTAATATTGTATAAATGTATGTATATATAAGATAGCTGTAAAAGAAATGTATTTATAAGATAATAAGTATAGGCGTAGAAAGAATCATATATGTATCATATGCATATAAATACGAACAAAAGGAAAGCGTAAAATAAGAGAGGCAAATAAAATTTTCTCTACAGCATTCTAAGGCCCAAATATTAGGGCTGTAAGTTTATTTGCTTTCTACAGCCAAAAATTGCTCTTCTTATATTTTTAGTGCTGTAGATTTTTTAGATTTTCTAAAGACTGATTGGTAGAAAAAATATTGGCTGTGGAAAGTTTTTGTGCTGTGTACAGCTTCCACACTTTCAATTTTATAAGTTTTTTTCACATTCCCTCGAAAAATCAACATTTGCGTAATTATTTTCTCATCTGATTATAAATTTGATCGACCATTTTTATATAAGAAATTTCTTAGCTATATAGTATAAGTACATATCAAATCAAACTTTAAGATCTTCGAAAAGTTGAATTATTTAATCAATCCATCTGAAAGCATTTCTAAAGCAAGAAAGATTAGACTCTTATGAGAGCTTTATTAAGATAGATTATACAAAATGTGTAAGATAGATAATAGTTTATAATTAGAGCTTTATTTAGATGCAAGAAAGTAAATTGGGATTAATTTAGGAACACCAAGATCAAAGTTTTCTTTGATTAAATATCATAAAACTAAGAAAGAAGAAGAGTCGCACAAAGTGGCAACTCTCTAGGTTAATTACATTGATGTTCATAACGACATATATATGAATCTAAATTTGCTAGGAAACCTAATTACATGGGGTTTGTGGGTTTCTCATGAGACACTATTAGTTTTTTTTTTTATGAATGCTCTAATTCAATAGACTATAGTATCTAATAATCTTCTAGAACAATATTAATCTTATAAAAGAAAAGCAATATTAATCTTATATATGTGGATAATTTTGTCCAAAAAAATATATTTTATGTGAATAATTCCTAATTAACTAAATAAAAACAAGTGTAAATATATAAATAATTTTGAAAACGAAATAGTCAAAAGAAAGAAAACAGTTATTTTGAAGCCAATTTCCACACTGATTACAACAAGATTTTTCAACGAAATTGGTAAAGAGACAGAGTAAAGGGAAAAAGAGATGTCCCTAATCAATTAAAGCTGCCATTAATTTCGATATCTTACCTTTCTTCCTACAATTAATCAGCTACTAAAGACTAGTTCATATTATAAAGTAGTGAAGTTAAAACAATATTTTCGAATTCCGAAATAAAAACAATATTTTTTTTTTTGAATTCCGAAATTCAAACTCATGTGGACCCTACATCTTCAGAGCGGAACCCACACCATTTTAAATTCATCCTCTTTGGAAAGAGATCCCTCCCAACGAAAATCGAACCGTGGTGCCTCAAGTTCCTAACAATAACTTTTATCATTGGCCCAACCCCATCTTGGTAAATTAAAAAAAGATTATAGTTTTGATTACCGTGACATTGACCGTGCTATTGCCAAGATATATAATTGTTACTCGTATTCTTGTATATATGCCGGATATGCGAATAGTTCTATACCTTTGTCAAAAGAAAAAATTCGTTAGGTACGAGAAAATAAAATTTTATTAATCAAGGTTTAACAGATAAATTAAGGAACCAGAAATGCCAAAAAAAATTATATACTCGAAGAACCCATTATATACCTTATGGAACAGATGATGATGAAGACACATATATGTTCTTTATACACAAACACACACATGAGAGTGTTATGTTCTTTCTTGGCTTACCGGGGATTTAGGTGATCGGGTTAACGATTGGTTTTGAAGATTGAGAAGCAAAACGTGCAAGTTGAGGGGAATGAAGCCTGGTCCGACATCATCACCTTGATCCTGAGATGGAATGGTCTCGAGCCAGGCATCATCCACCTGAACTTTTGGCTCAGACAGGGAAGAGAAAAGACGAGAGAATAGAGAAGAGAGATGATTTGAGGAGAAGTCCATACGGCCACGGCCATGCATTTTTTGTTTATTAGATGGGCTCTTTTATTACGCCAAGGGCCTGGGGACCATCTTTATTTCCTTCCAAACCTTTTTTATTTACATCTTTAGATAGAGTCATGTAATAAATTTTGACCATTTCGAAAATGTCTATTTAACTATTAAAAAAAATCAATTTTATTTTTTGTTAGTTTTTTTTTTTTAAAGATGGTTTATGTCAATTTCCTCGTATGCAACCACTCGAGTTTAGAAAATTTACATCTTTAGATAGAGTTATGTAATATATTTTGACCATTTCGAAAATAAAAATTTAGAAAATATCTATTTAACTATTAATAAATTCAAATTTAATTTTTTGTTAACTAATAACTAATTAGTTTTTTTTTTTTGTACAATAGTTAGTTTTTGGATAGTTTATGTCAGTTTCGTCGTATGCTACCACTTGAGTTTAAACCTCATTTTTCATGTTGTTGACAAAAAGATAGTTTTCATTTAACTTTCATCTTTTGAAATTTGTGTATTCTATTTCAATTTTTTTATTACAAAACGAAGTTGTATATTTGTACTCCATAAATATGATTAATATGGTGATAAAAAAAATATATAAACATTTCTATAACATTTTCAATTTTTAAATTAATTAAAATTGATGAAAATAGTTAATTTAAGAAGTATTTCTAAAGCTTCCTAAACATGTTTTTGAAAAACAAAAAGTTGAATAACAAAAAAATGGTTGGCTCAATTTATAATTTATTTTGCGTTATATTATAGATAAAATTTTCAATAATAATAGTTTTAATAGATGACGTTAAAAAAAAAAAGTTTTAAAAGCTCTGCTTATATATATTAACTAACACTTTCTAAATATAAAACCAACTTAATCTTGAAATTCTCTATTCTAAATGTTTTTGTTAATTATTTTTATTATTTTAAATCAAATTCTGATACCATTTTATGTCATCTACAACTCACATGCACATTTCAAATTTAACTTTGGATAAACATCGACATACTAATAAAAAAATTTGTGTATACTTAAATTACCATTTCTTGTATGTGTAGATTCCAGTTATAGATTATCGGAATGCATGAATATAAGTTTGGTACACCTAAGACTCAAGAAATATGTATGATCTGTAACTAGACATCATTACTTTAAGACCCGAAGTTATAAACTGAGAGAAGTTTGGTATGTCAAAATAACGACGTATTCCCATTTAAACAATCACATTCTACTTTTAGATTTCCAAGTCAAAAAGAAAGAAAAAGTGTCTTTTGACAACCATTCATAATACTAATAGCTGCAGAAAATTAGTTCCCTATCACAACCTAAGAGCTAACCAACATTGCACAACTTGTGTCATCTTCATTCAAACGTCAGATTACTAGTTAAGGAAAAAACTATTACAGAAGTATTGTATTTAAACTCGAATAATTACATTAACATTTTTTAAAACTGTGCGACTGATAACTCGATAAGTGATGGCCAGAGCATTTATTAAATTTTCTTTACATTGTCAAAGATACATATTTTAGCACAAAGAGAGAAAAAGAGGGAGAGAATGTGCAAAGCTTCTGGATGAGAAAGAGGGTTTGCATCAGTCTATAGAGAGCTTAGCCAATGTGAGGGAGAGTACCTTTACTCCATTAGCCATGTCTTCAGGAGATGAATATTCTTCAGGTTTATGGCTGTATCCTGCAAAAGATCACACAACCAAAGAAAAGCTCAATGGACGATCCTGATTCAATTAACATCACGGGCTCATTGATTCGCTTAAATACCTTTGTAGCACGGGATGAAAATCATACCCATTGGAGATATCCTGGAAACAGTAGTACAACAAAGTTCAGCATCACTCTAAGCAAGAAGTAGACTAATGAATCTAACCGATTCTGCTCTGGCGATTAGAAAAATGGACAAGGAACTTTTAAGTGTTTCAAATTGAATTGTTCCAAGGTTATGAGTTAGGACTCTCCAGGGAATAATTGAAGAGCTTTCAGGGTTGATGATGCTCCATTTGAAAGTTTAGGATTGTATTCCGAACATGAAACCTGATGATTTTTGTAGTACCTGGCCATGAAGAGAGAATCATGATAAGCACGGCTTATCATCATCTTGTGTGATAGGTTTAGCTCTGTGGCTGCCTCTGCCATTTTCTTGATTACTAGTTTGTCTGAGAGTGCTGGTGGATCTTGATTTACAATCTTGAATTCTGATAGCTTCACTTTTCGTTTTTTAGCTATGGTGTTAGCAGATTCCTGAATTTTCTTGATCACGGTGTTTCTTCTCGCTTCATCAATATCCCTTGTATCTTTGAAAGATCACAAGACAAGAACTTAGTCCCAGCAAAACTATAAAACTCAGGACTACTTTCAACTTGCTCAAGAGCTCAGATAAATGATGGATTTACCAGACTTTCTCTATTAGTATGTATGATGGAACATAAGGCGTTACCGATTTCAAGATGAGATTTGCTTGGAATGCTGTTGATTGCCCCAGGATGTAGCTCCAGAATACCTTAAACCACAAGTATTCATCTTGTGAATAAGTTCCATAGAGAGTAGGTACTTCTTAAATCAGTGAAGCAAAACTTACCAACAGTTCCTACAGTATCTATTGATTCCGACTCTAATACATGTTTCTCCACGGCTAGAGCCAACTCTGCAGCCGCAAGTCCGGCATCATTTCTAAAAAATCGTCGTTATACTATTGATCAGTGTACTAGTGGTTAAGTAGATGGTTCAGTCGTATAATAGAGCTCACCTATATGGCATAAGCACAGCACCGGCATGACCTCCGCCGCCTTCAAATTCCACCTTCAAACTTGCTGGAGCAGCAATGGCGGTTACTACACCGATATCTAAACCTGTGGTCAAATTGTATCTGATATTAGCTAAAACGAAAGAGAGAAGAAAGCAAGAAACTCTTAGAAGGAAAAAAGGAAATCAACCAGACCTTCATCTTCAAGTATAGGTCCTTGTTCGATATGCAGCTCTATAAAAGCAAAGTAACTTCCTTTCTTCAAAAACACACTCAATAAGTCGTCATCTTTATCTTCTGCGTAACCAGCTGATCTAGCTGCCTCTATAAATGACACATTTTGGCCGTCAACAACTGTAGTCTTTAGTGCTTCTGCAAGTTCTTTGCTTCCAGCAAGCAAGCGGCTGTATAAAGAATGTTAACAAGTAAGAAAAAAAAGAAACAAAGCATTGATCTTTATTTGTTCATAGAGATCAAAATAAGAGTACCTTCCTAAACAACTGATCCCAAATCGGGTTGGTTCTTCAGATGTGAACAAGATTATCTCCAGAGACCTCTTCGGTTTAAACCCCGACCTTAGCAAAAACCCAACAAAGATCATCAGGAGACACAATCTGGGACTTCACTTTCTATAATCCAAAGATTCTTCATACCTTTTCAAGACATTAATAGCTTCAATTGCACCTAAAACACCAACAACACCATCATACTTGCCGGAATATGGAATAGCATCTATATGAGAACCAGTCGCTACAGCAGGAAGATTTGGTTCTGAACCATCCCTAAGAATGAAACCAACACATCAGATGAATCAGACAATCAAACATACAAATCAACAAAAACTTAATCTTCTTAACGAAACAATGAGCAACACAGAGAGAGAATCAAACCATCTGCCAAATATGTTACCAACAGCATCTTCTCTAACAGTAAGACCAGCCAGTGCCATCAAATTCTTCACATACCTAACCAAATCAACCCAATCCAGATTAACAAAAATCTATACTTTATGATTACTCAATCAAGTAATTGATGCAAATTACCGTCGAGCCAAGACATCTTTATCAGTATAGAGAACTCTGGTGACTGATGGAGAAGGAGCATCAGAGAAATTAGAAAGCTCATCTATCTAAAACCAAAACAAAAGAACAGAACAGCCATTAACATCAAAGCTCAAAACTATAGAAATCTACTGTTCCACTATAAAAACCCCCCACTTTACACATCATCGATTAAGATTAAAATCAAACTCCTTTGAACCTGTTTTTGCAGTCCTTGAGCATCAACGGAGAGTGAAGAAGCGAGATTGATGGAACCGAATTGACCCGGTTCGTGAATTGGGTATCCAGAAAAATCCTCCATTGTTCTAATCGATTCATGTTGTTGTTGTTGAGCTAAATTTGAAGGTAGAAGAAGGCAGATAACAACAAGAGCAATAGAACACAAGCGTTCCAAAGATTCCATTTTTTTTTTTTTTTCCTTCAGTGTTTTGATTCTGAGAGATAACACAGATACAGTTCATAATTTGGTATCTATATTTTGGGAAAATTAATTAATTAACCGTATAATTAAATTATGAGCATTATTATCCAAATTGTTTTTTTTGGGGAATCCACAAACTCAGTGGGAATCTGACAGGAGTGTTTTGTTTGTACTCTATTGATTCTGATCTCATCTCATGTAAATACTATTTTAAATAAAAATAAAACTTAAGTTGACTTTCTTTTTCTTTGTCATATGAATCAGTAAGTGCTAAAAGCTATACACAAACAGGGCCAAATGCCAACATATCTCTATATGTTGAATGTTATGCCAAGATGTCCTCAAATATTATTACATTTCATTTTAAGTTTTTTTTAAAGTCAAAAACGTTTAAATTACAAAAATATTCAAGTCCTTTTGATTTATTTACGACCCAACCATGATCCATTCAGATAAATCCATGATCCAATCGGATAAAATCCATATCCAGTTATAAAACAATAAAAAAAAAATCTAAAAAAAAAATTCTCCACGTTCGTCCCCACGTTCTTCTTCTTCTTCCTCCCCACCCCCCCTTCTTCACCCGTTACTTTTCAAAATGGAAACCGCCAATTTTTTCCCATAAATTGGAAGCTTATCGCTCTAGTTCTCCTTGCTCTATACTTATATAGCTAATACACTTCGCAATTTCTTCATCCCCATTACCGAACCCAAACCCTAGAAAGTGAAATCGGAGCTCAACAATGCCACCTCGAACTCGGAACTCACCATTCGGGGCGAGTGGAAGCGGAAGGAAGACCAAGAAGGCTCGAACATCGAAAGAAGCTTCGCTGCCTCCTCCGGTTGAAGAACAGAACACTGCTCCCCTGTCCGTACAAGAGAGGGATTCCGATTCTTCTCCTCCTCCTCCTCGACAGGTAATTGGTTAATTGGTTGTGTGATGGGTTGATTTCGGTAGTTAAATTGCGAATTGGAAGCAAAACTAAAGTGTACAACTAATTTTCAATGATATAACTATGTCTGCGATTTTGTATATATATGTATAACTAGAGATAACTAAGAGAATTTGTAGAACTGGGTTTCAGTAGGAATAACTAAGCGTATATCAACTGTACAACTAGGTATCACTATGTAGTGTGGTATCACTAGATATCACTATGTATAACTAAGCGTTCTGTTATAACTATGTATCATTAGATGCAACTGTTATTGACATTTGTGTTTGTTTTGCAGGATAATGAGGAGGATACAGAGCCAATTCAACCTAAGAAGTTTTTTTTCCCACACACTGAGTATTGCAAGCCCATTAAGATAACTTCGAAGTGTGAGAATTCAAATACAATCAAAGCTTTGGACAAACTTGAGAGAGATGAAAAGAAGTGGTTTACAAACCACCCTCAGTTCAAACACATTTTTCACATGCCTACACAGAAAAACCACAAGTTGATGGGAATGTGGTTGACCCTTCTTCGGACCGTGGTGATGGAGAAAAATTTTAAAATGTGTTGGTTTGTCGTGAACGGCGTTCCAATTAGGTATTCGCTGAGAGAGCATGGCCTAATTAGCGGTTTAGATTGCCGGAAGTATCCACGAAACTATGAGAAGTTGGGGAGTACACGGTTTATAAAGCGGATTTTTGGGAGAGTTGAAGGAATTACTGTTGTTGATGTAAGAGAACAGTTGAAGCACATGATAGGAGATGGAGATAGGCTCAAGATGGCTTTGCTCTTATTCTTAAGCACGGTGATCGGATCACAGCAAAGTTATGGCGTCATTGATCGTTTCTTCTTAACTATTGTGGATGATCTCCGCGTGTGTGAGAATTTTCCTTGGGGGAGATACACGTTTGATCAGAATATCAGAGAGATATTCCACATGATGGAGCATTTTAAGGGGAAGGTGAAACCCGGATGCACATGGTGCTTTCCGGGTTTCATAATTCCTTTGGAGGTAAAATTAAAATCTTTCTTGTAATTTCAATACGTGTATTCATGCAAGAGATATCTAATGTAAGTTTTTTTGTAGCTGTTGGCGACGGAATGCATTCCACGTTTGCGGAAAAAGTTTCGAGAAGATGTCTTAACTGCGAATAGTGGCTGTCCGAGGATGTGCAAGCGAAAGTGGAGAGCTGGTTATATGAAAGGCTTTCCATTGGAAGAGGTTAACGATGCACTTGGAGACGACAACAAGGTATCAAAAATCAATTTTTGCATATCACTGGTTTCTTTAGTTATATTAGTGATACTAGTGATCATACTGGTTAACTGAGTTATATTAGTGATACTAGTGATACTGGTTTACTTAGTTATATTAGTGATACTAGTTATACTAATTAACTTAGTTATATTAGTGATACTAGTTATATCAATAGTGTGTCCGTAAATGCGCAGGATCAGAATATCCAGAGCATCTTGATCCCAGAGGTTGGAGAAGCACCTCTTCTGGCTCGCATCATGGAGTATGATTCAGATGATGAGGTAGATGACCCAATGTTGCAGAGTTGGTACAGTTGTCTATCTAAGAACAAGAAAATATGGTGGGAAGAGTTGTTCAACTTAGATGTGGCTGGGCGAAGGATGGTTGCTCTGAAGGAGTCAAAAGTTTCCATGGTGTCTCCTAACATTGACATTGAGGTTATTATGAAGCAAATACAAGAGGTATCTGATGAAATGAAAGAGGGGTTTGCTAAAATAGGTAAGAGGCTGGATAGCTTGGAGGTAAGGATGACCGCTTGTGAGTTTGTGCTTGACAAAGGTGATGTTTCCATTGCTAAAGATTATGGATTCAGTGGTGGAGATGAGGTTGGTGATGGTGGGGGTGATGGGGGTACTGATGGGGATGGTGATGGTGGGGGTGATGGTGGTGCTGAAGGTGGTGGTGATGATGGGGGTGTTGATGGTGGTGCTGAAGACTCGTACTCCGAAGAAGAAGAAGATGCGACTATGGATTTTTTGTATACAGCATATGGTAGAGAAACTATTGAGGCAGCTGCAAAAGCAGCAGAGGAGAAGGCTGCTACTGAAGCGGCTGCCAAAACATCAAAGGGGAAGGGTGTTTCAGTAGAAGCAGAAGAATCCGAAGAATCCGAAGAAGAAGAAGAAGAAGAAGAAGCATCCTCCTCAGAAAAAAATAGTTTTAGTAAGTTTTCAGCTAAGGCGATGGAAAAGGCTGCTGCTAAGGTGTTGGAGAAGATGAAGGGCGTTGCAGTAAAAGAGTCCTCAGAAGAAGAAGACGGGGATGATGAGGAAAAAGAAGAAGAAAAGGAGGGGGATGTGCAGGAAGAAGAAGAAGAGGAAGAGAAGGATGAGGAAGAAGAAGAAGAGGAGGAAGAAAAAGAAGGAGAAGAAGAAGAAGAGGAGGAAGAAAAAGAAGGAGAAGAAGAAGAAGAGGAGGAAGAAGAAGGAGGAGAAGAAAAAGAAGAGGAGGAAGAAAAAGAAGAGGAAGCAGAAGAAGATGAGAAAGAGAAGGATGAGGAAGCAGAAGAAGAGAAAGATGACAAAGAAAAGGAAATGCCTCCAGCTGTTGGCGATAAAGAGAAGGATGAGGAAAAAGGAAAAGACAAGGATGAACAAGAAGAAGAGGAAGAAGAAGAAACGCTTGCAGCCATGATTCCGATTCCGAGGAAAAGCAAGAGGGCAGGCCCTCCTTCGAAGTTCAAGAAAAGTCCATTCGTGAATCCAAAACCTTAAGAAGGTGGTTGCTTTTAGTGTTTTATTTAGTGTTTTATGTTTTATGTTGCTGCATCAGAATATTTTCAGGATATTTTCATATGAATATTTTATGTTTTTGAACTTTTTAGTATTTTCAGTATATGTTGCTGCAGTTTCTGACTAAGTATTACTATGTATTACTAGATATTACTATGTCCAACTACATAAAAAGGCATCAAATTAAAGTATTATTTGATAAATTGCAAAAAGTAGAAAAACAAAAAAAATTATCCATTCAAAAATTTAAACAAGTGTGAACGTATGTGTTCACACAAGAAATATAATAAAATATTATTAAAACAAGTGTGAACGCATGCGTTCACACCATAAATTGAATAAAATATTATCCATTTAGTTGTACTCAGTTTACCAGTAATATCCACATACCCATAGTTATATTTTCATGTTTAACTAGTTATATTCCGTTTTTTATTGACTTTTTTAGTTGTACAGATTAAAATAGGTACTAAAATTAAGGTTAGCAAACTTTGACATAAAAACATTTGTAAAATGATGATTTTGTATCATACATGTCATAATGGCCCAAGTGTTTAAGAAATACTCATACATGTCCAAGATATTTTCAAATCAAAACATAACATTTTGAAATTTTTGTTTTTGTTTTTATAATTTAACAATTAAATTATTAATAGTAGTAATAAAATATATAATAGTAGTAATAACCAAATATATATATGTAAAATAACCTTATATATGTAATTTACCTTGTTAATAGTAATTGTATTTTGCTATATAGTTATATCAGTAATTTATAGTTGTATTTTGATATATAGTTATATCAGTAATATGTAGTTGTATTTTGATATATAGTTATATCAGTAATACGTAGTTGTACCAGATTACAAAACAATCCATAATATAGAGTTTTAAAAACAATACATAAACAATTTAAACAACACATAAGTTATCACTCTCCTTGGCTACCACTACACTCAAACCACGAATACAAACCTCCAGTCTTGCTTCTTCTCCTAGGCCCGTGTTCTCCTTGAGATGGATACCTTCTTACTTGGTGTCTTCCTTTTTTGCTGACATAATGTGGAGGAAGAGCAACCATATCACGTACATGATCAGGAACATTCCACTGAGACATATGAGGCACCGGATATATCGTTCTGCAGTAGGCCAATGCCCAATGGGACATCCAATAATACTTGGAACACAAATCATGTATTTGTATTTCCGTGTATGCGTTTTTCCTTGCTTCCATAAGGGCGGCTATTGCATGCACACACGGATACTTGTCAATATCAAAATGCTTGCATGCGCAAGTCTTCATCTTCAAATCAACCAAATAACCACGTCCATCTTTTCCATGTACGTTGAAAAGAAGGAAGAAATTGTTTAACACTGTGACCTCCAATAACTTAGCTTGGGCGCACAAAGGATGCAACATGGTCTCAATAAAAGGCACCAACATCATGTCTTCGGTAGAAGTATTCCGATGTTTGTTAAACCAATAAGATAGTTTCTCAATAATCAAATCGATCATCGGTAAAAGAGAGTATTTTCTTGCCTCCTTGAAAACACTGTTAATAGACTCAACAGTATTAGTGGTATAGATGTCGTACCTCTCTCCCGGGAAATAACATCTTACCCATTTCCAAGTTTCTTTGCAACTTTTATCAAGATAAGTCCCTGCATTAGGATACCTTTTCCTAAATGCACCGTACACTCTGTCGAACTCACACTCTGTGTACACTTGTGCACATTCCATGAACCTAAACCCCAAATTTTCTTTGTTGACGTAGGAAACCTTGCTCTTCACATTCTGAGCCATATGAAATATACAATACCCATGTCGAGATAACGGGTACACCTCAGCAATTGAGTTTATAAGACTCACGTTTCTATCCGTAACGAATACTAGATCACCACTATCTGGTATCAGTGATTTCAATTTATTAAAAAACCAAGTAAGGCTCGAATCTTTCTCACCATCAACAACACCAAAAGCAATCGGATAGTGGTGATGATCAGGATCTTGCGCGGTTGCAACTATTAGGACTCCACCAATCACATGCTTAAGGTGAGTTCCATCCACTATGATCACTTTTCTCATGGCTGCAAATCCTTCGATACATGCTCCCAACGCAAAGAAGAGGTACTTAAACCTCTGATCGTCATCCAATTCCACATACGTAACTGTACCCGGATTCACCTTCTCCAACATGTACATATAAGAATATAACATAGCATAACTATCCTCTGGACTTCCGCGTACATCATTACAGGCTTTTTTTTTCCTCTCCACGCTGTAGAGTACGACACTTTACAACCATATCTTCCTTGAACCAAACCCATTAGAATCTTTGGACTTGGGGTCTCAAGAATCCCTGGAAAATCATCATGCAAGAGAGATGCAACTAACCGTGGTGTGCCTCTTCTTTTTCTTCTACATGTTGTACTTGTACTTGAAGGTGCACGAGAACACGTATGAATCTTGTGGTACGTTCTAATCGAGAAGTTATCTGAATTCTTACACTTCGTTGCTCGTAAAGCCCACTTGCAACCTTTTTTGGATTCAAAACATTTTACCACGTACCGCTTTGTATCAGACTTGTCAATATAAAACTCAAAACAGTTTAGATGTCCGGCTTTTTCTACTAATTCTTGCACCTCTCCCTTGGTTGAAAACTCTTGGCCTATATAAACATCCATACCATCTTCCCATTCAAGATTCGCAGCCTGACCTCCTTCTATAGAATGTGTGACCTCAATATCTTCATTGATAAACAAATTATCCAAGTCTCCTCGTTCACACGCAATATTATCTAAATCTCCTCGTTCACTTGCAATATTATCCAAGTCTTCTCGTTCACATGCAATATTATCCAAGCCTTCTCGTTCACATGCATCCAAGTCTCCTCGTTCTTCATCGTGGACAACCATAGCATAATGTTCGGACGGTTCACTTGCTGATTGATTCATGATGCCACAATCAACTCGGCAATTTCCTCTAGCACTAGAAATCAAGTCTTCTATACTCGCACCAACTTGACTTGATATACCTTCTCTTGGAAGTATATCGCACGCCATATTTTGCCCATGATTCTTGACAATCTCCACATGCAACACACTTTGCTCTTCATACAACTCCAAATAACTAAAAACATCATCATCATCCAAGATATATACTTGTTTCTTTGGGTCCACATTTAGCGGAATGTAACTAAATTTCACCTTAGCACTATCTTCATCCAACCCTATCTTTTTGCATATTTGTTCAACCATCACCGTATAAGTGACCTCCTCACTCGCTTTTTTCAACAAAAGAGTGTGATGCACATCTTCCCTCGAAATCCATAATACTTCATCTCTCTTCTTCAAATAATGTCCACCATAATCAAAATGTATGAGAGTGAACTGCTTTTTATTCATTGTACCCTGAAAATAATAACAACAAGTTATATTCACTAATACAAATATTCTTAGTAATACCAGTTATATTCAGTTATACAAATATTCTTAGTAATACCAGTTATATTAGTAATACATATATTCTTAGTAATACTAGTTATATTAAGTTATACAACTATTCTTAGTAATACTAGTTATAATCAGTTATACAAATAGTCATAGTAATACCAGTTATTGTAAGTTATACAAATATTATTAGTAATACCAGTTGTATCAGTAATACATTTTTTCTAAGTAATACACAAAATCGAGCTACGATTCCGTATACCCGTCACTCACCCACTACAATATCTCCAAACTGATTATGTACATGACCTCAAATGAGCTTCAATCAACTGAAACGAGCTTCACTCGAGCTCCAACCTCCAAGCTCCAATGGCGGACGGATATGGTTTGGAACTTCAAAAACAGTGGCCAACGGAAGAAACAGACCTCCTTCGGACCTCCAATGGCAGACGGAAGCTTCAAACCCCAAAACTCTAATTTTTTTTTCTCTTCAAAAATGAATCAATGCAGACGATGGGAGTAAATGTGGTGGGAGGAAGAAGAAGCTTAAAGAGGGAAATTTATGATCGTAAATGTTGTTGGGAAGTGGGACCCATTCTTTTTACATTGCCATTAAATTGACTGAATTAATATTTTATTCAAGGGTAGTTTTGAGTTTTTTGTGTTTTTAAAGAAATGAGGGGTATATAGAATAGGGGTGGGTAAAGTAGATTAAAGCTCTACAAATAAGGACATCTTAGCATTTGGCCCTACACAAACACAAACTCTCCAAAAAATGAGACTAACATTAGCTTACAGTTCAGTAAACAACCTAGCCAGTTATGCAAAGATGTGATTTTTCTCATAGTCAAAGAGTTCCTGCAGCCAAAAAGGATGACCAACTACAAACATACGATAGAGCCAAATACTCTCTTGTAGCACTTTGAGTAATGAGAAAAGCCCCTCTGTTAGTTGATGGATGTTCAAAAATTAGTCTCCACTCATTGATTTTCTTCAGGAGTCTATTCGTTTCGGAGAATTGGTAGTTAAATGATGGCTAAGCCATTGGTCTCTGCATAACCTTCACCAATTCCGTGTCTTGTGTGCTGAAAACAACCCTATTGACCTTATGACTGTGCATACTTTCCATTGTCCATAGAATAGCGTTGAGGTTCAACTCCTCCTTTGAAGCAAATTCAGTGAACCCTCTTCTACTGTGCAAAACAGTCACTCCTTGGTCATTTCTTAGCACCCACCCATATTCTAATCTCTTCTTTTTGTTCCACGACACTCCAATGTTACACTTACACATGTTGTTTTTCTGGAGGTTTCCAACCTAGACGGTGAGTTTGTCCTTCCAGTGCCACCACTTCTTCATTTTCAGCAGTCACTGTTTGAGACACCAGAATTCTGCATCCTCTCTGATCTTCTTTATTGTCTCCAAAGCTAAAAAGGATTTGCCTTCAAAGGAGAATAAATTCCTATTCTTCCACAATCTCCATAATAACTAGGAAAAGATTTTTTTATCTCAACTGGGACTCTGCACTCATGCCTCATTTTATACAGATAATGTAGGTTTGACAACAAAGATAAGATATCAAAACCGTTTGGAGGAGATGGAAAGTGAGACATTGCCCATACATGTATAGCCATAGAACATGGTTAATAGATTTTCTGTCTAACCCGCACACCTGACATCTAGAATCCATAACAACCCCTTTTTTGGCTAGCAAGTCAGCCACTGGAAGGGCTCACCAGAAATTCTCCACAAAAAGGCTTTAATATTGGGGACCGTGGGAATGGACCATATCTGCTCCTACAATCCATTAATAGATGGTTGTTGAGTGGCTTCCTGCAATAGTTCCGTTTTACTAATTCTACAAGCTAACCAATAACCGGATTTCACTAAATAATCACCAGTTTTGTTGTCATCCCAACACAAGAAATCATCTCTTCTTATCACTGGTTTTTGCTTCAAGATTAAATTTACATAATTAGGAAAGAAAAGCTCATTAAGGTAGTCAATGTTCCAACCTCTACTTGGTCTGTGGATCAGGTATTTCACTCTCAAATCTGGATTGAAAAATGTTTATTTCTGGTAAGGTGCTCTCCATCCATTCTCATAAATTCATGGATCCATCCAAACTCTTAAAGATTTCCCATTCCCAACCTGTTTATTTAGCCCTTTTGTCAATAAATCTACCCCATGAAGAATACTCATCCATGCATAAGATGGTCTTGAACCCACTGTTGATCCCAAATACTCTCCATTTTGAAAGTATCTACTTTTAATAAATTTGGCAAAAAGATTGTGTGGTTCTTGAATCAATCTCCAGACTTGTTTGGCTAGTAATGCTTAATTGAAGCATTCAATGTCTCTGAAGGTTCGACCTCCATTAGCTTTAGACAAGCACATCTTCTCCCAACTTACCCAGTGAATCTTCTTTTTGTGTTCAAAAGCATTCTACCAGAAATCAAAAATTGCACTGGTTAGATTAGAAACAGTAGTTTTAGTCAGCTTGAAGCATGACATTGCATCAACTGACATGTTGATTGACAGAGATCGAGCAAATCATCCTGACAATCTCTCTTTTAATTTATCCTTGATATATGCCAAAAGCTGTATTTTAGATCTACTAAAACATATGGCAAACCAAGATAAGTACCTGCTCCTCCTCCTGTGAAGATTCCGAACTAAGTCTTGATTGTTGTTTTTTGGATTTTTCAACTTTATCACCAAATGTGATAGAGGACTTGAGTAGAATGATTTTCTGGCATGTTGTTTCACCAGTCTTTCAGAATATATTTCAACACTTCACATTGATTAACCTTAGCCTTGCACAAAAACAAACTATCATCCACAAAAAGCAGATGATATATGGAAGGTCCACTATCTGCAAATTGGATCCTATTCAGTACTCGTTGAGATTCTGCTCTATTCAACATGTGAGTTAAACCTTCAGTGCACAAGACAAAGAGAAAGGATGAGAGTGGATCACCTTGTTTTAGACCTCTCTGAGGAGTAATCAAGCCAAATGTCTGGTCATTGATGAGCACAGAGAATGTAACTGTGGTTACACACTGCATAATCCTTGTGGTTCAACCTGTTGAATGCTACAAGTGATTACCGTGCATTTGCGATTTCCATTCAAGTTTAAAATTCTAAGCTATCAAGTAGACCGTTAAAAACATAATTTTAAGCTATCAATTATACTGGAGAAAATAAGATGGAGAGACTCTTCTGTAGATGGTTCAAAATCCGTAGTAAAATTCCAGCATAAATGATGAATAGAGAATTCGTTGTTTTCCAAACCATTTTTTTTCAGATTAGAGTATAAAAATGAAGAGTAGAGAATTCTTTGCAAAATTACGAATAAAAACCTTTTTCTACTATTGTAAATAAATTTAAAATTTAAAATTTGTAAATGAATTTTTTGTTGATCGATAAATTTGAAATTTTTTACAGAAAAAAAAAGAAAAAAACATTTTCTCTCAAATGGATCACAAAAAAAAAATCAAATGTTTGAATGCAAGGAAGATAAAATATAGATTGTCATAGAAAATTGTCTTTGTATTTAACATGCGAGTAAAAGAAGTTAACAAGTTCTCAAGAGGGAAAATCTAACACAGATAACCAAAAAAGCAACAATATCAATTAAAAAAAATGAAATGAAAGGAGGAATTAAAAAAAAAAAATTTGAAGATTGAAAATAGCAAAAAATTTAAAATTTTTATTTTATGAATTTAATATATGGGTATCACTTGAAATTATTTAATTATTAAGACTGATTTCTAAAATAACATATATAACGTTTATTTCAAATTCATCTTCAACATGAGCTTTAGGTAGAGATATCTACTAAAATATTTAATAATTAATATTAGTTAAATCAAGTCCTAATACTAATATACCATGAAATTATGGTTTTCACATAAAATAGTTTTTAAATAAAAAATAAAAATATTGAAATACTATGTATATTAAAAATAAAAATCTTGTCATAAGTTGTGATACAATTTTAAACTATTTCATGGTAAAAATGAATATAATTTTTTTGTTACTCTTCAATTTTGATGAGGAATTATTATTATTATTATTGTTATTGTTATTGTTATTGTTATTGTTATTGTTATTGTTATTGTTATTGTTATTGTTATTGTTATTGTTATTGTTATTGTTATTGTTATTGTTATTGTTATTGTTATTGTTATTATTATTATTATTATTATTATTATTATTATTATTATTATTATTATTATTATTATTATTATTATTATTATTATTATTATTATTATTATTATTATTATTATTATTATTATTATTATTATTATTATTATTATTATTATTATTATTATTATTATTATTATTTTGTCAACAATTTATAAAATTAAAACGGTTTGGATATCCAAACTGGGGGTACATAGTTTATATAACTTACATCTTGAGCATGAACTCTAGCACTACGTGCCAGATTATTTGTTTTTATATTCAAATTACGAGAAATGAGATTAATGGCGAAAAACGCAAAACCTTCCTTGTTCTTCTTCACTTTTTCTAATACCACTTCAAAAGCTGGCCAATCTTTCTGGTGTTGCTACCATATTCAATAATTCGGAACTGTCTGTATAAAAAGCTACTGATGTCTTTTGATGTGATAACATACACTGCATGGCCCAAACTAAAGAGTCCAACTCTGAATGAAGTGGTGACAATCGCTTGGGAATGCTTATGGATTCCATAAGCGTCTCAGATCCATCTTCTTGGAAAGAGTACCAACCCATCCCTGAAAAAATATCTGAATCCTTCCTGGATCCATCAATATAACGTTTGGTAACTTGTGTATCCGTATTTTTTTCCGTAATTAGGCCATTCTCCCTCTCTTGAAATTGCTATGTTATTTGAGCGGTCGACATGCCGATGCTTCACTCGTTGTCAAATTTAATGTATCTCTAGGATCAGTATTCGAATTCAAAAAAACTTTATTGTTCCGTGCCTTCCAGATATACCATATAATCCACGAAAATTGTAATTCTTCCTATTCTGTTTTTGTTTTACAAAAAGATAATCTAAATTTTCATAAAC
The DNA here is from genome assembly GCA_026770425.1 of Boechera divaricarpa. Taxonomy (NCBI): domain Eukaryota; kingdom Viridiplantae; phylum Streptophyta; class Magnoliopsida; order Brassicales; family Brassicaceae; genus Boechera; species Boechera divaricarpa. The sequence continues at coordinate 4,723,476 of CM049188.1, forward strand.
CGATGTTGTTGGAAATGTATCTGATGGTGTTGGTATATTTGATAACGCCCATGTTTGTAAGGCCAGAGGGCATTCGAACAAAGCATGGTTGACTGTTTCAAATTTCGCTCCGCACCGCACACAATGTGTGTCACAATTTATATGTCTCAATCGAAAATTAGACATCACCGATAAACAACCTCATAGAGCCTGCCAGATGAAATGTTGTAGTTTTGGTGAACATTTTAACTTCCAACAGACCACTTGTAATGATTTAATGGTGGGTACTCAAATATCCATCTCCTCCCTGCATGAAAGATAATCCCTTGCCACTCTATAACCTGATTTTACCGTATATTTCCCTGTTTTAGTGAAATGCCATCCCATTGTATCCGGCTTAAAATTGTACCTAATCGGCATACTTTGTATAATAGAAACATCACTCGGGTCAACGATTCCCTTAATTAGATGCATATTTCAAGATTGAGAAATGGGGTCAACTAAATGACTAACTTTAAAAGAGGGATAATAATTGTATCCCTTACATGTTGCTGGCTTCGAGGTTAGAGCTGGTATCCAGGGATCATTCCATACTGAGGTAGAATATCCCGAACCTACTCTTTTAATTATACATTTTTCCACCAATGGACGAGCCGATATAATACTCTTTCATCCATAAGATGGTGAGTATGATCTTATTTGATCCATTGGATCTGAATACCTGTAATATTTACCTTTACGAACCCTAGCCAACAATGATTCTGGACATTCCACTAAAACTCGAAAACCCATGCCGCCATTGAATTTAGGACGACATAACTTTTTCCATGCCAGACAGTGCATTCCTCCTTGATTGCGAGACGAACTCCACCAGAAATTTGTTGTTATGCTTATTAATTTTGATATTAATGTCTTTGGTAACCGAAAACAAGACATAATATAAGTAGGCAGAGCTGATGCTACTGATTTTATTAATACTTCTTTACCACCTTTGGATAGTAATTTTGATGTCCATCCATTAATCCGATTTTGAAGTCTTTCCCGAATAATTGAACTTTGCTGCCCCCTAAGCTCTCTGGTATCCCTAGATAAGTTTCCATTCCACCCAATTGTGTAATCCCTAAGGTGTCTTTCACTACCTCTCTTATTACATTGTCGACCTTGTGTCTGAATTGTATCGATGACTTTGAGAAATTAATTTGTTGACGTGATACCCTTTCATATTTAGTAAGAATGTTCAAAATCACAGAACATTCTTCCTTTGTTACCTTACAGAAAAACAAACTATCATCTGCAAAGAGCAGATGTGCAACTGGTGGGCTTGCCGTTGAAATTTTTATTCTAGTAAGTACTTTGTCCATCTCTGCTTTCCTAACTAGCGCTACCGTGCTACCAAAGCTTCAGTACAAAGAATAAAAAGATAAGGAGATAGTGGATCTCCTTGTCTTAATCCCTATTTGGGGTTAATCTCTCCCTGAGGCTGACTGATAACATCGTATTTTACATGTTTTCTTGCATACATTTAGCTTAGTTTTATATGTTTCTAACTTGCATTTAGGATAGTTTTAGTGCATTTGCATTTGTTTATGTGTTTATAGGTACTTGGAGGAAATCGTGCACTTTCATAGCATTTTGGGACCTTAAGAAGCTATAGGGGACTTGGACCTACTTGCTGAGGCCAAGAAACATCTCAAGAGCCTCACAAAAGAAGCAGCGGCCCTAACATCAACCAGGGGTGGTCGATGCCCTTCTCTGGGAATGCCATCGATAGACAGCATCGACCAGGGCAGGTCGATGCTCTGTCTCGGACCTGAACTGGAAGCCAAGACGAAGACCATCGATGTAAGCAACAACCGTGGTTGGTTGACGCCCACCCAGAAGAAGGCCATCGACCATGAGCATCGACCAGGGCCTGTCGATGCTGAGTCACTGTGTAGAAAAGAAAATTCGGTTAATGCGAACTTCCAAGATATGGAAGCTTAGGATCTCGAGTTATGACATTCTAGAGCCTTCTAACGACGTCCTAGACTCCCCAAGCCACCTAAACTCTATATAAACTCATGTATTCTCATTAGACAGAAGTTTTTAGACTCTCTAGCCATATTTTGTCTCACCTTCAAATAAAGTTCTTCTTTAAGTTTATTTGTGTCTTATGCTTTTACTTATGCTTTGATTTAGTTTTCTGTTCTTGTTTTTTAGTTTATTGTTTACTGTTTTATGAACCTAATCCTTGTCTTTGCCGTCACCCTCGGAAAGACAAGAGAGTAGATCCTTTAGACCACTAGGGTGGTGGTCGATCATGGGATTGGAGATTTAGGATTCAATATGTCTGATTGCTCTTGACCGATCTAACTACCCTAATATGCACTCTTAATGCTAAGTCATGTCATATGGGATGTGTTTAAGGTTATAACCAAATCAGTAGATGAGGTTATACGAATAGAAGCCCTTAGCACCACGAGAGTGGGTTAAAACTTCAGACTTGCATATTAGGGAGTATTAGTTAACATCGAGCTTTTTCTTTGATGGAGCACCTCAATGCTTATCTAGCTGTGGCAAAAGTTAGATAATGATCTCAGGAATACATCATCACGAGAGTGGAATTGTATTCTAGAAATAGATCTGTCATTCCCTCTTTGTCTTAGACACACTTCTAACACAAGCTAAACACTTAGTTAATCGGTTGGATGTGTGACAACACCAACTGATGTGTCTATCACTCATAAGAGTAATCGATGATGGGATTGTGCGCAATGCGTGAAAATCGCCACGAGAGTGGGTCGGGCACAATAACTAGCTTACCACGAGAGTGAACTGGTCTATAACAGAAAATCCCTAGATTGACAACACAAATTAAAAGGTTAAGTATGAATCCTATAATCTGAGATCCCTGATAAATCGACTATCACCCAATTAACTGTAAACAATTAATTTAGTATTTTATTTATGTTATTTTATTTATGTTTATTTATTTATGCTATTTATATTTCTGTAATTTAATTTCTGTAATTTACGTTATGCAATTTACTTTTCTATAATTTATATTTCCGCAATTTAATTTATGCAATTTACTTTTAAGCAATTTACATTTCCACAATTTATATCTATACACTTTTAATTTATGCACTTTAATTTTCGCAAATTACATTTCTGTAATTTACTTTTCCGCACTTTAATTTATGTAATTTAATTTTAGTATTTTATTTTTATGTAATTTAATTTATGTTATTTATTTTAAGTATATTATTTATGCAATTTTAATTTATATTATTTATTTTACCGCCTCATATTGCTTAGGACACAACCCCCGATTTTATTATTCCGCATAGATTAGATTTGCATTTGCATCCTCTGTGTAGTTATTCTATTCTCTCTGTGGATCGATCCCGTATTACTACAATAGCATGACTGTGCGCTTGCGGTCTTATGGGTTAAACTCTCGAGACTACTCTTTAGTAGCGCTTAGGTGAAACCTGAGAAAGAATCATTGAGGGGCAAACCAAGGCTTCAATGGAGATCTCTGAAGGTTTCAAAAACGTCCACAGAAGGTGCAACGAGCTGAACAGCAAGTTCGACGGACTTGCTTTGCGCATAAACGTGTTAGAGACACAAACCGCTCAAGTCGCATCTTCGTCTCAAAGACCCCAAGGAATGCTACCTGGGAAGCCTGAATTGAACCCTAAAGAGTATGTCAACATCATCACAGTAAGAAGTAACACGACGGAGGAAAAAAGTGATCCCATCCGAACCAACACGGGGAGCGTCGACCAATACCATCGACCGGCCATGATCGATGGTCTGAGACGCAGACACAAGCATCGACCAGCCAAGATCGAATCTAAGATGGAATGGAGGCCCATCGGACAACCACATCGACTCCACTCCGTCGATGCCAACTCAATGCACACGCCAGTCGGACAACACCATCGACTAGGGATAGTCGATGGTTTACCAGAAGAACACGAGGACACTCAGCATCGACCGGCCAGGGTCGATGCTGTGCTTGAGACCAACAATGACGTTGATGCACCAATGAGCCATTCGAAGAAACGGTTCATAGACCTTGTAAACAGAAGGATATTCCAAGTACTAGTCAACTCCATCCCGGAGCACATTACCTTCAAGGACGCATGGAAACAATATCCCTTCGGAAACTTATTCAAGGGCACTGATGAGACGATTCAAGACATAGAACAACGTTTTCGAGGAATTCGTTTCGCAAGGAACTCTCAGCTAGACCGACAACACCAACCAATGAAGGTAGATGACACGACTTGGTTCTATAGATATGTAAGCAAGGAAAAGTTAAGCCAATTCAAATGACTTGTCAAATCACTCCTGGTAAACATCACCTTCGGTCAAGCTCTACTCAAGTACAACCTCGATCTCTACTTCACGGACACAAATGAAACCATAGAAGACATATGCGACCTTTACATGGAGACAATACTTAAAAGAGAGTCATTACTCTCCCTAAGCGGAAAGATTCCAGACTTTACAAGGTATGTTGCTCTATATTAGGTTGTGAATTCGGTGATGCTCTATGTGATTCCGGTGCCACCATAAATGTGATGTCCATGGAGAGAGCAAAGGCGCTAAGACTCAATGATCTAAAAAGATCAAAGGTTTGCATCGGTCTAGCAAATGCTGAGATTATGCAATCATACGGAGTAGCCAAAAACGTGATCGTGTGGATTGGAAACTGTCGTATACCCGCCAATTTCCATGTGATCAACATGAGGGAAGACGATAACACTCCACTCATCCTTTGTGGACCGTTTCTTACAACGGTAGGGGCAGTCATTGATTGGACAAAGAAGAGAATCTCGTTCACATATGTGAACCGAGACGTATTCTACAAAGCCACACCGACCGATCAAACGCCACCACCATCTTCATCTCCAGCTAATTTCGTAAGCCTGTCGAGAAAACGACGTTAAAATAACATTCACCCTTTGTAAATACATTTTTAGTTTTTGAATTTTTAGTTTTTCACTTTTCAATTCTTTTAAAATTTTAAAGCACTTTTAGTTTGTTTTTGTTTTGCTGTTTTCTGTTTTCGCGTTTTTCTATTTCTAGGTGATTTTTCGTAAAAAAAAATAAAAATAAACCAAGGACTTGAACCCGTGGGAGCTGCCAATCCACACACCCAATTAGAGAATTACGGTTAATTCTCTTATTCTTACCCTCTTCACAATTTTTATTACAACGAGGACGTTGTAATTTAAGTGTGGGGAGGGGGAGTCTCGATTTATGGAGGTAATTCTTCTTTATTACAACGAGGACGCTGTAATTTAAGTGTGGGGAGGGGGAGTCTCGATTTATGGAGGTAATTCTTCTTTCTTGACATCTTTTGATGGAAATTTTACCATAAATTTTTCTCATTTTGAGAGATTGTTACACTTTTTTCCTCGTTCATAAGTTCAATAACATGTGAAAAGATTTTTAATGAGGTAGTAATAGAATTTGTTAATTGTGTTATTTGTGCTAATGTTTGGGTGCTTTGCTGGATAGTGTTTGATCTTTACTAGGAAATTTGGAAATCTATGAGTGGATCGACAAACCCAAAAAATGATCATTCTTCTTGAGACTTAGACGATTCAGAGTTGACTTCTCACCTTAATGAACTTTAATTTTTCTCGATTTGGGGCTTGAGATACATTGGATGTAATACCTCTATGAGACACTGCAAGATAGTCTAAGTAAGTGTAATTCCCCTCTTCCTTCCCTTCAATATTTAGAAAAAAGGATATAGGTATTAAGGAAGTGAACTGGTGTTGGAAGCTACCACTTTTAACATTCGCATCTCATGGAAACATGTCCTAAGGGAAAGAAAAAAAAAGGATATAGGTATTAAGGAAGTGAACCGGGTGTTGGAAGCTACCACTTTTAACATTCGCGTTTCATGGAAACATGTTTTAAGAGAAGTAATGAGCTGAAAAGAAAAAAACGAACGATAAAAAAAATAATATTATATCCTAGAAAAGTAGGAAAAATCGATTGACCTTGAGGTGAGAAAAGGAAGAGGAAAATAATTACACTAAGACGGTCTTGAGCTTACAGAAATCCGAAAGAGTAAGTGTTCATATCATTTGATTGATATTCCCAAGTTGAGAACCCATGCTTAGAATAAAAAGAGAAGTCAACAATGAGGAGTCTAAAATCAAAAGGGGAGCGGTTCAAACTAAGGTGAGTTGCTATGCTTATGGTGAAGTACATAAGTACGGTAAAGATCATTCTAATTCCACAAAGTCGAAAAGCGTCAAGCACAACAATGTCACAAGGTACAAGTTCACTCTCTTTATCTTTACTGTTTTTAGTATTTCTTCACCATGTTTAGCTTTTGTTTGCTTGAGGACAAGCAAAAAGATAAGTGTGGGGGAGTTGATAGTATCGTATTTTACACGCTTTCTTGCATCGACCAGGGGTGGTCGATGCCTTTATCTGGGAATGCCATCGACAGACAGCATCGACCAGGGCAAGTCGATGCTCTGTCTTGGACCTGAACTGGAAGCCAAGATGAAGACCATCGATGCAAGCATCGACCGTGGCTGGTCGATGCCCGACCAGAAGAAGCCCATAGACCACGAGCATCGACCAGGGTCTGTCGATGCGGAGTCACTGTGCAGAAAAGGAAACTTTGGTTAATGCGAACTTGCAAGATATAAAAGTTTAGGATCTCGAGTTATGACATTACAGAGCCTTCTAAGGACGCCCTAGACTCCCCCAAGTCACCTAAACTCTATATAAACTCATGTATTCTCATTAGACAGAAATTTTTAGACTTTCTAGCCACATTTTGTCTCACCTTCAAATAAAGTTATTCTTTAGGTTTATTTCTGTCTTATGCCTTTACTGATGCTTTAATTTAGTTTTCTGTTCTTGCTTTTTAGTTTATTGTTTATTGTTTTATGAACCTAATCCTTGTCTTTGCCGTCTCCCTCGGAAAGACAAAAGAGTAGATCCTTTAGACCACTAGGGTGGTAGTCGATGATGGAATTGAAAATTTAGGATTCAATATGTCTTATTGTTCTTGACCGATCTAACTACTCTAATATGCACTCTTAGTGCTAAGTCATGTCCTATGGGATGTGCTTAAGGTTATAACCAAATCAGTAGATGAGGTTATACAAATAGAAGCTCTTAGCACTACGAGAGTGGATTAAAACTTCAGACTTGCATATTACGGAGTATTAGTTAGCATCGAGCTTGTTATTTGATGGAGCACCTTAATGTTTATCTAGCTGTGGCCAAAGTTAGATAATGATCTCTGGAATACATCATCACGAGAGTGGGATTGTATTCTAGAAATAGATCAGTCATTTATTCTTTGTCTTAGACACACTTCTAACGCAAGCTAAACACTTGGTTAATCGGTTGGATGTGTGAAAACGCCAACTGATGTGTCTACCACTCATAAGAGTAATCGATGATGGGATTGTGCGCAATGCGTGAAAGTCGCCACGAGAGTAGGTCAGACACAATGACTAGCATACCACGAGAGTGGACTGGTCTATAACAGAAAATCACTAGATTGACAACACAAACTTAAAAGGTTAAGCATGAATCCTATAATCTGAAATCCCTGATAAATCGACTATCACTTAATTAACTGTAAATAATTAATTTTGTATTTTATTTATGTTTATTTATTTATGCTATTAATATTTCTGCAGTTTAATTTCTGTAATTTATTTTCTGCAATTTACTTTTCTGCAATTTATATTTCCGCAATTTAATTTATGCAATTTACTTTTCAGCAATTTACATTTCCACAATTTATATTTATGCACTTTTAATTTATGCACTTTAATTTATGCAATTTAATTTCAGCAATTTACTTTTCCGCACTTTAATTTATGCACTTTATTTTCAGTAATTTAATTTCAGTATTTTATTTTAATGCAATTTAATTTATGTTATTTATTTTATGTATTTTATTTATGACATTTAAATTTATGTTATTTAAATTATGTTATTTATTTTACCGCCTCATATAGCTTAGGACACAACCCCTATTTTATTATTCCGCCTAGATTAGATTTGCATTTACATCCCTGTGTAGTTATTCTATTCTCTCTGTGGATCGATTCCGTTTTACTACAATTGCATGATTGTGCACTTGCGGTCTTATGGGTTAAACTCTCGAGACTACTCTTTAGTAGCGCTCGGGTGAAACCTGAGAAAGAAGGTGTAACAAACCTTCCGTACCACTGACCATTTATAAGAACCCTATATTAAACCGTTTGGATACATCTCATCATCCAAGTTATCCATTTCTCCGCGAACCCCATTTTTCTGAGGATTCCTTCAATGAAAAACCACTCTAAACGATCATACGCCTTCCTCATGTCCATTTTAATTGCCATAAACTTATTCTTACAAGAATTATTTGTCCGCAACCCATGGAACATTTTTTGTGCTATAAGAATATTATCTGAAATCAGTCTTCCCGACACGAAGGTAGACCGAGTCTCAGATATTAGGGAAGGTAAATAAACCTTTAATCTCTTACAAAGAACCTTATAGATTATTTTATATTCGACATTGCATAGCCTTATTAGCCTGAAATCTACCATTTGACTTGGTCTTTCCTTCTTTGGTATAAGACATATATTGGTAATATTCAACCGTTTATCGAAAACACCAGTGGTTAGAAAATTATTAACCAGGATGAGGAGACTTTTCTTTATCAAGTTCGAGGACCGTTGATAAAAGAGAGCTGTCATCCCGTCTGATCCCAGAGCCTTTTCCGGATGCATCGGAAAACCGTACTTCGTATTTCCTCCTCGGTTGTCGGAGCCATGAGCCTCGCATTTATCTGATCGGATGCCATAACTGGAACCTCATTTAATACTTCTTCCAGATTTGTTGGTGAGGAGGACTGGAACAAATCCTGAAAATAATTTACCGCCACGTCCTGTATCTCTTTGTTCGAGTACACCCAATTATCCAAGGAATTCTGAAGACTTGTAATCCGGTTAATCGCACGTCGCTGTTTTGTCTCGCTTGGAAAATTTTTGAATTCTTATCCCCTACTTGTAACCATAGGTTAAGACTTTTTTGTTGCCAAAAAAGTTTCTCATCTCTATAAGCCTCCTTAAGTTTTTTTTATAATATCCATTAATTCTTCCGGATTCTTGTTATCATCTTGTTGAATTTCCTCCAAAGCCTTTTGATATTCTGCCATTTTATATTTCCCATAATTAGCATTGTATTTCCTCCATATCGAAATTTTCCGTCTACAATTGATTACTCTATCCACAAATTTTTTTCTTGAACTCTCCGAGACATCGCCCCATCCTGTAGCTATTGAATCCATTAACCCTTCGCGTCCTAACCATCTTTTATCGAATAAAAGCTATTATTGGTCTATGATCTGACCCAACCATTGCCAAATATTCCACCCGAGAGTGAGTAAACATTTCGTGCCAGTCCTCATTCACTAATGTCCGATCCAAACGACATCTTATAATGCCTTTACTCCTCCTTTCACGCCAAGAAAAAGTATTCCCGACAGAGAGGAAATCTAGTAAACCACAATTAGAGATCATAGTGTTGAAAGAGACAAAAGATGAGAGTTGTCTCAAATTCTCTCCTTGCTTCTCATGATTTCCTGTCAATTCATTAAAATCCCTAATTAGAAACCAGGGTCTAACACGTGTAACGCTAATCCTTGTCAACCACTCCCAAACCTGTTCTCTTAAATTTGTGACCGGATCACCATAAACAAATGTAAGGTACACTTGTTTACCTTGCCAGAAAATTATCAATAATCCTATTATTCGAAAAATAATTGTAACATCCTGCATATGAATGATTCTGTTATAGTATTTTTGTTATAATACTTTTTAGAAGGAATGAAATTGCAGAAGTGATGAGGGAATTTTTATTTTTTTGTTAATTTTGAAAACAATATTCCCCTAAATGGTGTAAATTTGAAAAATCAAAATGAATATCAAATTTTGTTTTCATTCTTTTCCTCCACTTGAGTTACCAATTGAAGTTTAAAAATTGACGAGTTTTTGAGAAGTAAACAAAGTTGACTAGGTTTTAGATTTAAAGAGCTAACCAAGCTTTAAAGGAAACCAGACTAAGTCATGAGAGTCTGAAAACAAAATACAATTTAGAGAATAATTTTAAATTAATTATGTTTTGAATTTTTCTTATGCAGAATTCGTTGACTATTTATAAATGGTGTTTAAGATTTTTTTTTGTTTTTTATTAAAATTACATATTACAATACAATGTTTATCGTAAATTAAGCTTCTGAAGCTGAACATCAATAATAATATCTCCATCACTAATACTATTATAGTAAAATTTATTAAAAGGAACATATATTCAATTTTTTTTACTAAGAATTTGATTGAGTTTTTCACAACCATTCGTAATCTTATGGTTGATACCAATTAAAAATATTTCTTTAATTGTTATATATTAAACATTTTTTTTAGTGTTTTCTCAATTGGTTGGCCATGTTTTTTTAAACTACGTTAGGATGAAGGTTTTACCAAAACAACATTTTCCTTTCAAAGAAAATTTCTTCTATTAAATATTATTATATAAAATCTTTATAAGTCATATAACCTCTCAATAACTCTTATAACCAATAACCACAACTTGTTATAAGAAATAGTCATACTTTAAATAATGATGTCATATTTTTAATAGATTATTCAAAATATTTTGGTAAAAATTAAAGTAATTTTTTATATAGATGATATAAGAATGTAGAAAAAGGATTTTGTAACTACTTGCTCATAACATATATATATATATATATATAACTAGTTTTCAGAAAAACAATCTAACTCTTTTTCAATAATATATTTTATTTATATGATATTTCAGTAAAACAAATGATAGTAGTATTTATCTGTCTATATATATCACTACAAGAAAACAAGGCTTATTCCGACGATCGGATTAGTCGGAACTTAGTCGTTAGACGCATGTTCAGGACAATTCCGACTTAATAATCCGTCAGGATCTGGTAGCAATAAATGGTCAGGACAAAAGTCAGAAAACGTAGTCGGAGTGTTGTCGGGAAAAATTCCAGTTAACCGGCAACGAAGATCAAAAAATTAAGTCAGAATTATGTCGGCACAGTTCCGACAAAATTCTGTCCACGTACCGGATAAAGCAGATCGGAAATATATCGCCGGGAACTAGTCTCCGACAATATTCTGACGACAATCGTCGGAAGTTAATCGGAATGATTCCGACTACATTTTGACGACTTCGTCGTTGGCTGTCGGAATGTAGTCAAAAATTCAGACAATAAACCCGAGAAAGATTATCAGAAACAATATCGCCGATAGCTCAGTTCTGACAAAAATCCGACGGTAAACAAGATTCTCGTCGGTGTTTATCGGAACAAGCGCCGATAATTTGCCGACTACTTCATGGACGGCGGTCGGAATGTTGTCGGAGATTTTTTTATTTTTTAAGAAAAAAATATTCCAGAATATTTTAATTCCATAATATTTTTTTCTTAAAAAAATAAAAATAAAAATAAAAAGAAATATGAACAGTCCATCAATTACAAATCAAAAGCACTTAAATCGATCCCTTCATTAGGATCAGAACTGTTCGCGGTGGTTGGGTCAGGGTACGGATCTAGTAGTTCATTCTGGTTTGATATGCCTCCATTTCCTTTTGATGCTGCTCCAGTTCCTTAATCCTTTGGTTGGCCGCGTGATAACACTCATATTTATATATTTTCATACATTCATATGGGTTATTTCATAGGTTTTAGCTAGCATTTAGGACTATTTTAGTGCATTTGCATGTGTTTATGTTTTGACAGGTACTTAGGACAAAATCAATGATTGAAGACTATTTTGGAGGCTAATGGAGCCATAGGGACTTTAGAGCTATTTTCTGGGGGCCAAGAACATCATGAAAAAACATCTCAAGAGCCTCAAGAAGAAAGCACCGACCTTAGCATCGACCAGGAGTGATCAATGCTCGTCCTGGACAAGCCATCGATAGACAACATCGACCCAGGGCGACCGATGCTCTTCCTCGGACCCGAACTTGAAGCTAACGACGACTTTAATTTATGCAATTTATTTTATGCAATTTATTTTATGCACTTTAATTTACGCCATTTAATTTATGTTGTTTAATTTACGCAATTTATTTTATGCAATTTATTTCATGTAATTTAATTTCAGTTATTTAATTTATGCTTTAGTTTATTTAATTTTATTTACATCGTCTCTATTTATTTAAGTAACTTTATTTATTTTAAGCATCTTAGGACTTAGAAACAATCCCCCAAAACATTTATATTTTGCCTAGATTAGATTCACTCTTGCAATCTCTCTGTAGTTATTCTCAGTCTCTGTGGATCGATCCAGTACGTACTACAACTGCATTACTGTGCACTTGCGATATAATCGGGTTAAACTGCCGAGAAAATTTTCTAGTAGCGCTCGGGTGAAACCTGTGAAAAAGGTGTACTTAACCTTCCGTGATCACCGCAGCTAAATCTTTAGCCCTCGCGAGTGAAGAGTGTCCCTGAGTCTCGGTATCGTCGTAAGAAATATATCCATACCCAAAGCGCCTCCCCTTTTTGCCTGCGACTTGAAAAACTCAAATTTAGTGTCAGTGATTGCAATTAAAAAGTTATATTTAAATAGAACTTTGATATCTTAGTGTGCGGTAGATGTCGTCTTTTTAAGCTTGGGTTAGCCGGAGATTTGCCGGAGCGTCTGGAGTCTGACACATTTGAGTCAGTGTATCTTGCTCGATCTCTCTGCCGAACACCCCATCTTATTTTTCGCTTGTGTGTTGCCTCTATGAACGTGCACATGTCCGGATACTGTCCGGTTTCGGGATCACGCTACAAGTATTAAAAAAGTTACATTTATGTATATTAGTTACAGTAAGTACTATGAGATATTTTAACCGTAAATGTTACCATTTCCTCCCACTTTTTAACATACGGCGTCGCTCTGCACATATGTTTGGCGATACTGTAACCCTCGTGGTCATTGTTATGGTTTTGGGAGTTTGTTTCGCTGCGAGATTTGCTGCCCTCATCTTCCCAAAAAGCAATCAGGCCTTGCCAAACTATATCCCGCATAAACTTTGACGGCTTATTCCTTTTGAGCCACTTTTGCTTCCACTTGTTGACGTGATCTTTTAAACGTATAGAGCAAATCTCTTCAAATTTAGCCTGGACCTCGGCGTTTAAACAGTATTCCCAGTTATATTTTTGCTGCAACATATATAAAATGTTTTAAGTTAGTAATATGCGTTACGTATTAAATTGATTAACATGAATCTTAATTTAAAAAACTTACAATGAACGCTTTATACCAACGATCACTGATATATCCGGGGACAGATGAGTAATTAGGATACGGATCGGGCATGTCGCTCTCCATAATTTTTGAAATCGAACGGGTGATCTTTCCAGTATGTTTGTACCTAAAATAAAATATATGGATTAAAATATGTTAAGTAAATAAATGCCAACAAATAAATATTTAAAAATAGTTTCAATTTAATTATTACCAAACAGTCCCGTCAATGCGAGAAGGATCTAACTTCTTCAGTTTGTCACGACCGGGAACATCATAAAGTTGGTCCAGCGTGAAATGTTGGAGTGGATGAGTATATTGTACCAGTAGAACCTGGTTTTGCATATCTGGAACCTCGGTGTTTCCGCCGAACTGGCTTGGCAATTGGGTTTCTCATTCCGAACTACGACCCATAACAGCTCGAGATGTCCCAGCACATTGTTCTGTCTGAATCTTTGAAATGCTTCCCATGACATATCCATTTTCCTAAAATCATATTAACTGAAACATTAGATAACAAAAAAGAGTTTATTTAAATAATTAATGAAAGGTAAAAAATAATAATAATAAAATTTTACTGTACCTTTTGTTTTTGTCAGTTTCTCTTTGTACATATATATATATATATATACGTTTTGGTTATTTGTGATTTGTGAGAGGCGATTCGCGTATATATGAAAAACAAATTGTGATGATTATCCGACGAGGTTAGTCAGAATGTTGTCGTAAATATCGCATTTAATATAATTTTGACGGCTTAGCAACATTCCAACGAATTGCCGACTAGAATCGTCAGAGTTGCGTCAGAATAAAAATTCTGACTAATTACCGACTCATTTTGTCAGAATTTCGTCGGAATGTTAACAAATTCATTAAATTAACATAGATTCACTGCGTTTCAATGCGGGTAATCTTAATCGCACCATTCCGACGAAATTCTAACCACCGTAGTCGGCGAATCGTCGGAAAACAATGAACAAAAGTAGAAATTTTAAATTTATAAATATAATTAAGCTGAAAAAACCAACATTAAGTACATAAATATTTTTTAAAATCATAATGCATTAAACATTCATAACTCATACATATTATTTTTTCTTATTCAATTCCTCGTCAACCTTCTTGAGTATCTGCGACTACACCTTGGACTCGCTCGATTACAGGATGTGTAGCAGGTGGAGTATGTGTAATTGAATTAGACCCAAAGCTTTCTTCTGGGATCTGCAACAATTAAAATTAGAAGTAAATACAAATTTAAAATACAACATTTATTAAAATTGAACGATATAAAAATTTACTACTACAATAGCGTTTGGTCCACACCCAGGTGACCAATCTCTAACTGCAAAAACCGTTCTGCGTTTGTACCCATATAGAACTTTTTCGACATTTGCTTAGATATTAATTTTATTATTTCGAAGAATAGAATGGTTTTTTTTTTTGGTTTGAGTTGATTGTGTGTGAATTAAGAGAAAACGACGTCTTCATTTAAAGGAAATATGTGCTTCGGAATTCTAACCAAATTCTGATCAATTTATTCGGGAAATTGTCAGAATTTTAAAGCATATACTGATACATTTTCTGACTCAATTTCGACTACATTAGTCGGAATGACGTCAGAATACGGCCTTGGAAAATAGAAACGATATCAAACAATGTATGTGATGTACACGAGACCGACGATATCCCAACTATTTTCCTCGGAAAGTAGTCGGAAAATTGACATGGAAACATCTGTATTGACCGCATTATATAACTTTCGTCGGAGTATTGTCGGGAATATCAATTATTTTCCTATTTAGTTCCAGTTGCTATTATCTTATATTATGGAGAAGTTGATACTATTTCGATTTGTATTTAAACATTACATACAAAATAATTTCAAATATTTATTTAATATAAACATTTTGTAACATAATAGAATGTATTTAAAAATTTATTTATAAATATAATAAAAAAATACATAACTACTGAAATATTTAATTCATAAAACAAAAAACATAATAACTTAATTGATAATTTAATACAAATTATTTTTTCTTATTCTCTTCTTTGTCACGAATCATTTGTTTCAGTGTTTCGTACCAGAATTCTATTCTCTCATGTGTCGGCCCCGCATCAACCTCCTCCATCCTTGAAACAACGGTGGATTTGCTTTTTCAGTTTCTGCGGCTGTAACTTCAACTCGCTCCATTACAGGATTTGTAGGTGATACCGGAGGAGGTAGAATAAACGAAGTAGATCTCAAACCTACTTCCGGAAACTTCAATATTTGAAAAATGTATTATATACAACTCAAAATATTTCCACAAATTATATAATAACTTATTGTATTTGAAAGATTTTACCAAATTTACATATTCTTCAGAACGTCTTTCACGCTTACGTGGCCAATCTCGTGCTTCAGCAATCATATGACTTCTTTCCTCTTTAGATAAATTGGTTGACATTTTTAGAAATAGGAATCGGATTCTCTTTTTTTTTTTTTTTTTAATATAATGTGTTTGTTTGCTTGTTTGTGAATCATGAGGAAAGGTGACAGTTGTTTTATAGAAAAATAAGTGCATCGTATTTTCGACCAACCTAATCGGAAATTAGTCAGAAAATCAAAAAATTAATTGTCAAATATTCTATCTAATCGCCTACTACATTAGTCGGAACTTCGTCGGTCTATGGCCTTGGAAAAGAGAAACGATATCGAAGACATGCATGTACCGTCTATTCTGACTACATACCTACCAATTTCCGACTATTATAATCGAAATTTAGTCAGGAATATACTCGGAAAATTAAGCTTACCCGAGTAAATTTATCGGACTCTTGGAAGAACGGATGTTCGGTAGTAAATGCCCTGACATTCCAACGAGCCTCGTTTGAAACTACTCTGATTGCGGCCTTATACATAATCGTTTTTGTAGACATCCATGAATGTTTGCCCAATAGTTAATGCCCTGAGTTTCCGTCAAAGTTCTGACTAATTTAGTAGAAAATTAGTCAGAAACTTAGTAGACATCCATGAATGTTTGTAAACTTAGTAAACTCTGATTGCGGCCTTATACATAATCGTTTTTGTAGACATCCATGAATGTTTGCCCAATAGTTAATGCCCTGAGTTTCCGTCAAAGTTCTGAATAATTTAGTAGAAAATTTGTCAGAAACTTAGTAGACATTCACTATATAAACGCATGCCATCTTTCCCACAATCAACAACAAAAACAAAACTATTTTACCTCAAAATTTTCCAAAAACCTCTTCTACCTCAAAATATTTCAACACCTTTTCTAACACCTCTTCTATGGTCACATTGTTTAAAAATATAACCCCGTAATCATTACCTTCAGATGAAATAGTTGTGTTTGTTGCTAGTTTCATGACTAATTTCTTCTAGGATGGTGATTCTGTTATTCTATTCATATAATATATTTTTCCGAAAGCTCTCGGTACTTTTGTGAATGGAACCAACAGTATCACCATCCCAGATGAAATTAACCATGAAACTAGGTACGAGCATTGTTTCATCTAGAGGTAATAATAACGGCGTTATATTTTTACGACATGATCACAATTCGGCGAGTAAGGGTTATCTATTAATTTTTTTTTCTAATTTTATATATTTAGGTTTTGCAATAATATACAATTTTTTTTTTTTAACAATCAAATTTTGTTTTTTTTTAATTTGTGGCATCATCGTGTTAATTATAAAAGCATAGCTCACAAAGCAGGTGCGAAAACTATTAATCTGTCTTTCTCTACTAACTTGCTTACAGCAAAACCACGACGACGATTGCTTCCTCCGATCAGCCATGCCAAGTGGTGATTGCTTCTGTTGTCATCAGCCATATCACTGGGGCAACAACTGTCGTCTCAAAACCAATACGAAGCCCACCACCGCCGCAGCCGACGCTGCCGCTTCTTTGCCGGTCTTTCACTTGCTCTGTAACGGCGGCGCTTCCTATGTTCTTACCTCTAAAACAGAGAAAAACCCAAACAGGATTTTCAACAAACAGGATAATCCACCAGGTTAAAATATATAAATTATAAATTCGTTTTTGGATAATTTAAAGAAATGAATTGGAAAAAAACAAGTGATGATGTTTTAAAAAAATACGAATGTTACAAACATAATTTATCCTACGAAATATACATATAATATTTTTTCAAATTCATCTCCATTATCTCCATCTGCATCGTTTTCCAACATTTCTTCGACCTTAACATTTTGAGCATCTGTTAGAGGAATGACTACATCGGCAGCATCAACTTCAGTAGTCAATAATATCCCTGTTTGTTGTAGTGGTTCAATCATAGTATCTGTAATACCGTCAACTCTACCACGTGGATTAATTTCATGGGCCGTTATCTAAGGATCAATTCTAGTTCTAACCATCAAATATGGTATGTAGTAAACTTGAGCTGCTTGTGATGCTAATATGAAAGGATATACTTATGTAACCTTCTTGCAGCGTTCACTTCAGTAACACCAAACTTTGTAACTCTTACACCTCTCCCGACTGTAGGATCGTACAAGTCACACTTGAATAGTATATACTTCAAATTAATGATTCTCAGATGCTCAATCTCCAAAATATCTGTAGTCTCTCCATAGTAAACAATCGTGTATGTATGCACTAGTACACTGTAGTTGAGTATTTTCCGTGTTGCCATGCTAGGATGCTTTCTAAAAACATAACCTCAAGTACAATACATAGGTGATGACATCACACGCGATAATGGTCCTCCCACCAACTCTGCCAACCATGTTGGATATCGTTCATTCCCAAATATTTCCCCATCGTTGATCTACATTAACAAAATCAGGCAATAAGCGCAATATTTATTAATCAACATAAATTTAACTCCAAGACGGAAGACTTACATAAAATTTAACCATTCCGGAAATTGGTTTTTTTCATATCATCTAATTTTTGGGCCGCCATATTTGGATACGCTGCTGTCACTTGGTCATCAAAAATCCTGCGAATATTTAAACATAACGACATAATTAAAAACATAATGATATAATTACTTCCCAATAACTAATGTATATGCTTACTTTTCAAACGGCAAGACATCTTCACAATTTCTGAGAATGTATGTGTGAATGTGGTCGAACTCCTGGTCCGTTAGCTACTTTTGTTTTTGCTTGCCACCAAGCCTCCCGATTTGAGAAAAAATATATGGGACGTAAGTATGGTATATTGTCTTTCTACCTCCGTCATCGTATTCTTCCGGTTTTCTTGCTTTCGTTTGAATTGTTGGAGCAAACTAGTACGATGCAAAGTTTGAGGTTTCTTCATTAATGCTCTGAGCTACTGTGGATCCCTCAACCTTGCTTAAATTCTTTACCTTCTTCTTCAAATGAAACATGAATCTCTCAAATGGATACATCCACTTATATTGGACCAGTCCACCTAGCATAGCTTCTCGAAGTAAATGAATTGGCAAGTGTTCCATTACATAAAAAAAACCAGGGGGAATAATTTTTCCAAATTGATTATTGCAGTCATAAATTGACAATTTGCGGGGATTTGCATGAGCCGAGCTAAACAGGAAAAAATTGATTAAGTGATTGCTCTACAAGTTTCCAAAAACTTTGTTAAACATCTATCTATATTACCTTCCTCACGCACAAAA
Source organism: Boechera divaricarpa (assembly GCA_026770425.1). Lineage (NCBI taxonomy): Eukaryota > Viridiplantae > Streptophyta > Magnoliopsida > Brassicales > Brassicaceae > Boechera > Boechera divaricarpa. The sequence continues at coordinate 4,742,405 of CM049188.1, forward strand.
TTAATCGCCGTTAACCATGGTTCTTTATTAAAATTATCATCTCCCCGCCCCTTTTCTGTATCTATTTTATTAATGACCATTTGCGTCGGAATAAGTTCACCTTCGTCGTCCAACGCAGAAGGATGTTTGTTTTTCTTCCTTCTTATCGCCATTTGCATAATCTCGGCAGGTCCCGGGATTAACAGACTTGCATCCTTAGAACTTTCACCTTCCTCCGATCTAGACATATTATTGGAATTTTAAATTTTGTTTTTATGTATGTTTTTTTTTTCAAATAGATGCATTGATTATATAGGAATAACTGTAGTCGAAATTTTGTCAGAATCTTGCGATTTTTAAAATTTTAACGACTAATTTCCGACTAATAGGCGTCGGAAATTAGTTGGAACTTTTAAACTTGTTAATCAGATTTTGTTCGGATTTATATTCCGACTCTTTTGCGATCCAGTCCGGATTAGCTTCCTTTGTCGTAGTTGTTTGTAGTTTCCGACGAGTATTAACGAAAAAAATCCGACGAATATACGCTAGTCGGAATTTTTTAAAACATTCCGACTAAACTCCGACGAATTATCTTTACGTCGGAATCTTGTCGAAATCTAGTCGGAATTTTTCCTGTCCATAGCTTTCGTCGAAACTGATAGTCGAAATAGGTCTTGTTTTCTTGTAGTGTATATTAAACTATATTAACTATATTTTTATTATTTTTAAAATATAGATTTTCTGGACTTCGTCTCAAGGTTTAACTAGTTGTTCCTAAATAACTGTAATAACAAAAGAAAAATTCCAAACTGAATTCACGATTACCACGACATGTATAAAGAAGAAGCATCGAACAAAATTTATCATTTAGAATCTCCCACTCGTTTAAGTTGTGTATTTTTATAATATATACACATATATATATAGAAGAAGAAAAGGCATCGAATTATTACATCTTTTTTCAAATTTAAACTTTTACAACTCAAAAGAAAAACAAGTCATTAACCAAGTATGGTCCACTGGTTAATGACTCGCTTTATTGGTCGAAATCATCGATCAAATGCTTTTCATTGCGTTTATCAGTTAGCCACTATAAACATTTTAAGTGGGAAGAAAATCCAAAATTTTGGAACTCCTAGAGTTAGATTGAGTTCTAACGCAAGTTTTACTCAGTTATCCGAAAAAGAAGAAAAGAAGATGGTTATAAAGGACAATCTTTTGCTCAAGAAAAATATACCGCCTAAACACGGGAAACTTGTAACCATCCTCAGCCTCGATGGTGGCGGTGTCCGAGGAATCATCGGGGGAGTCATCCTTGCTAGACTTGAACAACATCTTCAGGTTATATATATACATATCACTACGGCATTGGTTATTTGTTTGTCTTTTTTTTTTACATTTACGTACTATATTTATAGTTTGTTTTCTTTTGAATGAATCCCCAACATTTAGTATTTTGATCAAAACTCTTTTTAAATTATCAATGCAAATACTAATTACTAAACACAAATGAACAAAAACAATTTCTTTCCTTTTACGTTTAGTCTTTGCAAAAATATTCAAAGAAAGAATGAAAAAAATTTGCGTTTTAGTTGAAACTTATGTTTATCATACAAAAAACTATATATTTACACGACATGAAGTTTGGTAAATTAGTTTTGTTCAAAAACTCGTAGGGATTATCATATAATTTTTAAATGCGTGCATCAATTTTGATATCGGATCTAATTGATTCTTTATAAAATATATAGTAATTGAACATATCATTGTTTTAACGAGTTTGATGTGTGAGAAGCTTGTATAAATAGGAAGTTGATAAAGATGAAAGGTATGAAAGCGTGAGGCTAGCCGATTATTTTGACGTGATAGCTGGGACCAGCACCGGTGGCCTCATGACGGCCATGTTAACTGCGCCGAACAAGTCCGGCAAGCCTCTTTACGCTGCCAAAGACATTGTCCAGTTTTACCTCGACGAAGCTCCAAAACATATTCTATGGGTAAAGAAAGAATTAATCATAGTTTTTAGTGGAAATTCTAAAATAATACATAATTTATACATTGATTTTTAGGGACTTTTTTTATTGTTCCACAAAGTATGTTTTTCTACATATTTTACGAATAACTGACTACTACTTAATACAGTTCACTTTACAAAATAAAAAAACAGTAGTCGCAAGTAATTGATCACTTTTGTATTTTAGGAGAGCATCCTGGACTCTTGGTATTAATATTAAAAAAACAGTAGTCGCAAGTAATATTAATATTAATTTGCATACTACTTCAAATTAATTACACTAATAGAAACATGAATCGATAGAGATACATTAAGTGGAGAACTCTTTTAATTAGTATGGTGGTGTCAATACAATTATTGGGGAAAGAAGTAAAACATTGAATCAATAAAAATATTTTTTTAAAAAAAACAGAAGATAAAATGAATAAAATTATTAATTGTTCTTAACATGTGTGAAAAATCTTTAATTAAGGAATATAGATATGTTTTATTTTGGACTCTTGGTACATTAGTATGTTTTGTTTATGGTTATATCTCAGCTTTTGTTTTGAAAAATATCACAAAATCGTTAAGAAAGCATTTAAGAATGTTTTAGGAACTTGTTGTGGAAAGATTTTTTTTTTTTTAAATATAACTAAGGATTAAAAATGAGATTTTGGGGTATTTATAATATAGTTCATAAATAAATCGTACTGATATAGTAATAATTACAAGATCACAATAATTCCTGTTTCTTTTAACCAAAATTTGCTTACGATAAAATAATGATAAATGTGCAGAAAAAGAAGATGATAAGTGAATTACGTAGGAATATTATAATTATTGTTTTTGTACACTTTCATGAAAAATGCAGATCGAAATGGTGGAAACCGTATAGTATATGGCGTCTGTTTGGTCCAAAGTACGACGGAGACTATCTGCATAAACTATTGGGAAAGATTCTTGGAAGGACAAAACTTCACCAGACACTCACAAACGTTGTCATACCTACCTTCGACATCAAGAAACTTCAACCCACCATCTTCTCCTCTTACCAGGTTCCTCTCCACGGCTGGTCTTAATTAACATATCATTTTGATCAATCTAACAGAGTAACAGACTATCACTCTTTTTTCTTTTGTTACGTGTTGTTGAAGGCGTCGGTTGACCCTAGCTTGGACGTCAATTTATCAGACATATGCATTGGCACATCAGCTGCTCCTATTTACTCCCCTCCTTATAAATTTCCCGAAAACGAACTGATGAGAACGTTTAACCTCATAGACGGTGGTGTTACCGCTAATGACCCGGTTAAACACAATCCTCTAACCATTTTTTTCTCCATACTATTTTTCTCAGAGATCGAAATAGATCATCAACTAATTCTCTTTTTTTTTTTTTTGTGTCTCTGTTTGGTTGTTCATAGACTCTGGTGGGCATGACAGAAATGTCGAGAAAGTCTATAATTAAGCATCCTGATATGGATGGGTTCGAGCCGTTAGAGTACGACAAGTATCACGTCATATCTATAGGGACAGGATCGGCAAAAAGGGAGGAGTACTACAGCGCAATAGAGGCTGCAAAATGGGGAATTCAAAATTGGGCGTACGACAAGAAGCATAAAAAGACTCCGATAATAGACATTATTACGGAATCAAGCCGGGACATGGTCCAGTACCACACCTCGGTTCTGTTTCAAGCCCTAAAGTCCGAGGATAACTACCTAAGAATCGACGTAAAAAGCTATACTTAAACATTTCTATATGTGTGATCAATCACTTCATTATGCGATTTTTGATATGTGCAAATCTATATATCTCAGGCTGATACATTGCAAAAAAATGAAGTCTTTATGGATGATGCGAACGAAAAGAACTTAGAGAATCTAAGGAATATTGGACAGGAACTACTGGACACAAATGTCGTGCGTATGAACCTCGACACTTATCAATATGAACGTATTCGTAAAACCATCACCAATGATCAAGAACTCAAAAGGTGATTCAAAGTTTCAAATATTGTTGATGAGTTTCTTGGATAGCAATCAGTAATCTCATCGTTTGAATATTTTGTTCATACAGGTTTGCGAAAATTCTCTCGGATGAAAGGAAATTAAGGAAAGAAAATTTCAAGACCATGACTGATGATTCCTTAAACTGATCCTAAAAGATCAATAACATAAATGAAGACAGATCGAAGATAACCAGTGTGTTTTTCTTTAGTTGCGTGAAATAATCTACTTGCACCTTTAACCCAAAAAAACAAAAAAAAAAAATCTTCATATCTTGTGTGTTGCTCGGCGAACTCTCTTTACGCCTTTGTATATTTTTTCTTCTGTAATTGTGTTTTGAAAACGTGAAAAAAAGCTCGTACTTCTCTACGGGACAAAACAAAATATCGACGTTATCCATTAACTAAAACACATGGATATAAGGTTGGAGTTTCGTATCTATTAGTCATTAGACAACTTGCCAGTTGCCACATCACATAGATCAACATCATCCGAATGTATATGTGACTATTTGTGATGTATACAATATGGTTGCTTTATAAATTAGAATTCGTTTAGTTTAATATATAGTAAGTTGTGGATAATTCTATCAGATCCTAACGTTTATATTATTACTATATTCGGGTGGCTTTTAAGACTCTATGTTATGATTAAAATAACTTGTGAAGAAGTCAATATTGGACAACCGATGTATACTTAATCTTCAGAATCTACGAAGTCTATAAATACAATGTTTGTTATCAAGAGAAGAACCCAATACAAACTAAAATCACATTAATCTATAAATCAATACATTTACTCAAGAAAAGATGGCAAGCATATGCGAAGGTATTTATATATATTAGTACACATATATACTTAACCCTCATTATGTCACTATTAAGGTTTTGGTCCAGTAAGTATTATGTTAATCAATGTATATTTTAGCAAAAAAAAAAACAAACAATGTTAATCAATGTATAAAACAGATCCAGGAAAAAGCTCATGGCCAGAACTGATGGGAACAAGAGGAGAATATGCAAAAGAAGTGATCGAAAAAGAGAACCCCAAAATGAAAGCAGTTATCATTTTGGATGGAACAGCTGTTCCTGAGATCTTTATTTGCTCTCGCGTTTACGTCTGGGTCAACGATTGCGGAGTCGTTGTTCAGATTCCTATTATCGGTTAATTATTATTATCAGTAATAAAAATTTGTTATGAATTCTAAATAATAAATAGTATAAATAAGCGTTTATTTGTATTACAGTCTAATAATGATCTCTATTTTCAATGTATTTTTCAAAATAAATTGGAAATTTATTTGTATCCAATTGTCTTAAATTTTAAATTCATGTTATTTGTGTAATAGATCCAAACTAAAATTTATATGAAACAGAAAGAATATCATTTATGAACTTTGGCGCTTTTTTTTTTTTTTGCATAACTATAAAATTTATTCAACCCAAAAAACATGTTTATATTATATGCAATTTTTAATAGAGTTTTCGAACGAAAAAAATTAAAAAACCCGTAAGAATTAAACGAAAGCACTTGTAGAATCTCTCCAACCAAACCAAATACACAACCCATCTTCAAACTTCGAAGATCCTATTTGTTTGAGTGAAAAGAGTCTATTACGAACTAACCGATCTATGAAGTTGGCAAGCTGCTCAGTAGATGTTGGGAGTTCTTCATGTCTTAGCTCCGTTCACGCCAGATGATATGAGCGAAGGCTTGGGAAACGTATCTTAGACGCTTTTCTATAGTTACTGATATTTTTCAGTAACCTAGTTTGTGATCTCTTTTCGAACAAACGTTTTTCTATTTAGGGTTTGACTTCAATTTATGAGATTATTCTATAAAGCCAACATGAGTTTCATAATTAGTTATTTAGCTTTCGTATGGATATGTACATGATAACGGTGAAAAAGTGCGGTGCGCTTTAATAGAAACGATCGTTTTATACAAAGTGTGGTGCGTTTTAAATAGTAACAAGTCGTGGATGGTTTTATTACAGTATATAGACCCAATCTAAAGCGTATATTTCTGAAATTGGTAGCCATTTTATGTAAGATAATTTCCATATTCAGAAACAAATTTCCACACAATAGAAGTTGTATTTTTTATATACATCGTTTGACCACAAATCATAATCTTTTCCGTCATAAATTCATCTAAAATAAATGTATCCTAGACGTATATATATATATATATATATATCTATGTCATATTTGAATAGTTCAAGTTGACTTTATTCGTCATAGCTAGCTCTATCCACAACTATATTCGCATTTGCATTCACACATTAAATACTCCAAGTTGGCTCTGAAACTTAATTTGATGATTAATTATATTGACTTAAAAATTGTTATTATTAAACCCATAGAGAAAGGGATTCATTTGAAACGAAGAGGACGAAAACTCTCTTTACCAAGAAAGATGATGCAAAACGATTTCCTGCTGCAATGTTCTCTACAAAGTGATTTCTAAGATTTTGTCAAATCGTCTGAAAGAAATTCTCCCCAAGTTTGTTGCTCCAAAACATATTATTGATAGAGAACATGCTGCTAGCTTCAGAGTTAGTTAAAGACTACCACAAGACTTCGATTTCTTCTCGTAGTCCCTTAAAGATTGATATAGCCAAAGCTTTTGACTCTATGCAATGGTCCTTCTTTGTAAACACGCTGCTGGCTTTAAAAATCCCTCCTCTCTTTGTTCATTGGATCCATTTATGCGTGTTAACGGCATCTTTTTTCAGTTCAGATTAATGAGGAATTGGCCGGCTTCTTCAGAAGTGAAAGGGGGCTGAGGCAGGGTTGTGCTCTCTCTCCTTATCTATTAGTCATTGGTATGAATGTCCTCTCTAAAGTGCTTGATAAGATTGCGGTTGATAGAAAGTTCGGATGTATTTAGATTTTTTTTCAATTAAATAGCAACAAAATTTATTTGATAATCATTAAAAAAACATACAAATCGAGGCATATAAAATGCCTCGTTTCTTTATTACAACATTCACAACAAGCGTATCTTATTTCACACATACGTAATTAACATATTAAGATCCATATTGATTCACACATATAATAAGTAAATTAGCCAACGAAAGGGGTTTGTGTGACAATGCCATGGTCATTGACACGAACATAAACCCTATCACAAACCACAACGGCCAAAACAACTGCATTTTCAGATATAATCCCAGCCGTCACTTTCGTGTTCTCTCTATCGATGATCTGTTGCTTCTTCTCCTCTTCTCCCCGCAAATTCAGGCCATGAGCTCTTCATCCCTTCACCTGCAGTATCGATACATATACACAATACATATATTTATTACTAAATTACGATATTATATGATCGCTTATGATTGATTATCAACTATCATGCATGCAAGAACCATGCCGTCAGCTGTACATTTTTTTGTTAACATTTAAGCCAAAAAAAAAAATTTTAAAAAAAAAAAAACCATCATGCATGCATGCATATATACATAATCGTCTCAAAGTATTTGTAAATTATATGCAACTTTTTAAATAAACATATATTTGATGTGTTAAATACTTTTTATGAAAAATTTAGGGTAGTAAAGTCTTTTTTCTTGATAACATTTGTATAAGTAAATCAATATCAGTTCTTGATAATGGTTTGATATCTATTTGTACGAATCCAAAATAAATATAATTAAATTCCTTTTGTTTATATTTATCTAAAGCAATTGAGGATAACAATTTTATTTCGTCAAATTTATTTTGTAAAGATAAAGTTTGTTCGTGTTCCTTTATAGAAAATACTGTTTTAAAGTCAATACCGATTTGATATATGTTTTCTGGGTTTATATGAGGTAATTGATTTTTTGATAATTCACTATTTAAAGAGGTTATTTTTGATATAATTTCTCTTGAATTGGTTGTATTATGAGATGCAGATGCTCCATGTTTTGATTAAAAAAAAAATTTTAATAGACAGCGCCATGTTTAAACTAAACTCAAACCTAAGCTAAGGGATATTAACCGGTTTCTTCAGTGACACAACTGCGGCTTACCAACAGTCTTACTGCCTGACTCTAGGACTTGCTGTCTGGAACACCTACAGTGACAGTGCTTCGGAAGAAGGGTAGAAGTCTAACTCGGGGTTTGAACTGGGTTAAAAACAGGGTGATCGTTTAAGAATTTTTTTTTAAAATAAAACGTTTGCAGAAAACGCAGCATAAAAAAAAAAAGGATTTTGGCCTGATACTAGTTTGAATATATATATATATATATATATATATATATATATATTGTTTTTAACTTTAAAACTTAGAATATACAAAGATTGATTTAAATTTGATGATAAAAACTTACAAAAGTTGATTAAGAATACAACTTTGAAAACTTAGAGAGCTTTTTAGAGAGAGGACCGAGAGATTTTTAGAGAGAGAAGTTTTTGTGGAAACGCTCTTAGGAGCAGTACAGTCAAACCTATGCAACGGAGCAATTTATTTTAATTGTACACCTAATTTTCAAGTAAGCTTAGACGATCCAACAATACTCAATACTTTAGTTTTAAATGTTCATTTACCAGAAATTAAATTTCAAAATGAACGACATGAATATTTATTATTATATCGAATATATTTTAAAATATCAACATCCGAATTTAATCCTAGATGTTTATTATAAGATGATAAAGGAGAAACTACAATATTATCGGTTCATAGTAAAGATACTCCAAGCGCTACCTATGCACCACAACAATTAAAATGTAATGAAATAACTATTCCAGATCAATGGAAAATAGAAATTATGCAACCTCTTAGAAATTTTGAACAAAAAAATATTTCAAGAATTATTGAACAAAATAATGGGAAAATATTATTACAATTTAACTCATTCACAGAAACCCTTAGCACCAAGGATAAGTTCTTATCATTCAAGAGCCTCCTTTTCAGAATATCGTACTGGCCCGTCTAGTACATAATCAGATACCAAAAGCGTAAATCAAAAAATTAAACAAGACAATTCAATTAAATTTAAAGCACCTATAGCTAAACCAGAACAAGATATGTATCCAACATCTCCTACACCATCAGATTTCAAATCAATAAATGTTATAAAACAAAGAATTCCAAATCAATAAACAATATCTTAAAGAAGACTTTTATTCAATAAAAAATAAAAATAAAAAGAGAATGGTATTTTAAAACATTTTCTAATAATCAAATAACCAATTTTAAAGAAATTTGGTATGAATTTATGATAATAAAAGAATTAACTATTCCATTTTTTACATGGTTCGAAACCTATTCAATAGAAAACGATATTTACTATCCTTTTAAATCAATAAACACTAGTTCAACTTCAAGTTAAGTATGGGAACAGACAGATGGAACTAAGGTTAAAGCTATTCATCCACCATTAAAAGATATAAAAATAAATACTGCAAATCGACAAATTATTGCTACTCCTTTTAAAACTGGAGCTAACAGAGAAGATAAAAAACCAGTAATTGGAAGTGATATAAAACCAATATATCAACAAAATAATTTCCAAAGCCAACTACTCTATACAATATCTAAGCAAGTGGATCACATAGATAATAAACTAAATCTCAACGAATCAAAAGAAATAGATCATTATAATAAAAATATTCAACACCCCTTTTCAACTATTTCCACTCCAATCTTTAAACCAATAACTAGACAAGTAAAATTTCCAGATAACGAAATTCTAAAATCAATAGCGTCAAAATTAGATAAATTAGATAAAGGAAAAGGAATAAATAATATAGATGAAAATGATAATGAATCTATTCAATCATCTATCCAATCAGATAATGAGATTCAAGAAATAAATCGTATAAAAAATAAAATTATGAGATCCAATAAACCTTATTACAAAAAACATTCCCCACCTGACTTGTTATGTGAAGAACACCATAATTATTCCAATAATATATATACTGGTGATGGTATATATGAATGGAATATAGATGGACGTTCAGAATACGAAATAATGAATCTAATTCAAGAAATGGGAATGGCAGCGATACCCTATAAAGCTAAAGGTAATACTGATAAGCAAGCATGTGTTCTATTAATGGAGCATTAAAATATTGGTGGGATAATTCTTTATATACAATTATACAAGATTCAATTATAAATCACATTGAAAAAGTAAGAGTAGAAACCGAAGATGGTCTTTATGAAGAACATGAAAAACAAAATGATGTAGAAGTATTAATTCATACTATAACTATGCATGTCATAAGAAATCCAACAGAAGAATTAGAAAGTAAAAAAATTATACTAACAAATTTAAGATGCCCAACATTAGGCGATTTTAAATGGTACAAAGATATATTTATAACCAATATATTCCAAAGGCATGACTGTAATCAACCTTTCTGCAAAGAACGGTTTATCTTTGGATTACCGTCTTTCTTTGCAGAAGAATAATCAACAAACTAAAGGATTATTCTGGTGGACAACCAATCCCCTGGAATACCATAACATATGGGCAATTATTTGCATTTGTTAAAAAAGAAGGATTATCAATATGTCAAGAACATAAAGATAAAAAATGAAGTAAAAATTTTAAGTTCAATTTAACTATGGGTTCATTCTGTGAATAATATGGTTATAATAGACTTAATCCACCTTCTAGAGTAAAACGTATACAATATAAACAAAGAAACAATAAATACCATAGAAAACATAAACAATATAATCAACAACCAAACAGTAAATATTATTCTAAAACAAAAAATTATTCAAAAAATACAAAAAATTATAAACCACAACAAAAATTAGTCTGCTGAAATTGTAAAAGACCCGGCCATACCTCAAAAGAATGTAAAATGAAAAAGAAAATCAATGAAATATTTCAAGATCAACTTGACATACAAAAAAAATTAACTAAATTATTATTATCAGATTCAGAATTATCTAGTGATACTGAAAGTAATTATTCAAAAAATGATATAGAAAAATTCTAGTGATTCTTCTACAGAATCTCAAGAATTATCCGATAATTTATGTAATTGTAAAGCAATTAATGTTATAACCAGAGATAACGATAAACAATTTTTACTAGATATAATAGATAAAATAGATAATCCAGATGTTAAAAAAGAATATTTATTAAAACTAAAAGATATAGTATATCAAAAAAATCAATTACAAAATCCACAACCCTTTAGTTTAAATAAAATAATTGAAAAATATCCATCCCAAAGTTTATTTAATCAAGTAACTACAGGAGAATTACAAAACGAAATTAAGCAATTAAAAACCCAGATCAAAGAGTTACAACTTGCTATTAATCAACAAAATCTGAATCAATTACAAATCGATGCTTGTTTAAATTTACTAGAAACAACAAAATCTCAAACTTCAACAAGTAATCAAAATATTGAAGAAGAAAATAACTATATCCAAAAATATTAATAATATAAACTATCAAAAATGGTATACTAATATTACTTTACATATAGGACATAATTCTCAAATGAATAAAATAGCTTTAATAGATTCCGGAGCAGATTATAACTGTATTCGTGAAGGATTAATACCAACTAAATATTACGAAAAAACAACTGAACGCTTAAGTGACGATAATGGAAGTAATTTAAAAGTACAATACAAATTACCTAGTGTAAAAATATGTAACCAAGGATATTGTTTCAAAAACCAATTTATCTTAGTAAAAAACTTAACCCAAGAAATTATATTAGGAACCCCTTTTCTTACACAAATCTATCCATTTAAAGTAACAGAATTAGGTATAATAACAGAAGTATTAGGAACAAAGTTATCATTCAATTTTTTATCACCCATTAAATCTAAAGAGATTTTATATCTTCAACAAAATACAATTCAAAAGGTAATAAACCTAATAAATGGTAAACAACAACATATTCAATATTTACAAGATGAAATAACTTATAAAAAAAATTGAAGAACAACTTCAAACACCTTATATCCAAGATAAAATAAAAATAATTGAAAAATATTTATTAAACCAAGTATGCTCAGAACTACCAAATACATTTTGGGAAAAAAAACAACATCGTGTTCAGCTCCCATATATAAAAAAATTTAACGAAAAACATATACCAACTAAAGCACGACCAATTCAAATGAATAAAGAATTATTAGAACACTGTAAAAAAGAAATTAATGATTTACTAAAGAAAAAACTAATTAGGCCTTCCAAGTCTCCTTGGAGTTGTTCGGCATTTTATATCAATAATCAAGCTGAAAAAGAAAAAAGAGTACCTCGACTGGTAATCAATTATAAACCACTTAATGATGTATTACAATGGATTAGATATCCAATTCCTAATAAAAGAGACTTATTAAAAAGACTTTACGATGCAAAAATCTATTCAAAATTCGATATGAAAAGTGAATTCTGGCAAATTCAAATTGAAGAACAAGACAAATACAAAACGGCATTCACTGTCCCGTTTGGACATTATGAATTGAATGTTATGCCATTCGGACTTAAAAATGCACCTTCAGAATTTCAACATATAATGAATGATATATTCAATAATTATTCAACATTCACTATTGTTTACATTGATGACGTTTTAGTCTACTCAAAATCTATAGATCAACATATTAGTCATTTATATACATTCCTAAATATAATAAAAAACCATGGATTGGTCTTATCTGCTAAAAAGATGAGTCTATTCCAAACAAAAATCAAATTCTTAGGCCATAATATACATCAAGGAACAATTATACCAATATCAAGATCTATAGAATTTGCAGATAAATTTCCCGATGAATTACGCAAAAAATCACAATTACAACGATTTTTAGGATGTATAAACTATGTTTCAGATTTTCTTCCAAACCTTAGAAAAACCATTCAGCCTTTATTTCAGCATCTTCAAAAAAACCCTAAACCTTGGACTAATACCCATACCAATCTAGTCAAACAGGTTAAACAGAAAGTCAAAACCTTATCCTGTTTATCCATACCTCATCCTGAAGCCAATATGATAGTAGAAACCGATGCCTCTGAACAAGGCTACGGCGGTATACTAAAACAAATCCTTCCACCCTCCACCAAAGAGTCTATAGTTAGATTTCACTCTGTATCTGGTTAGGATCCCAGAAAAACTATTCTACTGTTAAAAAGGAAGTTCTTTCTATTGTTAACTGCATTTCATAATTTCAAGACGATTTAATAAACAAAAAGTTTTTATTATGTGTTGACTGTAAGTCAGCAAAAGAAATTTTACAAAAAAATGTCAAAAATTTGGTTTCAAAACAAATTTTTGCCAGATGGCAAGCTATTTTATCTGTTTTCGATTTTGATATTCAATATATTAAAGGCGAAAATAATTCTTTACCCGATTTTCTAACTCGAGAATATTTACAGGGGAAGCTGAGTGATATTCAACAATCTATTCAAGATGAGTGAATCTAAAAACAAGAAACCGATGACAGCATCGGATTATATCAAGAACCAGCCCCATCTCCAGGGCAAACCACTTACTATTCAAAACTCTTTTTCGGCACTTGCCGAATTTCCTCCGTTATCCTACTCAAAAGCAGCCACTACAGAAAAAGACAAAGCCTCCGCATCAAATACTCAAGCTTCCACCCAACAATCAACCAGATCAACCTATTTTTCCAAACCACAAAAACAACACCTTTTGACAACCCAATTTACTAAAGCAATTACTCTCAAAGAACTCCAGCAATTTATTCAAAGAGTCTTCTACGATGACAGTCTTTACCTTACCGATAATTTTACCAAAAACCGCACCTTTTATGAGTATATTCTAGTAGACTCTAAATCCATAGAAATTACCCATTATCCAGACAAAACCAACCCTAACCTCATTTCTTATTCCACCTGTAAAATCATCCGAATTGCTTCTATCAAAGACCTTGGCTTTATCCATCACCATACACAAAAACCCTTTTCCACTCCAGGCTATCATATTCATGGCTATACCTATATTGATTACCAAAATGCTTTCTTCCGAGTATTTTACCTTAGATCCTATGACCAGTCCTGGTTCATTTCCTTCGACCTCAAATGTACTAAGTTAATCCCAGGATGGTTAATGAATGGTGGTACTGGTTCGGACCTTCCAACCCAATATATCCATCACATATACTCAAAACATCTTTTCCTCACTACCTCAAACACTTACCACCGCAACCTATTGGTCCACTATCCAAAATCTCTTTCCACATTGACATGGGCATTCCCTGGATCTGTTCATGGCATTTTAACCTCGCACTCCATCTCCAAGACATGCCATATTCTCTTATCCGAGAATTCCACTTCAAATGGTGGGATAAATACAATCTTGATCGGTGTTCTTTATCAAGCATTTCCAACTTTTTCCAAGTTCATCATCAACTACATCACGCTATCCAAGTCGTCTCTAAATCAATCCCCTTAGTTAAACCAGACCAATTACTTTCCGCTACCCAACAATCAACGCCTCCTACCCATCTACTGGTATCAGAGCCAAAATCCTGTTTTTAATGATGTGTTTTCTGCAAACGTTTTATTTAAAACCATAGGATAGACAAGTATAAATGAAACCAGCATAATTTCATTTTTCATATTGCAACTTAGAAAATATACACATAAATTTATAATCAACGCCTCCTACCCATCCACTGGTGTCTAGCCCCACACACTCTACCGGCTCATCTACCTCCAAACGGTCCTCTAAGAAGAACAAACTCAACAAAATTCTCGATGCTCTTCGTCAACAAATGGAGTCCTCCGATGACGAAGACCCTATGCAAGACGATGATCCTTACGGCGGTCCTCTCTCCCAAGACCCGCTCGGAAAAAAAAATGTAATTATATGTCTATATATTTTCGTAATTTTTGTATATTCTAGTAGACTCTGTATATTATTGTTGTACTTTACTGCTTATTTTATTTTGAAAATATTATACAGAGTATATCTCTGTATTCAAATATTTATGTAATAATTACGAAGCAACAAGAATCAAGGTGGGACCAAGATGACGTAATCAATGAAGTAAGCAAACTGTCGGCACCACGAGAAAACGACATGTATCCAAGACTGTCGGCACCATAAGAAGACGACACGTAGCATCATACTAACGCAAGACAACAGTCAGCTTCCCCTATAAATATTCGACTCAACCAAATGAAGAGGACACGAGTGTTTCCACAAAAACTTCTCTTTCTAAAAATCTTTCGGCCCTCTTTCTAAAAAGCTCTCTAAGTTTTCAAAGTTATATTCTTAGTCAACCTTTGTAAGTTTTTATCATCAAATTTAAATCAATCTTTGTATATTCTAAGTTTTAAAGTTTTTAAATATATATATATATATATATTCAAACTGGTATCATAAACCCTATCACAAACCACAACGACCAAAACAACTGCATTTTCAGATATAATCCCAGCCGTCACTTTCGTGTTCTCTCTATCGATGATCTGTTGCTTCTTCTCCTCGTCTCCCCACCAATTCAGGCCATGAGCTCTTCATCCCTTCACCTGCAGTATCGATACATATACACAATACATATATTTATTACTAAATTACGATATTATATGATCGCTTATGATTGATTATCAACTATTATGCATGCAAGAACCATGCCGTCAGCTGTACATTTTTTTGTTAACATTTACGCCAAAAAAAAATTTAAAAAAAAAAAAAAACCATCATGCATGCATGCATATATACATAATCGTCTCAAAGTATTTGTAAATTATATGCAACTTTTTAAATAAACATATATTTGATGTGTTAAATACTTTTTATGAAAAATTTAGGGATTCCAAAATATACACATATTCAAAATAAATTTATAATACTTTATAAAATTGAAACTCTATCTTGCACATGCTAAAAGATGGTGTATATCTATAATACCTGGGCATACGTCCGACATTTCTCTTCTCTTTTTATTTTTTTGATTCTCTCTTTCTTCTTTGGGATCGAGGTTATGATTTATGAAGATTGTAAAAGAAACCAATGGCTATTTATAGAGAACTTTGTGGTGTTTTTCACTTTCTTGAGGATATGTATACATAAAAACACTGAGAAAGAAAGAGAGATTCGTACGTTTTTGACCCAACGTAATATTGTTTTCAAAATTTCCAATTATATATTGTCAAGAGTTTCACCTACTTTATTAGATAGATAAGATATGTGACAGGTACATGCAAATGTGTGAACAATATGGTGGCTTTAAAATATAAAATAAAAATAAAGATGTGAGTGTGTAATGTTTATCGAGCAAGTCGTGGGTTGTTTCAATACGGTATGTAGACCGTAGGCTCTCGTGAATCTAAAACGTATATTTCTGAAACTGGTGGCCATTTTATGTAAGATATTTTCCATATTTAGAAGTTTTCTTCCACACAAAATATCTTTTAGTTGTATTTTTTATGTACATCGTTTGACCACAAATCATAATAGTTTCCGTAATAAAAGGTGCACATGGTTAATATTGAAATAAATAAAATAGAAAAAAAAATTGTGAATAAATAATGTTATATTCTTCTCTAATTTGTTTGTCTCATTTTGAATGGATGAAAGATTTTCTCAAATTTCCTTTCTATGTTCATCAATCTAACATGAAATGGAATAAATTAAGTCAATATATATATATATATATATATATTTTGCATTTTTGTCGTAAATCGTAAAATTTGATTTGAATCTTTATTTCATCTTAAATTATTGTCCTATAATGCAACCAATTTCTATATCTTATGTATATATTTTCGTCCTTTTCTTTTCAATGTAATTTTTGTGGAAAAGAAAACCACATATTTGAACAGTTCAAGTTGACTTTATTTGTCATTAGTTCTTCTATTCACAACCGCATTGGCATTTGCATTTGCATTTGCATTCACACATTAAATACTCCAAGTGAAGATAAGCTGGCTCTGATACTTAATTTGATGCTCAATTAACTAAAAATTGTTATTATTAAGTAAAAAAAAAACCTATAGAGTAAAGGATTCATTTGAAAGGAAGAGGACGAAAACTCTCTTTACACAAATGTTTTTTTTTTTCTCTCTTCATATAGTAAAGATTACAATGAAATGCCACTCCTTAAACCCAAAACCAACGCTACTCAGTGTCCGTTCGATGGCCTGAAGTCTCTATAGCCGTTGATTCCAGCTGACAAATTCGGGTTTGATGAATCTAAATCAAAGTAAGAGTAAGTAGCTGATGCTGATGCATCATCCTGGTTCCTCATAGCCCGTAAAGACAAGTCCATATTTGCCATCTGCCATTGTGATTGTGTTTGCCCATTACCATATGGCGAAGAAGAAGCAGAATGTGGCATGTATTCACTGTAAGACTGGTGAAATCCATCATCACTGTAACTCCTGGACCTGCCAGAGATCCCGAGATCCGCACCGCCATGATATGGAAACGGGTTGTTGAACTGTTGTGGTACACGGTATACACTACTGTCCATCGAACCTTGTTCATCTTCAAGCAGATCATTGATGATATCGAGGTGAGGGAAATCATCGGTCATCAGACTCTGTGCCATTCTCCCTATCTGAAGATCAGTAGGCTTGATGCTGGTAGGTACGGGTGTGTTGTACCGGTTCGTTCTATGATTCCCGCTGATGGTTGTTGTTGTATCTCTGTTTGAACTCAAACCACCGGTCCACATGAGCCCGCCAGACGAAACATCCCAAGAGCCAACGTTGATTGGGAAACCGGACTGATTTGATACTGAGACAGGAGACGGATGTGAATAAGGCGGCAATGTGCTTGTTCCCGTTGATTGGGAGCTTGAGTGAGTGAAACCAGATGAACCCACTATGGCATGTTTATAGGATTGAGGAGTGTAAGCTTGGCTATGTGTCGGTGAACCTAAACGGCCTGTTGAGCTCATTGAACGAGAAAGGGACGCTGTCGATGTTTGAACAGCGGATATTACAGGTGCAGCTTGCTTTGGAGGGATTATAGGAGCACTCAAAGGCCTTGACATAGAAGGTGCTGGTTGTGCCACAGGTTTTGGAGGAGAGATTTTCTGTATATCAGCTCTAGGAGCCACAGTTTGCAACTGAGTCTCACGAGATGGTGATGCTTGATGCGATGAAGGTGATCTAGCAGATAAGACTTTCCTGTTTGGAACCGCATCTACATTTGAAACACCCTTTTTCTCTGGTTTTGCTTGCACTAGAGATGGAAGATTCCAAGGAGCAGCTCTGGATGGGGAAAGTACCGCAGCACTTTTCTCTTTCATCTGAATCGTGTAGGAATCCTGCAAAATAAGATATAGTCGTTCAATGTTGATAAGCATATCACCCTAAAATGGATTAAAGGTAAAGCAACGCGACTCCTGGAATTCGTTTTACGAAACCCAGAATCCAATCAAGACTAGTCATTGAGCTTCCCTCTTTACATATATCTTCCAGTTTCCAACATTAAAACTTTAAAAGTATGAGTGAACCACCTTGCTAAAAGGAATACGCTCCTCAGGGCTCTTTGGTTCTTGGATGTGGGAGATAACCATGTTAGCTTCACCAACTCTGCTTATCTCAGAAGAATGGCTGTGATTCTTACGGTCAGATGCAAGTCTTGAAGATTGATCTTCTTTTTCACTGGCTAAACTGTTGGCCTCAGATACTTTTCCTGGTTGTGTTTTTCCACTGCACATCACAATGTATGTTAACAGGATGTGGAACAAACAAATTAATTAAAGGAAGCTGCAAAAAAAAAGGTTTACTTACTTGCTAAGCCACTTCTGGCTTTGGCAATTTAATACATTCCCTTTGTATGACCCATTGGCTACCCCTGATCGGATCGAGTCATTAGAACAGGTTGAAGAACTATCATCCATTATGGACAGGCCCTTTCTTTCTGTAAGTCCATTAGGTATAGATAAGCAATTTCCTCTTCCTCTGCTGGTGTCTCCTGAAGAAGGGGGATGAATCTCTGAGGCATCTATTTCCCACTGAACAGGACTACTCTCTCTATCTTCTGAATCAAGCTGAAGTATGTCAGCTGAACTAGCTACTGAATCAGAAACGTCAGAGACATCTCCAAGTGTGTCAGGTTTTTCAGCTGACGATTCTGCTTTCGCTCTCACACATTCCTCTTTCTCAATATCCCTTTCTTCTGTTTGGGTTCTCACCTTCTCTTCTTTCCTTTTTTCCTTTCCTTTATTTTTGTTCTTTTTCTGCTTCGCCTATGAGTTCCAAACAACCAAGAATCTCCATTAGCACCCCAACAAGTTGTTTATGGTATTATATATTTTGGAAGTAACAGAAGTGTAAGGACCTGTTTCTTCTTAGATTTCTTCTCTTTTTCGGATGCTCCTCTCTTAGCCTTCTGTTCGCTTTCTGCCAGCCACGCTTCCTCTTCTTCACGAATAAGTTCTTCTTGCCTTTTCCATGCAATAGCTTCTTGGTATGCAACTTCAATTTTGTTGCTGCATTTCTCAGAAAGATTGCAGTGCGATACATGAGGTACAGCTAAGAACACAAAGACGCACAATACCAGAAGACCAGAAATAGAAAACAAACACTATCAGCGGTTTCAGAATAAGATCTTTCATGCATGTTTGAGCTTGTAAACAAAGTATGTGCTTACGATTGATTTGTATGGAAATTTTAAACCTAAGGAAAAATTATGCCATATTACCTGAAGATGTGTGCAAGAACAAATATCTCCATAGTCCGTCTACCCAACTCAGTTAAACGCCTCTCATCACGCTCTATGGCTTCTCTACTGAATTCCTCTCCAGCGTTCCCATCCTAGAATCGGATGGAATAATTTTAAAAAAAATTTATACAAGTAACATCAAGTCGATATGGAGACAAGTGATTATGTTTTAAACATTTTTACATGGATAATTAAAAGTCAAAATGCACCACCGGACAGGATAGCAAATCATGAAATTCAATCATTACAATACATAACATATGAAACTAACCTTCGTACGGTTTTGAGGACCCTTTTCCTCTTTTGGAGGCAATGGCTCGAGAGCAGTCCTCTCTAAGAGTAATAGCACATCATCAACTAATGCAAACGTATCTTTGTCCACGCTAACAATTGGAGCTGGCAATTCTTCGGTATCCATTAGTCTCGGCCTACTTTTCTTGTTCTTAGTTTGGCCTTCAAGAGCCTTCAACCCACTATACAAGGAATCCATCACCAAAGTAGATGTAACTTCCTTCTCGATGAAGAAGTGCTTTACAACTATTTTTAGAATCATGTCCATTTTCTCTCGGGACATTCGACGCCTTGAATTTTGGTCCAATTCCATCCAGAAGGCACAGAAGCTGCAGCAAGAAATAACAATCAATTCCTAATTATGCGAACAGCTCAAACTTTGAGGTCAATCCCGGCCTCTACAGCTATTTGTGATTTCATTTCTAGAATCTGGAAGAGATGAGTGTAAATGTGGAATACCTTTTCCATTTTGCCTTGTCCTCTATCAACCTACCAAGCTTGCTTCTTTTCTCTTCCACAAACCGCCAGCAAATTTGCTCTACATTTGTCAAATACACCCTAACAAGTTCCTCCCTATACTTATAATCAAGGCAGCGAAAAGGTCGGTCCACCCTCTCTCTGAAAGAATCAATTTACAGAATTATCCACAATGCAACCAAAAAAAAAAAAAATCTAATTAAGCCTAGTTTTACTGCAATGTGTATGTGGTCAGGAAAGTTTTTAAACACGTGTGATGTATGTTACTGGGGGGGATGTATGACACATGACTTCAGGTAAACTCAATCTTGCATTTACCTGATCACCTGGACTTGAGCCTTAATTATAAGAGAATCAGAATCATCTATGAACCCTTCCTTTAATTTAGGTAACTCAATAAACTTTTTCCATCCCCAATCATGCTCTTTCTTCCAAAACCGGTGTAACGTATCTGCAAGAAAACACTTTCAGTTTTGACTACGTACACGGGATATAAGGAAATTAAAAGATGCAAAAGGTAACCTGAATGCTTTGATTTCTTTGGATCTTTATTCACCACAGCTATAGTAAACTGAGCACAATGACTCCAGCCTGTCTCAAAGATTACAGAAGAACCTAAAGGGTAAGGTTTCCGGTTCGAGGGTGTTAAGCTAAATGTACAACAAGCAAACAACAATACTCACCTGGAAGAAGTTTTTCATGGTTTGCAACACAGAGAAACAAAGAGAGATGGTTGCACACATCACACCCTTGTGGATAAATTAAAATATACCTGCCATAAGAGGAATGTGAAACATTGTAGAATGAATAAGGAAAAGTAGGCAGCTAGGTTTACTGATTACAAAAATTCCAAGCTTATTGTATGCCATTTACCATTTGTAGCCCCCAACTTCAAAAACATCGCCACGGAGCTCTCGTTTGTTGATTTCTGAAAATTTCTCAATCTTCCAAGTATTTCTCCCAAAAAGTTCAGAGGGCTTTGTACCTAGGAACAAAAAAACGCCATGAAACAAATAACCAAACAAAGGAGACTCATTTATAGAATATAAAACATTTAAAAAGAAGGAAGAGACTCGGCTCGTTTCGTACAAACTAAACGTTGCAAAGACATACCAAAATCGTCGTCATCATCGATGTCCCAATAGGGTGGCGATGTTGAAGGAGTTCCATTCTCAACTTGATCAGACGACCGCCACTCTGCGAGTGCTTCTTCTGATTGACTTCTTTGTCCATTTGAATTCTCCTCCACTGATGATCTTCCTGCTCCAGAATCTTCATTAGTACTCTCAGACATATTCCCCTCAAGCTTCTCTCTTTCAAACTACCAAATTAAGATTCAGCATAATGAATTAGATTTAAGAATTATCACTATCTGCTCTTAACAATCATCAAAACCAAGAATTATAGCTGAAATGGATCAGCAAAACCTATATAAATCAATCCTAAATCACAGTTCACAACTCAAAAAACATCGAAAAATCTAAATTAATCACTCACTCATAGGAACCAAACACGAATTATAATGGTTCAAATCAATAAATCAAAAACCTCAAATCAGATAAGAATTGAGAATAAACCCTAAAAAAAACCAATCTTATAAAATAAGAAACAAAATCATTCGTTTCAATCAATTGAATTACACCGAATTTTACAAAACAAAAACATCGAAAAATCTCATAAAACTACAGAATCAATCAGCGATTAAAAAAAAACAGCACAAAATTGAAATCGGAAACCTAAGACTCTCAAAATCCGAAAACTAAAGGAAGCTGAGATTGAAGGATACGTAAAAAACGACGCTGTGCAGATCGAAGCGAACCTGAAGATGATTGAAGAAAGAGCTTAAAATCGTTCGAATGGGATTTTAATGAAAGCTCACCTCAAGATTCTAGAGAGAGAGAACCAAAAAAAAAGAGACGGAAGAGAGAGAAATGGAGAGAGGTCGTAAGAAAGAAGAAAACACACTGCGAAACACACACACACAAAAAAAAAAAAAAAATTATTATTATTTTAATAGTTAGTTTCGTGACATATATATAAGGTAAGGTAAACGTTCATGTTTCATTTTCTGCTCTGTTTTGAAAGATATGAAAAACAAATGGTAATAAGAAAACTAATAAGTAATTAAGTATGTCTTTTCATTGATTAGTTTAATCTATATTTGTAGATGTTTTCATTAAGAAACCAAACGAAAGAGATATTAAATTTTTATTAAAAAAGATTTTAATATATATAAGTTTTTTAAAATATACCCGCGCAAAACACGCAGGATATTATTTTATATAATAAAATTATATAACAGTATAAACGAATGAGATATTAACATTTACTTTTAAAACAATTTTTACCTTTTAAAAAAATCTACATAAATCCCGCGAGAAATTAATTTATATATTTAAGTATCTGATGGAATAACAAAGACGAGATATTAAAGTTTCGCTTAAGAAAAAAATTATTATCACCTTTTTAAGAAATCTACGTAACTCACACAAAAAATATTTATATATTAAAAGTATATAACGAAATAAATGAACTGAGATATTAACGTTTTATTTAAAAAAAAAAAAAATTGGTAGCTTTTTAAACAATCCACATAAATCATGTGGAAATTTATTTTATATATTAAAAGTATCTACCGGAATAAACGAACAAGATAATAACGTTTCACTTAAGAAAAAATTGTTACTTTTAAAAAAAAATTATATGTAAATTAGGCGGTGAGATATTTTATATATTAAAAATATTTAACAGTATAAAAAATTACATATTAACGTTTCACTTAAGGAAAAAATAATTGTTACCTTTCTAAAAAATCCAAGTATATCACATGGGTGATTATTTTCTATATTAAAAGTATCCAGCGGAATAATAGAAAGAGATATTAACGTTTCACTTAGTAAAGAAAATTTTACCTTTTAAAAAAAATCCCACGTAAATAATGCTGAAAATGATTTTATATCAAAATAGATTTGAATTTATAAATAACTAGATTAGGACATGTGTTTGGGAGGGTAACTGAATAGATATATATATATATATATAGATATATAATTTTATCTATTTATAAAAATTAGATATTTATTTTTTTGTACCACGAAGAATAAATTGTATTGACAAATTCGACATCTGCAATTCTAATAAGATATGGTTGAAAGACACGGCTAAAATTATTTAAAGGAAAAAGAATCATGAGAAATCAGCCAAAGTAAATAAAGAATAAATTCAATAAAAATAAAAAATAGGAAATTTGATTTTTCGGTTAATTATGAATTATTGAATTGTATGTAAGTTTAGTTGTTTTTGTTCTTTTAAAGTTACTCTGATATCAAACTAAAGAGATTTTCAATTTTGTTGTTCTGTATATACACACATAAATTAATATATTTAAATATGTACATTTTCATTTTGTTAATTTTTTTGGTTAAAGTAATTAAAGTCAAACTCGTTTGGATTTGAAGAAATCAAAGTTAAATTGGATTCTTATAGACTTTAAACCTAGAATCTAAAATATATATTGACATATGTAAAGATCTTATAACTATTTTGACTGATCTCATGATTTTAGTAAATATTCCATCCATAATAAACAAAAAAAAAATTGTTTGAAAAATATTTTTGATACTAGATTATGTTCCGTGCTACAGCACACGGGTTATTGTATCTTTTAAGATTTGAAATTAAAAATTTATATTTATAAATTATAAATTATAAATTAATAAGATAAGTGCTATATATATTTATAATTTATCAACAAAATATGTGTTCAATTAAGTTAAATATTTTAAATTAGTTTTATCAAAATAAATCATACTTTAGTTACATTAAATAAACTTTTAAAATTTGATAAATATATTTGATTAATATATTTTGTTGTTTTTACCCAATGACAATGATAATAATACTTTTAATGATTCCATTCATTTTGTTTTTTAAATGATTTATTTCAATTACATTATTATATAATTTTTAACAACTTAAAAGATTAGATTCTAAAAAGTACTTTTGGAATATTAATATGGAGATAATCTAAACATGAAATAATTTATTAAATTATTTATTAATTTATATAAATAAATTTAACTTCCTAATAAAGTATGATAATATACTTTAAATGAAATGAATTTTTAGTATGTAAATAAAAAAGCTTTAATTTTTCTTATTTTTGAAATTATAAATCCCCTATATATTAATTGAGAATCATTTTAACAAGATAACCTTATGTTTATGTAGAATATTACATCAGTACCATGCTTACGTGTCATCGTCAGAGTCATTCTCAGAAAATATATTTTATAGGACATTAATTACTAGAATAATTACATAATATGTCATTAGATCAATCATATATAAACTATCTTTATTTTAAATATTATAATTTTACCTAAATTAACTTTATTTATTTATGAAAAATCGAATAAGTAAATATTCCATAAAATTATAGCTGATTTTATTGTTTCCTAAATTTGATTAAATCTTTTAAGTAAATATTCCATAAAATTATAACTGATTTTATTGTTTCCTAAATTTGGTTTTTAAAATTTTATTTAAAAATATATTTTTTAACTAAATAATTAATTAGTAACATAAACATGTAAAAATTAATTTTAAATTTCAATCAAGAATATACAATTAAAATATTTAGAAATGTTTATTTAATTTATTAATTTTATAAAACATATTATAAATATCTTATCTCGCGTTTGAGAATCGCCTAGTTAGTTAATAATAGTTAACATATTTACTTCTTTCTATATTATAATTTTGTTTTAATTAATTATTTTTTAAAAAAAATTGTGAATGTAGTTGAAAAATAGATTATTTGAAGATTTTGTTTCTAAATATATCTGTTTTTAATTAAATAATAATAGTTTAGACATTTTTACACTTAATGAATATTTTTTGTTTGTTCTTGAGACTAATGACATTGTATGTAAATCTTAACAATGTAAAAGTTTATTCTATAATGGTACTCTCCAAATATTAGTAAGAAGATTTGTCAAAATCTGATCTCTTTTGACATATGTCAGGATTTATGAATATTTCATCGATATCTTTTTTTAAATTGTTGTTTGAAAATATATTTTTGATATTACGTGTCAAAATTTAATCAATATATTGACACATGTTTCAATCATGTTAATAAATTTTTTGTCATGCATCAAATTTTCATCGTAAAGATTAAATTTTTATTCTAAATCATACATAAACAAAGGTGAAAGACCTGTGAAAAAACAAAGGAGTACACTGGTATTTACAACACGTCAAAGTCGATTTGCTATAGAAAAGAACAATTAGATGGGGGACAAATGCAATCACATTCTATTTACAACATGTCTAATTCAAATTTTTGTTCTATTTGTTCCTCATTTGATGAGAAATGTAGAGAAATGATATGGGAGAAATATTACTCTTAAATGGTAAAAAAGTTGAAGAATAAAAAAGAATATCACATTCCTTCTCGTTCTTTTCCTAAATTATGGTTACCAATTGAAGTCCAAGTTTATAGTATTGTATTAATAAAATTAGTGTTTTTCGGATGATTGATTGATTTATATAGGTTTTAGTTGTTAAATTTAGCAATAGTTTAGAGACTACATACAAGTTCTTAAATTTAAGAGATCTAATTTTTTATTGTATGTTTCTTTGGCGAGAATGATGTAGTAGGATGGTAAAAATCATTGTGAATGCACCTCTAGCTTTAGGAGTTTGATTCACTTTTTGTGTGTGAGAATAATAAGTCATTGGACCCGCCAATAAAATAATACTCCCTCCATTTTTGTATAGTTGATGTTTTAGGATTATGCACACAAATTAAGAAAGTTTGTATAATACCTACTGTAACCTTCTTCGTCGTTGAGTTTTGAGCTTTTTGACTGGAAATAATCTCAGTAATATAAAGGTAAAATAATTATTTAGTGTTAAATTTTGAAATTATTTTGAAATTAAAAGAAAAATCCTAAAACATCAACTAAAAAACGGACGGCGTATCATTTTATAGTCGGAAAATATGGCTATGAAACCTAAGCAAGTGATCTCCCACTTTCCGAACCCCAGGTGATTATTTTTATATTAAAAGTATCTAACGAAATAAACGAACCAAATATTAACGTTTCTCTTAACAAATAAACCAATTGTTTACCTCTTTAAAAATCCACGTAAATCATGCAGAAAATGATTTTATATCAAAATAGATTTGTAATTGATAAATAATTAAATTAGGACATTTGTTTGCGCAGATAAATAAATAAATAAATATATATATATATATATATATTATTTTTTATCTATTTTCTTTAAAGTATATATTTTATATTTTGTAGCACTATTATCTTCTTCAATAAATTAAATTGACAAATTCGACATACGCAATTCTAATAAGATATTATTGACAAAAATTGACTAAAATTATTTGAAGGAAAAAAAAATCATGAGAAATTAGCAAAAGTAAATAAAGAAAAAATTCAAAAAAATTAGGAAATTTGATTTGTCGGTTCATTATGAATCGTATGCAAGTTTAATTATTTTTGTAAAGTTACTCTTATATCAAACTAAAGAGCTTTCCAATTTTGGTGTAATTAATATATTTAAATATGTACTTTTTCAATTCTGTTAATTCTTTTTGGTTAAAGTAAATAAAGTCAAACTCGTTTGAATTTGAATAAATCAAAGTTAAATTTGAATTACTATGGGCTTTAAAATTAAAATCTAAAATATATATTGAGATATGTAATGATCTTATAACTCTTTTGAGAGATGTCACGATTAATTTAGTCAAGGCCTTCTCTTGGATAGTCTCTATTCAGTCAAGGCCTTCTCTTCGATAGTCTCTGCCTTAGGGGAGCCTATGCTCTCATACAAGCCAAGGCTGAATCTTACACTAATAGGAGAAGCCGAAATCATGGTTTAGATTGAGCTTAACAAACCATTTGCCCAAAAGATTGCAGCTGCAGACGAAAGGGAATGTCTCTTTGATTGATGTTGATTGTTCTTGGATCCCTTCTAAGTGTTAAGGTTGTGGTCACCTCGGGCACAGGAAATTAAGATGTTTGCTTCCTCTTCATCATCCCCAAAGCAATGGCACTGAAACGCCTTTGTCTCTGTATCAACATCATCAAACATTGAGACTACTGCCTGTGGTTTAGTCCCCGTCACACGCACAGCTACTCCAACTGTCAAGGGTCAGTGATTACTAGCACAGTTGTTACTAACACAATGGCAGTTTCAGCAGAAGGTTTGAGTCCAGAAAAACCTGCCTCAGACACCTCTCTTACAGGTTCTCCTACAAACCTGAACCATCTTACATCTACTCCTCATATTATTACTGTCTCAATCATTGAACCGACAACACCATTGGAGACTTCCTTAGCTCATACTCCCATGAATGATGATGCCTCAGCTAAGCCCACAGAGTCATCAAAAGATGAGCCCAACACCATTGTCACATCAGACACTTCACACTCTGAGGATGTATTCCTCAGCAATGTTACTACTCAGTCCTTTGAAACTGCCCTCCTTCCAACAGATGTTGCAGCTATGCCTCAGACTTTTCTATGCTCTCCCCCCAAGGTTTACACTCTTTCTTCTCCTAATTTGAACTCTGAAACTACCTTCCATCTACTAGATGATTGTAGGATTGAAGGGAATGAAGATTTGGTTGCGGAAGATTGTAGAAACCCGGATCCAAGAGCATTGCAATACTTGAAAATGACTGCTCATAGGATTCTAAGGGAGAGACCAGTAAAACCAACACAAAAAAATTCAAGATATGTGGACTGTGGTAAACAACCGCGGAAGACGTGGTCGAGGCGGCCGTAGTAAAAAACTATTGGAGACCTAGTACTGGCTATTTCACTACCTCTTCTTCTATCCATCACAATTGCTATTTGCAGTAACTTTTAAACTAGAATTTATCCCGTGCTATAGGATTGATGTTTTTTTTTTTTTTTTCGATATTATAATTTTTTTATTTAAAAATTATAAATTAATAAGATAAATGCTAAATATAAAAAAACAGATAATTTATCAATACAAATATGTATTCAATTAAGTTTGATATTTTATATTAGTTATATCAATATTATGTATATTTTAATTAATGTTAAATAAAAATTTAAAATTTGATAAATAACTTTTATTCGGATATTCTGTAGTGTACAATAATACTCTTAATGACACAATTAATTTTGTTTTTTAAATGATTTATTCCAATAATTTTATTATATAATTTTAAAAAACTTTAAAGTTAGATTCTAAAAAGTATTTCCATAATAAATATTAAGAGGTAATGTTTTTTTAAAAACAATCAAATATATAAACATTAAATATTTATTTAAATCATTTATTAAATTATAATAGTAATTTATTAAAAAATTTAGTTTAATATATGTATATCAATTTTATTTTTAGTAAAATATGATAATATACTTTTGATGAAATGATTTTTAGTATGTAAATTAAAAATAATTTTTATTTTTCTTATTTTTAAAATTATAATTTAGTTAATAATTGTTAACATATTTACTTCTTTCTAGATTATAATTTTCGTTTTAATAAATTTATTTATTTTTAATTTTTTAAAAACAAGTTAAAAATATATTTTGTGAAGATTTTATTGATTTAATTAAACAAACTAATTAAATTAAATTAAATGTTGATTTAATTAAAAAAAAAAAGATTTGATGTAGATTGCGATTTTGTTTGGAAGATTTTTGGGAAGTATTTAAACCGTAATCTATATATATCATTTTTAAAAAAAAAATCTTAAAATCATATAATAATTAATGACTAAAATATCTTTAGTGAGAGATTTTAATTTGTTCTTAGATGTAATGGCAATGTGATGTAATTATTAATATTTTGTAAGGTTTATTTATAAATGTACTCCCCAAATAATATATAGGGGATGTTTGCTAAACTTCTAAAACTATATGACTCGAAAAGGTATAATAGAATACTATGTAATTCTCGGGATAAGATATTTATAATATTTTTTAAAAAATTAATAAATTTAAGTAAACATTTCTAAATACTTTAATAGTATATTATTGTATAAATAATTGAAATCTACAATTTAGGAAACAATAAATTCAGCTATAATTTTATGGAATATTTACTTATTTGATTTTCATAAATAAATAAATCTAATTTTGGTAAGATAAAATAAAGACAATTTATTATATATGATTGATCTAATGGCATATTATGTAATTAGTCTAGTAATTAATGTCATAAAAATATATTTCCTGAAAATTATTCTAGCGACGACACATCATCATGACAGTGTTGTAATATTCCATGTAAACATAAAGTTATTTTGTTAAATTGATTCTCAATTAATATATAAGGGATGACAATATAAAATATCTAATAAGGTATATATGTTAAACTTTTTAACGATTATGGAAAGACTTAAAAATGTAAATGTTGTATAAACAGGAAATATATGGTGGTATTTAAAAAATATTTTTTTCTGTTTTTCTAAAATATTGTGTTTTATATAATAAGGTAAAATTTGTTTGCATTGTTCTTATCATAAAAAATGTTATTATTAAAAAATTTGATATATAACACACATATGATATTTGTAAGAAAAAAGTTGGCAAAACTCTGGGTGGTAGTCATCATTAATATGGAGTGTGTAAGGATAAAATAGCAACAGGCAAGGATACTTGAGTGAATCAATAAATAATCAAATTATTAATTTATAGAAGCTTATTTTCTTGTTTTCACAAGCAAATATGGCCGCCCATTAATTGAGACACTAGAGATATTTATTTTTATGAACTTTTTATGTATTCATAACATTGCATTTAAATATGAAATACTCAACCTAAATTTTAAATTATACAAAAATAATGACATCATAAAATATAATTCAAGTATCTGTCTTATTCTCGACATAGCAACAAACAAGGATTATTTGTCTTTTTATCTCTTGTTTTTCTTCTGCAATTAGGCCTTAACAAGGAAGTTGTTTCTTCCTAAGTCTTTTGTCTAGCTTTTGTCTCTCTTGTTCATGCACATGTGCTTTCAGTTTCAACTAAGCTGAGAAAGAATTAAATTAAAAGAAGTTAATGTTTTTATACTGGAATTCAGTCACAGGTATAGAATAACAATACATATTCCACGAAATTTCTTCGAACTAAAACTGTTGAGAAAACTTATCTAGCTTTTAACAATACTTTCTAATATCTTAACAATCTGTATAGAACTTCGAGTAAGATATCATATAAAAAACTTTATGATACATATATTTATGCCTTATAATGATGAGTAATGAGGATCATAATATCATATGTAGTCTAGAAAACCAAAAAGCGAGACACAAGGATACGATTAAATACCTAAACTTTGTAATTCTGCCTTTTTGGAACCTGTTATTAATTTTCTAATACAAAAACATAATCTCCTAGGCAGATCCGTATTTGCCGTGGCCGTCATCCCAAATTTAAATTAATCTCCTAAATCGAACTTCGTCTGCTCCTGAGCCAGCGCCTGTTCTTCCTCACGTAAAAGCCGCAAAAAGTTAGTATTTTCTCCACCATGAAATCAAACAAAAGTCTTAGCTTATCTATTTCTCCTTTAGCTCGTGGATTTTGATGTAAGCCGCATATTTGCATCTACTTTCACATCCGGATGTGGTGGTGGAGGACCAATTGATTTAATTCTTATTTCGATTGGTTTATTCTAAAGCTTGCAAAATGTTGTCACTTTTGAATTAAATTTCGAAGATGTAGACAAATTATGGGATAGATCTGACTTATTCTATGAGAAAACCTATAATAAAACTAATATGATATAAGATTAAAGATGAAACTAAAATGATATAAGATTAAAGATGTATATATATATCTCATAGAACGATCACAAAACATGCAAAAATAAATAACCACCCAAAAATATCTTACCCTTGACATATATATATAATAAACGCCTCATATATGCTTTCCTAGATTACATATATCAACCTCGAAAACCATATAATATACACCAAAAACGTAATATACATCTATAAATATGTAAGAAGTTGATGATCATAATCCAAGACGCAGCTCCAAATCGATTTCATCTCCTTCAACGACGACGTGTTCTCTCCTTGTACCCATCGAGCCGATTCGTAAGTGTTGGATGTAGTTCGAGGTGGTCGTCCTCAACACGACAGAATCTACTTGCTCGTAGCCACCACGATCAGACGCCACGTGGAAACATCTATGCGCTTGTGATGAGAGTGCCACGTCAGCATCGTTTTGCACCTTGGCCTTGTTGAGACGGTCACGTCGATGGATGTTCATGTGACCACCTAAAGCTTGTGCGTTCGTGAAACCTCTTTTGCAGAAAGTGCACTCGTACATTCGTCTCGTCACGGTGGAGGACGACGCTGCCGTATGACGGTGTCGAACGGCTCCGGTTTCTGATGATGTGGACGACGATGATCTCTCACACTCCATATTTATATATATGTTGCTTTGATCGATAGAGAGATATTTTGAAGAAATGTTGGAACCCTAAAAATAGAAGTTTGAGGGAAGATTAAAGATGAAAGATTAGTCAAATGTCTAGGGTGCATATAAGGTGGTTTTTATGATAGAGAAATAAAATTTATTTATAAGACTGATTATGCTTTTGTTTTTGTGTGTTTATATGTTTGGAAGTCATGATTTGGCTTTTTCTTTCATGGTATATTTTTGTATCGATATTTAAAAATTTATCACCGTATACTGTGGATTTTGTTTTTGTTCTCATGTATTATTAGTAGCTAGATTATCATGTAGCCTATGATTAATTATTAACTTGCCAATAATAGCAAGCTAGTTTATATAGCTAATTCTCAGAAGCAAAGCAATATCATACCATTAGTTATGTAATTAGTATTTTATCATCGATTTTAAAGTATCGCTCCGCAAAAAATCTATACTAAATCAATAATACAAACTTTAATTTTATGACATGTGATTTCACAATTATCTTAAACTTTTACGGTCTTGCTTACAATACTCGTATTCAAAACAAGAACATAAAAAAATATATTGAAAGAGACATAACGAAAGATTTGATTAGAAATCACATAAAAAATAATTAAGTCAATCTTCACAGTAATCCAATAAACTGAAATCCAAATAAACCTCACCTAAACTCTTTCATTAGTCCACAAAATTACAAGAAATGATGACAATTAAAAGGCAAGGGAGTGGTTTAAAATCAATCGTGTTTGTTTTATTTCTAAACATTCCTTTTGTGTTTGTCCTGTAATAGTCCAACATTTTATCGCAATTTGATCGGCACATAACCAAATTTATGGATTTAATAGATTTAGTCTCGACTGACTGCATGCTTTTTCTACTAAGAAATATCATAGATCAATTTTTACCGAAAAAGACATAATATGTTGAGGAAACGCATTATCATATTCATTTATCAAAAAGCGCATTATCATATATATATATTTCAAAAGTATATCAAAAATATAATTAGACATTAACGAAAATAATGAAATAATAGATTACATAACTAAACTATAGTTTACGTGCGAAAGAAATATATTAAGTTTTTTTTATCATAAACAATCTTTATTTATTGGACAGCTCTGCAAAATCAAGGTGTCACTTGATAGCAACTCGAGTAATTTGATTCGCTCAATTAGTGCCATATCATTGATTGATTACGTTATGCATACCTAATCCAGTATGGGTCTACTTTTCTCTTTATATAGTAATAAATTGTGATTTAACACTTCTATAACAGAAAACGCCAGTGGTGATAGAATAATACCCTGCCACGATATAGACCCGGGTTCGAAACCCGGCTGGTGCAAATAGGTAATAGCCTAATGTCTATATTCTGCCTTTTAAATACTTTTACAAGCATTGCTAATTTAGCTTATACAAAAAATATAGTTTATAAACAACTACTTTTATAACCCCAGTGTTAAAAGTACCGGAAAATAATATTATATTATATCTATATTTATATGAAAATATATTTTTTAAATAGTGCCAAAATTGTTAAGAAGAGAATGATGTACAAAACCTTGATTTGTATTTTCTGTGAATAACTATATATATTTGAAATTAAATAAATATTTTAAGATAATATTATCTACAAAAATCAAGTAAATTAAATACTAAACACTAATATAAAAGCTCCGATTGGTGACCATAAAAAGAACAATAAGAACGGAAAAGAAAATGAATAAGACAGAACAAAAAAGAAAGGAAAATGACCAAAATAAAGAACAAGCAGAACAAAAATGTTGATGGAAAATTGAACAAATGGTAATAGTAAATGGTAACCAAAATATTGAATAGATATTTTCTAAAAATATTTAACATAAATATTATTTTTAAAAATATTCATTTAGTGAATTTAGTTTATAAATTTCAATTAAAATAAAATGGTAGTAGAAATTTAAATATCTTATTAAAAAATATATAAATTTTTTATTTAATTATAAATACGAATTTAAAATAAAATCATATCATTCAATTAAAATATTTTTTTGATGAAATTATATATATATATATTTAATAAATAATACAAAAAATATTTATCTATAAAAATGTAAATATTATCAAAAAACCTATTTAAAATTATTTAATAATAAAAAACAAAATTTTAATTTTTGTTCCTCATTGTTCTTCTACAATTTTGGAGAAGAACAATTTTGTTCTATCGTTCTTTTTTTCTTGAAGAATGAAGAGGAAAAAATGTAGGATCCATATATCTGAAAATTGAAAAAATATTCTTGTAAATGGTAAAAAAAGTTGAAGAACAAAAAAGAACATGACATTCCTCCTCATTCTTTTCCTCAAAAGTGGTCACCAATTATAGCCAAAGACTCTTAACAAACCATATTAAAATAATATTTTAATAAAATACATTAAACACTAATATAAAACATCATCTAAAAATATAATAAGATTTGTTAAAACAAATTATTACCTTTTCATCAACCAATAATAACTCTATTCCTGTGAGTATATTATTTGCTTTCCATTTTCGAAGCAAGCGTATTATAATACGATGATAAACACGATTTTTGGCTAATTGATTTAGGGTAAGAAGAACTCTTGAATTCATTTTTTGATTTAATATGATGAATAATAAAAGATAAAAGATGAATGAGAAGATGATTTTGTTAAAAATCTATACTTTCGTATTTATAACCAAACTACTACGATATTAATTTGGAAAATTAACATAATTTGGTGTAAAATATTAAATCTTTTGCTAAAACTGACAATTGTCTTTTCTGATGATACATTAACAGTAAATTGTCTTTTTTATTATTTTTATTTTACTGTTATTTACATTTGTACTTAACTGACAAAAATTTTAATTGATTATCTATTCTATATTTTTATATAGCAAATTACTATTATCGGAAAGTTTAAAATTACTAAAAAAATTTCTATTGACATTTTTGCTTGACAAAAATCTTAATTAATTATTTATTATATATTTTTATATAAAAAATTACCATTACCAGAAAAAAACACGTGTCACAATCTAAATTAGCGATAACACATGTCAAAATCTAATGAATTATCACTTTGATACGTGTCACACGCATGTTAAACACGTTCAGCTTTATATAATAAGATATATGATTAGTTTTTGCAGTTCCGTGTGTTTACAGATTTTGTTACAGAGAAAATTAGAGAATGTTTAACCAAAATCATTAGAATCTGCAAAAATTACTATGAGCCATTCATCTGCTTTATGGTAGGAAAACTTAACCAAACTTGTTGCCACATCATTTTTCATCGAATCACTATTGGAGATGGGCTGGTCACCCTCCAACTAGCCCACCTTAAAGCGAAAATATTCCAATTAAAATATAGATCAGCCCACGAAGATAAGTTCGACGAGTTCAGCACCAACCTACGAAGAAAAAAGAAAAAATCGGACAAAATTTAGGAGATAAAGAAGAGATCCGAAATAAGAAGAAATAGAGGATATCCGCTCAAGAAAGAAGAAAATAATCCATATCACGAATCCGATCATCCCTTAGATATAAATAAGGAGTCTTTTATCGAAGATGGGGATCTGGAACTTGGCACAAAAAGACTTAGGCTATTATTCTCCATTATTCACAAAACCCAAGCTAGAACTCTTTTGTAATCTTCAAGCTTTTGGTCAAAATTCAATAAGAAAGACAACATTTTCTCCCTCTTTTACTCTATATAGTTATTTGTAAGAGTCCCGCTCTTACAATTAGCGCCGCCTGTGGGAACTGACAAAAAGTCTCTCAGAAAACCTTGAAGATCGACCAAAAGTCTCTTATCGTCAAAGCAGTGAGGCCCAACTCGAACACCAACTTCAGCGTCCAAGGTTAGCACATCAACTATATCACAGATCGAGGAAGTAGCAAGTTGGCAGATCGCCACTTCTCGTCGAGTACAATATGACAAAAGCAAGTGAGGAAATGAAAGACCCCATCCCGAATACGAAAATGAAAATACGCGGAAAAACAATAAAACCCGGGATTTTTAAAAGTTTTTTGATTCAATTCCCTTAATCTATCTAGACAATGACATTAAAAACTACTCAAGAACCAAGTATACATGCCACTTTAGCCATTAAAAAAAAACAACCTTCTAACATCACTAACGAGCGTATTAGCAAGTCCTAAACATTAGCAACCGAAGGCCAAAGAAGCATACAAACACAAAAAAATTACAAAACCTGATTTACGCCTAGATCACCCTCCTTCCTTCGGCCATGGTTTCACGAGCTTCCAATTTTATGAATTCTCTTTACCTGCACCAAAAGAAGTGCATAAGCATTGATAATGCTTCGTGAGGCGGTCATCCCGTCCCACGGTTATACGCACATGTAAACAAATGACTTACTGAAATCAATATGCATCACACACAAAACAATCAAGCAAGAATGATAGAGCTCCATCAAACACACAACACAACAACTTGGACAAGCCATAATCACACTCATGTGGTCAAGTCCTAACACACAAAACAAACACGGTAATTCAAGGATTACGTGGTGCAAACCACGGTCACGCACTCACCTTTGCTTGACGATTGAAAAGAAGAATACTCCTTCACTTCTCGATAGCTTCAAACCTTAGGCTTGATCTCTCTCTTGGAACACCACTCAAATCCCAAGATATCACTAATCTCCTGACAAAAACATCACCAAATACACTCTCAAGATAATTCACAAATTCAACATTTGAATTAACTAGCCTTAAACTCGGATCCCTTTCTTCAAAAACAGGGCTTTACTAACTTGGATATATCTCTTGTCCTAGGTCGAATTTGGCTAATTCCTTCGGTGGAATTCAAGATCAACCTCTCAACAACCTATATACCAAATTTCAGCCCAAAAAAACAAGATTTGAGTGCCCAAACCCTCACTCAAACTCAACCAATCGCGGGTAGCACTGTTTGAGCGGTTTTGGGAGAAAAATCATATCTCTCAAACCACTCAACATAATCCCAGGAAATTTGGCTCACAAAAGATTGAAGAACTTACCCACAAAAGTTTAGCTCAATCCGTGCTTTATAGCTAGGTCGATCGGACCTAACAATCACCACCAATTAAACCAAACCGACCCGATTTTTACTAAACCGCAACACTTAACTCTTCCAATTATTTTTTTCCGCTTGGTTTAGTAACTCCGTCTAATTTTCCAAAATATTTGAGACATCTTCCCGTCCCAAAACATTTATTTCTCTCCGCTAAAATCCCGGAATTACCGCTTAATTCCGCATAAACCGAACCACTCGGAAGTGATCAATCTTTCGATCAAATCATCCCGTTCACCGCCCATTTGGCTATTAATCGAGGTCGATATTATCCACATCACATTATATCTCATTTCTGTCAAAACACTATTTATTCTGTGAAAACACTATTCCGAATCAAATCAACCCGAATTGGTTCCGAAACGATTAATCTTCCGATTAATCAAACCAATCTCTACCCCGGAATTTATTAAGCGATCTTAATATTGTTCCTATTTCTCTCAGGGACAATTACAACACGGTACAAGACTTTTACAACAAGTACAATTACTTATTTGGTAAGAAATAATTTGGGATACGGATGTTACAGCGAGAACCAAAGTCTACATTTGGTGAAATAAGATTCATAGAGGCAGATATAGCCACGCGGCGGGTTCCAAGGACGTTGATATGGGTGAGGAATTAAGAAATGAATCCCACTATGCAATAAACCACAATCGCGGAGCATGTCCCTTACATAATCCACCGTTGAAAGAGTTGGAAAGCCTTCGATCTGCCCATTCGGTCCAAGAGGAGCGACTAGATCTTCCTTACCCACGTTATTCGGTAGGTCGTCAGGGCTAATTCCCCTTGGAGAAGGAGTCGCATCTTCTTGACCGACCCCCCGTAAATCAGTAAAAATGACCAAATCTCTTGAACTGACCTCCCATAGGTCGGCAGGGTCTTCAGGGTTGCCTTCACCAAGCAGGCTGGCCTGATCATCCACATCTCTCAGATGAGGAACAACGATTTCTTCCCGAATCGGATAAGAAGTAGCTTCATCCGGCCTACGAGAGCGGCGACGCCGAGCTAGTGGAACATTATCACTATCTGACGATGTAGCAGAGGAATATGGAGATACTTAGTTTTCGCCATAGAAGAGGCAATGAATGTTGATCAGAAGAACATGGAGATAAATCGGAAAACTTGAAGCCAGATCGGAAAATGCAAACTACGCCCTAAAATACAGCGAAGATGCAGTAGAAATTCAAAGACGACAACTGAAAATGAAGAGAGAGGAGAGAGCAACAATACCTTTTGATAACGAAGGCTTGGAAGTGAAAAATTGAGATGGTGCGACACATATTTCTAGAAAAACATAATTGTTGGAGATGTGCTGCGCACCCTCCAATTATCCCTCTTTAAACCGAAAATATTTTAATTAAAATATATATCGACTAACGAAGATAATCCCGACAAGCTCGGCAATATTCGTCATCTTTCATCGAGTCACCAAGCTAACCACCGAAGATGCTTCTTCCAAACTGAGTCAGACTTAATCTTTGCTGTGTCTTTCTCTGATTGTGACTGATGTTTCAGAACCACACACGGTGCATGTGTTGGTTTTCCTCCTAGTGGACCAAACTTGGGCCATATAATTATCCATGAGATTTTTATTGGACTTAGGGTTAATGAAGATCATATATATATATGCTTCTTAACCTAGTTGTGAAAGAGAGACAAGAGAAAGAAAAGAAAAGAGAGAAGTTGTGATTTTCGGATCTAAGGAGGAGAAGAAAACAGAACTGCTAGGTTTTGTTGTTGATAACGTTTGAACACTCAAACGAACTCCGATCTTGCTTATTTTTGGAGGGTAGCTTCGTGACTCAGTGGTCTTCAGATTCAACGGTGGGATTAAAGTTTCAACGGTTAGTTTGGGAGAGATCTGAGTTTTAGCGTGGCTGTTCGTGTCTGGAAAGTTCCAGATTTTCCTGCAGCATATGTCTGAGTGTTTGAGAAATCCAACGGTGAGTTCTTCTCGGGTTGAGCTGAAATTTTGCAGAGGTGTTCTTGACTTGTTTATCTAGGGTTTGTACGGTGGAGATCTTGTTTGGTGGCCGGAATCTTAGTGAACTGAGGTCGTTTTGGGACTGCATATTTCTAGGCTCTTGTATTGCTCTCTTGTTGTTTTCTCTTGTGTTGGAGATTGCTTCTTTGAAGCCTTAGTCTCTGGATCTGTTCTGTGGGAACAGTGAGGACGTGGTTGTAACTCAAAAACATTTGATATAGTGGATTTTTGAGTGGACTACGGTCCCGTGGTTTTACTCTTCACATCGAAGAGGTTTCCACATAAAAATTGTTTTGTCTCATTTACATTATTGCTTTGAGAATCTTCTGCTATTGTCAAAATATTTTTCTCATAAGTTCACACAAGTGAGGGGAAACATTATTCCGCTGCGCCGCTGTGCGTCCGTTTCCCCAACAGAGTGGTATCAGAGCTGCTGGTTTGTTAATAACTTTGGTTATTGGTTTCTTGTGTGAAAGATGGAAAATATGGGCAGAATGATAAGCTTGAATGGTGCTAACTATCATCTATGGAAAAGCAAGATGGAAGATCTGCTATTTGTTAAGGAATTTCATGTTCCAGTTTTTCAGGAGGCAAAACTTGATGAGAAAACTGAGGATCAGTGGAAGTTGCTAAATCGCCAAGTGTGTGGTCTGATAAGGCAATGGGTAGATGATAATGTGTTGCATCATGTTGAAAATGAGACTAATGCTCGTTCTTTGTGGTTGAAGCTGGAGCAATTATTTGCTCGGAAGACTGGGAATAATAAGATGTACATGATGAAAAAGTTGCTTGAGTTGAGGTATCAGGAGGGGACTCCGATGACAGATCACTTGAATGAGTTTCAGGGATTGCTCAACAAGCTTTCAGACATGGGCATCAAGTTTGATGATGAGATTCACGGTTTATGGATTCTTGGTACATTACCAGATTCTTGGGAGGTTTTCAGGATGTCTCTTTGTAACTCCGCATCGGAAGGTACCATTTCGATGGATTTGGTGAAGAACAGTGTGTTGAATGAGGAAACTAGAAGGCAGTCAAATTCTAGTTCCTCGCGTTCAGATGTTCTGGTTACTGAGTCAAGGGGGAGGAGTACATATAGAGAGCCCAAGAAAGACAAGAACAGGGAGCAAATCTAACAAATTTGCAAATATGGAGTGTCACTATTGTCATAAGAAAGGACACTTGAAGAAGGACTGCTGGAAGTGGAAAAAAGATAACAAGC
Organism: Boechera divaricarpa; assembly: GCA_026770425.1. Classification (NCBI taxonomy): domain Eukaryota; kingdom Viridiplantae; phylum Streptophyta; class Magnoliopsida; order Brassicales; family Brassicaceae; genus Boechera; species Boechera divaricarpa. Next base: position 4,782,536 of record CM049188.1, read on the forward strand.
AGCAAGGTGAAGATCGGGTGAATGTCACCGACGATCAGTTTCTTATTCTTCTTGAGAATGAAGATGTCATTAATATTGCATGCCAGGACACCAGTTGGGTGATTGACAGTGGAGCTACTACTCATGCTACATCACAACGGGATTTGTTCTCTACTTACACTTCGGGTAATTATGGTTCTGTGAAGATGGGTAATGATGGTTTGGCTCAGGTTGTTGGCATTGGTGATATTTGCTTGGAGACTAGTATTGGTACTAGGTTGCTGCTTAAGGGAGTTAAGCATGTTCCAGATATTCGATTGAACTTGATATCTACTGGAAGACTTGATGATGATAGTTTCTATAGTTTATTCGGAGGAGGTAAATGGAAACTATCACGTGGTTCTATGGTTGTGGCTCGAGGTGAGAAGTCTTCATCTTTCTATCAGATGCAGGCTAAGGTCTCCAAAGACATTATTAATGCAGTGGAGAATGATGATGCCATGGAGTTATGGCATCAGAGACTCGATCACATGAGCGAGAAGGGATTGTCTGTGTTATCAAAGAAAGAGGTTATTCCTAATATCTCTAGTTTACACTTGCAGAAGTGTGCGCATTGTTTTGCAGGAAAACAACACAGGATTTCGTTCAAGTCTTCTGTACCTTCTAGAAAACCCGAGATACTTGATCTGGTACATTCAGATGTGTGTGGTCCAATGAAGACAAGATCTCTTGGTGGTGCATCATATTTTGTCACATTCATTGATGATCATTCTAGAAAGTTGTGGGTTTATACTATGAAGACGAAAGATCAGGTTCTTGGATATTTTAAGCATTTTGTGGCATTGGTTGAAAGACAAACGGGAAAAAAATTGAAGTGTATCCGCACTGATAATGGTGGTGAATATTCTGGACTATTTGATGTTTTTTGCAGTGATCATGGAATTAGACATCAAAAGACACCACCTAAGACTCCATAGTTAAATGGGTTAGCTGAAAGGATGAACATAACTATTATCGAGAGGGTTAGATGTTTGATTTCACAATCAGGCTTGGCATATACTTTCTGGGGGGAAGCTTTGAGCTCAGTTGTTCATGTGTTGAACTTGTCACCGAGTGGTCCATTGGATGGTGATATTCCAGAGAGAGTTTGGACTGGTAAGGATGTTTCTTACAGTCACTTGAGGATATTTGGATGCAAGGCATTTGTCCATATTCCTAAAGATGAAAGGTCAAAGCTTGAGATGAAGTCGCGACAATGTGTGTTCATTGGTTATGGTCAGGATGAGTTTGGGTACAGATTTTATGATCCCGTTGAGAAGAAGCTCATTAGGAGCAGAGATGTTGTGTTCATGGAAGATCAAACGATTAAGGACATTGACAAGTCTGGAAAACAAGCTCAGAGTAATGAGAGTTTGATTGATTCAAGAGGTACTCCTTCTACATCGGTTCACGGTCAGACTGAGGGTGAGGTTCATATTGATACACCTGGTGCAGATGCTCCCGCACATGATGATGATGGTGTTGGTGATTATGGTGACGATCATGGTGAGACACCAACTACCACGAACCAACCTGCTGTAAGAAGATCTGAGAGAGGTCTTAGACCGTCGACAAGGTATGATCCTAGTGAGTATGTGTTACTTACTGATGGGGGAGAACCTGAATGCTTTGGTGAAGCATAGGAAGATGAACACAAAGATAAATGGTGGAATGCCATGAGAGAAGAGATGGATTCTTTTGATGAGAATCATACATTTGAGCTTGTAAAGTTACATAAGGGTAAGAAGGCATTGCTTAATAAGTGGGTGTATAGAATTAAGCATGAAGAAAACAGTTTGCATCCTCGATACAAGGCTAGATTGGTTGTGAAAAGATTCAGCCAAAAGAAAGGAGTTGATTTTGATGAAATCTTTTCTCCTGTTGTGAAGATGTCATCCATTTGGGTTGTAACTGGATTGGCAGCGAGTCTTGATCTAGAGGTTGAGCAAATGTATGTAAAGACTGCTTTCCTTCATGGTGATTTGGAGGAAGAGATTTACATGGTACAACCGGAAGGCTTTGAGAAAAAGGGCAAAGAGGACTTGGTTTGTCGCTTGAACAAAAGTCTTTATGGATTGAAACAGGCACCGAGACAATGGTATAAGAAGTTTGAGTCAGTTATGGGGGAGCATGGTTATAAGAAGACTACTTCCGATCATTGTGTGTTTGTGCAGATGTTTGGTGGGGATGATTTTATCATCTTATGTTTATATGTTGACGACATGTTGATTGTAGGCAAGAACATGAGCAGAATTCAAGAGTTGAAGATTCAGCTTAGTAAGACATTTGCCATGAAAGATTTGGGTCCAGCGAAACAGATTCTTGGTATAAGAATTGTTCGAGATAGAGGTGAGAGGTTGATTCACTTGTCTCAGGAGAAGTATATTGAGAAGATACTTCAGAGGTTTCACATGGACAAATCTAAAGTTGCTAGCACTCCTCTTGCTACACAGTTTAGATTAAGCAGTCAACAAAGTCCGAGTACAAGTTCAGAGAAAGAAGATATGGCACGGGTCCCATATGCTTCTGCAGTTGGTAGTTTGATGTATGCCATGGTGTGTACAAGACCAGATATAGCTCACGTTGTTGGTACAGTTAGTCGTTTTCTTTCCAATCCTGAAAGAGAACACTGGAATGCTGTGAAGTGGATTTTAAGATATCTTCGAGGGACTTCTGATTTGAAGCTTACTTTTGGAGATGATAAGCTACAGCTAGTTAGTTACACTGATGCTGACATGGCTAGGATGTTGATTCTAAGAAATCTACTTCGGGTTACTTGGTAACATTTGCGGGTGGAGCAGTATCATGGCAGTCAAGATTACAGAAGTGTGTTGCACTTTCTACCACTGAAGCTGAGTTCATTGCTGCAACGGAAGCTTGTAAAGAGCTCTTGTGGATGAAGAATTATCTTGAGGAGATTGGTTTCAAGCAAGATAAGTATGTGTTGCTTTGTGATAGTCAAAGCGCAATTTGCCTTGGGAAGAACTCTACATTTCATTCGCGTTCGAAGCACATCGATAGGAGGTATCATTGGATACGTGATGTGGTTGCTTCTAAGGAAGTGGAACTTTCAAAAGTTCATACGAATGATAATGGAGCTGATATGATGACGAAGTCATTGCCTAAGGGGAAACTTGAAGTTTGTCGAGAGATAGCCGGGATGGCTGTTTCCTCCCACTAGTCGGAGGGGGAGTTTGTTGGTTTTCCTCCTAGTGGAGAAACCAATATGGGTTTGGTTAATTGGACCAAACTTGGGCCATATAATTATCCATGAGATTTTTATTGGGCTTAGGGTTAATGAAGATCATATATATATATGCTTCTTAACCTAGTTGTGAAAGAGAGACAAGAGAAAGAAAAGAAAAGAGAGAAGTTGTGATTTTCGGATCTAAGGAAGAGAAGAAAACAGAACTGTCAGGTTTTGTTGTTGATAACGTTTGAACACTCAAACGAACTCCGGTCTTCAGATTCAACGGTGGGATTAAAGTTTCAACGGTTAGTTTGGGAGAGATCTGAGTTTTAGCGTGGCTGTTCGTGTCTGGAAAGTTCCAGATTTTCCTGCAGCATCTGTCTGAGTGTTTGAGAAATCCAACGGTGAGTTCTTCTCGGGTTGAGCTGAAATTTTGCAGAGGTGTTCTTGACTTGTTTATCTAGGGTTTGTACGGTGGAGATCTTGTTTGGTGGCCGGAATCTTAGTGAACTGAGGTCGTTTTGGGACTGCATATTTCTAGGCTCTTGTATTGCTCTCTTGTTGTTTTCTCTTGTGTTGGAGATTGCTTCTTTGAAGCCTTAGTCTCTGGATCTGTTCTGTGGGAACAGTGATGACGTGGTTGTAACTCAAAAACATTTGATATAGTGAATTTTTGAGTGGACTACGGTCCCGTGGTTTTACTCTTCACATCGAAGAGGTTTCCACATAAAAATTGTTTTGTCTCATTTACATTATTGCTTTGAAAATCTTCTGCTATTATCAAAATATTTTTCTCATAAGTTCACACAAGTGAGGAGAAACATTATTCCGCTGCGCCGCTGTGCGTCCGTTTCCCCAACAGCATGTTCAATTGTTTATCGTCTGTTCTGCTTCATGTTGTGCTGAAACAATGTTCATACAAACAATGTATGATTTGACCAATTGCCAAAAGACAGTTCAATCACAGACTTAGTGTTTAAAAATTACTCATAAGTTCATAACTCATTAACTTGTACCATTATTTACATAAACAAAAAGACAACTAACAACGAATACATCTCTCATCGGAACAGCATTTTGAGCTCCTCAAGTCTAGCCGACCGGACTTCTTCATCGGTCAAAGCTCCTGCAATCATCCGCTGCTTCCTCCCCTGAACTTGCTGCATCCGTTCCTCCACTGTTTCCTGCACACAATCATCCAAAACAATCACCATCTTACTTATTTAAGAGATCTTGCTTACGATGCTAGAAACTCTGAAAAAAGCAGGTTTTATAATGTTACCTTGACAATGAATCTTCTGACGCATACCGTTCGCTTCTGCCCAATTCGATGAATTCTCATGATCGCTTGCTCTTCCACCGCTGGGTTCCACCATGGATCCTACGAAACAAAAGCAAAAGATTTATTCATCATGACCAAGAATACGAATACAAAACAAGGTTGAAGAGAGATGGTACCATTAAGAAGACGCTTGAAGCTGCGGTTAGATTCAGACCAACTCCTCCAGCTTTCAGAGACATAAGCAGAATCTGATACATCACAGAAGCATAAAGATCGTAAGCTCTCTATCTTCAACTCAGACAGAGTTTGTTAGAAAATTATCCAATCACTTACTGTTTTCTGCTTGGTTTCATTGAACTCTTTCAAGACCTTTTCTCTTGCCTTCTGAGCCAGCTTCCCATCGAATCTAAGAAACTCGATTCCTTTTCTTCGCAATGGAATCTCCAAAAGATCCAAAAATGAAGTCCACTGGCTAAAGACAATGCTCTTCTCGCCCGAACCAGATTTCTGGATCTTCTCTAAGCACTTGAGCAGCTCTGAAACCTTCGAAGACTCCTTCCAGTTCTTTACCACATCAACACGGAATATACTATCCGTCGGGCATGAGATAAGCTCAGTTTTCTTCAGGATTGTCCTGCAGATTGGACATAGACCACATGACGAAGATCGCCAGCTAGAGAGGAGACATTCCCGGCATATTCTGTGAGCACAAGGTGTGAGAACAGGATCATCAGCAGACTCCAGACATATTGGACATTCTTGGCTATTTCCATTGCGTAAATCTTGGATAACCTCCTCAATATATGCCCGAGAAGGAGCGTTTTGTGAAACAGAGTCAGGGTTGTTATCAAGAAACCTCCTTGCAAGGCTATCTAAGTCGGCGTACTGTTGTGAATCTGCTCGGCTGCAACTTATCTTCAGGTATTAGAATACATTATCAAGAAATAAAAGAGTCTATTGAATATATTTTTGTTTTGTACCTCATAACTAGAAAAGGGTGGTTACAACATTGGCGTAGACGAAGGAGGAGCTCGAGGATGTTTGCATAGTTGTGAAGAACTTTTCCTTGTGCCACAAACTGGTCAAATTGGACCTGTTTCCAGAAAGGAGAATGTTATGTATTTATCAATACATCATAAATTCTTAATACATATTAGGATTAAGCTTATAACGGACTTTATTGTGCTTGAAGCCTAGAACTATAACACTTACTTTAGATCTCTTGAAAAGGGCAGTATAGAAGTCACGTTCTGCTTCAGATTGTTCACATTCAATGACTTGGACATCGGTTGGAGGGAGTTCAAGAATTAGACTGAAAGTTTGCAGAAAAAGTAGAGGGACGTTAAGCATAAGACAAGCAATGAAAAGAGAAGAAAACAAAAAATAGGGACTGAAACAGCGAAAAACATCTAACCTTCCTTCTTTGTCTCTTGTTTCCTTTGTTCTTCTCAGCATCAATGGCCTCAAAATCGCCTTGATCAGCCGCAGTCCTCGTGGATCACCATTTTCATAAGGCTTCTGTATCAACTTACTCCACCTATTTACATACAAGGGTAAACGTTAAATCAAAAAGAATTATATAGCGAAGAATAGCACTTATTCAAATGAAATCTCATCATACCAAGCCCAATTGCACCATGGTTCGACATGCAGGAAGCATAGAAGACTGTAAAGATCTTCAAGCTTGTTCTGCATTGAAGAGATAGAGAGTCAGTAAGTGCCAAAACAGTATGAGCTAATATTATCTATTCATGAGTTACTTTTAGTATCTTACTTGTAAGGGAGTCCCTGTCAGACACCATCGGCAATGTGAGGACAACTCAAATGTAGCTTTAGCAGCTTGGGTTTTCCATGATTTGATTGTGTGAGCTTCATCAAGAACAATCCTGTACCAATCAATCCTGTGGAAGATACTGTTCGCCATTTCCTGCATGTCATGATCTCAGAATTTTAAGTTCAACTAAACAGGAAAAAACAAAGTGTATTGGAACAGAAAATTGACACAGAATACTATTCTAACCTGTTTGTAAGCCGAGGTTAAGACACCATAAGTTGTCAAGACCACATCATGACACGCTATTGCTTTCACGTCATGTGTCCTGTCCCCTCCATAGTAAACTAATACAGACACGGTGTCAGGCTTTGAATGAGTCTCAAGCTCGTCCTGAAATAAAGTGAAACTCCATAAGACGTTTTAAAAAAACTATCAAAGGATTAAGAAGAAACAGCTATCAAGGCAATCACCTTCCATTGGCTTAACAATGCCATGGGACAAAGAATAAGAGTGCCTCCTTTTGCCTTCACAGATGTTAGTGCGGTATGACTCTCCTTCCTCTTGTGTTTATCTCCATTAACATCTGCCACCATTCCATCTCCACTTTCTGGGTTACCTCGGCCAGGCCTTGCAAGTATTAGTGCTATTGTCATCACAGTTTTTCCAAGTCCCATGGCATCTGCCAATATCTGCAAACAAAAGTTTAAACTTTTATCAAATCCACAAGCAGAAAATAATTCTCACTGGAAAGGAATACCAGTGTGATCAAGTAACTTACTCCGCCTCTTGCCATCTGTGTTGCTGTTGGAAACTGGATTGTTGCTTCACCGCTGAAGATGTTCACATATATTGAAGGTGCCCTCCTGAATAAAATGCATATAAATCAAGATTGTCAGATCAGATAACATATATGTTTTGCAGTTTATTTTAAACATTTGAGATAGTACATACTCATCACAGATTCGATAAGCCTCCCAGCAAGGATGTAGAGTTTCAGCTGCCTTTTCAACATCAATTCCTTTTTCAGATTCTGACATCCAGTAGAGAGCTTGTTTCTGGTACGGTTTCAGGTTACAGGTGAGCGTACTTGGTGCTTCCATTTCCTAGACGATTGTCAAGAAAAAATGGTATTAAAATTATTGTTTTAAAAGAGGAAAAGATAATTTAATTTGTATATATGTCACACCTCGAGGTTATATGAATCTGCAGCGCCGACAATCCGATTCATATATGACTCAGGAGCATCTTCTTCATCTTTGTTCTGCTCCAGAGACTGTTGACAACCTTTTCTTCTTTTCGCTATGGCCAACAATGCTGCTCTTTCATCAAAGTCATCCTGACCAATGAAATGCATAACTTAGTTTTCCACCAAATGAACAAAGAACTTAAAATTCACAACAGCATAATTACCCTACATACATCAAATGAGTTTCAAGGAGGGACTGAAGTGGAACACATACCTCCAAATTCAGTGAACGTTTACGAGAGTTAAGTTCCTCAGGAGTAAACTCGGCCTGTTTGAAGATATAAAATGAGAAAGACTGAGTAAAGGACTGGAAACATGATTCTAAGCCCATAAAGGTATTGAAACATGGAAATGTGGTAAATAACTTTTGATAAGGTTTGATTGTCAAGTGTTTGAAAAGCTGGAGAAGAGGATGAAGCGTGGAATCGACGTTTGGGGAAGAACCAATCCGCCAAGTGGATTTGCTAACATCAGTGAATATAGAGCTGTGAATGTAAAAACTGCAATCCAAAAGCTATATAAGTTTCCAACAAAACTATCAGTCAAACTAACACAAACAAAAACAATATTTACCTGACATATAACATAATTTCTTGCATCATTGTAAGAAACGGTGGCGCCGCTACACATCTGCCTAGCATTTTGACCTTACCAGATCTCAAAAGGCTCACAGCCCAATTAGACCACTCCATCGGAAGCCTACCAATCTAAGATCATATAGGCAAGAAATGCAGTCAATTTAATAAACCAAAACAAATGTATGACTGGAAGAGTTTAGTTTTCAGTGTTCTGTAAAACTAGACAATTTTCAGCTTTTCATAACATGGAAGATGTCAATTTCAAGAAACAGAAACACAAATCATTCAGTATCAAAAACTCTTGCTAACTATCGAGAACACTTATGGACAAATCAAAGGGAAATAGTGCAGGTAACAAAAGATAAAAACAACTTACCTCTCCACATCTTTTAGTAGAGAAACGAACAATGTTGGGGACTTTCCAATTGCTAGCAGAGGAAAATGTGAAATTCACAATCTCGTTATCTTCTAATTTTCTTCCTTTACTCGTGGAAGTAGCCGTGACAAGTGACCTCCCAACCAAATACCAATCTTTCTCCACTGGAAAATCTCCGTCTTCCACTTTCACCTTTCTTGCTACAACAGGTTCCTTCTTCACAAAAACTGGTTTCTGTTCACGGCGATATTTCATTTCCTCCACTGGTTCCACCTTCACATGAGTATAACTCATCTCTTGTTTAACTATGCGATTCAGATTCTCTGACTCCAGATCAATAACTTTAGGGGTATCCAAATTCTCTGGTTTCACAACTCGAAGGGGCTCCGGCGCCAGAATACAGCTTTTGACACCAATTGGTACAGATGGTTCCATCTCCATTTTCCTTCTTTTGGCTGATGCACCATCCGAATTTCCAGACGAAAAGAGATCATTCTCTTGCTCTAGCTTCTTATTTTCTTGCAACAATCCATTAATCTCACTTGGCTCACCTTCCTGGACTCCAATCACTTTATCCTTCTTTTTGAGCACACTCGAATAGACAGAATTGTATCTATCCTCTAGTGATTCTTCTTCTAACCTTATACCTAAATCAGGTTCTTCCTTAACCTCGACACTAACACACTCGTAATCTGAACCTCTAGAAACCGTTTCAACCACAGATTTCGCTATAGAATCAACAACCATTTCTTCTTCTTTAACAACCACCAGATTCTCAGCACGCAATTCAGGTTCCACTACCTCGACCTTCACATTACAATCATAACCTGAAGCACTTGAAACAGTTTCAACCACAGACCTTTCTATAGAATCAATAATCATCTCATCTTCTTTATCAGAAACTATATTCTCAACATACAAATCAGGTTCCTCTTTCACAACACGGATCTCTAAATCCTCTGCCCTAAATGAATCAGATTCTACAATCTCATTACTCACACAAGCAAAACCATCACCAGTTACGTCGTCTTTCGTCGGTAAAGTAATCGTCGGCATCACAACACCCGAAGGATCTGACTTAGATCCATTTGAGCCAACAATAATTCCGTCAAGGCTTGGCTCCGCCGATAGAGCTGAGATCCGGACTCCAGTGATTGTTCTGACGACAAGAGAGGATCCGTCAATAAAATCAGGAGTATCTGCAACGTTTTTACCACCATCGGAACTCGAAACAGCTTCGGAATCGGTCATCTGCATCTCCATGTTGTCAACGGTGGCCATTTGGGAAGAAATCGAGGACGGAGATGAAGAAGAGAGTAGAGAGGGAGAGGCGAAAGTGGTGGATGAGACAAGAGTGGGGGCTTAGGGTTTTTTAAATAAGGATGGGTCTTTTGGGATTCCAATTTTGGCGCGAACTGAAGCGAGTGGTTTGGGTAATAAAGAATTGGCGGGGTGTTTTTTGGAGCCAAAATTACTGTAAATCTCGCCGTTAATTATCAACTGTAATAATATATATTATATTTCGGGATACGTATTTATTTTTTTTATCTTGTTAAATAAAAGCCCACAATCTTGCTAAAAAAAATGCCTATGATATATCTTTTCTATATAAACGATCTAAAAATTTTTGACCAAAAAAATGCTCTTCAGTTTCACATGCTTTAAGTCATTGTTTAACAAGCATGTGTTGTGGACTGGACCTGCTTGAAAGCATATTAAAACTAGCTGGTTTGAACTGGAAACAAATATACTAAACAACATTTAATGATATTAATCCTCTCTACATGAACTCTGAAAGTTTCCTGGATTTGATGGGATAGACGATAACCCTCAGACTTGCACAGTTGGTGGGCATTCAAAAAGAATATGATTCATTTCCTGGGGTATTCAATGATTTATACAAGAATATTTCTTGTGTTAATACTTAAAATTATGTTGAATCTTATTAAATGGAAGTTGCACAAAATAATTAGCATTGACTTTGAGGGATTGACCTAATTAAACCCTATCCTCTCTACATATATATATATATATATGTCCAAGTTGCTAATAAAAATCAGATGTTAATTAGAATTTTTATTTGTACAAGTCATCTTTGTCTTAGAATATTAAAATCCGAAGCGCGTCTAAAAATAATTTCTCTCTTAACTTTGAATATCAAAGGTCAAATGTCTCCTACATATATGTCAAACATTATAAATTAGCGAAACAGCATAATACAACAACTTGCTGAAGATTCAATAAAACCAAACGCATAATTATTAAACTTGCAATAAAAATCACAACTCTCCGTAGTTTTTGGTATATATATAGCTTCACAACCTTCTCCCACAAATCAACCAAAACCAAACACAATTCAATAACGTTTTATATGGCTTCAAGAAAACCGAAGGCCAAACCGGTTAATCGCCAATCTGTGACGCACCCGAGTCACAACCATCCATTGCGTGTCTTTAAAGCCAAAGAAGAGGATGAAACCGCATGCTCTGGCTGCGAGCTCGAGCTGATGGGGAAAGCTTTCAAGTGTATAAAGTCAGAATGCGATTACTTCTTGCACAAGTCATGTTTCGACCTTCCGGGTGAGACCCATCACAAGTCTCACCAGGACCACCCTCTTACCTTGCTTCATTCCCCACCAGATGATCGGTCCATCTACACTTGTGATGCATGCAACCAATACGGATCTGGATTCAATTACCATTGCTCAAACTGCAACTACAATCTTCATGTGGGATGTGCGTTTATCCCTGAAACCATAGATCGTGAAGATCATGAACATTCACTCACTCTTCTTTATTGCACACCATGTAAAGGTCGTGAAGACACAATCTTCACTTGCAGCGTTTGTGAAGAAACTATTTCAGAAGATCTATGGATGTATTACTGCAAGGAATGTGACTATGGAACACATGTAAATTCATGTGAGGCATACGAAGATCAAAAATCGAACGAAGAGGAAGAAGAAGAAGAAGAACAAGATGAAGACGAAGAAGGAAAAGCGAGTTCTCCAACATCTAGGATAAAGTCGTTGATGAAGGCGCAAGACGTGATGGCAGCTATGCAGCTAGAGGCACGTATTGAGAATGATGCAAGGAATGCTGCGCTTGATCTTTGGGATGAACCAAAACGCAGATACTATTGGTGATCAAGAAGTGATGAATATATTTATGAAGATGTGTGATTGTTTCTTTCTTTGCGAACTATGGTTTCCGGTATAAAGAAACAATAGATATGGTTTTTTTGTTTGGTTCTTGTTTATTTGTGTGGATTCGTTATAAATTTCTGTGTATATTTTCTAAGTTGCAATATGAAAAATGAAATTATGCTGGTTTCATTTATACTTGTCTATCCTATGGTTTCGGTAATTAATTTGTAGCCAGCCATAAATCCGTTACGAAGTAAATGTTTTCTAATTTCTGAAATAACTCTAAATCTATTATTCTTGCATTTTGAACATGGACAATAGAGTTTACCAGATTGCATTGTGAGTTCCTGTTTTGTTGCAAATTCCATGAATTGCCTTAGTCCATCCAGAAATTCTTGCCGAAGATCGCCAGATTGTTGATCATCTCGTAGCATATCCATCCATGATCGAAAATATGCGTACCGTTGATTGCCACTCATTTCTAAGAGTTTTGAAGTTTTTGTGTTGATATAGGGACTCAAGAAAATATGAATTAATGTGCAACTCCTGTGTCATGTATTTATAAAAATTGAAAACCAATTTAGCGACAAATTCTGTAATATCCTCGCATAGTCGTCGCTAACTGTTGTCGCTATGTTCTCGCTAATATCAAATTAGCGACGACTTTACGAGGATTGAAACGGCTATATGTCATAATCCTGACTTGTCAGTGCCGAATAACAGGTAGCCGTTGTAATAGTTTTCCTCGCAAATTAGTCGTTTGGGCGTCGATAAATTGAAATTAGCGACGATTTTGCGAGAAAAGCAACGGCTATATACCAGCGCCTAACATTTTAATGCGTTCAAACATTCAGGCCGTTGTGTTGTACTAATTCTCGCTAAATGGTCGCTAATGATTCTCGCAAAGTCGTCGGTAATTTAATCTTCTCGACGATTTTGCGACAAAAAATGAATTCCCTCGCAAAGTTGTCGCAAAAAGCGAGTTTAAAAAAAAATTATATCTTAGATAATATTGAGATATATGAGATATTTTTCTTACTAATAAATCTACAAAATATTTTTCTAATTTAAAAAAAAACTTAGAAAATATTGGTTACAAATCGGTCAATGGGTTTAATTTTATTCATTACTTAAAAATACGATTGCATAAATATGAAATAAAAAGTACGTTTATTACAACAACATAATAATCACACATAATAGTAGTACTCCAGATTACAATTTTCAAAATAAACATTGAATCAATTATCGACTTCGTCTTCTGAATCAGGAACGGTGCAATTTTCCATTTCGGTTTCATCAGAATCTGTATCCGGTTGGATATAATTTTCTTTCGTGTACACCTTGTCAACATTTGCAACTGTGATGTTTAGGAAACATTCTTTTCGCGTAAACCTACAAACAGTAACCTGCAGTCACGGAGAAAATTAATGTTCAGACTAACCAAATTTAATATATTTTTAACTAAATTTAAACAAATTAAAACTATTATATTATGTTACCTTCTTTAATACCAACACAGCTCCAACTTTTATGTCATTTCTATATATGGTGAAAACTTTGTGATATATGTTTGCCACAATAGTTCCAGTTGGGTCCTTTAATGTGGTCATCATGTCCCCTAACCCATTAGGTTGTAATGATTTTATCATTACGACAACCTACAAAAATATTTACAAATTTCCCCTAAAATGTGATATTAAAAAAATATTTTTAACGAAATTATGAATTATTTTTTACCTTATGAATATTTGCCCAATTTTTAGTTCCATCAAATATTTCCTTTATCGGGGTCCAAATAAAAAAGTCTTTCGGAATTTGTTATAACATCGCTACAAAAAATAAATTATATTTAATAATTATATTAAAACATATATTAAAAATTCAAAAATATTATTTTTCTTTTTTCTAACCTTCGTGACGAACATTTTTTACTGCAATTAACCATGGTTCCACCTCAAAATCATTGTCCCCTCCATTGTCCTCTGTCCCAATGACGTTCATCACTTCCTTTGTAGGAATTGACTCTCCGAGGTTGTTAATTGTTGAAGAATGTTTGTTCTTCTTTCTTCTGAGCGCGACTTGAATCTTTTGAGCCGGACCCGGAATTAAAGGACTTCCCTATAACCTTCTCCAGGATATGTTGGTTGTATAGGCGACATCAGTTCCGAAAATTGTTCTTCTTCCGCAGCCCAACCCGCTACAACAGTCTAGAGTTCGGACATCATTAATCCATGTTTGGTATTTGCTCGGTATCACCAAGGTAATTCCGACATTGTCGATATAATAAACAAAATATTTAGGAAGAAAAATATTAGGGAATTGGCTATGATTATATCCTTTCTCATATTCTAGAGTGTTGTATTTATAAAAAAACATATGTTTTTTCCGACCACTTAGCGACGAAATATCATGTAAATAACAGCCATATTATAACGGTCATATTGTCAGCTATATTTCTCGCAAATTCGTCGCTAGTCTAGAAAAACCGTCGCTAAAACCTCGAAAACTATCGACCATTATTTTTTGTTTTAATGTTGTCGCAAACAACGCAACGGTTACAAATTTAGCGACCGTTTTCCGAGAATAATTACGTTTCCTCGCTATTCGGTCGCAAATTTAAATTTATTACGACAACTTAGCGACAAAAGTCTATGTCCTCGCAATACCGTTTATATTTCGTCACAAGTGAGCGACGACATATTTTTCGTCGAAAAAATCCTCGCTTTCTGGCCTTTTTCTTGTAGTGATTAGGTTACAATTCAAATCGAAGTTCGAACATACTTTGATTAATTAAACACTTTGACTCTTTCCCGTCGAATGGTAATGTGATTTAATACGGATATGTGACTATGTGAGCGATGCAGTATGATATGTGACTATGTAAGTGATGCGTTACGTTTAAATTGTGGATGGTAAAACCTTTTTGACTTCAGTTTGTTTTTATTATTTAATGACAAAACATTTTGGACCACTAATATAAAATAAATTTTAATGATCTGTCAGAATTTCATCTCACAAAATTTTTAGATTGTGTGGTTTTAATTTGATTCGAATTATGAAATATGGTATGTGAGGAATGTGTTAGGTTTTAATTGTGAATGGTAGGTCTTTTGAGATTGGAATTTGTTTTATCCTTTAATGACAAAAGATTAAAAATTAATTGGACCATTAATATACAATAAAATTTGGTTTTCTTTTATGGCTTTAGATTTATTAGTAGATGTCAAATCTCACAAATATCTATCACCGAGGTTAAGTACCCAGACTAGTTAGCCAATCCGATGGTTGTGAAAAAAAAAAAAAAGAATGGAAAACTGAGAGTTTGTATGATTTCACTGATCTCCTTCATGGACACTTTCTCGGGTTGATCACTAGATTCTAATGCATAAGGACAATCGCGAAAAGACAGTTTTTATCACCGACTGGGGGACGTACTGCTACAAAGTTATGCCTTTCGGCCCAAAAAATGCAAGCGCAACATACCAGCGGTTGGTCAACCGTATATTCGCGGAACAGCTAGGCTAAACGATGGAATTTTATATTGATGACGTGTTTGTCAAATTGCTCCTGGCAAATGATCACATCAGCATGCCGAAGCATTGTTTTGTGGTCTTGAACCAATATAACATGAAGCTCAATCCGACAAAATGTAACTTTGTGGTAACTTCGGGAGAAATCTTGAGATAATCGTCACTCGTAGGGGAAAAAAGCTAACCCCAAAAATGCTCGCGGAGTTCAGCGGCTTACGGGGCGTATTGCCACGCTGAATCGATTCATCTCTGGATCGACCGACAAGTGCTTACCATTCTACCAGTTGTTACAGGCGAATAAGCAAATTGAGTGGAACGAGAAATGCGATCAAGCTTTCAAACAACTCAAAGAGTATCTCTACCCCACCGATCCTAGGAATGCCAGAGCAAGGAGAGACCTTGTATCTATACATCTTCGTATCAAGCGAGGTGATTAGCGGCGTCCTTGTAAAAAAAGATCACGGCGAACAAAGACCAATTTTCTACGTCAGCAAAACTAGATGGCGCCAAACTAAGATACCCAGCTTTAGAAAAGCTAGCCCTCGCGATCGTCATATCGGCAAGAAAATTGCGCCCCTACTTTCAGTCGCATACGATTAGAGATTTAGAGTTATGACAAACCTGCATAGTCTGAGTTATTCAAGAAGAATGAAAAAATGGACTGTCGAATTCTGACGAATAAGATCCTGAATACTGAAACCATACGAGCGCGAAGTCCCAAGTACTCGTCCACTTCAATATTATTAAAATATTCTAATATTAAGGTGACATATGTCTGACAGCTCTTCACATTAGTGTCCTTGTCATATATTTCTTTTAATCTAGACACTATTAGTGTCAATTAATAATACACGTGTCCTTAAAGAGACACATCTCCTTAGCTCTTATGTTATACATATGTATGTACTCTGCGTGGCAAAAACAAAATGTATGTACTCATTTTGAAAAAGAGTACGCACGAAGAAGAGGATGAGCGTTTTCATAATAGAAACATAAAAGAGAGTGATAAAAACATTAAAGATAAAAAGATTTCTCTCCATCAAAAAATCAATTAAAGTTCAAGGTAAAAAGGAGGAAAACATCAAAGTTTCATTTCCATTTCAATTTCAAATCAACATGGATCAAGGTTAGTATTTCTTTCTTTTGATCAATAGAATGTTTATGGTTGAATTAAAAACAATATGGGTAATTGTATTATGAAATGTTAATACAATATAAAAAGTTACCTATTAAAGATATTTTGGAAAAAAAAAAAATTTGTATTATGAAATGTTAATACAATGTAAAGTTTATACTCATTAAAAATTTTAATGTTTAATTTTATGTAACATGTTAGTCACCAAAGTGGCCTTGTTACATGATCATTAAATATTAGAATAAAATAAAAGTTAATTGATCATGATTAAAGTGATGCCAAATGACATAAAAATATGATTGATCAATTATTTTATTATTTATATTTTTGGTGATCACTAAAGATGGATCATTGAATATAATTAATAATAAAAAAATGATTAATCAGTCTTACTATAGTCAATATATATGCTTGCTCAAAGGTAGCATTTATATTTGATATATATGTGTTTTTGATTAATTGTTAAAGAAATAAATATGCATCAAATGAAAGTATATGTATTTATATATTCTCCAAAAGTTACTTAAATTCATATTTATAAAATTTTATGGTTATATAGATTTAAGTCTCAAAGCACTAATAGATAAGCATGTATAAATGTTGCAGCTTCATCAAATTTGTTTGCATCTACAAGTTCTGTCATGAAATTTAATGGGCTAAATTATGGTGAATAGTCCGAACATATCCAGTTTCTATTCAATGTAATGGGACTGGACCGTGCCATAATAACAAATGAAAAGCCCCCCGCCATTACAGTTAATAGCTCTGAAAGTGAAAAATCTCGATATGAGAATTGTGAGCGATCTAATAGGTTGAGTTTGAACTTAGTGAGGATGTCGATGGCAGAAAGTATTAAGCCATCTATGCCTAAGACAGAAAATGCGATGGAATTTTTCCAAAAGATCAAAGAGTGTTTCCACTCGGGGCATACGGCGATGGAATTTTTCCAAAAGATCAATTTTTCCAACTGATCTAACAACTCATCTATCCTTAGAAGTGGATATTTATCCTTAATCGTTACGTTATTGATTCTCCGATAATCAATACATAACCGCATACTCCTATTTTTTTTTTCACGAACAAGACCGGAGCTCCCCAAAGTGAAGAACTTGGTCGAATAAATTCTTTATCTGTGAGATCTTCCAACTACTTCATAAGTTCCGCCATTTCAGCTGGTGTCATTATGTATAGCGCTTTAGCTATTGGTACCGCGCCTGGATCAAGAGTGATGGTGAAGGGATTAGAGCGAGGCGGAGGTACTCCTTCCAAGGGTTGGAATACATCTTGAAATTCCCAAACCACTTGAATTTCTTCTAACTTTGGCTCTTCTTCTACACCATCATCAACCATGGTTAAGGTAACTAGGTAAGCTTCTCCATTTTGCAAATCTTTCGCAACCCTTAATACCGATACAAATGATATTCTAAGACTCGGACAAAACCCGCCAAAAGAGAACAATGCCTGCCCATCTTTTTCCAACAAAATTCTGCCCTTACCACAATCCAAACAAGCCTGATAACTGGACAACCAATCCATACCCAAGATTACTTCATGGTGAGTTAGTAGAGTGACTAACAGGTTGGTTGAAAATTCAGTCTCTCCGATCATGATAAGAACCTCCAACACACTACTTGTGGCATGGAGCATTTGATCACCGGGTGTCCTAATTGGCACACTCACTTTTAGTATCGTAAAAGTTCTCTCAAAATTCCTCACTACTTCAGGTGACACAAAACTATGTGTTGCATCCGAATCAAACAACACATGCACAAGAATACCACCAACACGGAAAGTTCCTAACATCTTACCAATTTCAATTTTAATTTCCATCTCAATGAGCAAACAAGTCTACTGAGTAAACAAGTATACTCTTCATGCCTCAATCATCAAATAAACAGAATGCATCAAAATTCAATCATAAGGCAAAGAACCCAACATATCTACAATGGGTCCTGTAGAAGGACGAGAAGGTTCAGGTTTTGGGGCTTCCAGTGCATAAACTCGCCCTGCCGTCGCTTATTTCTTAGGTGCTGGTCCTATAGCAGGACAGTTTGCAGGAGCCTGAATAGCGATAGGCTGATGCACTTGCTACATCTGTGTCCGAGGACAAGAAGTCACATAATGCCCTCTTTCATTACAAGTAAAACAAACGATGTCCGTATGCTGAACACACGGTATTGGATTTCTACAAGTTATCGTCGTATGCCCCTGACGGCCACACCGATAACAAGTCGGTAACTAGTTACCCTGCCTCATGGACATCTTTACATTCTTTCCACGATTCCCAAAATTATATGTAGACTGCCGTTTTTGTCCAGAATCACGAGCCTTACTGGTTCTCGCCGCTTCCCATTGTTCTGCTGCAAGTCCTATTTCTACATTAACTATCCTTTCAAACCAAAGTAGGCAGATCAGTGAATTCCACTACTTGCAAGCGGCTCTAAACTTCCAAGCAATTGAAGGCTCATCACCCAACCCGTAATGCGCATATTGAAAGAATCGGGTGAATTCTGCCTCATAGTCCTGAACACTTCGGTCACTTTGTGTAAGGTCCAAATACTGAATCTCTAAACGATCTCGGGCTTTTGGAAGAAAGTATTTCTTTAGGAACTCGCTTCGGAACTGGGACCACGAATATCCCGCTGAATACCGTCTAAATCGTCTCACGACTGCATCCCACTAGTTTGATGCGTCCTTGTCCAAGTAGTAAACAACAACATCCTTCTTGAATGCCTCTGGACATCTTGTCGCGCTAAAATTTCTTTCTAAGTTCTTTAACCACGCATCCGCTGCGAAGGGGTCAGTACCACTTTCGAATCGCTCCGTCCCTAAAGTTCGCATCATTGTGATTATCTTCAAGAAATCGGGCTCTGGAAATGCGGTGATATTAGAACTTTTTTGATATTATCGACGGTCTAGACGATCAATTAAACTTTGGACAAGTTTCATGAACGGGTTCCTTCTTACTCTCGACGGTCTGTTTCATGTTGATCTGGTAACCACTCCTAATAACTCGATGACATCGCATCGTCTCACCTTCATTCACATCATCCATGTCATAAGTACTCGATTCATTCTCATAATTCATAGTTTCCCCAACGGATTCCCTTGGAGACTGATTCTCGGGTGGGTCAGATTCATATGAACTCGAATCAGATTCCAGCGCAGGGGCAAGTTCATCACTCGGATTGATACAAGGGCATCTGGTCCCTCAAAAAGCTCTTCTCGGAGGCATAGTCTGCAAAGTAACCAAGGGTCAGAACTTAAGCAAAAGAAAAAAGGAACAAAACCAGTGTTTCCTAATAGCTTTTTTGCGACACGTTTACTCGATAAAATCCAAAAATTAAGTCCCTTACGAGCATCGTACAATGCTCTGATATCACCTTGTAACACCCCCGTTCTATTCTAGAATGGAAGCGTTACTTATGATGCGTTCGGACATTCGATCCGAGGTTCCCGACACTCCGAGACCTTGAACTAAACATCCTAGACGTCATTTTTTACTTATCTTTGTTCTAAACTTTTCAGCCCGAATAAAAACTCGTAGTTACTTTGCTTGGACAGAGCTAATACCACTATCGGAACTTAAGTTTTTACAGAAAACTTCCTTTATTTGTTTATAAAACTTAAGTTCATATAATCAAAAATTGATTTACAAGTGGCGACACTATCAAACAAAACGACTACAGCGGAAATACATACTTAAACGAGTAAACTATGAAAACATACGTTTTACAAAAAGGCGAAACTTTAGATAAAGGCTTCACGGTACTTGTTCTTTCCTTTTCCTCACTACTTACGTTAACCTGCAAGAATGAGTTCGGTAAGCAACTAAGAACGGGTGCCTAACAAGCATATTCAAGCCGCCAAACCCCAACAATCAATATCAAACATCAGTTCAAAAATCACAAGTATAAAACATCTCATAAAAAGTATTCTCATATTTTCTCAAATTCGTTTTATACTTTCTCTTGTGGCATTGGGTTATTCATAAGGTTCCCATCTTACTTCACTCGGCCACAGCCACAACGGATATTGAAGACCTGAGTGACCCGAACATTCCCATTTTATTTCATTCGGCCACGACTAGTAAAACTAATGACCGAGTGATCCGAACTATAATTGACTGTCAGATTGCCGACAGTTACCAGTCAATTATCTGCATCGTCATGTGACACACGGCTGGTGGTAGTGAACCATTAGCCTGTGTGTTATACTTAAGAATTTCAATCGAAACACCACATCAATCATGCATATTTTAACCGAACATATGCATAAATCATCGCAAGAAATCAAGTCACCGAACATATGCATCAATTATCACGGAATCCGAACTCAATCATCAACGTTCTTGTTTAAGAAAAATAAATCCGACTCAAGCAACTCATCCTTGCTTAACAAAAATAATTCCGACTTTTTCATGCATCATTAACCAAAGAATCCAAACTCTTATGCATCAATAATCAAGGAATCTGAACTTAAGCATCAACGATCTTGCATAAAAAAATATGACTCATAGTCTAAGGTTCTCTGAAGATTTTCGACGATAGCACCAACAGATTGATATTTTCTTTGCTTAAATCCAATGATCCGATTACTCTCGCAAAACAGCTCGATAATTCTCAATCACTCTCTCGATTTTCTCAGTTTTTCTCTTCTACTTTCTCTCGGATTTTCTCAGTTTTTCTCTCGAAAAAGTCAGAGGCGGAAATTATCCGAAGTAGCTGGATGGTGACGAGCTTAGAGGTGCTTCTGAAGATTGAGTTGCTTCTGTAAGTTGAGGTGCTTCTGTAACCAATCTAGTAGGTAGTTGGGTGGAGGGCTGCTTCTGTACGCAAGCAGGCAGTTGAGTGTCGCGTTGTCATGCTTATGTAAGAAGGCAAGCAGCTGTGTGTCGTGTTGTCGTGCTTTTGTAAACAGGCAGGCAGATGAGTGACGACTTGCATGTGCGCAGATGAGTGTCCATGAGTCACGGCCTATGTGTCATTTTGTGGCTCATGAGTCACGCCCGTGTGTCGCATCTTGGTGGGTTTGAGAAACCCTTGGCCGAGAGAATTGAGAGAAAATCTGAGAGAAATTCTAGAAAAAACTAAGAGAGAGATCGAGAATTATCGAGTTGCTTTGCGAGAGCAATCGGATCATTGGACTTAAGCAAGAAAAATATCAATCTGTTGGTGCTATTGTCGGGAATCTTCAGAGAACCTTAGACTGTGAGTTCGGATTTAATTATTTTGTTTGTGTCGAATTTCGTGATGGTTAATGCATACGTTCGGTAAATTAATTTTTTGCGTTGATTTATGCATATGTTTGGTTAAAATATGCATGATTAATGTGGTGATTTGATTTATTAGTTGATTGTGTAAGAAACACTAGTGTGGTGGATTGGAATTCTTAAGTATCACATACGGGCTAATGGTCCGCTACCACCAACCATGTGTCGCATGACGATGCAGATAATTGACTAGTAACCGTGGGCAATCCAGCAGTCAATTATAGTTTGGATCACTCAGTCATTTGTTTTAGTGGTCGTGGCCGAGTGATGTAAAATGAGAACGTTCGGGTCACTCAAGTTCTCAATAGCCTTTGTGGCTGTGGCCGAATGAAGTAAGATGGGAACCTTAAGGATTATCCAATGCCGCGAGGGAAACTATCAAACGAATTTGAGAAAATATTAGGATACGTTTTATGAGATGTTTTATATTTGTGATTTTTGAATTGATGTTTGATATTGTTTGTTGGGGTTTGGCGAGTTGAATATTCTTGTTAGGCACTCGTTCTCACTAAGCAAAATAGTTGCTTATCGAACTCATTCTTGTAAGTAAACGTAAGTAGCGGAGGAAAGGAAGGAACAAGTTTCGTGAAGCCTTTGTCTAGAGTTTTGCCTTTTTGTAAAATGTATGCTTTCATAGTTTACTCGTTTAAGTATATACTTCTGCTGTAGTCGTTTTTGTTTAATAGTGTGGCCACTTGTAAGTCGGTTTTCGATTGTATGAACTTAAGTTTTATAAATAAATTAAGGAGGTTTTCTGTAAAAACTTAACTTCCGATAATGGTATTAGCTTTGTCCGAGCGAACTAACTATGAGTTTTTATTCAGGTTGAAAAGCTTAGAATAAGGATAAGTAGGAAAATGACGTTTAGGATGTTTAGTCTAAGGTCTCAGATTATCTGGAACCTCGGATCGATTGTTCGAACGCGTCCTAAGTAACGCTTTCGTACTAGAGATGAACGAAGGTGTTACAAGGTGTCTAAGCATTGTACGATGCTCGTAAGGGACTTAATTTTTGGATTTTATCGAGTAAAAATGTCGCAAAAAGGTTATGCCTCCTAAAAGAGTTTGTTCCTCTTTTCCTTTGTTTAATTTTTGGAACAATGGCTTTGTTCCTCTTTTCCTTTGTTTAAGTTCTAACCCTTGGTTCCTTTGCAGACTATGCCTCCTAAAAGAGTTTCTCGAGGGACCAGACGCCCTCGTATCAATCCGAGTGATGAACTTGCCACTGCACTGGAATCTGATTCGAGTTCATATGAGTCTGGCCCATCCGAAAATCCGTCTCCAAGGGAATCTGTTGGAAAAACTATGAATTATGAGAATGAGCTGAGTACTTATGACATGGATGATGTGAATGAAGGTGAAGACGATGCGATGTCGTCGAGTTATTAGAAGTTGTTACCAGATCAACATGAAAAAGGACCGTCGAGAGGAAGAAAGAATCCGTTCATGAAACTAGTCTAAGGTTTAATTGATCGTCTAAACCGTCGACAATATCGGGAAAGTTCTAATATCACCGCATCTCTAGAGCCCGATTTCTTGAAAATAGTCACAATGATGCGAACTTTAGGGACGGAGCGATTCGAAGGTGGTACTGACCCCTTCGCAGCGGATGCGTGGTTAAAGAAATTAGAAAGAAATTTCAACGCGACAAGGTATCCAAAGGCATTCAAGAAGGATGTTACTATTTACTACTTGGACAAGGACGCATCAAACTGGTGGGATGTAGTCGCGAGACGATTTAGATGGTATTCTGCGGGATATTCGTAGTCCCAGTTCCGAAGCGAGTTCCTGAAAAAATACTTCCCTCCAGAAGCTTGAAGGACGCATCAAACTGGTGGGATGTAGTCGCGAGACGATTTAGATGGTATTTTGCGGGATATTCGTGGTCCCAGTTCCGAAGCGAGTTCCTGAAAAAATACTTCCCTCCAGAAGCCTGAGATCGTTTAAAGATTCAGTAATTGGGCCTTACACAAGGTGGCCGTAGTATTCAGGACTATGAGGTAGAATTCACCCGAGTTAATCAATATGCGTATCACGGGCTGTGTGATGAGCCTTCAGTTGCTTGGAAGTTCATGCATGGTTTACGGGCAGAAATTTGGAGCCGTTTGCAAGTAGTGAAATTCACTGATCTGCCTACCTTGGTTGAAAGAGTAATTAATGTAGAAGAAGGACTCGCAGTAGAACAAAAGAAAGCTGCGAAAAACATTAAAGCTCGTGATCCTGGACAACAACGGCAGTCTACATCTAATTTTGGGAATCGTGGAAAGAATGTAAGGACTTGCTATCGGTACGGCCGTCAGGAGCATACGGGGGTAACTTGTAGAAGTCCAATATCGTGTGTTCAGCATCCGGACATCGTTTGTTTTACTTGTAACGAAAGAGAGCATTATGCGACTTCTTATACTCGGAGACAGATGTAGCAAGTGCATCAGCCTATGGTTATTCACACTCCTTGGAACCGTCCTGCTATAGGACAAGCACCTAAGAAACAAGCGACGGTAGGGCGAGTTTATGCACTAGAAGCCCCGAAACCTGAACCTTCTCGTCCTTCTAAAGGACCCATTGCATGGGTTCTTTGCCTTATGATTGAATTTTGATGCATTATGTTTACTTGATGATTGAGGCATGAAGAGTAGACTTGTTTACTCAGTAGCCTTGTTTGCTTTTTGAGATGAAATTGAAACTGAAATTGGTTGGATTGTTAGGAACTTTCCGTGTTGGTGGTATTCTTATGCATGTGTTGTTTGATTTGGGTGCGACACATAGTTTTGTGTCACTGAAGTAATGAGGAGTTTTGAGGGAACCTTTACGATACCAAAGGTGAGTGTGCCAATTAGGACATCCGGTGATCAAATTCTCCATGCCACAAGCAGTGTGTTGGGGATTCCTATCATGATCGGAGAGACTGAATTCTCAGCCAACCTGTTAATCACTCCGCTAGCTTACCATGAAGTAATCTTTGGAATGGATTGGTTGTCCAGTTATCACGCTCGTTTGGATTGTGGTAAAGACAGAGTTTTGTTGGAAAAAGATGGAATGTCATTGATCTCTTTCGGTGGGTTTTGTCTGAGTCTTGGAGTATCAGTTGTATCGGCATTAAGGGCTGAGAAAGATTTACAAAATGGAGAAGTTTACCTAGTTACCTTAACCATGGTTGATGATGGTGTAGAAGAAGAGCCAAAGTTAGAAGAAATTCCACAGGTTCGAGAATTTCAAGATGTATTCCAACCCTTGGAAGGAGTACTTCCGCCTCGCTCTAATCTCTTCCCCATCACTCTTGAGCCAGGCGCGGTACAATTAGCCAAAGTGCGATACAGAATGGCACCAACTACAATGGTGAAACTTAAGAAGTAGTTGAAAGATCTCACGGATAAAGGATTTATTCGACCAAATTCTTCACCTTGGGAGCTCCGGTCTTGTTTGTGAAAAAGAAAGATGGGAGTATGCGGTTATGTATTGATTATCGGGGAATCAATAATGTAACGATTAAGGATAAGTATCTACTTCCAAGGATAGATGAGCTGTTGGATCAGTTGCAAGGCGCTAAGTTATTCTCCAAGATTGATCTTGCTTCGGGTTACCATCAGATCTCAATCGCGGAAGATGATATTCAGAGAACCGCATTTAGGACAAGGTACGAACATTACTACTTTGTGGTAATGTCGTTTGGTTTAACGAATGCGCCGGCTGTCTTTATGAGATTAACGAATGAAGGATTCAAGGATTGGCCCCAACCAACCAATGTCACGGAAGTACGAATCATTTTGGTAGGGGTGGGCGTACGGTTTTTTGGTTTGGTTTCGATTTTACGTTTTTACAAAAATTAAAACCATATGAAAACCGTATGTAATTCAGGTTGGTTACAATTTGATTTTTTCGGTTTAACGGTTTATCGTTTTTATAAAAAATAAAACCATATGTGATTTGGTTCGGTTTGGTTACGGTTTGGTTCCGATTTTTTAGGTTATTCCATGTTTAAAAAAAAAAAATGTTTGCTGCATAAAAAGTAATCAAATATAGGAAACAAAGAGCGTCTCACTAGAGTACATTGATTTAAATGTATAATATAAATAATATATTAATCCAATAAGTAAAACATAATTCAAATAATAGAATCCAAAATCTTGTTTCGTAAATCCAAATCCTAAATTAAAATTTAAACCTATAGATTTTGTAATTTAGATTTGCTTTTTATTCTTAAATTTTTGGTTTTACATTAGTAAGAGTTTAATAATTACAACATGTAAGCCTAATAAAGAAAAACATTAAGTTAGAGGACATAATTAAATATTTTATAAATTAAACAAATATAATTATATATAATTATTCTAAATTTTATTAAAAACAAAATAACCATTCGGTTTTACGGTTTTTAACCAAACCAAAGCTAAACCGAAAACTTTTAAGAATGACAACCAAATGGATTTTTAGACTAAACTATAACCAAACCAAATCATTATTTCGGTTTGGTTCGGTTCGGTTTTCGGGTTATAGTTTTTTAGCCCATCCCTACTTTTTGGGTTTGGTTAGATACTAGCATAAGTTCGTGAAGGTCTGCATCGCATCAGTTAAAGAAGAATGAAGAAAACTATCCCACTCATGACTTGGAGATGGCCGCAGTAGTTTTCACATTGAAGATTTGGAGATCGTATCTGTACGAAAAAACTGTTGAAGTTCTTACGGATCATCAAAGTCTCAAGTATCTATTCACTCAACTAGATCTGAACTTGAGACAACGTAGATGGATGGAATTCATTGCGGACTATGACCTAAAGATTCTCTACCATCCCAGAAAGCAAATGTAGTGGCGGATGCTTTAAGTCGTCGACGAGAAAGTGTGAACATTGAGAAAGACGTAGAAGCCTTAGCAGCTGCATTTAAGATGGTGAGTCTAACGGCACAAAAAGGTGAAACTAGTGAGCCATTAGGACTTCAAGCTGTAAATCAAGCGGGATTGATTCAAAGGATTCGGGAAGAACAACAAGAATATGCGAATCTGAAAAAGATCGTAGAGGAGTTGAAAGATGTTGATGGAAGAAATGAAAGTGGTTATCATTTGGCCGAAGATAGTATTTTGTTGTTGAGTGGAGGATTACGGTTCCTGCCGGAAAAAAAATTAAGGAAAAAATTCTGAGAATGACGCATCACTCATTGCTTAGTATACACCCGGAGACTACTAAAATGTACCGAAACATTAGACGATACTACCATTGGCCGAGAATGAAGAGATTTATAGTGTAGTGGGCAGCACAGTGTCAGACTTGTCAGTTAATCAAGGTTGAGCATCAACTACCGGGAGGACTGTTACAAAGCTTACCGATCCCAGAATGGAAATGGAAAGCCGTTGCGATGGATTTTATAACCGGACTACCAAACGCTCCAAGAAGAGGAAACGATGCAATTTGGGTGATAGTGGATCGATTGGCTAAGTCTGCGCATCTCCTTCCTCTAAAAGTAAAAGATAAGTTTGAAACTCTAGCTAAGTTATACATAAAGGATGTGCATGTTAGATTGGGCTGGAACGTGGGATTAACACTTACCTTTGGTGGAATTTTCGTTACTCCATCATTGGTATGTCACCTTATGAAGCTTTGTATGGACGGCATTGCCGAATACCTGTATGTTGGACCAAAGTTTGTGAAAGAAAAATGTTTGGGTCAGATATAGTGGATGAGACTACGGAGAAAATCAAAACAGTTCGGAGGAATATGAAGAAAGCTCAAGGCCGTCAAAAGAAGTATGTTGATCAGAACTAGAGAGAAGTAGTGTTCGAAATTGGAGATTGGGTATACTTGAAAGTGGTAGCTCAGAAAGGTAAAGATCGCTTTGGAAAAGTCGGGAAATTGGCTACCCGATTTGTAGGACCTTATAAAATCGTGGGAAGAGTTGGAGAGTTGGCTTATTGGTTAGAACTTTCCTCAGATATGGCCTTACATCTAGTGTTATGTATCTATATTGCGAAGACATGTAAGAGACCCGACGGAGATAGAACCTCAGAGGAAAGAAAAACTCCGTACTGATTTTACCTACACTGAAGGACCAATACGACTAGGAGAACGACGAGTAAAAATCTAAAGAACTGACAAATTCAACAAATCCAAGTATTTTGGGAAAAACATAATAGAGTTATGGTGACTTGGGAAGATGAAGAGAATTTCCGGAAGAGTTACCCCCAAGATGTTCGTTGATGAGGTATAAACGTAAAGTCTAAGAATTCGGGACGAATTCTAAGAAGGGGGGGGAGAATGTAGTGACCCTCACCTTGGATCGGAAAAGTCAGAAAATTTAGAGGCGGGAATTGTCCGAAGTAGTTGGGTGGTGACGAGCTTAGAGGTACTTCTGAGGATTGAAGTGCTTTCGTAAGTTGAGGTGCTTATGTAACTAAGCTAGTAGGTTATTGGGTGGAGAGCTGCTTCCGTAAGCAAGCACGCAGCTGAGTGTAGCATTGTCGTGCTTCTGTAAGCAGGCAGGCAGCTGAGTGGCGAGTTGTCGTGCTTCTGTAAGCAGGCAGGCAGCTGAGTGGCGATTTGCATGTACTAGCCAAGCAAGCACGCAGCTGAATGTCCATGAGTCACGACCTATTTGTCATTTCGTCGCTCATGAGTCACGACCTATTTGTCATTTTGTGGCTCATGAGTCACGCCCGTGTGTCGCATCTTGGTAGGTTTGGGAAACCCTTGGCCGAAGTCATGTCCGCCTATATATATGAGCTCTCCTCTCATTTTTGCTAAGTGTTGAACGTGTGAGAGCTACTTGGCCGAGAAAATTGAGAGAAAATTCGAGAGAAAATTCCAGAAAAAACCGAGAGAGAAATCGAGAATTATCGAGCTGCTTTGCGAGAGCAATCAGATCATTGGACTTAAGCAAGGAAAAGATCAATTCGTTGGTGCTATCATCAGGAATCTTCAGAGAACCTTAGACTGTGAGTTCGGATTTAATTATTTTGTTCTGCAAGGATGAGTTGTTTGAGTCGGATTTCGTGATGGTTGATGAATACGTTCGGTGACTTAATTTCTTGCGTTGATTTATGCATATGTTCGGTTAAAATATGCATGATTGATGTTGTGTTTTGAT
This sequence comes from Boechera divaricarpa, assembly GCA_026770425.1. Taxonomy (NCBI): domain Eukaryota; kingdom Viridiplantae; phylum Streptophyta; class Magnoliopsida; order Brassicales; family Brassicaceae; genus Boechera; species Boechera divaricarpa. The sequence continues at coordinate 4,811,158 of CM049188.1, forward strand.
TTATCGGTTTATTGTGTGAGAAACGCAAGTGTGGCGGACTGGAATTCTTAAGTATCACATACGGGCTAATAGTTCGCTATCACCAGCAGTGTGTCGCATGACGATGTAGATAATTGACTAGTAATCGTGGGTAATCCGGCAGTCAATTATAGTTCGGATCACTCGGTCATTTGCTTTAGTGGCCGTGGCCGAGTGAACTAAAATGGAAACGTTCGGGCACTTAGGTTCTCAATAGCCTTTATGGTTGTGGTCGAGTGAAGTAAGATTGTGGTAGAGTGAAGTAAGATTGTAGTCGTTTTTGTTTGATAGTGTGGCCACTTGTAAATCGGTTTTCGATTGTATGAACTTAAGTTTTATAAATAAATAAAAGAGGTTTTCTGTAAAAACTTAAGTTCCGATAATGGTATTAGCTTTGTCCGAGCAAATTAACTACGAGTTTTTATTCGGATTGAAAAGGTTAGAATAAGGATAAGTAGGAAAATGACGTTTAGGATGTTTAGTCTAAGATCTCGGAGTATCGGAAACTTTGGATCAAATGTCCGAACGCGTCATAAATAACGCTTCCGTATTAGGGATGAACGAGGGTGTTACAGACGTGCTAGCCGCACTCGCATCAACCTCTGTTCCCGGTCTTCGACGAATTAATACTTGTCAAAAAGCATCGACATGCCAAGCATCGAGTTATCCAAAGCAGTATGCTGTATCGCCGACATAATATGTTTTATTGATTTAATCGTACCTTTTTAAAACCAATCAAATTTAGCCATAGAATTGAACCAATGAAATTAAATCAAATATAATCATCTCTTTAAAGATCTCATTGTTCGGGTTAGTCTCAGACAAACGAGCCATTCAATTTCATTGGTTTAGTTTTCAGTAGTTCAATTTTATTGTCTTCAATTTCATCCGTTTGGTCCTTATGCAATCTCACGAGATTTTGGTAGTCTTACAAACCAATTGGTTTGTTCTTTTTTTTTTTTTTTGGTAACCATATTATAATGTTGACTGGTGCAATTATCAAAAAGATATGCGATCTTTGGAATAATTGAAATCCTCATAAATATTAGATATTGTTTTGTAAAACAAATTAAGATAATAATCGACAGTCAATATAAAACAAATATTTTATTTTATTTCCCAAAATCAATTGATTTTATTTTAAAAATATAGGTTAATTGATTATTTTTAAGTTTTAGTAAGATTATTTTAATTAATGACTACTTCAAAAAAGATTATTTTAATTAATGACTACTTCAAAAAGTGTAGTTTTGAAAAGGAAAAAAAATAGTTATTTCTCAAATTTGTAAACATAAATAGGATATTTTCCCAAAATTCGTTGTCAGCTACTTTATACTTTTAGTTTGTATTACCGAACCGTTTTACTTATAATTGATGTTGAATAAAAAATATATAAAAAGAAGTTGCGTATGCTTCGGGTCTTCTTTATTCCCAAAATTTAAAAGCATCCACCACACCATGCAATCCTAATTTCAAATCATGAGTGACCTCAGTACATATTAAGCAGACAATATTAAAGAATAAAAATAATGTTTGATAACAAATAAAAAATTGGAGGGTCGGCCGAGCGAGCCAACCCTATGGGTAGTTCCAGAAATAATGTCGGCCATATGTCTTGATTTTGCCATACAGCACTCACCCTTTTACTTAAGGCTGAGCGTGGCATAAATAGCCATCCGACCCTTTTTAATTTTCTAAGTCAAGGCCCATCTTCTTTATATAAGCCCGTCTCTGCCCTCCTTCTCCCTCGTATTCCCGATGTGGGACAAACAAACTACAACTTTTTTTTTTTTTTTTATCTTCTCTTACGTAACCCAACATAAATCTAAAATAATACTCCCTTAGAATTTGGTTTTGTTGTTTAGAGAGAAAGGGTTCAATCAATCCGACCGGGTCGAATTGGATTTTTTACAATTTTTTGTTCAATTTAAAAATATATATATATATATATATAAATTTACTGATAAATATATGTGCTATATACATAATTAAAATATTAATATAGATTAATCATGAAAACATGTGAGAGAAAGTTAATTCAAAATAACTTGTAATTATCTAATACATCATAAACATAAAATATGATAGCAAATTAATTTTTATCATGATAATTTTTGCTTTTTTTTTTGGGTCTGAATTATGACAATTAAAAACTAAAACAATATTAAAGAACAAAAGTTATTCTGAGAAAAAGTGAGAAAGCTTAAGATAATACTAGGGGTTGATGAAGTACATTGCTTGACCTTCAAGGTAAAAAGAGTCTTTGTACTTCTTATTACTGCCTTTGTGAACCCCATTTTCCATCCATTCCTGTCTCTCAATCCAAGCCTCCCTTCCAAAGTCCAGAATTCCCAATATCTGTCTCCAAATTTAGTTACACCATTTCAGTGCCATGCCTAATATCAAGAATAGTAAAATTGCAAAGAACAGCGTACGTACCGCTCCTCCTTTCCATGTTACGAAAGTTGGGTCCGTTCTTGACGGCAGAACCTCCACAGTGTCGATGGCTTCAGTTGGAGGTATTGCGTGAAGAACTCTGCAACGTAAAGGAGAAGAGGGACACAAACATTATTTCAACAAAACATTCTGTTTGGTTAGGTGTGTGCATAGAAGAACGTTGTGCCTTCTTCTTGATGTTAGAAAACAAAATTTTTGGTTAAGGAAACGAACAAACCTTTCTTCCACAGCCGATACGAGACCTTTATTCAAACCAACACCACCAATCTGAGAAGCCAAAAGAGAGAGGGTTCCATAGTAACACATTCAGGTATGAAGAGTTTCATGGTAGCACATGGTTTTAAGGAAATACATGGCGAAAACTTGAGTGTGTAAAGAAAACGGTTTTCAGGATCTACCAATTGAATGCTGGAGAAAAGCTTTCTCCTAAGGTCTATGCGTCCTACAAGCCAGAAAAAAAAAAGGAAAAGGTTTTTGTTAGGTGTCGATTTATTATATAAAGCAGGAGAGTGCATCACAACATATACCAGCAGAGAGGATGCTGCTTGTAATGGCTTCAGCAAGACCGATCTTCTCTTCTTTCTTTGGTTTCGAAGGGGAAACTGCAAAACTATCCCACATTGGTAATCCCATATTACCACCACCTCCAAAGTCCATGTTCCACGTGTCCTCCAACATATTCTCGTGGTCTTGGAACCTAAACAATATGCAAATGTTTAAAATGAGTTCTCTCGGTCCAAAACTAAAGTAAAGTATAAAAGAAGATTGACTCTGACCATTCACGTGGTGGCTGGGGAAACACTTCAGGGACCAGAAGGTTAGGATAAAACAGACCCATCGGCGGAACCTTGAAGAAACAAAGCAAAGCTTTTCAAGACTAAGAACATAAGAGAGCATTAACAAAAAAATGACTTGATCTTGTTTCTTGTTTACGTTAAGTGAGGTGAGATTTGTCTTGTGAGGCACAGCTGGCAAGCCGTCCTCATAAGAATGAACTGTTGCAACAGTTTCCAGTTCTCCTTCCTGTCAATGGAAAAAGTATCTTAGTTTCAATATTCCTTATCAAAGGAATAAAACAACGAAGATAATCCAACTAACTCGAATATCACAATATGACTCCTTAAGTTGATTAAGCATCAGCATATCGATTGGCTTTGCCAAAACATCTGTGCTGATTTGTGGCCACTTTTGGTAAAGCCTCTGAATCCATAGAAGGCATCTACATATATCCTGAAGATTTATATGTAGATGAAAAACTTTTAGTACGCAATGTAGCTCAAGAGAAAATGAAAAAAGAAATGTACATATATTCTTACGTCTCCTCCAAAAGGTAAAATCTTTGCAGTATTTGGCAATGCGACTCCATCCTACAAACCAAATAAGATGAACATATTAAAAAACAGTTATAATAACAGAAAGATGTTTTCTCGTTTTCTGATAATACCTCGATACAAACAACTGTACTTGTCTGGGATCCCATATTCACAATACAAGCTGTTGTCAAACCATTCCCAAAAACGGCGGATAGACCTTCTTGGTGGACAACTGCTGAGTTAAAGCGTAGCCCTCCCAACACAATAGTTAGCATTTCCTTTATTTCTGATAATATCATGAAGCCAAATCAGAATACTAGTTCACATCGATCAAATCATTTATAGATGGAACTGAGAAAAAAAGGCTGCAGTAGGCAAATCAAGTTTACCGCGGCTGTCAAATGTTTCAGGGACAACAAGAACAGCATGAAAAGAGAATCTCTCACTGTGAGAAATATGTAGTTTTTCTAATAGAACCCAGTCCAAGATCGCGGTTAAGTCCTCACAAACCTGAAAAAATAGAAGTACCAAATAAGTAGCCAAAAAATCCCTTCTACAAAGACAGGTGGAAGATATATTGGAACTATACATACCTGTTGCGCTGAATAATGTGGCGAAACATTGAAGTGACCTCTCCGAATAGGATGGTGTATGCAATATGGCTCTTTTGGCGATATTCTCATAGCTTCTTCACCAAAAATCATCTTCTTGTACTTGCGCTTACTCTCACTAGTATCTTTAGTGTCAGTAACATCAGGAGCAGCTTTAGTTGCGCTGGCCTCACCTTTACCAGCAGAAGTTTCTGCAAAATTGGTGTCTATAAGTAATGTAAACATTGACACCCAGCATATGTGTATTCAGAGAAATACCATTCCTGTACAATTTACTCAACTGTGTGTAGCAGATACAAATCCTAATAATGTCAACCAAAGAAAATATCATTGTGTACCAAGCGAGTAAGACAGGGAGGGAAACTGAAGCACAAGAATAATAAATTAGAATGACACCTGATGCGGCAGGAGGAATCTGCCCATCTTCATACACATCAGTCCAAGTAAAGACTGTATCTTTCTTTGTAGTACTCGGTTTATTGTACCCATCAATCCTTCCCATCTGCATAAACTTTCAAAGGTTTATAAGCAAGAACAATCAGTTTTCACACATTACTCAAATTTATCAATCAAAACCTCGCTGAGGTGAACAATACTATACTATCTGTAATAAAACGTTCAAGCAAAAACAACTTATCACCACCAAACTATTATACTTACCTTGCGTGACGCAGAGCCAGAAGAAGAACGTTCATCCAGATATGGTATCTTCAACAGCGATGCCGCCTTTCAGTAAAAACGAAAGAAAAGAAAAGAAATCAATCAACACCAAGAAGAAGATTCTAGTCACAGAAGCAGCAAAGTAAAACCACATAGTTTTCTTACAGTATTGTAAGCTCTCTCACGCTCAACATGTTGATTCGTCGTGACCTGAGTGTTAAGCATCTGGGATTTATAAAGAACACACCATTAAAATTCATTGAAAGAACAAAGGAACACAAGTAAATTAAAACCAAAATTTACAAAACCTGATCAACAACATTTGGTTTCCCAGTTTGTGTGTTGTATCTAGCAATACAATTAGGGACATTGAAAGGTTTCTCATCCATAGCTAATCCAATTCTGACATTTGCAGACCCTAATCAAAACCAGCACCACTCAGAATTTGGCTACATACACAAGTTCCATAAACCCTAGAGCTTAAAACCCTTGATTCGAATTGAAATTTCAAAGAGAGAGACAGAGAGGAAGCACCTGGGTTGATGACAACGAGATTTGATCCTCGTTCAGATAAAATCTGAGTCGGGACAACAGATTTCAAGTAATCCTGCCACGATATTTGAGAATTTGATTTTTGGGTTGCCATGAAAATGGTGTACCTGGAAAAGGGGAAAAAGATTATACCATTTGAAGCGCAATTTCCTTGCTTAGTTCTTCGCTGCAGCAATTGTCGAATTAGGGTTTTTTGATACACATGACAAAGTCGATCAGATAGCAAACCTTAAATAGTTAAAGTGGATTTGAGATTGTGTGGTCTAGGAAGATGAAGCAAGAAGAGAGCGGGTAACGCAAGTTTTTAAACTGAGAAAGCCCACAATCCGCGGGCCGGCTCGTCGTAGGCTTGGAAATTTTGTCGGAGGTCCGCTTTCCGCTTCCCGCTTCTTAACTGAGGTTGGAGGCGGAAGTTCTTAAAAGCTCGTTGTTGTGGCGCTTCCAAAAGTTTTACTTTTAAAACTCGTTGAAATCTTAGGTTTATGTTTCGGAAATATTTGCGCTTTTATAAAGTGCGGTGGAAAAGATAAACAGATAAGATAAAAGTCGAGATTTTATTCTATAAAAACCTCAAAGCTAATGTAGTGATTTGGTGTTTATGTGGATACTAATCTTCGTATTTTATCTTTAATGATTCTTGATTTTAAAAGTGCGGTGAGAAAAATAAACGGATAAGATAGAGTTATTTTCGATATTTTTTCTTTTAAAAGATCCCAAAATTACTTAGTTTATAATAGAATTAGCTTTCGGTTCGGATTGATGAATTTTGGTTTCATTCATATATTTTACCAGCCCCTATTCAAAGTTACAATTCTAGAAGCCCAAAAAGATACATAAGTCGCGAGTTAGCCTATTACATGCGTCGGTTTCAAACGGGCTAAACACCACAAACATGAATTTTAAATTAAGAATACATAATTATTTTAACTAAGTAATATAATATTTTCTTTAAAATGTCAATATTTTTTTTCACACTTACATTTTGTTATGTATAAACTTAAAAATTTCAAAAAAATTTTAGTTTTTTTGAGAAAATGATCATTTTAAGAAGATTGCATATCAACCCGCAAAACCCGCAGTAACAAGAGCTAAGAAGAGGACCGTTAGGGTTGATGCTTTCAAGACATTGTTTTTTTTTGTTTTTTGTTCTTTTTGAAATGGGTTTTCAATTTAATAGCAAGAGAGAAAACTTATGTGTTTTGTTCATTGCAGCGTGTAGTTTACTATGAACTTCTCTAAGCTTATGCAATGCAAGATAGCTCTTATATACAAGTTAGTGTGGATGGAACCACTAATGTTTTTCCTTCAAAATTCTCCTAATCTAAAAGTTCTTTTCATCGATAAGGTTTTACCTTCAATTTTGAAGTTTTCATGGATTAACAAAAGTAAAAAGTAAATGTGTGTTTGTTACATCCCTTCTTGTTGTTTCACAGGCTTTCATACAAGTTGACGATTTTCCGCTTTCATGGAACCAACTGAGTTCTGTTCTCGTAAGTTTATCAACCCATCTTGAGATCTTTGAGTGGAAAGAAGATAGCATCTAAGCATCTATGCCTACGGTTTCGACAGCATCTCAATTGGGTTATCCTAGCTTTTAAAATGTAATGAGGCTAAATTTAACAGCATGGTTCTTATGTGCCGTTGGTCAAGCTATTGCTTTTATAAACTTTCGTTTTAGTTATTTGGATTTCGATGTCATGCGTAATAGTTGTTCCATAGCTTGCGTGGTTCAAGTTTCGACAAATCAAAACTTCAAGATCCCCAATGTCAAATCAAAGTAAAAGATTAAGTATGTCATGAGCTAATCTAAGAATCCTAAAAGAGAAAGAAATCCAAAGTTCTAAGAAAAGATTTCGGGGAAAAAAGGGTAAAAGCCAAAGGTATTGCTCGCCGCAAAACCAGAAGAATGATACTAAGCAGCTTTCGGCTTAGGTGTCCTCTTCTTCAGACTCCTTTTGGACGGTGTCGAGTTCTTCATTCCAATAAAGAAGAGCAATGCTCCAAAGAGTGCAACGCTCTGCAACAATAAAAGGGATGACATTTTTATCAATACACTATCCATTGTGATGGACGGGATGATCTTGGCTTTATATATAAGACTGAAAGATTTAAGGTGTAAAGCTGCGTTCTTTTCGATTCAAAATATAGAGCCTTGCACCCTAATACGAACACACAGTCTCCAGTTTTTATGGACAAACCTGCAAGAACTCTGTCAAGAGAAGGGAGAAATGACGTTCCTCAGGTCCGTAGTTGTAGAAATCATACAGAATGGGACTGACAACCACCAAGTAGAAAGCCTGAAACAAACAGATATATGAGATTTTAAAGTCAGATTATGGGTAAAGCCTTGGATCCCTTATTTGTAAACATGGGATGAACAAGAAGAAGCCTAACCAGAAGATAAGCACCGAAGATGTTTCCGATAACAAAGAGTAAGCCTCCGACTCCTTTCAGGGCAATAATAGTAACAATGACTTGTCTCACCTTCAAAAAATCATTCTCCAGGTCATAAAAAGACATATATAGAGAGTGACCACAAGAGAAAAGAACATCATAACTAGATCGTTTACCTGTATCTTAGGCAAAGTTACCCCTAATCTAGAAGATAGATGTGCCTTAGCCAAATCAAGCTTTGGAGCCAATTCTTTAGCTGCAGGACCACCGTCAACTCCAAAGTCATTGAACCTATTAAAATTCCCCAAATAAGCATAGTTAAAATTTAGTAATATAGTCAAAATAGGTAGAGGATATTTGAGAAGCTTCTTAACATATGGCAATCAAGTCAGCAAAATAAAACCATAGTAACAAATAGTAGGAAACAATCTTAGTTTAAAGGTACAATCATCTTCCATTTAGAGCTAATGATGATGCTTCTCTCTAGATCACTATACACTGGAATAACCAAACCAACACACCATTTGGAAGATGAGTAAAGGTCATCGCATCTCCATAACCATATGAACAACAGAAGAAAAAAACTCACATTGGATTGTGGCGACCTCTACAAACGAATCCAATTCTTTCATGTCGAATTAAGAGAGAACAGTTCTATGTGACCTAATGCAGATCAACTACGACCAAACTAATACATAAATATGCAAACTTTGATTAATTTAATATACAGTAGAGAGATCACCAATACCTAAAATTCAAAGTCTGCAACATTGATTTAAATGTACTAAAACTCGAAACACAAATCAATTAGTAAGAGATACAGATCGAAATATAACAAGTACCCAAAATCAAAGCTTGATAGATTTTCACAAAACCCTAGATATTGAAAGAGTCTACAAATCTACTCAATTCCTAGATTAGATCTAACACGAAGCGAGCAATTTCATTGTAAGAAAAATCAAAAATTTATCAGCAAAGAACCCAAATCCTAATCAAGGAACACGAGAACAGATCGAGAAGGAGGATGAATGAAGAAAAGAAAAACAAAAAAAGCTCACATTTGCCAAGCAGATAGGATGAAGAGAGAAGCGAAGAGAACTCTTCCAAGAAACGAGAAGAAACCCATCTCTCTGATTTTGCTCGCAAGATTTGTCGGACGAGGAAGAAGAGAGAGTTCGGTTCTTCTGGTTTTGGTTTATTTATTTAACATTGGAAAAAAAAAAAAAAAAACATTATCGAACTTATTAAATTTTTAACTCCCAACGAAAAACTGTACTCCACGATCTATTATTATTCGATTCGTCTCTCCAAGAATATGTAATCTTTTATTTTATTTTACGATTTAAGTACTTGGAAACTATAGATTATCGTTTTTTTTTTTTTGTTGTAAATTGATAAACATGTTAGAATATCTTTATTATGGACACTCTAAAAAAATACTTTCTTTAAAATTTTGTTTCTATTTTATGGGATATTTCAAGGTACAGTATTATACTATTTCTTATATAAAATTTAGAAATTATATACATATATATATTTAAATTATATAGGAAAAACAATGTGGATCTATCTGGGTATATGATCTTATCTCAAATTACAAGGATCTAAATTAAGGAAAAAAACCATATAATATTTTCTAACCGGATCAGATCAAATCTCCGTTTTGACAAAAAAAAAAAGATCAAAGGGGTGATTGGAAGTGGCTGTGGAGAGCCAATAGATCAATTGTGGAACCAATCAGTCTGTTCTGTGAAGGAAAGAAGCTACAACCAAAAACTGGCTGTGAAAACAAAATTTTCTAAGCTTCAATTTTATTGTTGTGAGAGGCTGTAGGTTAATTAATTGATTTAATTCTCTCTCCCCCTTCTCTTTTTGACGTACCATTTCTACTTTTTATTTTGCTCACCCATACAAAATTTTAAAAATCATATTTTCACCCAAAACTTCTACGATTACAAAATCTATAGCAAAAATTCTTCAACAGTAGGTTTTAAGCTTTTTTTATTTTTAGTTTTTATATATGTATCATTTTTTATTTATATATGTATAAAGTTTCATATGTAGATTTATTTTTTTATATATACACACATATGCATAAAATACTATATTTTAGTTATAAACATTTATGATATATGTATATAAATATCATCCAATGTATATGTGCACAATACTCGAAAGACAATCGTAGCTTTGATTTCTTTGCTTCTTAAGCATCAAAATGGATCAAAAGAAGAGAGAACTCAGAAGACTTTGTATTAAGAAAAAACACTAAGTTTTAACAAGAACTTAATAAAAGTTCTATCACCATGTATAAAATTGTTCCCAAGACCTAGTTTATCATATAATCAACAAGTTCACAAACTCCAAACGCAATCACTAGATGAAACGTTTAGTTAACGTTTTGTTTCGTCCAATTAAAGGGCAAAATGATCTAAAAAAGACCCAAACAGTAGAATAAGTGCCCACTCTTTCAAAAGTGTCTCAATTGTTCACACTTCATAAAGTTTGCCTATTGACACGTTCTCTTTAAAATAGACAAAATTACCTGGAAGGCCACAAAAAAAAGTTTTTTTCAAAAATGCCACTTTACACAAAACTTTTCAAATATGCCACATTTTACTGTTTTGTGACTAGATTGGAATTTGGTTAGGTTTTGGCATGATAGTCCACCGCATGCGATGTCCACAAAATAAAAAAGTGGCATTTCTATAGAGAGAGACGAAAGCTGATTCCACATGTTTAAGTCCACAAATGTGCCATTTTATGTCCACAGAATGCCATTTATGTCCACTTATATGTCCACAAGCTACTTTTGTCCACCAAACGTAAATTCTTTAGAACAACACCAGTTCTCTATCTCTCTCTTGTTCAGATCTAAGATCTAAGATCTAATCAAACAATTTCCAGATCTAAGGTACACCCAATCAAATCGACGAATCTCAAAGAACAAAATTGCAAAAGATAGAGAAAGAAAGAGAGAAAAATATAGAGAGAAAGAGAGAGACGAACTGAGAGAGAGTAGACAGAGAGATGAACTGAGAAAGAGAGTAGAAAGAGACGAACTGAGAAAGAGAGTAAAAAGAGACGAAATGTGGGAGAGAGCGAAGATTGTGAGGGAGAAAAAATGGAGAATAAAAAAAAAAAAAAATAGGTTTGTGTGACATTTCGGACAAAAATACCTTTAAAATATCTAGTGGTTGGACAATATGGATTTCATCTATATGTTTATTATTTATAAAATTGCCAATTAGTCATAACATGGGGATGTAGCTCAGATGGTAGAGCGCTCGCTTAGCATGCGAGAGGTACGGGGATCGATACCCCGCATCTCCACTTTCAAATATTTTGCTCTTTTAAAGATTTATTTTAAATCTTTTAGTTCTGTCGGAATCTCCAAAAGTAATTTTGATCCTTTGAATTCTTTGCACAATTACACAACACGTCCCTCTCAATCACAGTCAAACGACAAACAAAGATCTAAATGGGTGCGACAGACACCATAAAGTCATAAACCACCACTTATCTTTACTTCTGTCTAAATTATATCTTCCTCTTATTTTTTGTCTTCTTCTATATATATCCGCCATTGACAACCAAAAAACCTTTAAAACGAAAAAAGATAAAACATGACAGAAAAAACTGAAAAAATCGATCGTATAAACGAGCTCACGACTTTTATCTCGACGAAGACAGGAGTGAAAGGACTCGTCGATACTGAAATAACCGAAGTTCCTCGAATCTTCCATGTCCCTTCTTCAACCTTGTCAAACAATAGACCTTCTGACATCACCGCCTTAAACCTCACCGTCCCAATCATCGACCTCGGAGATATCAACAACGACAATAATGATGTCACATCTGCAAGAAACGTCGTCGTTTCGAAGATCAAAGACGCAGCTGAGAAGTGGGGATTTTTTCAGGTGATCAACCATGGTGTTCCTTTAACTGTTCTCGAAGAGATGAAACAAGGAGTTCGAAGGTTTCACGAAGAAGATTCTGTGCTGAAGAATCAGTATCTTCCTACTACCGATTTCAACAAGAGATTTGTTTATAACAATAATTTCGATCTCTATCATTCTTCTCCTATGAATTGGAGAGACTCTTTCACTTGTTACATTGCTCCGGATCCTCCAAATCCAGAGGAAATTCCAGTAGCTTGCAGGTAAGTTTTATAGTGATTAATAGTATATTTGTTGTGATTATGCTATTTCTTACCATCCACAATACATGGTTTGAGGGTACGCAATAATCCTACCTACCTTTTATTTCGGTTTGGTTTTTTCGATTTTTGAAAATTTCTGGTTTTATGAAAACTTAAACCATTTTTCGTAATTTATTTTGGTTCCAATTTGGTTTGATAAAACTTTGGTTTGGGTTCCATACATTTCTAATATTTCCGAAAATTTGGTTTGGAAAGCGGTTCTAACCATTTTTCAACATATATTTTGGTCAAAAATAAATCTATTTTCTAGTAGTGAGTTTAGTCAAAATTAATATAAAAATATAATAAAATAATGATTTTAGTTTATATTTATATTAAAGCTGTCTGTAGTATAAAAAAAAACATAAAAATCAATGTAATTTGGTTTTTTTCCATTCGGATACATTAAAATTGGTTTCGGTTTTGCTTTCCCTAGTGAAACCAATGGATTGCTAACAAATCTCGGTTTGTTAACATTTTAAATTGATTTTTCCAGTTATGGTATTTTACCTACCTCTAACAATGTTCATAAGCTTTCAAAAAAATAATTTTGCTATATCTATATATGTGATGCAAATAAAGTATGACCATAACAAAATTACTGATCTACAGAAAACTAGTTTTTAGCATTTCGTGATTATTATGCATAAATTTACGTACTTCAAATGATTCCACTATTTTATTATCCCACTAATTTTGATTAGAGTAAACAATATATTTTCAAGTGTTTTAATTCTTAATATATGATGAATTTAGGGGTGCTGTGATCAAATACACGAAGCATGTAATGGAATTGGGAGATTTGCTCTTCCAACTTCTCTCAGAAGCTTTAGGTTTAGACTCTGAGATCCTGAAGAGAATGGATTGTCTTAAGGGTTTGTTCATGCTCTGCCATTACTATCCACCTTGCCCACAACCTGACCTAACTTTGGGCATAAGTAAACACACCGATAACTCTTTCCTCACGCTTCTTCTTCAAGACCAAGTCGGTGGTCTTCAAGTTCTCCATCAAGATTATTGGGTCGATGTCCCTCCTGTTCCTGGAGCTCTTGTCGTCAACATTGGTGATTTCATGCAGGCAAGTCCAGTTGATGCATTCTTTTAACTGAAAAACAGTATTTACATATATATTTGAGACATTTTGTTTTGCAGCTGATAACGAACGACAAGTTCTTGAGTGTGGAGCATAGGGTACGAGCGAACAGAAATGGACCGCGGATTTCCATTGCGTGCTTCTTTAGCTCAAGTCTGTCTCCAAATTCCACGGTTTATGGACCGATAAAAGAGATTCTGTCTGATGAAAACCCTGCGAAGTACAAAGATATCACCATACCAGAGTACACCGCAGGATACCTTGCGAACATCTTTGATGAAAAGTCATATTTGTCTAATTTCAGGATATGAAGAAAAGACTTGTCCGACTTAGTGAATGATTGATATTTGTGTTTTTTTGCATATGTTAAGCTACTATGTTCTCGCTCTGGAGTCCCTGAACGACTGTACCAATAAGAAAAAATGTTATACAGACAATACGTTTAAGTAACTTACTGGATTTTTGGACGTCCACTTCATGCCTAAAGAAGAAAGAGATAGGATCAAATGTGTAACTTTGTGAGAAATTCTTTGGAATATACCATATTGGACGAAGTTCCGAGGTCGTCGGAATACAAATGCTTTTTTTAGTACGCATATATTACTGTATTACACGGCAAACATTTATTTACCTTTTTCTAAAAGAATAAATATTAGATAGATTTCTTACTACATATTCTCTTTATTCCTTATAGATTGTTTTTTTTTTAAACACATTAGAAAGCTAGAAAATCATTGTTTGTAAAACAAGAAATAAAGTCTAAGACATCTTTTTATAAGGAAGAGAGAGAGTAAAAGATAACCATATTTAGTTCAACTAATTGAAACTATATTCTAAAACGTAGATAAAAAAAGCGCGCATATATCACTGACGCCAAAAAAATTGAAAAATTGCACGCATTATGTAGGAATTTATTTAATTTTAGTAAAAATATTTTTTTTTTGATATTTCTTGCTAAATAAAATTAAATAATAAGCATTCTCAAACCACAATAACGAATCTATGATATATTTGTTCTAGCATAAATTACAAAAATCGATACAAATATTTACTTTAACAGATGCAAAATATTTGCATCATCACTTTTATAGTCATTTACATAAAAATATAAAATTAACTTACATCAATAATAAATAATATAAATATATAAATAAGTGATACAAAACACTTTTTTTATTTTATTATTATTGTGTGTTCGAGAGAGAAACTGTAGAATCCACAAGGCTTTTGATAGTTAATTTGGACTAATTTAACCACTTTGATGTCTTTTGAGCCAGAAATATCAGATCACCCATATCAAAAGACAAAAGCAACATAAATCCCACGTTGTAGGCGTCTTTCATTAATGATGGTGGATATATAAAAATTAAAAAGTTTTTATTATCACACAAAAACCCTGTAAATTCAATAATAAATCTTACCAAATCACAATAAATTTTAAATTTTCATTAAAAACCTTTTTAAATCATTAAAAGTCCACCAAAACCTAAAATGCACCAAAATATTAAAAATCCATAGTCCAAATACACCCGTAAAAAGTAAAAGATAGATTTTGATTCATTACTAGGAAAACCCCATATACCCACAAAATTCTTACACAAAATTTCGTGGGTTTGGGGAAAATGCCACGTTTTGTCACAAAGAACCAGGGGTAAGATGTTTGCCACAAAATTTTATAGAACGTGGGATACCGTGGCAAAAACGTGGATAACATTTCCCACGAAACCCACGAATCAATTTATGGCTAACATTACCACGATTTACCACACATAGTTTCGTGGGTATTGCTATGTACGAGTTGCCACGAAAAATTCATGGGCACTTATACCCACGACAAAATTCATGGCATTTCATTGTTGTTTCCTGATACTCACGACTGAAATTGTGGGAAATAGATAAAAAAAAAAATTTATAACTATTTAGTTATATTAGACTATTAATAATATATTTAGTATTCAACACAACACATACAATAAAAACATATTTTATTACCAATACTTATTCAAACAAGATATAAAAAGCGATACATTATAACATACATGTTAAATAGAATAATTATACAATAATTATTCAGATAGAGTTACAAAAAGAAAATACTTAGTGCACCATGATGAACTTTATCATGTGCTTCTCGCAGCATCCTTCATATCACCTGGACATTTTAAATTATAGATGGTTCGTCAAAGTCTTCAAACTCAATCTGGTTCGCTCGAGCGCCAGAAGCTTGCAGATTGACTGGACGGCGGTTTGGTAATATAGTTGGAGGTTGAGCCTTATTAATCTGAGGAAGATTTGCACTAAACCCAGTATATACCCACGAGACCCATTAATTTTTTTTGGTTGAATTATTTGTGTTTGAATGATATAACAAAAAAATGATTTTTGTTTTGAAATATTGTATGGCTATGATTCAAGTATAGGTTCCCACAGTTTATTTGCATGGGTATGAGTGGTAATATATTTTTTTAAATAGGTAGCATACTGATTGAATAGAAAGAAACATACAAAAATATTATACTTATTAACAGAATAAATGTCCAAAAAACCTATGAATAAACGATCTGCTTTTGACCAAAAAAAAAAAAAAACGAGCTGCTGTAGACTTAAACCTTCCTTTTGGTTTAAGTAGTTCGCAGATTCGAGCAGTGATCGGGTGAGATCGTGAGTTACAATTGCCATCTCAGCCAATCATTCCTTATTCACCCCGCAACAGAGAGGAAGATGAAGGTTCTGCTGCTGCCAATGAATCATATATTTCTGAACCAGCAGGTATATTAGAAATGGCAATGCGTAGAAAGTTGAACAGACATCCGTCCAGTTTAAATGATGAAGGTCAACCTATAGTAACACAAGAGATTATTCAGAGGATTTTAAGATGGTGGTGATAATGATTTTAAAGAAGATTATTGGTTGGTTTCTGTAGCGGATGCAAGAAATCAAGGTAAATAGAAAAATAAATTTAATGTTTTTATTTATTTATTGAGATCAATGTACTAAAATAACTTTTTATTTTACAAGGTTCTTTACATCAACATCCCAGAAATGTTTCAAATTTGGAGACATTGAATGATGTTCCAAACTGGAGTTTTTTCTGGCAGAAGGTGTCTCTGGTAAATGAATAATATTGTAACACTATCAAATTTACATTGTAGTAACAAACTAATCGTTGCGAATTAGTATCAAGGTTTTTTGGTCGTTAGGTTGTCGATATGATTAAAACTTTGGTGCTTAACGGTTTAGGTGATGCAAGCGCAACGTTGAAGGTATGGATTAGAAACGACAATTAGATTAACATATTATTTGTATTCAATGATTTGAAAGTTTTTGTAACTTTTTTTTCAAAATACGTTTATAGAATCCTGCTGGAATTATTGAAGTAAGCGTGCATATAATTTTTTTTGAATATACAAGTATTGCACCAAATATGCATGTTCGCTTTGTTTTAATACTGACAAATGTAAAGACTTGTAAATTTAAATTTTACAACTGAACAAGAAAACATACTATTTGATTTTGTCTTATAGGTTTTGCCCGTTTCACTAGGCATCAGTCATATATTAATATAACGCATCATAACATTTTAAAAGTATAGTTAACAAGTTAATATATAATTTCGCCGTGTTATATATTAACTTTGGTTATATGTTTTGGCATAGGTGTATATAAAGGAAAACTACATGCAGCCGGTCTCAGAAGATACCATGGAAGGCTATGTATTGGATTCAGAAGATATGGTGGACGGATATGTTTCCGACTCAGAAGAATAAGGAGCATGTTTTACTTCACGTCCCGTATAATTATTATTATAAATGTTTTAAATAATAATGATGATGTTATATGTAATATTTTTTATATTTTCAAATGTTATAGTTTAATGATTAATGGTCTTGTTATGTAACAAAATTGCCACATCTCCTCGCCGTAAATTCTGGTAACAAAATTTCATGTGGTGAATGTGACTTTTGTTTGGCTTGAATTGGTTAGTAATAGAAGTACCTTCACAAATGTTGAATCGATTTGGAAGTTATAAATCGACTTGGAATTTTTAATACTTGAAACGATTTAGTTAAAAATTACTAACTATTTGGAAGAAAAAAATAATGAGTTTTATATAGAAACAACGGCCAGAATTGGCACTATAATATACATTGAAACAATTGGTTGTATACATATAAATTTTGTATAAAAGATATATTGCATTTCATGGAATTTAATTACTTAATGTTTTTTATATGTTTATTTCATCATTTGAAAGCATACATCCAGTGTCTGATATTTCATCATTTGAAAACATGATAAAAAGATATACGTCCAGCTTTTAGTTGCATATGTAATATTAATTAACTTGAACTTAAATTATTTAAAAATCATAAAGATAAACACGAATCAATGAAATATAAGCAAAACGTAGGTAAAGATAAAATACGATTTAAGTTGTTCTCACGTACGGTATGTGATTTATAACCTAATAATTAATTAGTCATTATTGTAACAACAAATATTTAAAAATCCATGCATGCTTGAAAATGAAATTAGTTGTATTTTTTTTCATCATAACAAATATATAACAATGAAAACCAAATTACAATATTGATTAATTAATTATTTTATTATATAAAGCTGAACGTGTTTAACGTGAGCGTGACCGTGTCAAAGTGATAACTCATTAGATTTTGACACGTGTCATCTCTTATTATATAAAGCTGAACGTGTTTAAAGTGAGCGTGACACATGTCAAAGTGATAACTCATTAGATTTTGACACGTGTCATCGCTAATTTAAATTGTGAAACGTGTTTCTTTCTGGTAATGGTAATTTTCTATATAAAACTATAGAATAAATAATTCAAGATTTTTGTCAAGAGAAAATGTCAATAGCAGAAATTTTAGTAATTTTGAACTTTCTGGTAATGGTAATTTTCTATATAAAATCTTATTATATAAAGTTGAACATGTTTACACATGTCAAAGTGATAACTTATTAGATTTTGACATGTGTCATCTCTTATTATATAAAGCTGAACGTGTTTAACGTGAGCGTGACACGTGTCAAAGTGATAACTTATTAGATTTTGACACGTCTCAACACTAATTTAGATTATTATACGTGCTTCTTTCTGGTAATGGTAATCTTCTATATAAAAATATAGAATAAATAATTAATTAAAATTTTTGTCAAGCAAAAATGTCAATAGCAGAAATTTTAGTAGTTTTGAACTTTTTGGTAATGGTAATTTTTCTATATAAAAATGTAGAATATCTAATTAATTAAGATTTTTGTCAGTCTAAGTAAAAATGTAAATAGCAGAAAAATAAAAATAATAGAAAAGACAACTTACAGTTAATGTATCATTAGAAAAGACAATTGTCAGTTTTAGCAAAATATTTAATATTTAATATCTTACATCACAATTATGTTAATTTTCTAAATTAATATTGTAGTAGTTTGGTTATAAATACCAAAGTATAGATTCTTAACAAATCATCTTCTCATTCATCTTTTACCTTTTGTTACTCATCATATTTATATTTATTTAATTTCAAATTTATATAGTTATTCACAGAAAATACAAATCAAGGTTTTGTGCATCATTCTCTTCTTAAAAATTGGCGATAAATATATTTATAAAATATATTTTCATATAAATATAGATAAAATATAATATAATATTATCTTCCGGTGCTATAGCACCAGGCGTATAAAACTAGTACGATTATAAACACACACATGAAACAATTTTACGTTAATGTTTTTTTTTTGGTAAGATATATTGCATTTCATGGAATTACTTAAGGTTTTTTTTATAGTAGGTATGTCAAACTCGGGTTCTCAACTGAGGAGTTCGAAAGGATCGGTTAACTTCCGTAAGAGGTTAACCCTCCTGCCATATGCACCATATGCAGTCGGCGCATTACAAAAATTTCGCCAAACGATGCTACCGGTTTACGAAGTTCTCGGTCGGATATCAAAGCCACACCTCCATCCAGAAAAAATCAATGGAGCCTTTTGGTAAACTTTAATTTTTTTCAATCACTTTTTTCTAAATTCTTTATAAATAATTAACTTGTATTAATTGATCTATCGGTCCACCGCTTTATAAAGCAAATATGGCAAGGAAATTTTTGGGAACCTTATAAAAACTGGACAGATGTTTATAGAGCTGACCGTGGTAAAATATGTTCTTGGTGGAGAACGTTTGTGGTAAATGTTACATATTAATCATATATGCTTCTAATAACGTAATTACTTATATGGATCATTGTTTTGTAGCAAAAGTACTATTGGAAGAATGATTTGGAGGAAATATGGTGTACCATTTGTGGAAAAACACACAATGCTTATCATTGGAGAAGTCATAAGCAGAAATCATAGAGAAAACAAACGTCCATGTTTTATTGGCGAGAGCAACTGGACATTTTACTTGAGGAATGACAAATGGACGGTGCCATACGGATAAGTGCATCAGCATCTTTGAGTGGTAAAACGAACAAGGACGAAAAGGGGATGCACAAAAACACGGCCGGCCCTAATCCGTTCTCAAAAATTGAATAATATGATATGGTACGTATTTTTACAATTGCCAAATTTATTTTCCATTCGTATTCAAATATTTTAAACAAGTTAACAACTTATTATCTTTATAGATGGTCTAATCTGGCATTTCCAAACCTCTTTTATTTGTTGATTTGGTACTGAAGACTCATATCCGTAAAACGGGACGTTCGTTGATGAACATGCCAAGAAGATAGTAAATGAGGTTGAAGAGTTTTCTTCCCTTTTAAGATCAGATATTACACCCGGAAGTGCAACATCGGCTACAGGTCCGACGCGCGAGGAGATTAACAATTTATTTCTCGAGGTATGGTTATTTTTTTCATTACATATGATATTTAAATTTAAAGCATATCTATAACATTTAAACGTTTTTATGCTACTTCTACAGTGTGTTCAGCCATAAAATGGTCGTACATATGGCATGAATAGTGGCAGTGCCAGCTTATAAAATCACTACACGTACATCCACAGTAATAAATCGTAATCTCGAACCAGAGGTTCAACGATTATCTACCACTGTTATCTGGTTGGAAAACAAGCTTGACAACCTTATCAGAGCCAGGGGTTAAACCCCTCAGCCAACTTCAGGTGATCCCACCGCTGGTCCATCCACGAGTACCAGAGCTGGAGGTGGAGATAGCATCCCGCCTTCATAGGTACCTCCCGATATCCGTTTTTATAATGATCTGGTGTTGGTAAACTGAACTAGTAGTTTTATTATGATTTCAATATCAAATATTTGTGTGTTTTATGTTGTAAACTTTTTATTTTATTAAAGTTTTAACTATTTAGTTTATAATTTTATTGAAATCAATATAATTATTAATTTTCAAAAAAAAATCCATTTTTTTAATCTACCCACGATTTCCCACGCTGCACTCGTCGCAACATAACCACGTTTAGCCACAAAATACCACGTAAGAATTACCACTGTAAACGTGGTTACTTGAGCATACCACGAAATGCCACGATATTATTCGTGGGTATTTTTTAATAGTTACCACAAATATAATCGTGGGAGTTTACCACAATCTGCCACGAAATATAACATGGAATTGACCACAAAGTATTTTGTGACCAATCGCGGCACTTTTCCCGCTTTTTTATTCGTGGGAATATTTGTATGATTTGCCACAGAATTTTTTATCCACAACGCTATACCCACGAAAATTTTCGCGTGGCAAATCGTGGCATTTTCTACGAAGCACCACGTATCTTGCACCTAAATATCACTTTTTTCGTGGGTATATATTAACCACGTTTTAGTAGTGATCCTTTGAATCTTCTTCTTCTTTGCACAAGTCGCTCTCAATGATACCTAAGCCTGGGCACGGGGTGGATACCCATAATTTTTACCCGCTTGGTACTTGATCCGCCCCCGTACGAATAATAGCCTCATCCGCCTTGTACTTGTACCCGCCCTAAAAACTAGTACTTGCGGGTTACTTACCCCGCTACTTGTACCCATAAGTAGCGGGTAATTTTGCAGGTAACGAATATTTTTTACGAGTAACATGTATTTTTTTGTAGGTAACAAGTATATTCTGCGGATAACGGGTATTATTTTACTAGTAACGAGTATTATTTGCGGGTAAAAGGTATTTTTTACGGATAACGGATAACGGGTAGTGGATAACGGGTACGGGATGGATAACGGGGCGAGTAACGGAAAAATATTTTTGGCTTGGACTTGTCCCGTTACTTGCAAGTAATTGAAAAACATACCTTGTTACTTGACTTGCATGAGACAGGTACATGCTTTTACTGGCCGGGTACAGAGCAGGTCGGGCGGGTAACGGGTACCCATGCCCAAGCCTAATGAAACCTCACCTCAAGTCACAGCCAGAAAACAAAATCTCTATAAAATGGGTCACACAGACACCACTAATTTCAACACTTATCTTCACTTATGTCTTTCCTTCCTCTCGCCATTGACTGGCAATAATAAAATCATGACAGAAAAATCTGGGAAACTCAATCGTTTGAACGAGTTCAAAGCTTTTATCTCGACGAAAGCCAGAGTTAAAGGACTCGTTGATGCAGACATAACCGAAGTTCCTCAAATCTTCCATGTCCCTTCTTCTACTATATCTAACAACAAACCTTCTGATAACTACGGCTTAAACCTCACCGTCCTAATCATCGACCTCGGAGTGTAGAACTTTGTTCTCTCAAATTCGTTAAAGGATTGGACTACAACAGATGATACTCTGTTTTGTCTTTCTCTCTCTCACGCTGTTTCTTGTTCGACACTCAACGTCTTTTGTTTTTTTTTTTTAACGAAAACACACACTCTTATTATTGACGTACACAGAGTATTTATAAGCATACATGACTCGATTGATGAACATACACATCACTTTTGAATCATCACAAATGTATAAGACACAACTTATCAAAGAGACACAAGTATCATTATAACCGCTTGCGGTTATAATTTTCTTTCGTATCAATGAAAGATAGTTAGTCTTATGTAATCCTATTACATGATTACTTAATATATTTATAATCCTAAGTTAACAAACGACGAAGACTTGATCACTTCCAACACGGAGATGGTAACACATCTGCAAGAAATGTTGTCGTTTTGAAGATTAAAGACGCAACGGAGAATTGGGGATTTTTTCAAGTGATCAATCATGGTATTCCCTTAACTGTTCTTGAAGAGATGAAACAAGGAGTTCGAAGATTTCATGAAGAAGATCCAGAGGTCAAGAAACAATATTTTTCTACAGATTTCAACAAAAGATTTGCTTACAACACCAACTTCGATGTGTATCATTCTTCTCCTATGAATTGGAGAGACACTTTCACTTGTTACAATTTTGTTCAAGATCCTCTAAAACCAGAGGAAGTCCCAGTAGTTTGCAGGTAAAAAAGTTAAGCAAAATTTTGTTTTGTTTTAAAGTGTTTTTATGATTCTGAATATATGATGATATGATTTTAGGGATTCTATGATCGAATATTCGAAGCATGTAATGGAATTAGTAGGTTTACTCTTCCAACTTCTCTCAAAAGCTCTAGGTTTAGACTCTAAGACCCTTAGGAACATGGATTGTCTCAAATGTTTGCTTTTCCTCTGTCATTACTATCCACCTTGCCCACAACCTGACCTAGTGTTAAGAACTGAACCTGCAATTTCTTTATCTCAGGTGTATTTCTCTCTTTCACGATTGAACACAAATGTAAAGGCTGAATGATTCTCTTTATTGAAATGAAGGTTGATTACAGAGGATTATTATATGAAAATGCAGAAGAGAACAGTAACCTCAAAGAGTCTCTACGAGAACTCTTTGCCCATCTAGCCTAAGCTAGCCCACTCACTACAAATTTCAAGATGAGTTCTCTCATGTAAAAACAATCTCATATATAGGCATTCAACATTATTAGGTCACCAATGGTACTCTGCTTTACCCGAATTTGTCAGCATTTGCAGCCTGCTGGCGTTGCTTTTCTTTACCAACAATCTTGTCTTCATGTGCCTGCAATTTTAACACGTGTATTTCTCCCAAATAACCACTTTTAGCTGCTTTAATCCTCTGTTTCTTGGAGTAGTAAACTTGCAATGGTCTATCAATGCTTCCCCCTTTGAGCATGATCTTGTCCCCAAGATCAAAACCAGGAAACTGTTGAAGTAACAACTTAACTAACACCCACTCATTATCTTCAGAGGAAAACCCGAGCCATTTAATCAACGCTTCTAGTTGTCCTTTGTTGTTGTAGCGAGTTTCCAGCACTTGTTCTGATTCGATGGAGATGTTGTCAGCTTGGAGCAAAAGAGGAGGCAGTGGCTTCTTGGAGAAATTGGAGCCGAGAGCAGGTTTGAGTTGAGAGATGTGGATTACATCATGAATCTTCGAATCTGGTGGGAGCCGGAGACGGTAACACTACAAGAAAAAGGCACGTTGGTAGCGCGGAAAAAATGCTACCGTATCCTTTGGTAGCGTATTTTACAACGCTAGGTTCGCCGTAGCTACAATAGACCCCCCCCTATCGTAGCGTTTTTTAAATGCTACGTTAGTCTGACCTTTGATAGCGCGAATCAAATGCTATCTAAATGAATTACCTAGCGCCATATCCATGCTATCCTTAGGTTTTCCATATCGTATGTTTAGTGCTGTAATTTGTTTTAGTGGAAATTATAAAACGCCATTGAATATTTTTGATGGCGTTGTTTTCGTGCTGTAAGATAATATATAGTAGAATATTATAAATGGCATTGAATAATTTTTAATGGCATTTTTTCGTGCTATAATATAATCTATAGTAGGAGATTACAAATGCCATTGAATATTTTTAAATGACGTTTTTGTCGTAAGATAATCTATAGTAGTAGATTACAAATGCCATTGGGAGGTCCTGTTGGTTTTCACTTCAGAACTGAAAACAAAAGTTAGCTTGGATTAGTTTGACATATTTTTCCGCTTTAGTAAAACCAAAGAAAGACCAAATGGTGAAAAAACTTACCATAACCACTTTATCCTCAGGCCAAGCAATAGAGCTTCCAAGTGCATCTTCTATATACTGGATCTCATCATTAGTTCTCCATACTGCAGCATCTTTAACCTTCAAAACATCCACCAAGACTCGACATGCACCAGGGCCCAAAGGTACAAAGTGGACACGATGCTCAGGATTATTCATTGACCAACGTCCCTCAGCAACAACAACCTTCTTTCCGAACAGATCCATGAGCTTGCATTTTTGATTTTCCTTGAATTTGGTACGCTACATGAACAACCAGCAACAAACAT
Source organism: Boechera divaricarpa (assembly GCA_026770425.1). NCBI lineage: Eukaryota > Viridiplantae > Streptophyta > Magnoliopsida > Brassicales > Brassicaceae > Boechera > Boechera divaricarpa. The sequence continues at coordinate 4,835,766 of CM049188.1, forward strand.
AAACAAAATTCAAGCAGCAAACTACAACTAATCAAATATACAGTCCAGCTAACATTTGTAACTCATAAAAAAATATACCTCTGATCTGCGAATAGGTGATGCTGGAGATAATGGAGACTTCTCTTTCGTAGAAGCCTTCTTACTGGATGGAAGTTTCTTTAGAGGTGCTGTAGGAGTTATTGGAGACTTCTCAATTTGAGAATCTGGACTTGCTGCATTAGAACTTTCAGGTTGTAGTTCAGAAGAAGTTGGATTTGTTGTCTCAAAGATAACTCTATTTGCAGGCCATGCTACAAACTGTTTCAAAGACTGCTCCACAGTTCTCATGTCAGCAGTAGGCCTCCATATAAATGCAGTTGGTTTGACTACATCGTCTACATAGACTTTAATTGCATTTGGACCAAGAGGTAGTCCATTCACCAAAGCTTTAGGTTCTCGCGTCTGCCATCGGCCTACAGCGACCACTTCATCATTCTTGATATAATCCCTGAGCTTGCATATGTTATTTGAACTAGGGCTCTATAGAACAAATTTCAAAAAACAGAGGAAAATTAGCAATAACAAAGAGTCAGCTAAAGATGAAGAGCAACCATACATAACCAAAGTTAAGAAACTTAACCGTAGGTGCAATGTCCTCTGACATGAAACCTTTTGTTGGAATAATGCAGTACTTGGTTTGCCATGCAACCATTTCGCCAAGTGCATCCTCAATAGTAAACATCTCAGCTGCACGCCTCCATAGAAATGCATCTGGTTTGATAGCAGATTCAATCAAAACCTTCACATGGTCAGGACCTATTGGAATTCCATTCACCAACTCATCAGGATCAGAAGACACAACACGGCCCTCAGCAACATTCTCCTCAACACAGGCCCAGTCAACCAAATAACACTTGGGAAGTGATTTGGTGTTTACACTCTAATATGGAAAATAAAGAATGAGATATCAGCTCATAAATAAAAGTCTACATACAAGTATAGGATGTCAATGCATACCCTATAAATCGAGTTTTCACCAACATCAGCCTGAGTGTTCTGTCATATGAGAAGCAATGGCCATATATCATTATCTTGATAAAACTGAGTAAATAATAATCAGTAGACCAATGTGAAGAGAATATGCTAACCTGGTTATTAATTTTGGCAAGTAAACTCTCAACCTGTTTCTGCAATTGAAATTGCTTTTCTTCCATAGCAGCCATACAGTCGTTCTTGACTTGGAAACAAGCAAATTTGGTCAAGCTCATGCCTCTACCCATTGCCCTCAATCTCCCAGGATTATCAGGTCCCAAAATCTGGGTTAGCATATCTTCCTTTGGATTCGTTGTTGCTGAATCATGAGGACTGTCCATGTCTGATGCCTGTCTCTGGAAACACAATTCCAAATTCATAAGAACCACCAACTATCACAACCAATTTACAGATTCTTTGAATAAAATTAACAGAACTTACAATCATTTCAGCTGCAGTATCGTTTACAGGGGTACCATCCTTTTTAGTACGAAACTTGACCCAAACTCTTAGCCTCGTCACACTAGATGGTTCTGGGCTAGTTTTTACCAAATCTTCTCTCACTCTGACCATTCCTTTACGCCCGCAAGTGTGAGGTATCTGCTTCCTTCTTCTTTTCTTGTATGAATCACTGACAACCTAGAGAAGAATGAAAAACTTAAATGTTGCTATTCCATATGACAATAAACAAAGAAAAATAAGTTAATATCTTAAAGGCGGTACTAGTCTTCTCTCTCACAAATTTACGCCATTCGGTTGTAAGGACATTAGCAGGTCACAGACTCATCCTTTCTTTTAATGTTGTAGCTTCCATCACTTTGGTTACCAGGCGTGATTTAGATGCTCGAAACAGACATCCCATCTGCTTAAACACAGCAGTCTTTTTGAACGCTTCATCCACGTCAAACCTTGCCTGCATTTAGTTTCAAATAAAAAATACCAATTAAGATTGAAAGACAACCAAATACAAGTTAAACTTAACATATGTAAAATAGAAGAAAAGATTACCAGAATAGATTTCCACAGAACATTTCTGATATCTTCACTAATTTTTTTCCAATTATCGATAACGACTGGAACATGTTCACGTACTAACATACCTAAGTAGGATGATAAAACCACTGACCCTGGACCACAGGGTTCACCCAAATCAGTAAAGTCAACATGTTCCCGTTCATGTGGATCCTTGGCAATATGTTTCATCCTAGTTGGTCCTCGAATTCTTTTACGCTTTGGTTCTTCAACTGTATCTGCCTGAGGTTGCACTTCCTCATCTAAGGTTTCATTCAATGGTTCTACTTCATCTTCTTCAATTACCACACCTTCTCCATTCAGTACATCTTGCTTTGGTTCTTCTACTTCTCTATTATCTTCATGTCTCTCTTCTTCAAACTGTTTGTTCTGTATCTCTTCTTCCAACTGTTTGATCGGTATCTCTTCTTCCAACTGTTTGTTCTAAATCTCCTCATCCAACTGTTTCTTTTTTGACTCAACAACAGTTTGTTTGTTGGATTTGTTTTTTGTTACACGCCTGTTTCTTTGATTGCCCATCTTACTTCACCTGAAACAAATTAAAAGAGTTGTTAAATTACAGTTCATAATTGAAATCGCACACAAAGAGACATACACACATCAAAGAAACCAAAGCAAACAACACGCATAAACAAGTCACACAAAAATTCCTTCACAGTCACTTCGGGTATTTCTAGCTTCATCAACCAAGTCATCATTATCCATGTCAACTACTGAAAAAAATGGCCCAACATCTGCATTTCCATTTTCAGCATCTTCATCACTGTATCTTCTTGTGGGACCTCTCATAGCTACATACCAACTAGAATTCTCATCTACCCTTGAATAAAATATTTGCTTTGCTTGAGAGGCTAGTATGTATGGATCTCTTGCAAATGACACTTGACTTTGGTTGAGATTGACAAGTGTGAATCCATCTTCTACCTTCACTCCATTACCTCTGTTTGCCCATTGACAGCGGAATATAGGAACGTAGAAGGTATTGTAATCAAGCAGTAAAATCTCAACCACTCTGCCATAGTATGATACTAAATCAACCATCTGAGAAGTGTCTTTTGCACTAGCCCTACACATTGCCGTGACCTCATACAACACCCCACTGTTCTGAGTTTGCCTGTCAACTGCATTTGTGTGAAACCGCAGACCATTAATTATGTAACCCGTGTAAGACCTTGTGCTAACACGAGGACCGTAGGCCAACCACTTAAGTGTTTCTTCATGTTTTTCTGAACTGAGAGGTATCTATTAAAAAAATGTAACATGTCAATACATATTGAAGACAAGTCTGTATTCAACAAAAACAATAAAACTAAATAAGAACTTGCCTGTTCTTTTAACCAAGACGCAAA